>OZ012736.1:449400815-450118092 GCA_963859935.3 Lathyrus sativus | reverse complement strand
AGAATAGTCTCACATCGACTTAGTTGTAATCTATCTATATATCATGTAATTAGTTGTAATCTATCTATATATAATAATGTCTTTGTATTGTTTTTCAAAACACAGGGTTTAATCTAAATGTCTCTTAGTCTCACTTATTTTAACATGGTATCTAGAGTCTGCTAAGAGGCAATTCTTTCTTCATTGTGCTTTACCTGATTGACTCACTATCTTCCGGTGAGAAATATTATTTTTTGCAAATTGTGTTGTCACTCCGGTTCTCCTCTCACTTTTTAAAATTCTCCGGTAACCACCCTGCCACCACTACCTCCGTTACTGTTCCGGCAAAACTTCTAACGACGTTTCAAAAGACCCTACCATCCAACTCGCCGTCCTCTGATCCGGTCTTCGCAATTCTTCCTGTCACTGCCCCGCGCGTGTCGCGGTGAAATTCAGATACCAAACTATTGGTTAGTTTGAATCTTATTCATTTGCAACCGAACTTTAATTTGTCCAAAGGAAGGGATAAATATCGAAATACCCACAATGCAATGCAAATTCAAGCTAGAGAGTTATAGGTTCGGGGGTTGGTTAAACTTAGGGAAGGTGCTAGCATCCTAAGTTTCTGTAGTACTCTACAGGAACCTCTTGTTTTATGTTTGTTTATTTGCTAAGGTTTATCTGCTTAAGGATGAAAGACCTAGGGGTTTATTTCTAAGTATACTCGATAAGATATAGCATCTTATGCCTACATATCCTTACGGGAGTGGAATCAGAGTATCTGTAGTTCCCCTAAAGGGTTTGAGGAGTTCTTTGACTGTGGTCAAAGTTCCTACGAGTTTAGGGTATTTGATTGATTGATTTTAGGAGAATAGATGAGTTGTCATTTTAAGGGAGATTTAACCACCACAAATAGTCTTTGCATCATCTTAAGAGAAGGGCTCAAGTACTCGGATATTGATCGACGAGTACGCCTCTATCTCTTTTAAGCAAAAGTCCCTACGAATTGATTGTATTGATGTGGGGTGGAGATTCTATCTCGCTTAAGATGATTAGCGTCTTATTTCTCTATTGTGTTTGAATGACTGATTGAGTTGTATTTTTTTGTATCTAAGTTGTAAAATAAAGACAAAGGTCCTCCTATGGGGTAGGATCTGTCCTAAAAGATCGACTTGAATGGGATCAAGTATCAAAGGGGATTATGATGTAAATGAGATGCACTACACACAAGCGTTGAATCATGTGTAGGTTTTTTATTTGGACGGAATGCGATGCGAGAAAGATAAATTGCGATAATATTAAATTGCGGAAGATACATTGCAGAAAGTAAAGCCATACACACGCATGAAAGCACTAAGGTGTATGTGAGTGAATTATTAATGTGAGTGGAGTCGAGGCGTGCACGATTGGATTGAATTGGGAGGTTGATTTTAGGCGAAGTTGATTTTAATTATTTTAAGAAAATGTTTGAATTGGTGAGGTTAATTGATTTTACGAAAATGTTGTATTAAAATTTTTTAAGAAGATTAATTTTAAGAGAAATTATATTGTTGGTGAAAGTAAATTATATTAGGTGAATTATTTTATTTTATTTTTTTAAGTTACTAACCTATCAAATAATGAGAGTTAATTAAAAGGAAGTGATTTTCTTATTAGATAAATAGGTTTTTAATTAGTTTTACTAGAAAATTATTTAAATACGTGAGAAGCTTTTTATTTTTTATATTCTTATAATATAACTAATTTTATTATACAAAAAAAGGGTTATTAGTTTGATGAAAATAAAAATAAGTTAAAGGTGAATAAAAATTATTATTTTCTTCTAAAAAGAGGTTGCTTAATTAAATAAATAAGTTAATTATAAAAGCTAGATTTAAATAATAGGTTTTATTAGTATTTAATAAAAACAAATTATATATAAATGATTAGTTATAGGTTAATTAAAAGGATTAGTAATTTAAAGGGTTAATTAGTAAGTTAAAGGTTGATTAACGAAAAGATTAAGGGAGGCGCGTGGATCCAGTGTGATATGGCAGCGAGGGAGCACTGTGGATGTGCGTTTGTGGATCGCCCGATCTGATCCTTTGGAGATAAGAGGGTCGTGGCGTGAGGTGCATGGTAATTAATGTGTGTGTGTTTATATATGATTACATAGGAAACAAAAACCCCAAAAACGAAACTCAGACCCTAATTGCCCCAATTCCCCTTCTCCTCGTCGAGGATTTTCGTTTCCCCTCCTCCTTCTCCTTCCTCGATCGGTCTCTTTCGTCATCTCCATTCTTCAATTTCTCCTCTTTTTCTCCTTCTTCATATCTCCACCGTCATCTCTTTCCCTCTTTCTCTTTCGATCCGTTTCTTCGTCTTCTCTCCTACCTACTTCCATTTTGCTCTCCGCGGCTTCATCGATCTTTCTTCAACCTCCTTCTTCTCCTTCTCGCGAAAACCCTAAACAAACCTAAACCAAAAGGAGCACAGTTTAGACAAATAAGAAACAAAACAGGGAAAAGGAGCTTACAAGGACGACGGCGGTGTTCCCGTGTATCGACGACGGCGACGGGAGTGAAGGGTTTGCAGGAAGCTCCGGTGGTGGTTGCGGTTCCTGATGACGGTGATGTTATGGCTCACGAAAGCGACTTGATGTTTTTTGAAGATTTCGACGATGGTGGTTGGGGACCGAAAATGGCAGTTCGCGGCGGAGCTTAGAAGATAAGTGTTTCCCCTGTTTTTACGATCTAGGTTTTGTTGAATTTGAGGTTTTTTGTGAGTGTTCTGTATTGTTGTATATTCCATCCCCCTGATCGTTGAATGTTGTATGCTCTGCTTTTATAGGCTTTTGTCCACTGAAGCTTTGATTTTTACAATGAATACTGACCTTATTCTGTCGACTCTTGTTTAGGAAAGAATTAACGGTTGTGATAATTGGCAAGAGAACATGTCGTTCCTGATTTTGGCAAGGACTTTAAGGTTTGTCTGATTATATCTGAGCCTGTTTTGGAATTACTTTGAATGCCCTGGTGTCTTCTTGTTTTGGCTTGGCGATAATTAAATCGAATTCTATTGACTTGGCAGGTTGAGATTTGGTGCCTGAGTTTCTTCTTCCTCCACCAACTGTAATTACGCTCAATCGCTTGTATTATTAACAGATGCATCTGAATTTCTTTCAGAGTCGTCAATAGCAAGGATCTTCTTAGCAATGGAGAGGCTAGATTGAAGGGATCTCATTTGTTTCTGCCACACTTCTTCCATGGATTGCATCTATTTTGGCTATAAGATCAATCTTTTCGTTGTGAAGCTCATCATTGTCATTTGATAACTCTGCTCCACGATCATTGACGGTATCAACTACAGCTTTGTCACTAGCAACTGGCTTCCGGGAGGCATTTAAAGATGCGACATTTGGCTTCTTCTATTGGGTTTGAGATGGATGGGGTCTTCCATCTTGACAGGGTCATGTTTTGGTAGCTTTCCTTGTTCTTCACTGGTTACGTAGATTCAGCTTGAGGATTTCTATGCTTATATCCTCTTGGTTCTGGTTTCAGGTACTTAACAATAATACTTTGGAGTTTCTTGGAGAGATGGCACATTTCGTGAACCACTTGAAAATAAAGGGCTCTTCCATGGCTAGCACGGTTGCAGGAAGAAGCGGCAGCAAAATGGACTTTTCATGCACTTGAAAAGAAAATAGGTAAAATGAGAGAGAACTGTTGAGTAGTGCATAAAGGAATCTTTTGGAGCCTTTATTTGTTGAACCAATGAAGGAAAACATGAGATGATTGTTTGCATAGAAGCTGATAAGTTTTGGTGGCTCTGTTGTAAACAATCTCTTCCACTTTATGAGAATTGAAATGGCCGTGATTAATCAGTTTTACGACTCTGAGAAGGTTGATTATAACTAGCAATTATAAAGTACAAAACTGCTGGAAAGAATGTCAAAGCATCAGAAGATATCACTGTCCACATCATCAGTTGTTTTCCAAGATAAGATTCATGACCTCTTGAACTCTTTACATTTGTGCAGATATTGACCTTCATGTTCCTCTTTCTGAACCTGTTATTCTTCTTTTGCAGGTGATGAACTTGTACGCGTTTGGAGGTATTGACGGTTTTGACAGGAATTTTCTGAAACTTCTTCTTTAGTCATGTACATCAGTGCTAGATGGTCCCTTCCTTAGAATTGTTGACGAAAATTGGTTGTGAAATATTGCAGGTTGTTTCTAGTAATTGTTCTGATGATTCTGTGGTGAGCTTGGATGAGTTACAACAAGGTGGTTATTATGAATTTTGTAGTGACATTATGAACAAATTATGTGAGTCTATGGTTTGCAGTGGTTTTGGAATGGCTGCGGGAGTCGACTCTTGATATTGGAATCAGATAAATGGAACTGATAATGTTTTGCTTTTATTTTTTGCAGCTAATAATGCATGATTTTGCCTGTATGTTTCTTCTTTTCAATCATATGAACTAATACTAATCTAAAATACATACTTGTTATTTTAGTTTGCAGATTAGATAAGGATTGTCAAGATCAGATAGCTCAGCAGCTTGACTATTTGACAAAAGGATGGCTTTTATGTTCTATTTACATGGTTGCTCCTTGTGAAAATTTCGCATTTACATCCCAAAAGTGTTCTCTCCGCTGTAAGTCATATACAGGAATCCATCTTCATCCTTGTTTTCCTCATAGATTGCAAACATCATAGCAGCTATTGGTGGTAAAATGTTCTTCACAAAAATGAAAATGGCCTTTTCAGGACTCAATTTGATTCCTTTTCGCGCCACATGCACAAACTGGCCTACAGTTAGATCAGCGGGAACTAGATACTTTCTTATCAATATCTGGAACATCACTCTTCTCAGCCCTTTCAACAATGACAGGAACTCTATCAGGATACTTTTCTCTTACTTGCTGTGAGAATGGTATATGTGTAGTTTTTACAACATGTTCATCACTTAGGATTTGTAATAAACTCCTGAGATATGGCAGAAGCTGGATTCTGGTTGCAGTGAGCTTAAATGGGCTTAGATCCTCTAAAGTTAGAGCAGTCGGTTCTGTGATAAAGAATATGTCGTCATTTTGATCACTACAATCGTTTCATATGAATACATTAAAAATGTTATTATTTTTCTCTATAAATGGTTATCCGTATGTATTTGAATATTTGTGCTCTGGTGGCCTTGTAAATTCTAGTTGTTTCCTTCATCAAAGACAGTACAACTTATATGATTTTAGTATTGAAGTAAGCAGCATTGCCTCCAAATGTGATCCCAACCTGCGCTCACAATTTTCATAAAACATTTAACTGTTAAGAGTACCATCCGTCTAATATCAAATGCATCTGCATGAGCTGGTTAGTCGCAAAAAACATAAATATTAAATTAAAGTCAAAAATCAATAATAATAAAAAAGTGCAAAAATAGGTGGGATCTTACGGTCAAAAATTAGGGTGCGACAGCGCGTACGAGTGGGTCTGGCGGTCGATTCTGGTCGTTTTTCTTCCTGTCAACTCGCCTCTCCCTTTTAGTTCCAGATCTGACCTCTGTTTTACTTTTCGGCTCACATAAAACGGTGCTCCAGTGAAAACAACCCTGATTTCACTCCATTTTTGTGTTATTAAACCATAGAAGACGTTGATTGTGTCTCGTTTACTAATGTTCTGCTTATCCCATGTGAAAAAAAACTAACCAGATCAGCAAATTATAACATATGGGATTGTGCTGTCAATATGTAGTTTCATGGTCAGGGAGATGAAGATCACCTAACCACATAATTCGCTAATGTTACCGCTGCCAAACTCACTAAATGGAAGAAAGCTGATGCCCGTCTGCTTACTGTGTTATGGTTCTCCAAAGCACCTAACCTCCAAGTGCAATATCAAGCCTTCTCCACTTGCTATGAGGTTTAGGAAAAGGCCAAGAAAGTCTTCTCCAACGACGTTCATTGTCTATACATTGTCATCCTCAAACTCGACACACTGATGTTGGAGAATATGGATATGAAAACCTATCTGAGTAAGTTTGATGCCTTGAAAGAAAGTTATGTAACCCTCATGTTGTACGCAAAAGATGCAACAACTCATGCCAAACAACAGAGTAAATTTGTCATGGTTATGGCACTTAAAGAACTACCATCCGAACTCGACTTCGTTCGTAACCAGATTTTATCAGGTACTATTGTTCCTAACTATGATGCAGTTAGTGAACAACTGTTGTGCTTGGATACACCTCATGTGTTTGGTTTGGTTTCCCTTCCATCTATTTTTTCTCTAATACCAGGTGACACTACTACCCTCGCATCTCTTGACAACAATCAGAATCGCCCTCGAGGAGGGTCATCCAAATCCAAACCTCGTCCCAAGTATGACCATTATAACCGGCTTGGGCATACTATCGACCGTTGCTGGAAGCTACATGGCAAAACCCCACACCAAGTAAATGCAACTCAAAGTGATAACCCGTACACTATGCATACTTCACCTTCTATTCAGAACACTACACAAAGCTATAAGGATTTTCTCAGGTGGTGTTAGACTAATCATATCTCTGGTTCCACAACTTCGGTTGTGCACACTAGTAATTCATATGTTTGCTTATCTCAATTATCTCCTCTTGATCCTTGGGTCCTCAATTTTGGTGCGTCTGATCATGTTACTGGTAATAAAGGTATTTTTTCTTCCCTCTCTACCTCTGGTTTCTTACCCATTATAACTGCTGCAAATGGTTCTCAAACCAGATCCCAATGGATTGGTACTGTTCAAATTTTACCATCTCTCTCTGTTACTTATGTTATATATGTACCTAATTGCCCATTTAATTTACTGTCAGTCAGTTGTTTAACTCGTTCCCTTAATTGTTCTATCACTTTCACTAATAGTAATGTTACTCTACAGGATCAGAGTTCGGGACAGACGATTGGCGTCGGATGTGAGCCTCAAGGCCTCTGCTACTTCTTTATGTCATCTACCACATGCTCCACCACTATTCTCCACTTATTGTACTTGCACAGTTAGGCCATCCAGGTATTTCCAAGCTACAAAAGTTGGTGCCCAGTTTATCTAAATTATCCACTTTACATTGTAAGTCTTGTCAGTTTGGGAAACATACTCGTAGTCACTTTCCCGATCGAGTAAATGAACGGGTTGCGTCCCATTTTGCTTTAGTTCACTCTGATGTTTGGGGCCCCCGCGTGCCGTGTCTACTTTTGAGTCTAGGTATTTTGTAACTTTTATTGATATTTTTTCATGTTGCACATGGCTATTTTTAATGAAGAAGATGTCTGAATTGTTTTCCATTTTTGAACAATTTTATTGAGAAATAAGAACCCAATTTGGTTTGTCTGTTCGTACCTTAAGAAGTGACAACGCACGTGAATATTTATCCCAAAAATTTCAAACCTTTATGTCATCCAATAGTATTTTGCACCAAACGTCTTTCCATCATACACCCCAACAAAATGGGATAGCCGAAAGCAAAAATCGGCACCTCGTAGAAACCACTCGGATCCTACTTCTCCATGGTAATGTTCCTCTTCGGTTTCGGGGAGATGTGGTGCTCACGGCATGTTGCCTCATAAGTCGCATGCCCTCATCTGTCCTTAATAATAAAATCCCTCATTCAATCCTATTTCCAAACTCTCCACTCCACCCAATTACCCCTCGAGTCTTTGGGTCCATGTGTTTTGCACAAAATCTCTCCCCTGGTCTTGATAAATTATCAGCTTGATCACTAAAGTGTATCTTTCTTGGCTACCATCGATCCCAAAAGGGTTATTATTGCTACTCATATACTCTACAATGATACCTCATATTTTTCGATGTTACCTTCTTTGAGTCTATTTCGTATTTCGAGTCCATCCAAGTAACTACGGTACCTCTACAGAAAAGTCTTCCCACACCTCTTCCGGAAGTCCCATCCGTCAATATCCCTCATCATTATAGGGAACTTGACCTACTAGATACCCCTACGGTTGACCCCCCACTCCTCCCCCACTTCAAACATATCAGCATCATAACCCAATGTCTGTCGTACTTATCCCTGAAGTCGTGATTGTCCCTGAGGTCAATACGGACTCTCCTCCGACGCTCTCGCCATCACCGGATTTGATCCTACAACCTGAGTCTGATCTTTTAATTTACCTTCAAAAAGGTATACTTCAAACACGAAATCATTTTCCACATTATATTGATTTATATTATCGTCGTCTTTCTCCTTTTCAGTATAATTATTTGTCTTCTTTGTCTTCTGTTTCTATTCCTAAAACTCCAAGTGAAACATTATCTCTGTAACACCCCCTTCTATACCCCAAATAAATGCATATAAAACATTTAAGCATATACAAATTCATCAGAGTAAAAGTTTTAGAATAAGGTATAAAAGAAGAATGTCACAACTTCACCAATAAAACACTTTAACATTTTGCTCCATAAAATATGTAACATTTTCAAAAGTAAGCGGAAGATCAAATCATTTAAGCAGTTCCAAAATATTAATTCAAATGCACATAAGTCATCCAGATTAATACATCATATCAGTTAGATTACAAAACCACATCAGCTGATACATCGCAATGTATCACAAAAGAATGACTATACTAGTCTAACTACCCGGTGTTACATATCAGAGCAGCAGACTCAAAAGAATGAAGACTAATCTTCACAAAAGGACTCCAGCATTCTAATCTGCAATGCCTCGTAGAGCATTATAAAACAGCAGAAGGGTGAGAAATATAACCATAATAATCAAAGCATAAGATTATATATATATAGGTAGTCATATAGCACATATTCACATTTCTCACCACACTTCATTCTCATAGTCATATATATTTACCACACATATATATATACAAACATGGATATTCACAAAGCATTCCCACATTATGTATACACTTACAATTTCCACAATCTCATCATTCACACATAAGCATCACTTCATGCATATGTCATATATCAATGTGACTCAACAACTCAATGCAACTCATGCAATGCGGTACCGACTCTCGTTATCTTTTTTCGGTTTTTACATTAAACCGGGTCCACACTTCTAGACCGATAACCCGTTATCTTTTTTCGGTTTTTACATTAAACCGGGTCCACACTTCTAGACCGATAACCACAAAGGCCCGTCCTCTAAGCCTTCAAACCCACACTTCTAGGTTTGGGACAAGCCACTAGTTTCCACGAAACTAACAGACATTGCCTCTTGACTAAATGATGCATGTACAATCAACCACAACAAATGCACTTAAGACCGACATCTTAATCTCATGCATTCGAATAATTCACCCCTTCGAGAATTTCATCATGATTGCACATACAACATATATCAAACATTTATCAATGTATTCATTTCACACATCATCATCATATTCAACAACAATGCACACATATCACATATGTTCCCATGCATTCACACAATCAATCGCATATAAATATGCACTCACAATTCATTAGACGATACACATACATTCCTCATTGTATTCCCATGTATCTCTAATTATCACAACAATCAAGGTATTCACATCGCAATACCAATCATACAATTATAAGTTATGCACACATATTCAAAATGTTCTCATGCATACTCATTACATAATTGTACACAACAATCAAACATTCACAACTCATCAATTAATACACACATAATCATCATTATGTTCTCATGTATTTTAACCGATTACAATTAATCATTCATATCACAACTCTAGGATTCACGCCCGAAGGCTACCCACAACACATGTTACCATAATAGATCATATCTATATCCTTATCATAAGGTATCCACCTATGTGAATCAACCAAACCATCTCCACATGATCAACACAGCAAAAGAAAAATGCTGTCAAACTCGCCCACATTCGCCTGGCGAGACCCTGCAGCGAACCTTCGCCTGACCTTCGCCTGGCGAACCCTCTCAGCGAACACTCGCTAGGCTTCGCCTGGCGAGACTTCCCAGCGAGCCCAAGTCAGTAGCTATTGACTTCATTCGCCACCATTCGCCAGCACCTTCGCTGGGCGAACCTTCGCTATCCACCTTCGCCTGGCGAACCCACCAGCGAAGTCCACTGGGACTTAAATATAATTACTCACCAACATTCGCTAGGCTTCGCCTGGCGAAGCTTCGCCTTCGCTCGCCTGGCGAGAGCCAGCGAACCTGCGCAGAACAAAACCCTATTCTGTTCCTCCTTCACCAATCCATCATCAACCCTCTCTTACACATCCAAATCAGTATAAACAGCATCAATACATGTTACCCAACTATTCTACGGTATTATTACTCAGTTTCAACCGATTAAATCATCAATCTACCAATTATCCAACATTTTGCCCTAAATGGAAAGTGATGAAAACTCTACCAAAGCCCCAACCCAACATACATAACATCATACAATGATCAAATAGAAACATTTCTCACCCTTAACTCGATTAATCGGAGCTTTGATGTTGGTTCTTGATGAATTCCACTTTTCCTCTTCTTCTCTTCTCTTTCTCTCCTTTCTTCTTCTTTCCTCTTTCTTTCCAAATGTTTTTCTATCTTTCTTTTCTTTTCTTTCTCTCTTATATATTCCTTTATTTTCCTTCCTTCCAATTTCCTTCTCAATTCTCTATTAATTCCAATTAATAAAAATTAATTTCCAACATTAACATAAATCCCACTAAATCAATTAATTACTATAATTAATTATTTAATGAAATTTGGGCTGTTACAACTCTCCCCCACTTTAGGAATTTTCGTCCTCGAAAATGTTACCTGATTCAAACAGTTCTGGATAAGACTCTTTCATCCGACTCTCAAGCTCCCAAGTAACATTTCCACCAGCCGATCCTCCCCAAGCGACCTTCACTAAAGCAATCTCTTTACCTCGAAGCTGCTTCAATTTCCGATCCTCAATCCGCATTGGTGATGTCTCAACAGTCAGGTTATCTCTCACCTGCACATCATCTATTTGGACTACATGAAACGGATCTGCAATGTATTTCCTCAACTGAGATACATGGAATATGTCATGAAGATTAGCAAGCGACGGTGGTAAAGCCACACGATAGGCCACTTCTCCCATCCTTTGCAAAATCTGATAAGGACCAATGAAACGCGGCGACAACTTGCGCGACTTCAGTGCCCTACCAACACCTGTCATCGGAGTGACTCGAAGAAACACATGATCTCCCTCTTGAAATTCAAGTGCCTTCCTCCTCTTGTCATAATAACTCTTCTGACGACTCTGAGTAATTCTCATCTTCTCTTGAATCATCTTGATCTTATCAGTAGTCTGTTGAACTAACTCGGGTCCAACAACAGAACTCTCTCCGGACTCGAACCAACACAATGGTGTCCTACACCGCCTACCATACAACGCCTCAAATGGTGCCATACCAATACTTGAATGGAAACTGTTGTTGTAGGTAAACTCAATCAAAGGCAAGTAGTTATCCCAAGCTCCTCCTTTTTCCAATACACAAGCTCTCAAAAGATCTTCAAGCGACTGAATCGTCCTCTCCGTCTGACCATCAGTCTGAGGATGATACGCTAAACTCAAACGCAACTTAGTACCCAAAACACTCTGCAGGCTCTCCCAAAATCTCGAAGTAAACCTCGGATCCCTATCCGAAACAATACTCAACGGAATACCATGCAGACACACAATCCTCTCAATATACAACTTAGCCAACCTCTCCAAAGGGTAATCCATACGCATAGGAATAAAGTGAGCAGATTTAGTCAACCTGTCCACGATAACCCAAATAGCCTCAAAATTACTCGGCGTCCTCGGCAAACCCGATACAAAATCCATGGAGATACTATCCCATTTCCACTCAGGAATAAACAATGGCTTCATCAAACCCGATGGCTTCTGATGCTCAATCTTCGACTTCTGGCAAGTCAAACAAGAATACACAAATTCCGCAATATCCTTCTTCATACTAGGCCACCAAAATACTTTCCTCAAATCCTGATACATCTTAGTAGCACCCGGATGAATACTCAATCCGCTACGATGTCCTTCCTCAAGGATACTCTTTTTCAGCTCAACAACATTTGGAACACAAACTCGATCCCGACATCTCATAATCCCATTCTCATCAATCCGAAAATCACCACCTTGGCCTTGGTTGATTAAAGTCAACCGATCAACTAAGCTCAAATCCGATTTTTGTCCTTCTCGAATTTCATCCAAAATACCACTTGTAAGCTTTAACATACCCAACTTAAATCCAAAAGAAGTTCTCTCACATACCAAACTCAAATCCCGAAATTGCTCAACCAATTCTAACTCTTTCACCATCAACGCCGACATATGCAATGATTTCCGACTCAATGCATCCGCTACTACATTCGCTTTACCCGGATGGTAGTTCAAGCCAAAATCATAATCCTTCAAAAGTTCAAGCCATCTTCTTTGTCTCGCATTCAATTCCTTTTGATCAAAAAGATATCTCAAACTCTTGTGGTCACTAAACACTTCAAATCTTGCGCCAAATAAATAGTGCCTCCAGAGTTTCAACACGAACACAACGGCGGCCAACTCTAAGTCATGCGTTGGATAATTCTTCTCATGCACTTTGAGTTGCCTCGAAGCATAAGCTACAACTTGGTTATTCTGCATCAACACACCTCCTAAACCCATCAAAGAAGCATCACAATACACCACGAATGGTTCCTCTGGATTTGGCAGAATCAAAACAGGAGCTGTCGTCAACCTTCGCTTAAGTTCTCGAAAACTCGCTTCACACTTGGCGTCCCAAACAAAGGCTTGACCTTTCCTAGTCAACTGCGTCAACGGCAACGATAACTTAGCGAATCCTTCAATAAACTTCCGATAATAACCGGCTAAACCAAGAAAACTTCTGATCTCAAAAACTGACTTCGGAGTCTCCCATTGCGACACCGCTTCAATCTTCGACGGATCGACCGCAACACCACTACTAGAAATCACATGACCAAGGAAACTAACTTCCTTCAACCAAAATTCACACTTAGAAAGCTTCGCGAACAACTGCTTCTCTCTCAGCACAGATAACACAATCTTCAGATGCTCGGCATGCTCTCCTTCGCTCTTCGAATAAACCAAGATGTCGTCAATAAACACCACCACAAACTTATCCAAATACGGATGGAAAATCCTATTCATGTACTCCATAAATACACATGGTGCATTAGTCACACCAAATGGCATCACGGAATACTCATAGTGTCCATACCTCGTCCGAAAGGCCGTCTTCTGAATATCCTCAGCTTTCACACGGATCTGATGATACCCAGATCTCAAATCAATCTTGCTGAACACGCTTGCACCAACCAACTGATCCATCAGATCATCAATCCTTGGAAGTGGATACTTATTCTTAATAGTCACCTTGTTCAACTGTCTGTAATCCACACAGAGCCTCATAGAACCCTCTTTCTTCTTAACCAACAAGACCGGTGCACCCCACGGTGACACGCTCGGACGAATAAACCTCTTTTCAAGCAAATCCTCAAGTTGACTCTTCAACTCTTTTAACTCCGAGGCCGATATACGATATGGAGCCATCGATATCGGACTAGTTCCAGGAATCAAATCTATCGAAAACTCCACTTCTCGCTCCGGTGGTAAATCCTTTATCTCTTCAGGGAATACTTCCGGAAAATCTCTAACAATGGGCACAACATCAATCTCTTCACTTTCACTAGTCCTCAAAGTTGCCATAAGCATAAATACCTTAGCCCCATTTTGTACCGATTCCTTCACTTGTTTCCTCGTCATAAACAATTCCCTTTCAACTTCCGAATCGGGAATAATAACCGTTTTGTCAAAACAGTTAATATACACACGATTGAATTTTAACCAATTCATTCCAAGAATGACATCCAGTTGATCTAAATGAAGACACACTAAATCAATCCCAAAACCTCTACCGAAAATACTCAACGGGCAATTCAAGCAAACATACAGCGTAGTTACCGAACCCATAGCAGGAGTATCAATAACCATACCGCCACCAATCACAGACAACTCAAGATTCAACCTCCTAACACAAACCAAAGAAATAAAAGAATGCGTAGCTCCGGTATCAATTATAGCGATCAAAGGTATACCATTAATAAAACACGTACCTCTGATCAATCGATCGTCGCTAGCAGTCTCAGATCCAGATAGAGCGAACACTTTTCCGCTTCCTTGATTCTTCTTCGGCTTATCGCACTTGGTACTGATGTGCCCTCGCTCACCACAGTTATAGCAAGTAACACCCGTACCGCTTCTACACTCTAGAGCCTTGTGGCCTGGCTTACCACACTTAAAACACCTCGGTTCAACACTTTTGCACTCCGGAGCATGATGCCCTGCTTCACCACAAGTGTAACACCTAACCGGGGTAGAAACTCCCCCACTTGGCTTCTTGCCAAAACCAACCTTTTGTTTCCCCTTATCTGCAGGAGTCACATAAGGTTTTCCTCTGAATTGACCTTTTCCTTTCTTATCACTTAAACTCTTGTAGTGGCTAGACTGAGCCCTACTGTCTTCATCATAGATTCTGCTCTTGTTAACCAACTCAGAAAACCGTCTGATTTCCTGGTACCCAATAGCTTGTCTAATCTCGGGTCTCAAACCGTTTACAAACTTGAGGCACTTAGACCTCTCAGCATTACCAGTATTATAGTGAGGACAAAATTTGACCAACTCCTCAAATTTCGCCGCATACTCAGCAACCGTCGAATTACCTTGCTTCAACTCAAGAAATTCGATCTCTTTCTTCCCCCGCACATCCTCTGGAAAATACTTCTCCAGAAAGGTTTCTCTAAACAAATCCCAAGTAATCACAATATCATCTTCCTCAAATCTTTGGCGAGTATTACCCCACCAATCTTCAGCTTCTTCTTCGAGCATATGGGTCCCAAACTGCACCTTCTGTGCATCCGAGCAATTCATAACTCGAAAAATCTTTTCCACAACTTTCAACCAAATTTGTGCCTTGTCCGATTCATGAGTTCCCTTGAAGACCGGAGGGTTATTCTTTTGGAATTTCCCCAAAGCACGGAATCCATCATCAGCATGATTCCTCACATTCACATTGGCCGGAGGATTCTGCCCAATTGCCCCCGCCAATCTCGTCAATGCCTCCGCAATCGCTTCGTCGTTCCTTCCTGCAACCATCTTACTAATTCCAGCAACAGAACCACGTAAGAACAACCAATATTGGTAATGCATCACACGCATATCAATAACACACAGGGAAAAACACTCTAACAACTTGGCCGGACGGACCGACCTGCTCTGATACCACTATTGTAACACCCCCTTCTATACCCCAAATAAATGCATATAAAACATTTAAGCATATACAAATTTATCAGAGTAAAAGTTTTAGAATAAGGTATAAAAGAAGAATGTCACAATTTCACCAATAAAACACTTTAACATTTTGCTCCATAAAATATGTAACATTTTCAAAAGTAAGCGGAAGATCAAATCATTTAAGCAGTTCCAAAATATTAATTCAAATGCACATAAGTCATCCAGATTAATACATCATATCAGTTAGATTACAAAACCACATCAGCTGATACATCGCAATGTATCACAAAAGAATGACTATACTAGTCTAACTACCCGGTGTTACATATCAGAGCAGCAAACTCAAAAGAATGAAGACTAATCTTCACAAAAGGACTCCATCATCCTAATCTGCAATGCCTCGTAGAGCATTATAAAACAGCAGAAGGGTGAGAAATATAACCATAATAATCAAAGCATAAGATTATATATATATATAGGTAGTCATATAGCACATATTCACATTTCTCACCACACTTCATTCTCATAGTCATATATATTTACCACACACATATATATACAAACATGGATATTCACAAAGCATTCCCACATTATGTATACACTTACAATTTCCACAATCTCATCATTCACACATAAGCATCACTTCATGCATATGTCATATATCAATGTGACTCAACAACTCAATGCAACTCATGCAATGCGGTACCGACTCTCGTTATCTTTTTTCGGTTTTTACATTAAACCGGGTCCACACTTCTAGACCGATAACCCGTTATCTTTTTTCGGTTTTTACATTAAACCGGGTCCACACTTCTAGACCGATAACTGTAACACGGTGGGAGAACTGACTTTAAACAATGTTGCGGATAGCAAGAGTCGCCACCGACTTTTATTTTATCCATAAGGAAAGGTTATAAAAGAACAGGAAAGACCTTAGAGAATATTTTGGGTCCGGGGGGTAGGTTATGAAAAGGGAAGGTGTTAGCACCCTTTTCATCCATGGTTATCCATGGGCTCTTAGGTACTTAAGCTCACTTTTGAATTGTTTTGAAAGTGTAGTGTGTGAATAGAAAATTTTCAGAATAGTTAATAAATAATCCATGTAAGGATGTGTTAAGAACTTGTTTGAAAACTTGTTGAAAATTTGTTTAAGTGTGAAACAGTTTTGAAGTGAGCAAGCACCTAGGAGTAACCTACCCTAATGTTTAAAGGTCTTTCTTATTCTTTATTCTTTCCTTTAGTAAGACCATCCCTACTATAATGGAGTAGGTAGTCCTTACTTTGGATGTTAAGGGACATGTGAGGGACAATTTGACTTTGAAGGCCATTGTGGGATGTAATAAGCACATATAAGGGACCATCATCATTTTTCGAAAGGGACTCGATTCGTAAAGGCAACCATAAGGGACTTTGATGATTTTTTTATTTGAGGGACTTGCTTTATACACCCCACTTAACCATTATTCGTAGGCAACTTGAGGGATATCCTTAGGAAGTGAGACGGCGATTAAAATCGACTTACGTGTGTGACGTGTTTATTTTAATTATCTTTATTTAAAAGTGATCTAAATTTATTTTAATATTACATACATGTTGTTACACTCCCTAATTACTAACCATAATAATAATTAAATAATTAAACAACTTTACATCCAAGAAACAATTACAAAATAATAAGCAAAATAATTAAATAGCAAAGATAAATAAAATATAAATAAGCAATAATAAATAATGGAGGTTAATTCTAAGTTTACTCGGCAAGACATCGCATCTTGTGCCTACGTATCCTTACGGGAGTGGAATCAGAGTAATCGTAGTTCCCCTCAATAGGGAGGTTAGAAACTTCTTGACTGTGGTCAAGGTCTCAAGGGGAATAAACGCATCTTAAGGACACGCTTACGTGGAGTGTAGAAACTCCAAATCTCTACGTTGAAATGTTAAGTTGTAATTAGGGTTAAATTAGGGATTCCACGGCGGGAAACCCTAAAATGAGCGCGGCGGCTCTTTGACCTAATGCTAAGGGTAAAATTGTAATTTTGCCTGCGGCGAGGCATTTGTGAAAATTAGGGTTTGTAGTTTGTAGTTTTGAGGATTTGAAATTGAACGTGTGAAGTTTTACGGACTATTGGCGCGGCGGCCAAACAGTTAGACCTAACCTTCGGATGTGTGCAATGTGACAGAAATAATAGTAAACGCGTGAGATAATTGAATCATGCAAACAGAGAGATAATGTCATAATTTAAACCATGCAAGCAGAAATTTAAAGGCAGAATTTAAAGAGCGATTGTTAAGTTCGCGAGGTTACATGAGAGGAGCAGATACAATATGATAATGAAATTTGAATTGAACAATAATAAAATAAAATAAATAACGGTTCTAGTTATTATTTTAAAAAAAAGATTTTAGTTATTAAATTTATCTAAAAAAAAGTTTTTTCTTAAAAATAATGGGTTTTCATATTAATTTGGAAAAGATGTCAATGTTATTTATTTTTAAAAAAACAGATTTTTATATTATAACAAATTTTAATAAATTAATGATAACAATAATAATAATAATGGTAATAATAATGATAATAATGATAATAATAATAAATAATGATAATAATAATAATAATAATAATAATAATAATAATAATAATAATAATAATAATAAAGCAATAATGAATTTTAAATGTGCCAAATAACCCAACAATGTTGCTAACGCAGAAATGCGCTCATCGCAACCAGATCTAAATCGGACGAAACAAAATTTATCGCAAAGAAAAAGAAATTAAGCAAAAAATAGTATTATTGCTCACACAAAAATGCGATCATCGCAACCAGATCGAACTAACACAAATGTCACGCGTCATGCACACAAATGTGCAAACATCGTATCGACATAATTCGATCAAAAATCTTATATATATATAAACTCTAACAATTTAAAAATTATATATATATAAACGTAACAGTAATAGATAAAGAAAAAGAAATAACGGTAATAGATGAAGAAAAAGAAATAACGGTAAAAGATGAAGAAAAAGAAACAACAGTAATAGATGAAGGAAAAGAAATAACGGTAAACGATGAAGAAAAAGAAACAATAGTAATGGATGAAGAAGAAAACTAAATAACGGCAAACGGCACTCACTCCTCTTAGGTTTTTTTCATTCTCTTCCTTTTTTCCAACAAGGCAACACATGTATATATAGGGAACAAATTAGGGTTAACACCAAATTGTCAATAATGTCCCTAAAGCCCATTTTAAAGCCCAAACTAAATAATTAGTTAAGAAAAAATAAAATTTAAATAATTTAAAATAATTAAAATAAACTTAAAATAAAAACTAATAATCCTATTGATTCCTAAAATAAAAAATATTATAAAAAGAACAAAATTTTTTTCAATATTTTTTATTTTATGATTTTTTGGATATTTTTATGAATGATTTAGAAAAAAGTGAAAAAAATAATATTTTAAAAAATGATTTAATTAAAATACGAAAATAATAGTTAAATAATAATAAAAAACTATTTTTGTTATTTTTTTAATGAAAGACAGAAAAATTTAGAGTAAAAATAATAAAAAACAAAAAAAAGTGACAAAGGTGAGATTCGAACTCTCAACCTCTCACACTCATAACTCCTTACACATGTCCTCCTGCCAATTGTGTCATTTTTACTTTTTAGAAAAAAAATGCATGCCATATGATATTTACCTGCAAAAAGTCAAACGACTACACAAATTTGTTAGTAATTGATTAAATGCAATGAAATGCGACGACAAATCTTAGGGCAAAATTTGGGGTATTACAGTTATTATGATAATATTTCTCACCCAACCTCTCTTTGATGTTGGCAAAAAAAATCATGAAGTTTGACTTTGGTTTGACCACAGTTGACCTCAGTTTGACCTTTTAACTGCATTGACTGCTTTTGACTTATCTGATCATCTGACTGAGCAAACTTTTGAGAAAAGTCTTGAAATTTGACATGGGGGTTCTTATACACATATAAGATGTTATGAAGCTCACTTGAAGTCTTGGAAGTCCATTTAGCCTGATTAAAGTCAAAACCCTAGTTTTGGATGCACTGCTTAGGAGGTGCATTGTCTGAGGGAATTGTCAACTCTTCTGACCAATTGTGAATTTTGTGAACCTTGTGAACCTTCTTGGAACACAAAGTCTTGTATTGTGAGGGCAAATTTTGGGGTGCAACAGCTGCCCCTGTTCAATTTTCTGAAACCTGAGGGGTTAGATTGGTATATTTGCCAGTCGTAACCTGGAAGGTTGAAGGGGATTGAACACAAAAGCCCAAAAATTTGCACTCACCAGCGCATGGAGTGATATTGATGGTTGGTTGAACATGATTGAGTGGGCTTAAAGATGCCACTAGGGGAAAGTTCTTCAGTAGTATAATGAGAACTGTCAGGAGTCTGGAGTAATACTGATGTAACAGCATGTCTTCATGAGGATAGAGCAATCAATAGTGATAACCCTAAAGCAGTCTTGAAGTGATAAATCTGACCTCAGGAGGATAGAGCAATCAATAGCTCTAAAGCAGTCTTGAAGTAATAATGGCTTCAGGAGGATAGAGCAATCAATAGCTCTAAAGAAGTCTTGAAGTAATAGAATGGCTTCAGTAGGATAGAGCAATCAACAGCTCTAAAGCAGTCTTGAAATAATAATGTGATATGTCTTCAGGAGGATAGAGCAATCAATAGCTCTAAAGCAGTCTTGAAGTAATGATTTCAGGAGGATAGAGCAATGGATAGCTCTAAAGCAGTCTTGAAATAATAATGTGATATGTCTTCAGGAGGATAGAGCAATCAATAGCTCTAAAGCAGTCTTGAAGTAATGATTTCAGGAGGATAGAGCAATGGATAGCTCTAAAGCAGTCTTGAAATAATAATGTAATTTCAGGAGGATAGAGCAATGGATAACTCTAAAGCAGTCTTGAAATAATTAGATGGCTTCAGGAGGATAAAGCAATGAATAGCTCTAAAGCAGTCTTGAAGTAGTAATATGACCTCATGAGGATAGAGCAATGAATAGCTCTAAAGCAGTCTTGAAATAATAGGATGATTTCAGGAGGATAGAGCAATCAGTAGCTCTAAAGCAGTCTTGAAGTCATGAGAGGCTATCAGGAGGATAAAATAACCCTGAGGTTACAATAAAGCAGTCCCAAAGTAATAAGAAGCTCATCAGGAGGATAAAGTAACCCTGAGGTTACAATAAAGCAGTCCCAAAGATCATAAGATTGTTTGTTGGATAATTAACCTGAAAACAAGGTAGCATTCTGTATAACAACATTAGTTTATGCTTTATGTATGCATGTATGACATGATGCACTTAGGTAATGTACTATAGACATATATGTTATGGTATGATGTAAATGATGTATGTATGCTATGACACTGCTGGAAGTGTCTGGATATCCTTGTATAACAACTGCTGGCCAAGGAAAATAAATCCCGATTCGTTGTTGAAGAATATATAACCCTCCGTCTGCTGGGGATAACAAGGTATAGATAACCTCCCGTTGTTGGGGATAACAAGGTATAGATAACCTCCCGTCGTTGGGGATAGTAGGGTATAGATAACCTTCGTTTTCGTTTGATAGTAGGATAAGTATAACATCCCGTCTTCGTTCATCGTGCCCTTATTGGAAAGTAATTTCCCGTATATCCATATGAGGATAAAAGAGATGGATATAAATTCCAGGGGAGATTAGACTTTGTGAAAATGGATTAGTCCTACTGATGGTTTGTAACTGTCTTGTAAAGATGAACCGGCGAAGCTTCGTTGAAATCCTTCCCTCGTTCGTCCTTAGTAAATACTATTACTGCATTTTCATGCATTTCTGGTAAACATCAATCATATTAAAAGCATACATGCATTTCTGGTAAACATCAATCATATTCAAAGGCATACATACATTCAAACACAACCAATGGACATTTCGCTTATGTAAATAGGGTAAAAGTAAATCTGGATTCAAAAGATGGAGTTTATTTATATCAAAAGTGACCCATACACGGGTAAGTTTGTACAAGGAGACATAAACCCTAGTAAGAGAATTTTGTCATGAAGTTTTACAAAAAGAATCAGCTATGTGGGAAATAATCCTATTGAGTTTCAATTCTACTATTGCCACTCAAGTATCTCATCTTCTTGCTGTTGAGACGGAAACGATTGGATTGAGCTTCATCTGTTTGAGCTTGAGTAAGTAGTACAACTGGTTGCAGTTTCATGAGTGATCCAAACGAGACATAGTCATACGCTTTAATCCCTAACTTTTGCCTGGATTGCCCTTTCAGGTTTTCAATCCACCGGGATACCCTTTTTTGCCCAAGCCGCCTTTTCAGGTTTTCGACTTGCCGGGTGTACATCTTTTTATATATATATCCCTAATTTTTGCCCAAACCCTTTTTGGTTTGCCGGGATGCCCTTATTTTTGCCTAGGCCTGTCAACCTAGCGGGTCTCTTTTTATGCGTAGTATTTTTTAACTATGTCTGCGTTTACAGGTTGTGGGAAGTCTTCACCATCCATTGTAGTCAGTATCATGGCACCTCCTGAGAACACTGTCTTGACTACAAATGGTCCCTCATATGTTGGAGTCCACTTGCCCCTAGGATCACCCTGTGGTAAGATGATACGCTTGATTACCAAGTCACCAGCCTGATATACCTTTGGCTTAACCTTCTTGTCCCTTCAGTGTCAATCTCATTGCAGTGTGCAGGCTTCTCAAATCTATCAATGGTAATCTTGGGAGCTTCATCATCCCAGCTGATCTTAAACATAGATGCCATGGTGGCCAATGCGTCTGCCAACTGATTCTCTCTTCGTGGAATATGTCCAAAAGTAATCTCTTTGAAATGTGGGATCAAAGACAACACATGTTCTCTGTAAGGAATGAGATTATCATGCTTTGTATCCCAATCTCCTTTAATCTGACTTACTACCAGAGCTGAATCTCCATACACCTCAAGGAACTGAATCTTCATATCAATAGCAACTTGCATACCCATGATACATGCCTCATACTCAGCCATGTTATTGGTACAATAGAAACAAAGTCTGGCAGTAATCGGGGTATGACAACCTTCAGGGGAACTAATCACAACACCAACACCATTACCATGTGCATTGGAGGCACCATCAAAAACCATAGTCCATCGAGATCCTTGTTCAGGTCCGTCATATTGTCCAGGTTCTTTGGTAACAGACATAATGTCTTCATCAGGGAACTCAAAATTCATTGACTGGTAATCACCTACTGCTTGATGAGCCAAATGATCAGCAACAACACTCCCCTTAATGGCCTTCTGAGTAGTATACTGTATATCATATTCCGTCAAGATCATTTGCCATCTTGCAATTCTTCCGGAGAGAGCAGGTTTCTCAAATATGTACTTGATTGGATCCATCTTCGCAATCAACAAGGTAGTATGGGTCAACATATACTGTCTTAGTTGGCGAGCAGCCCATGCCAAAGCGCAGCAAGTTTTCTCGAGCAGTGAGTATCTTGTTTCACAGTCGGTAAACTTTTTGCTAAGGTAGTATATTGCCTGCTCTTTTCGACCAGACTCGTCATGTTGCCCCAATACACACCCCATTGAGTTGTCTAATACTGTTAAATACATAATCAAGGGTCTTCCATCAACTGGTGGCATTAAAATTGGAGATTCTAGCAAATATCTCTTGATTTCATCAAAGGCAGTCTGGCACTCATCATTCCATTCCATCACCTGATCTTTCTTCAACAACTTGAAGATTGGCTCACAGATGGTAGTTAATTGGGAAATAAATCTTGCAATGTAGTTCAATCGTCCCAAGAAACCTCTAACCTCCTTCTCAGTACGGGGAGCTGGCATCTCTCTTATAGCTTTCACTTTTGCAGGATCCACTTCAATACCTTTTCCACTGACAATGAAACCCAAGAGTTTTCCAGATCTAACTCCAAAAGTACACTTGTTTGGATTTAATCTCAACCTGTATTTCTTCAACCTCTCAAACAACTTGTGCAGATGATCAAGATGTTGTTCTTCATTCTGAGACCTGGCTATCATATCATCCACATATACCTCTATCTCATGATGAATCATATCATGAAACAAAGCCACCATGGCACGCTGATATGTTGCCCCTGCATTCTTCAAACCAAATGGCATTACCTTATAGCAAAAGGTGCCCCACTGTGTCACAAATGTAGTCTTCTCCATATCTTCAGGTGCCATCTTGATTTGATTGTAACCAGAGAAACCATCCATAAAAGAGAATACCTTATGCTGAGCAGTGTTGTCTACCAGAATATCAATATGAGGAAGTGGAAAGTCATCTTTAGGGCTAGCCTTGTTCAGATCTCTGTAGTCTACACACATACGTACCTTACCATCTTTCTTAGGAACTGGTACCACATTTGCAACCCACTGAGGATAAGAAGTTACGGCCAAGAACCCTGCATTGAATTGTTTCATTACCTCTGCTTTGATCTTTTCTGACATTTCAGGACGCATACGACGAACCTTCTGCTTCTTTGGACGACAATCTTCTTTCACTGGCAAACGGTGAACTACAATGTCTGTATCCAACCCTGGCATATCTTCATAAGACCAAGCAAAGATCTCCACATAGTCACGTAGCATCTGAATCAACCTGCTCTTGACACTGTCCTCTAAATCAGCCCCTATCTTGACCTCTTTTCTGTTTTCTTCAGTTCCCAGATTCACAACTTCGACTGGCTCTTCATGTGGCTGTATAGCTTTCTCTTCTTGTTGTAACAACCTAGCAAGCTCTACAGGTATTTCACAATCGTCCTCGTTTCCGTCTTCAGTTTGATAGATCGGATTCTCGAAATTGTAATTGGCAATAGTAGAACTGTTATCAACTGGATCCAGAGTGGATGAGGATCGGCATTTTAGTGACGTGGGTGTGTGTAAGAACACATAGCTGATAAAGCAAAAATAAAAGAAAAAGAAAGACAAGGAACACAATATTTACGAAAACGAAAAGTCCATTGATTTTATGGAATGAAGTATGCAAATGAAATGACAACCCGTAACAAGCATACCATTGTGCCCCGGGTAAGGCACATGGCTTGAAAGTTTTAATTGTTCCAGAAATTACAAATTTAAAAACATAACACAGTAATCGTATTTACTCCTGACTAAAGGAGATAGGGATAACATCTTCAGCTTTCCAATTATTGAGTCCAGCACCCACAGTAGGAAAAATCCATGCCTCCAAGTTGTGGTCTTCATCTTGATCTCCCACAGCATTGATAACCCCTTGATTGGTGATACGAACAGCACGAGCACGACGAACAGCCTTCTGGGACTCTGCAGTGAAACCCAAACCAAACTTGTCAGACTTGTATGGAATATCAGGAAGCTGACCCCAAATAGTACAACCACCTTCTTCCACCATAGCTTTTGCAACATTGAGGGAGGCCATTGCCATTGTTGGAGGGTTTCTGATGACCACAGGAACCTTCTTCACAGCAGGAGGAGTCACACAATCCTTAACAGCCCAGGGAACCACTTCAAATGACTGACACGGAGTTTCAATGTATTCACCTTCTACTTCCAGATACTTGAAAGTGTTTACATGGCTGACAAAGTATTCTTCCTCTCCAAAGACAGTAACAACTTTTCCATTCACCGGATATCTCAACTTTTGATGTAATGTGGAGGTCACAGCACCTGCCCCATGGATCCAGGGACGACCAAGCAGACATGAGTACGAAGGACGAATATCCATCACATAGAATGTAGCAGTAAACACCTGAGAGCCAACCTTGATTGGAAGATCAATTTCCCCATGCACTACTCTTCTAGAACCATCAAAAGCCTTTACCACAATATTACTGGGCTTCAATACCGTATCTTCAGGACTCAGCTTGTTCAGGACTTCCTTAGGCAACACATTCAGAGAGGGACCATTGTCTATCAGCACATGAGACAGGGTAGTGCCCCTGCATTCAATTGAAATATGCAAGGCCCTGTTATGATCCCTCTTGGCAGGGGTCAAGTCAGCATCGGAAAATCCTAACCTGTTGTCATAGGTCAGGTGAGCAACACAATTCTCAAACTGGTCCACAGAAATTGCACTGGGTACATGAGCCATCTTTAGAAACTTGATCAATGACTTGGCATGAGCCTCAGAACATAATAACAGGGAGAGCATAGAAATCTTTGAGGGAGTATGCCCCAGCTGATCAACAATATCATAATCACTCTTGCAAATGATTTTCAATACTTCTTCCATATGCTTAGAGAGGTCATCAGCAGCTGGCACATCAGTAGATACAGGCTCAATAACAGGACCCTTGCCCCGAGCATCAGTGGTGGAAGTAACAGCAGGGGTAACTGCACTCTTAGAAGCAACTGGAGGAGAGAAGACTCTTCCACTACGAGTGATCTTGCTAGATCCAGCAATATTATCAATGTCAACAGGCATATCAGGTAAAGGCTCCTGCTTGACACCATGGATGTAAACATCAGACCCATAGTGCCAAGGCACAGCTTTGTCAGATGTATAAGGAATAGGATCAGGAGTGGTAATGATCAGAGGAGCTACTCTGGCTTCAGCGACAACTTTCACAGGACCTTCAGCAGTAATCTTGATTGGGCCCTGATGAGTGATTTTAATGGGACCCTTTGAAGTGATTCTTAGTGGTACTTTGTCAACCATGTCAACCTCTTCAATCTTCTTACCCTGAGTCAGATGATCCACCATACTTTCTACAGATTCTGGTCTTCTTTCAAACACTATAGTATATTTATCCATGAGACGTTGAATCCCATCTCTCAAAATGAAGCAACTATCCGGCTTATAGGTACAATATAGACAATCTTCATGACAACCTGGAAAGATCCCAGCTTGTACTAACCTCTTTTTGATAACAGACAATGGTGTGCTCAACTCCATAACTGAATAGACATGCAGATCTTCATCAATATCTTCATCAATGGCGTTGACAGTCTTCTCGTGATTTGGCATTGGAGCTGTAATCACATTTGGAGTACCTGGTGGATCAAACTCAATTTCTCCAGCATCAATCATATCCTGAATTTTGTTCTTCAAGACCCAGCAGTTATTAGTATCATGTCCTGGACAGTTTGAATGATATGCACATCGTGCATTGGGATTGTACTTGGGAGAGGTAACATTGGGATTCTGAGGAGCCTCCCTCAGGGTAATAAGTTCAGCCTTCAACAAGTGTTGCAATGCCTGAGCCATTGACATGTTGATCTTCGTGAACTGTCTTCTAGCCCTCTGTTGGTTGCCTTGAGGTTGCTCTGTTGTTGCAGGAGTTGGATTTGAAATATGAACTGCACTAACAGACTGATGCCTTCTGTTACGATCAGGCTGACCATACACAGCATTAGATTCTTTCTTCCCAGTGGGAGGCTTCTTTGCAGCACCTGATGAAGAAGTGCCCACTTGGATCTTACCACTCTTGATACCATTCTCCACTCGCTCTCCTGTCATGATCAACTCAGTGAAGCCAAATGATGAGCTTCCAATGAGATGACTGTAAAACGGACCATTCAGTGTACACATGAACATATCAACCAACTCCCTATCAGTCAAAGGGGGTTGAACTCTTCCAGCTAAGTCTCTCCACTTCTGAGCATACTCCTTAAAGCTTTCTTTGGCACCCATAGACATGCTTTGAAGCTGCATGCGAGTGGGGGCTAAGTCAGCATTGTATTGATACTGCTTGTAGAAAGCTTCAGCAAGGTCATTCCAATCTCTAATGTTGACACTCTCCAACTGATAATACCACTCTAGCTGAGCTCCAGATAAACTCTCTTGAAAGAAATGGATCCACAATTTTTTATCAGCAGTGTGGGGTTGCATTCTTCTGACATAAGACCTCAGATGCAATTTGGGACAAGAGACCCCATCATAGACAACAAATGTAGGAACTTTGAACCCAATGGGTATGACCACCCCAGATATCAAGCTCAAATCCTCAAAATCCAGCCCAGATGATTTCTGTAATTCCATAGCATCCATTCTATCCACAAGCATCTTGAATTTGTCTTCGTTAGGCTCATGGTAGTAGTTAGCCTCAGAATCAGAGTCCCCCATAGTGTTGTGGAGACTGCCTCTCTCCTGCTCAGATTCTTCAGATTCATAGTCTTCAACATGTTCCTTGGTCTTGACAGGCCCTTTGAACCTTCTTCCCGTGTTGAGCAACCCAGCAGACCTTCTAGCCTTCTTAGTCTTCTTGGCCAGCAGTGTCTTCAATTCATCCTGTCCCTTGGATAGGTTCAGGATCAGCTCTTGGAACTGTGCATTCTGTGCCTGGAGATCCTTAACTGATTGTTCAAGAGCCATTGCTGAAATAAACAGCGAGAAGATGAGAAACCTGTGCACAATTATAAACCTGTGATGCAATGATATGGGAATGCATATGCAATGTTTTCAAGGACCGCAGGATTTAAATTTGCTTAAACAAACAAGAAAGTAACTTTTTATTAGTAATAACTTGTTTTGCCTTTTAGGCTTACAAAAAATGAAAACGAAATAAGTACAAAAGATGGGGTTTTAAGTCTCCCATGGACGTTTCCTCTTTGTGTTGAGGTATGAGTTGAGGTTTCGCTCCTCATGAAGTAGCTTTGTTAGCTCTAGGATCCTTGCTTGGCTTGCTTTGTAATGAGCCTCGAAAGTATCCCTTTGCTCTTTCAGTTGGATCCATGATCTCTGCAAGTCTTCCATATCAGTAGGCATGTCTGGGTGAAGGATGGTATAAGCTGTGTCTCCTTCAGCAACAGGTTCCATGGTAACTGGTAGGATGGCAGGATATGGCATCATGAGTGTCTGAGCACGAAATCGTACCCATCTGAGATAAGCCTCCATAGGAATGGTGTACTTAGGCTCCAGTGTCTTGCTGTCAATCCTGTTTACCTTTCCCCAAGCTCGTATGAATCTCTGACGGTAACCCTGAAGATCGTTGTCGTAGTCAAACACAATGCCCTGAATCAACATGTCATGTGGGCCATCGCTCCGGGCGTAACCAAACTGTCGTAAAGCTAGAGATGGGTTGTAGGTGATGCCTCCTCTTATGCCTAGAAGTGGTACATTAGGAAACTCCCCACAACGGTCAATGATGGTGACATTCTCCATAGATCTGGAGCACCAATGGATGTCTGAGTAAGAAAGTGACATGATCCTCTTGGACCATCTGAACCCTTGCTCATTCTTCATTACTGAGCGAGGAAGGTGAGAAATAAACCACCTAGAAAGTAAAGGTATGCAGCATATCAAAGTTCCTCTTGCCCTTGTAGTACGGGTGTGAAGAGAATGTAGGATGTCTCCAAGTAAGGTAGGCACTGGATTGTGACTCAGGAATATGTTGATGGCATGAACGTTTATGAACTGATCGGGATTGGGGAACAACACCAAGCCATAAATAAATAAGGCTAAGATCTCCTCGAAAGCATCATAGCTCATGGCCTTCAAGAACATTTGAGCTTTATCCACTAATACCTTGGCAAGAATACCTTTAACTCCACTTCTCGTCTCTAGAACAATGTCAGACTTCTTCAGATGTAGAGCTGCAGCAATAACTTCTGGTTTAAGCTCCTTCTCTAAGCCTGTGAATGGCTTCTGATCAAGAACAGGTAAAAGTTTAGAGAACTCCTCCATGGTTGGAACCAACTGATAATCAGGGAATGTAAAGCAATGGTGCTTAGGGTCAAAGAACTGAAACAACACACTCATCATGTCTTCACTGAACCCTGAAGTGACTAGATCCAATAGGTGACCATGTCTCTGGACGAACTGGGAATGATCAGACACTTGGGAAACCAACTCTTTGAGCTTGGGAGGTATCCCTACAAGGTTGATCCTGATGGTGTTTCTACGAGCAGAAGCCATGACCTGCAACAAAGAACAAAAATAAATCCCTTGGTCCTTGAAATGGTTAGGGAAAATGATATGCTCATGATGCATGATGATGTCATGATGTTATGTTCAATCACAAACATGTGGCACACACAAACAAGTCACACCATAGCCCTAGGTTTAAAGGCTTGCATGAGGTTCAAAGGCAAGTACCCTCCCCTGAAGTTAGATGGTTCATCCTGTCCTACAAAAGTAACCAGGTTCTAAGGGATCTCAATATCATTGATCCTTCACAAGGGTGGTTGTTCAGAAGGCAACTTACTTGCCAACCAAAACCCTCCAAGTTTAAGATCTCAATGAGCGTAGTATCGAGTGTCAACCAACTTCAGTCTGCACCAAAGCCGGTTACCTCACTACTTTCTAAAGGCCAAGATGAGTTAACTAGGGTTCTAAAAGTCAGTTAGTGCATTGACAACATATGGCAGCCTCAATATTATCCTTAACTTGACTTAAGGAATATAAGCACCAACCAAGAAGTCGCACTAACTATGGCCACCCGATCAACCGTATCGATATACGTCGTACAGTTTCCTTGGTCTATTGCCATTTACCTAAGGTACACTAGATCCGGGTTAGGACCTTTCACACATAAGAGCACCCCAACAATATAATAATAAAGCAAACAAGGCAAACAATTTAAAGTGATCTTAATTCCTAAGGGTACCCCTCTTAAATAGATCCCCAGCAGAGTCGCCAGTTCTGTAACACGGTGGGAGAACTGACTTTAAACAATGTTGCGGATAGCAAGAGTCGCCACCGACTTTTATTTTATCCATAAGGAAAGGTTATAAAAGAACAGGAAAGACCTTAGAGAATATTTTGGGTCTGGGGGGTAGGTTATGAAAAGGGAAGGTGTTAGCACCCTTTTCATCCATGGTTATCCATGGGCTCTTAGGTACTTAAGCTCACTTTTGAATTGTTTTGAAAGTGTAGTGTGTGAATAGAAAACTTTCAGAATAGTTAATAAATAATCCATGTAAGGATGTGTTAAGAACTTGTTTGAAAACTTGTTGAAAATTTGTTTAAGTGTGAAACAGTTTTGAAGTGAGCAAGCACCTAGGAGTAACCTACCCTAATGTTTAAAGGTCTTTCTTATTCTTTATTCTTTCCTTTAGTAAGACCATCCCTACTATAATGGAGTAGGTAGTCCTTACTTTGGATGTTAAGGGACATGTGAGGGACAATTTGACTTTGAAGGCCATTGTGGGATGTAATAAGCACATATAAGGGACCATCATCATTTTTCGAAAGGGACTCGATTCGTAAAGGCAACCATAAGGGACTTTGATGATTTTTTTATTTGAGGGACTTGCTTTATACACCCCACTTAACCATTATTCGTAGGCAACTTGAGGGATATCCTTAGGAAGTGAGACGGCGATTAAAATCGACTTACGTGTGTGACGTGTTTATTTTAATTATCTTTATTTAAAAGTGATCTAAATTTATTTTAATATTACATACATGTTGTTACACTCCCTAATTACTAACCATAATAATAATTAAATAATTAAACAACTTTACATCCAAGAAACAATTACAAAATAATAAGCAAAATAATTAAATAGCAAAGATAAATAAAATATAAATAAGCAATAATAAATAATGGAGGTTAATTCTAAGTTTACTCGGCAAGACATCGCATCTTGTGCCTACGTATCCTTACGGGAGTGGAATCAGAGTAATCGTAGTTCCCCTCAATAGGGAGGTTAGAAACTTCTTGACTGTGGTCAAGGTCTCAAGGGGAATAAACGCATCTTAAGGACACGCTTACGTGGAGTGTAGAAACTCCAAATCTCTACGTTGAAATGTTAAGTTGTAATTAGGGTTAAATTAGGGATTCCACGGCGGGAAACCCTAAAATGAGCGCGGCGGCTCTTTGACCTAATGCTAAGGGTAAAATTGTAATTTTGCCTGCGGCGAGGCATTTGTGAAAATTAGGGTTTGTAGTTTGTAGTTTTGAGGATTTGAAATTGAACGTGTGAAGTTTTACGGACTATTGGCGCGGCGGCCAAACAGTTAGACCTAACCTTCGGATGTGTGCAATGTGACAGAAATAATAGTAAACGCGTGAGATAATTGAATCATGCAAACAGAGAGATAATGTCATAATTTAAACCATGCAAGCAGAAATTTAAAGGCAGAATTTAAAGAGCGATTGTTAAGTTCGCGAGGTTACATGAGAGGAGCAGATACAATATGATAATGAAATTTGAATTGAACAATAATAAAATAAAATAAATAACGGTTCTAGTTATTATTTTAAAAAAAAGATTTTAGTTATTAAATTTATCTAAAAAAAAGTTTTTTCTTAAAAATAATGGGTTTTCATATTAATTTGGAAAAGATGTCAATGTTATTTATTTTTAAAAAAACAGATTTTTATATTATAACAAATTTTAATAAATTAATGATAACAATAATAATAATAATGGTAATAATAATGATAATAATGATAATAATAATAAATAATGATAATAATAATAATAATAATAATAATAATAATAATAATAATAATAATAATAATAAAGCAATAATGAATTTTAAATGTGCCAAATAACCCAACAATGTTGCTAACGCAGAAATGCGCTCATCGCAACCAGATCTAAATCGGACGAAACAAAATTTATCGCAAAGAAAAAGAAATTAAGCAAAAAATAGTATTATTGCTCACACAAAAATGCGATCATCGCAACCAGATCGAACTAACACAAATGTCACGCGTCATGCACACAAATGTGCAAACATCGTATCGACATAATTCGATCAAAAATCTTATATATATATAAACTCTAACAATTTAAAAATTATATATATATAAACGTAACAGTAATAGATAAAGAAAAAGAAATAACGGTAATAGATGAAGAAAAAGAAATAACGGTAAAAGATGAAGAAAAAGAAACAACAGTAATAGATGAAGGAAAAGAAATAACGGTAAACGATGAAGAAAAAGAAACAATAGTAATGGATGAAGAAGAAAACTAAATAACGGCAAACGGCACTCACTCCTCTTAGGTTTTTTTCATTCTCTTCCTTTTTTCCAACAAGGCAACACATGTATATATAGGGAACAAATTAGGGTTAACACCAAATTGTCAATAATGTCCCTAAAGCCCATTTTAAAGCCCAAACTAAATAATTAGTTAAGAAAAAATAAAATTTAAATAATTTAAAATAATTAAAATAAACTTAAAATAAAAACTAATAATCCTATTGATTCCTAAAATAAAAAATATTATAAAAAGAACAAAAATTTTTTCAATATTTTTTATTTTATGATTTTTTGGATATTTTTATGAATGATTTAGAAAAAAGTGAAAAAAATAATATTTTAAAAAATGATTTAATTAAAATACGAAAATAATAGTTAAATAATAATAAAAAACTATTTTTGTTATTTTTTTAATGAAAGACAGAAAAATTTAGAGTAAAAATAATAAAAAACAAAAAAAAGTGACAAAGGTGAGATTCGAACTCTCAACCTCTCACACTCATAACTCCTTACACATGTCCTCCTGCCAATTGTGCCATTTTTACTTTTTAGAAAAAAAATGCATGCCATATGATATTTACCTGCAAAAAGTCAAACGACTACACAAATTTGTTAGTAATTGATTAAATGCAATGAAATGCGACGACAAATCTTAGGGCAAAATTTGGGGTATTACAGTTATTATGATAATATTTCTCACCCAACCTCTCTTTGATGTTGGCAAAAAAAATCATGAAGTTTGACTTTGGTTTGACCACAGTTGACCTCAGTTTGACCTTTTAACTGCATTGACTGCTTTTGACTTATCTGATCATCTGACTGAGCAAACTTTTGAGAAAAGTCTTGAAATTTGACATGGGGGTTCTTATACACATATAAGATGTTATGAAGCTCACTTGAAGTCTTGGAAGTCCATTTAGCCTGATTAAAGTCAAAACCCTAGTTTTGGATGCACTGCTTAGGAGGTGCATTGTCTGAGGGAATTGTCAACTCTTCTGACCAATTGTGAATTTTGTGAACCTTGTGAACCTTCTTGGAACACAAAGTCTTGTATTGTGAGGGCAAATTTTGGGGTGCAACAATAACCACAAAGGCCCGTCCTCTAAGCCTTCAAACCCACACTTCTAGGTTTGGGACAAGCCACTAGTTTCCACGAAACTAACAGACATTGCCTCTTGACTAAATGATGCATGTACAATCAACCACAACAAATGCACTTAAGACCGACATCTTAATCTCATGCATTCGAATAATTCACCCCTTCGAGAATTTCATCATGATTGCACATACAACATATATCAAACATTTATCAATGTATTCATTTCACACATCATCATCATATTCAACAACAATGCACACATATCACATATGTTCCCATGCATTCACACAATCAATCGCATATAAATATGCACTCACAATTCATTAGACGATACACATACATTCCTCATTGTATTCCCATGTATCTCTAATTATCACAACAATCAAGGTATTCACATCGCAATACCAATCATACAATTATAAGTTATGCACACATATTCAAAATGTTCTCATGCATACTCATTACATAATTGTACACAACAATCAAACATTCACAACTCATCAATTAATACACACATAATCATCATTATGTTCTCATGTATTTTAACCGATTACAATTAATCATTCATATCACAACTCTAGGATTCACGCCCGAAGGCTACCCACAACACATGTTACCATAATAGATCATATCTATATCCTTATCATAAGGTATCCACCTATGTGAATCAACCAAACCATCTCCACATGATCAACACAGCAAAAGAAAAATGTTGTCAAACTCGCCCACATTCGCCTGGCGAGACCCCGCAGCGAACCTTCGCCTGACCTTCGCCTGGCGAACCCTCTCAGCGAACACTCGCTAGGCTTCGCCTGGCGAGACTTCCCAGCGAGCCCAAGTCAGTAGCTACTGACTTCATTCGCCACCATTCGCCAGCACCTTCGCTGGGCGAACCTTCGCTATCCACCTTCGCCTGGCGAACCCACCAGCGAAGTCCACTGGGACTTAAATATAATTACTCGCCAACATTCGCTAGGCTTCGCCTGGCGAAGCTTCGCCTTCGCTCGCCTGGCGAGAGCCAGCGAACCTGCGCAGAACAGAACCCTATTCTGTTCCTCCTTCACCAATCCATCATCAACCCTCTCTTACACATCCAAATCAGTATAAACAGCATCAATACATGTTACCCGACTATTCTACGGCATTATTACTCAGTTTCAACCGATTAAATCATCAATCTACCAATTATCCAACATTTTGCCCTAAATGGAAAGTGATGAAAACTCTACCAAAGCCCTAACCCAACATACATAACATCATACAATGATCAAATAGAAACATTTCTCACCCTTACCTCGATTAATCGGAGCTTTGATGTTGGTTCTTGATGAATTCCACTTTTCCTCTTCTTCTCTTCTCTTTCTCTTCTTTCTTCTTCTTTCCTCTTTCTTTCCAAATGTTTTTCTATCTTTCTTTTCTTTTCTTTCTCTCTTATATATTCCTTTATTTTCCTTCCTTCCAATTTCCTTCTCAATTCTCTATTAATTCCAATTAATAAAAATTAATTTCCAACATTAACATAAATCCCACTAAATCAATTAATTACTATAATTAATTATTTAATGAAATTTGGGCTGTTACAATCTCATCCTGAGTGGAGACAACCAATGATTGATGGAATGTGTGCTCTTCAAAGCAACGGTACCTGGGAACTGGTTCCTCTCCCCCATGGGAAATCTTTAGTAGGTTGTCGATGGCTTTATACGGTGAAGGTTGGTCTAGATGGTAAGATTGATCGGTTTAAAGCTCGCTTGGTAGCCAAAGGATACACTAAGATTTTTTGGTTAGATTATAGTGATACATTTTCACCTGTAGCCAATATAGCATCTATTAGACTTCTTCTAGTCATTGCAGTCATTCGACATTGGCCTCTTCATTAACTTGACATCAAGAATGCATTCTTACATGGTGATCTTGAAGAGGAAGTATATATGAAGCAACCACCTGGATTTGTTGCTCAGAAGGAGTTATAGAATATGGTATGTAGGATACATAGGTCTCTTTATGGTCTTAAGCAATCTTCGAGAGCTTGGTTTGGAAGATTCAGCACTATAGTACAACAGTTTGGTATAGTCTGTAGTAAAGCTGGTCATTCTGTTTTTTATCGTCACTCACCCCAAGGGTGTATATATATTATTGTGTATATAGATGACATTGTCATAACTGGTAGTGATCAGCAGGGAATACTCCAGTTGAAACAACATCTCCTAAAACAGTTTCAGACAAAAGATCTTGGTAAACTCCGCTATTTCTTAGATATTGACATAGCCCAATCTAAAGGTGGTTTGGTGATTTCTCAATGTAAATGTGCTATGGATATTTTAGAAGAAACATGTTCATTGAATGTTAAACCAACCGATACTCCTATGGATCCAAGTGTTAAACCACTACCCAATCAGGGGAGCCTCTATCTGACTCAGGAGGGTATAGGAGATTGGTTGGAAAGTTGAATCATCTCACAGTCACTCGTCTAAACATTTCTTTTGCAGTCGGTGTGGTAAGCCAGTTCTTAAATTCCCCTTGTCAGGAACACATGGATGTTTTTTATCCGGATTTTGAGATACATCAAATGTGCTCTAGGAAAAAGTCTTGTGTATGAGGATAAAAGACATACCCAGATATTTGAATACTCCGATGTTGATTGGGCAGGGTCGCCCATTGCAGGAAAACCAACTCTGGGTATTGTGTACTTGTTGGAGGAAACCTTTTATCCTAGAAAAGTAAGAAACAAAATGTAGTTGCAAGATCAAGTGTCGAGGCAGAGTATAGGGCCATGGTAATAGCAACATGTGAACTTATTTGGTTAAAATAGTTGCTCAAGGAACTTCAAATTGAAGAAGTAAGACCAATGACACAATTGTTATAATCAAACTGGATTGCACACTACTTCAAATCCAGTCTTCTATGAGAGGACCAAACATATTGAGATAGACTGTCACTTTGTCAGAGAGAAGATCGAGTCAGGCGACATCATCACAAGCTTTTTTCAACTCTAATGATCAATTGGCAGATATGTTTAAAAAATCCCTACGAAACCCCATAACTAACTATATATGTAACAAGCTTGGTGCATTTGACTTATATGCTCAAGCTTGAGGGGGAGTGTTGATATTTGTAAATATATATAATGTTAAGAGTATTTGTATATAGAATAGTCCCACATCGAATATATCATATAATTAGTTGTAATCTATCTATATATAATAATATATCCGTAGTGCTTTTCAAAACACACGGTTTAATCTAAATGTATCTTAGTCTCGCTTATTTTAATGAACTAAAAAAACTAAATAGTTATTTAAATAAAAATAAAAATAAAATGATTAAAAAAATGAATAAAAAGTTGGATACCAAAGTGCTCGAAAATTAAAAATGAGTGCACCAAAATTATCAGTATGGAATAAACCACTCGAAAAAAATACAGCGTTTTGTCAAATTTTCAAATAAATCTGGACTGGTAAAAATGATCATGTTAAACATAACATGGTCGAAAAGTCATCAAAAATTAACGCGAGCACGCCAGATTAAACTACGTGAAACATAGATTATAATAAATGACGTCTATAAGCTCTATTTTGAAACTTTTCGTCCACTGATTTTACGCACAGTTGACCTTCAGTTTGACTGATTTGTCTCTAAATCCAACAAGTTTATTTCGGCCGATATTTTAAGAATTATGCATGATGAAAGACATGATGTACTATACAGATGATGCAAAGTAAAAATGCAAGTCAAATGAATGCAAGTTTTAAAATGTCTGGTCAAAATTTGAGGTATGACAATAATGTTGAACAAGTGACCCTAATCACAAGAGAGCATGAATTTTTGTATTCAAAATTCATTATTAATTTAAAATTTTATTATTTAAAACAAGAATTTGTGTTAGTACGGTAAGAGAGTAGAGAAAGTCAGCTGAAATTAGAAATAAAAAAAAACAGATAGATTTAAGAGATATTGCACCAGAATTTATAGAGATTTGGCCAATCTCTTGGCTACTCATCTCCTCAAGAAATTCTTCTTGAGAGTTTCACTATAATAATATCTTTAATCTTTTATCAATTTATACCCAAGAACCTTTTTACAATCGGCTGAGAGATTTTAACAAGATGATCCCTCAAACCAAATGGAGTTTTTAATTGACTATGCTCATAAACCAAAGAACAAGATTTTAACCGAATGATCTGGGAAACTAAAAAGAAGTTTTACCAAGATAACCTCAACAACCATACAAGATAATCACTTCAAAAGAATCACACTCTTGATAAAAAATTAAACACTAGTACAACTAAAGTCTCACAAGTATTTTTCACTCGCAAATGCACTAAGGTCACTTTTAGTGAAAGAATATAAAAGAGAGAGGCGAGAATGAGAAAAGAATGCTTAAAATTATAAATTTGGTGTGTTTGAAAGTGAAGAGCCACCTTCCTTTTATAAAGAGAAAACATGGTTCAAAAATAGGAAAAATTAATGTGTTTTTTAATGCTCATAATTGATTATGCATATCCCATAATCGATTATGTAGTTTAAATATGTAAAAAATTTAAATGACATCGTCATTAATATATTATAATCCCTAATAATCGATTATGATGCATTACAAAAGAGATAATTGATTAACTCTAACATGTTAATCAATTACGTAGTGTAAACTACACTCTTACAGGATTATTTGGGCAACTAACCAAATAAGTACTTGCGTAAAAACATTATGGTGATTTTAACAAAATGAGAAAGTCCTAAAAATGTTAGGTGAGTGTTTTATAGTTTCCTAAGTAACTTATGAGTTACTCTAACAATTCTATAATACCCTGGTCTCTCTGACACTACGTTATGCGCAGGACCGACCACTCGAGCTTTCACACTTCTTCTCTTTCACAAATTTTAATCCTAAAGTTTCTTGCTACATTATATTTGACTTTAGAACTTTATTAAAACCTTGAGTCTTCTCTCTGATAAGGTTTGAGATAGCTCCAAAATGATCGTTATCACTAGATAAAATTGCAAAGATATCACCAGGGACTTCATCAAACGTCCAAAACCATCATAATCAAAATAAAGTATCAAGCATTAGGATTCCACCAAACATTAGTGTCATAGTTAAAGCCATCGTGATCAAAAAATCATCTGCATTCTTTGGTACCTGCAGACATATAAATTCACATTCTCCCTTTTTTTATGATGACAATGCATATCTTAGGTAGTTGGACAAACAATAGAACAATGGTAATAAATTAGAGCAATTAAACTTCCCATAAACAATATAGAGAGTATGTTGTACTCCCTTTGAGAGTATACTTCTTCCCCTTTGGCATTATCAAAAAGGCATAAAATGAATCATGTATACCACATAGAAAAAAGGGAAAAGAAGAAGAAGAAGATTATACATTTAGCAGATATTAATTTATGCATGATTGATTTAATATTCTTGATCCACTTCTTATGAAAATAAGTGTTCTTTAGGAAGAGTACTAATGAAATGAACAAATGATCCTAGATCCAAATCAAGATCTGTATCAGAATTACCGGAGATCATAGTTAATTATGTCTGATGTTCTATCAAAGGTTCCTGATCAACTTCCTAATCGAACATATTGTCAGTTATCTATAATATACAGCAGAAAGAGTATAATCTCTTTCTATAGCAGATGTATCCTCTCCAAAAAATAAATAACTTCTAAGCGTATCACACCAGAATTACTAGATCACGAAAGAGTAAACCAAATTTCAAACACAGAATTATCAGTGACAAAAGCATTTATTGCTTTAATGTTTTTTTGTCAATTTGTGTGTATATATTATAGTTTGTTCGCTTATTTTTAATTTGCTTATCATTTAATATTCTCGTGTTTGTACTTTATGCGCATTTGAGTTTTTTAGTATTTGCTTTGACCCTTCATTACTCAGTAAATTAGAGTGTTTGATCTATGATAGTATTCTTTTGTGTAGTGAAAGGACCAAGAAGGAGTAGAAGATCATATACTCAAAGTTGAGCAACAACTCCAAGATCAAAAAATCCTATAGCACCTAAAATCCCTCATTCTATTAGTAATAATAATGAACATTTTATTAGAATATTAATAGTAATTCATATTTATTTAATTGTACTATTTTCTTAGCCCCTAAGTTTGTTAGAGGGTATTTTAGTATTGTATCTTATTCTAGTAACCCTAGTTTTAGCTTATAAATAGAGTGACAATCATTGTAACTATTATCATGTTTTTCTGCCGTCATTCTTAATAGGATATTTCTACCTTTCATCATTTATTCTACCTTTACACCAACAATTGGTATCTAGAGCTCCGGTTCAGATTCATTGGAAAACACGGGAAACACGAGTGAACGTGAGGTCTTGTGTGTTTGATTTTGATTCTTAGATTCGTGTTGAATCTTGAACAAAATCTGATCAGAATTTTATTCTGTGGGTTGGGAAACACTGTGTGAGAAACATTGAGTGTATTGTGCAAGGTGAAGATGAACGGAAACGGCAACATGAACACCAAGCTTCCAGTATTTGACGGTAAAAATTGGAATCGTTGGATGATCCAAATGCGTGTACTGTTTGGTGCTCAAGATGTTTTAGATCTTGTCACTGATGGTTATGTTCCGGTAGCAGCAGATGCAACAGATGAACAGAAAAACGCGCAGAAGGAAGTAAGGAAGAAGGATCAGAAAGCATTATTCTTTATTCATCAATGTGTTGATGTAAATGTGTTTGAGAAGATTGCAGATTCAACGACAGCAAAGGCTGTGTGGGACACACTGGTTAGATGTTATGGTGGTGACGCATCAGTGAAGAAGGTGAAGCTTCAGTCCTTGAGAAAGCAATATGAGAATCTCAACATGAAGAATAATGAGAAAGTTTCTGAATACATCTCCAGAGTGATTCTGATCACTAATGAGATGAAGGCGTGTGGAGAAACTCTTTCTGAAGAAACAATCATGGAGAAGGTATTGAGATCCCTTACCTCTCAATTTGATTACATTGTGGTAGCAATAGAACATTCCAAAGATCTGAGTACCATGAGAATTGAAGAGCTGCAGAGCAGTTTAGAAGCGCAAGAGTTGCGTTTGACTGAAAGAACTTCTGAAAGGGAAGTAGAGCAGCAGGCTCTGAAAGCAACTTCTGATAGGAGGTATCAGAAGCAGTCAGAAGCCAGGAGAAGATCTGATGGTGGTCAGAAGTCAGAAAGCTCAACCTCTGATAGACAAAAGAATGCTCAGAAGGGAAAAGAGAAGTATGACAAGAAGAAGATCCAATGTTACTGTTGTAAGAAGTTTGGTCACTTTGCTAGAGATTGTTGGTCAAACAAGGAGAGAAAATCAGAAGAAGCAAATATAGCCAGAAGTTCTGATGACGAATCTGTGCTATTGATGGCCTCTGAATCTGATAATATGGATCTGATAGACTGGTGGTATATGGACACTGGCTGTTTAAATCATCTTACTGGAAACAAGAAATGGCTGGTTGACTTTGACTCTGAAAAGAGAACAAAGATCAGATGTGCTGATGACAAATATCTTAATGCAGAAGGTATGGGAAATGTCAGAGTGATTCTGAACAATGGGAAAACAGCATTGATTCAGAACGTGTGGTATGTACCTGGCATCAGAAGTAATCTGATGAGTGTGGGACAATTAATTGAGAAAGGTTTTTCAGTTACCATGAAGGACAATCTTCTGAAGCTGTATGACTGCAATCGGAAGTTGATTATGGAGTCAGAACAGGGAAGGAATAGAACATTCAAGGTGAATGTCAGAACTGCAGACTCAGAATGTCTTAGTGCAACATGTGCTGAGAAGGAGAGTGAGCTGTGGCACAGAAGATTTGGTCATTTGAATTTCAGAAGCCTAAAACATCTGAATTCAAAGAAGCTGGTACATGGAATTCCTGCAATTAAGAAGCCTGAGAAGTCATGCAAAGTTTGCATGGAAGGAAAACAACCACGTTTGCCATTTGCGTCAGAAGTTGCTCCAAGAGCAAAACATGCCTTGGGAGTTGTACATTCTGATGTGTGTGGTCCATTTCCAGTAGCATCAATTGGAGGGAATAAGTACTTTGTGTTGTTTGTTGATGAATTCACAAGAATGACATGGGTATCCCTTATTAAATTTAAACATGAGGTGTTTGATGAATTCAAGAAGTTCAGAATGAAGGCTGAGAATCAGAGTGGTCAGAAGTTGAAGATTCTTAGAACTGATGGTGGAGGTGAGTATAACTCCAAAGAGTTCCAGATGTTCTGTGAGGAGAATTGAATTGAGCATGAGGTTACTGCTCCTTATACCCCTCAACACAATGGTCTTGCTGAAAGAAGAAACCGTACTTTGCTTGATATGGTGAGAAGCATGCTAAAGGAGAAGAAGCTTCCTCAGAAGCTCTGGGGAGAAGCTGTTGCCACTGCAACGTATGTACTCAACAGATGTCCTACGAAGAAGTTGAAGAAAATAGTTCCTATGCAGAAGTGGACTGGAGACAAGCAAAGTGTTAGTCATCTGAAGGTGTTTGGTTCTGTTTGCTATAAACATGTTCCAGAAGCCAGAAGACAGAAGTTGGATGATAGAAGCAAAGTGATGATTCTGATAGGGTACCACAGTACAGGTGCATACAAGCTCTATTGTCCAGAAACCAACAAAATTGAATTCAGCAGAGATGTGATTGTGAAGGAATCAGAAGTTTGGAATTGGGATAAGTCTCAATCTGATTCTGATGTTAGAACTTTTGAAGAAATGTCAGAATTAAGAATTTCTGAAGTTGAAGTAAACTCTGACGTTGATTCTGACTCTGATAGTGATTCTGACTCTGGAGAAGACTCAGAAGATGAAGGTGACTCTGATGATCCAGACTCTGATGGTAATCCAGATTCTGGTGGAAATTCAGACTCTGAAGATGGCCAAGGCTCTGGAGGAAGTCAAGCCTCTGAAGCTAGAAATTCTGAAGTTCAAGACTCTAGAAATATGCCAGATCCTGAAGTTGGTTAAAGCTCTGGAGAAAGTCAATCATCTGAAGCCCAAGACTTTGAACAAGTTCAGAAACCACAAAGAATCAGAAGCGTTCCCAGAAGATTTACAGAATTTGACATGCTGCAAGACACTGAAGTAGACTCTGAAGGAGAAGTTATTCAGTGTGCCATGTTAGTAGACTCTGAACCCATAAGTACAGAAGAGGCTCTTAAGCAGAAGCTCTGGCTGAAGTCCATGAAAGAAGAACTTGATGCTATAGAGAGAAACAAGACTTGGAAGCTGACAGAACTTCCAAAAGACAAGAAAGCCATCAGCGTCAGATGGATTTTCAAGCAGAAGTTAAAGCCAGATGGCTCAATTGGCAAACATAAAGCAAGGTTGGTAGCCAGAGGATTTCTACGAAAACCTGGGCTGGATTACTCTGAAGTGTTTGCACCTGTAGCAAGACATGAAACAATCAGAATGGTGATTGCAATAGCTGCTAACAGGAATTGGCCTCTGATGCATCTAGATATAAAATCTGCATTTCTGAACGGTCCATTAGAAGAAGAAGTTTACGTGTCACAACCTCCTGGATTTGTGAAAAAGAATCAGGAAGGGATGGTGTACAGATTATACAAAGCTCTATATGGATTGAAACAAGCGCCCAGAGCTTGGAATCAGAAGATTGATTCATTTTTCAAGAAGCAAGGCTTTCAGAAATGTGAGATGGAGTACGGTGTCTATGTTCAGCATACTTCTGAAGGCAATATGACTCTGGTATGTTTATATGTTGATGATATACTGCTGACTGGAAGTTCTGAACAGGAGATAACCAAGTTCAAGAAGGTTCTAATGAATGAATTTGAAATGACTGATCTAGGCAAAATGACATACTTTCTAGGGATGGAGTTCAGATATTCTGAGAAAGGTATCATTTTGCATCAGCTCAAGTATGAATTAGAACTTCTGAAGAGATTTGATCTGAAGAATTGTAAGATGGATGTCACACCTTCTGATACAAATCAGAAACTAGATTCAGACTCTAAAGGAAAGGATGTGGACGCTACAACCTTCAAACAGTTGGTTGGTTCTCTGAGGTATCTGTGCAATACCAGACCTGATATTTGCTACTCAGTTGGGATGGTTAGTAGGTTCATGAGTAAACCTAAGTGGTCCCATTACCAAGCTGCTGTCAGGATTCTGAGGTATATCAAAGGAACTCTGAAGTATGGAGTGTTATTTCCCTCTGGAGGAAATAATGAGTCAGAACTTCTGAGTTATTCAGACTCTGATTGGTGTGGAGACAGAGTTGACAGAAGAAGTACATCTGGGTACTTGTTCAAATTTCTAGGAGGTTCCATTTCTTGGTGTTCCAAGAAGCAACCTGTTGTGGCGTTATCAACCTGTGAAGCTGAATACATTGCAGGTGCTGTTACTGCATGTCAAGCTGTGTGGGTTCTGAATCTGTTGCAGGATCTGAAGATTAAAGTAGACAAACCTCTGAAGTTGATGATTGACAACAAGTCTGCAATCAATCTTGCCAGAAATCCAGTGTTGCATGGGAGAAGCAAGCATATTGAGACCAAGTATCATTTTCTGAGACATCAAGTTCAGAGTGGAGTGTTAGAAGTTGTACACTGCAGCACTCAGAAGTAGTTGGCAGATGTTCTGACAAAAGCTATCAAGACTGGTCAATTTCTTAGACTAAGGGATGGAATTGGTGTTACAAGTTTTGATGGAATATGAATTAAGGGATGGTATTAGAATATTAATACTAATTCATATTTATTTAATTGTACTATTTTCTTAGCCCCTAAGTTTGTTAGAGGGTATTTTAGTATTTTATCTTATTCTAGTAACCCTAGTTTTAGCTTATAAATAGGGTGACAATCATTGTAACTATTATCATGTTTTTCTGCCGTCATTCTTAATAGAATATTTCTACCTTTCATCATTTATTCTACCTTTGCACCAACACATTTGTCCTCCTCATTTTCTCTTTCTCTCCTCATCATATCCTAAAAAGTTTCTCATGGGACATGATATAGTTTTTCGTAATAATTATTATTATTTGTGTTTTACTTTATTGGATGTTGTTTAATTTAATTTGTTCTTAGTAGCTTATAACTTGTAAGATTATTGATTAATATTTAAATTCTATGATATCTTATTTTGTAAATCTACATTGGTATACTCATCTATTGTTATTTGGGAACATCAAAACTAAATATTAACTATAATATTTTAAAATTAAGAAGATAATAAAAATTAACTAATAAAATTAAAGACTTTTATTTAATTTTCTTTAGTGTCAAAGACACTACATATATAATATATAATATTATTTATAAATAATTAATTAAAAAAAATCAATCACTAAAAGAGTTCAAATCAAAAACAATTAAAATAAAATATCAACTAATATAATATTTTAAACCATTTTAATATCTAACTCATCTATTTAATTATAATTTTTGACTCTATCAAATTTCGTGTTAGTAACTAACATTTCATAATTTTTTGAAACATGTCTTAAAATCTTAAGTAATGAAGAGAAAGAAAATATATTTTGAGATTGTAGAAATCATAAATCAAATCGATATTAGAGATGGTGGTGTCGGTGCAGTAGTGAGTATGGTTCAGACGAAAGTGTTTGTCTGAGATCGGGTTAGATTTTCTCAGTTCGTATGTATTAGATTTTGTTGTTTTTTTGGCTTGTTGATTTGTTTGTTAATAGGTTGAGTTTTGGGCTTATTATGGATTCCAAGTATGAAGACTAATTAAACATGTAAACCTTCACTTTGACCAGAAGTAGATGATTCTTTTAGTCAATGCATCGATCACCATCCAGTTCAACCAAACGATTGTCTGCATAACACAATGTATCACGCGCGAACAATTTCAACGCTCTTGATATATAAGGGTATAACGCATATTTTAGGTATTAAAACTCATTCTCACTCTCACACTACTTCTCATTCTCTCACTAATTTGGGTATTGGAATACTAATCTTGTAGGTATCCTTGCTTCATCGCATCAGAAGTATTGCTCGACCATGGTGAGACACAACTCCACCACCTCATCTTCTATTACTAGTTCCTAACTAAACAGTGGTGCCGTCTATGGGAATCGACTTTTAATTTCTACTTATTTCCATGAAAAAACATTGTTTTTCCATCAAATATCCAGGTCACCAATCTCCTTTATTAAAGCTTAAATCTCATCCTCATACAGATCTATTATTAGATTCATCGGTCATGGTCATATCCAAAATCACTAGATCTATTGTCCAATCATAAAATGTTGTTATGGTCGTTGAAGCTTCCAAAAATCCACCTTTTCCTCCCATTTTTCCGTTGAAAGACAGTCCATATCTGGTTGTATCTCCCTTTGGCCATACACAATAAGATTCCATTCCTCCAAGAGTTGGTCAAGGAGTGTTACATGCATTGCCTTTCTTCAGACCTATACAATAACTATGCTATGGTAAATGATCACATCTACCTTCTTTACATCATAATGTACATGAACAATAATTTCTCCCAAGCCTTTAGTAGGTGCTATAAAATCTTGGAGTATTTGGAGCCACTGACTTACTAAACAACGTCTACATACTAGTACACGAACAAAACTCACAATTTGTAACACCATAGAATTTTAATTAGAGTTTTATTTTATTTTTGGTGTGCTTTGTAATTTATTATGTGTTAATATTTAGAGTAATAATAAGATAAATAATAATTTATTAATATAAAATATTAAAATACTGGAAAATTGACGAGTTGTGATTAATTATAGGTTATAGGGTAATAAAATAAAGGAGGTAGAAAAAGAGAATAATTAAAATTAAAGGGAATTAGTAGGAATAAAATAAATAAAATATACTAGGGTTATTTTATATAAGAATGAAGGGACTTTGATCATATGTATCTATTTTTGGAAAGGGAGAAAGTGGAGATCAACCCTAGGAAAGAGAAGTGCAAAAGTAGGATCTTCCATCACCAAGTACTCAAGGTTTTTCTTATTAAATAAGGTAAGGGGGAGATTGTTCCATATTTGGTGCTTAAGCTTTGGGATAATGTGGATTCCCTTAACCCATTTTATTTTATGATTTGTTGCCTTTGAGTCATGTGAAGTTTGTGCAAAACATCTATGGTTATGATCTTTATATGTGTTAAACTATTGTATAATTATCAGTGGATGTTCTGTATAATTATGTGCTGAATTGGAAGTGTTGGTGTTTTCTCAATGTTCATATGTGAGTGTGTATGCTTAATTGATGAATTATTATGTATAATTGATAGTATATGTGTTGGAATTGCATCCTTTCTAATGTGAAAAATGTTGTATATCTGTATGTATCAGATTCTAAGTTTTGGACTATCAAGGAATTGGGAAAATTTGGAATTTGGGGCTGGTTTGGTTGAGAAAATGCAGAAAAACACATTTTTCCAGCGATGGCGGACGTCATCTGGGTGATAGTCTGACCGTCATCGTGTCAGAGAAGATGATGAGTCTTGCCTAAGCTAACGGGCTTCAGCGATCCTGGCAGGCGAATTCCTATACCATTAGCGCCTTGTGACGGGCGCTATTTCTTCTATGGCTATCAGTGATGACGGGTAAGTGTGACACCTGATGCCGAAGAGGGCGGAGAGTGGTTACATGTAACACCTGAGGTCGAGGGAGTGGTTATCGGTGCATGATACATGACAATGAGACACTCCTAGCAGCTTCTAAGGAAAAATAAAATTCACATCGAAATGAGAGGGATCACGAGGTTGTGCATGTATGGGACTGCATGGTTGAAGGAAAACTTATAAGGATTAATTTGTACTATCTATACCAACAAGATGCATCTTCTTTTTGGTAGCTCGTTTCATAAGAACTCCACAATTAATCGTGTTTGACTTGGAGCAGTATTGGGATGGGTGACCTTCTAGGAAGTTTCTCGGAAAGTGTGTGAGTGATGACAAAGTATGCTAAAAAGACCTGTGTTGGTTTGTGGGGTTAGTCAATAATTCTAAAAGCAGTTTGGGGCGTTACAGTAGGCATACCCTGTTTTAACCAATTTTGATGTTTTTATTCGATTTTTCATAGTGGTTCTGATTCCTCGACTTATTTCATATTGTTTAAGGGGTGATTGTTGATAAAAGAGTTTGGTTTTTTATGATCAATTTAATTGATAGCCACCTCGTGAATAGACGTTGTTAAATTTTGATGGTTTAGATTCAAGGCAAACCAATATTTTAGCCCTAACCGACAGTGTTTGACAAGTTTAGGTTCACAAGAATCAGTTTTAGCCTTAATCAGAAGTGTTAATAATTGGAATATGAGGTTTGGATGGAGATTTGCATTTATTTGTAACATGATGCATCATGTATATCAGAGTTAGCTTAGGACTTCAGTCCAGTGTTTAGGACTTTGGTTCATTGTTTAGAACTTCGGTGCATTATTTAGGATCAGTCAGTAACATACATCTGATATCCAATGATGGTACCACATGCATGGGAGTATAGGAGATGATCATTGAATATTTAATTTTGTCGATTATATAATTGTATTGACTGTAAATGATATTGTATACTATCCTTGTTGTTTTTGCACCATTTAGTTTATGGAATGTATTCTCACCCCTTCTTGTTTCCATGTTTCTACATGTGTACATTATTCAAGTAGTTCTCAGGTTAAGACTAAGGAGTGGAAGTTGTTTCTTTATGAAGGATTGCATAGTCGACCTCTTTAGTTGTTTTGCTTCTATTCTATGTTTTTGCCGGATCTTTTCGGCTATTAGTATATTCCTAATTTTGCTCTGATATTGTAACATCGGGTTGGGAATACTTTTTTATGTCGTATAAGTTGTTTCAAATTGTTTTTCATGTTATGTTTGAAATTTAAATTTCCACCTTTGGAATGAAAGTTTAATATTTTGTCAATGTGACACATGTATGGCATCTTAATATTTTCCGCAATATCTTATAAATTATTATCGGGGTTTAGGGTGTTACATAGTTGGTATCATAGAATGCCAATCCATCCAGCCTCGTGTTTTATGACTATATAATACCCTTGCGCGTGACATGGATACTAACCCTGACAATGTTAATTTTCCTGTAAACTCTATTTACTTTACTGCTATAACTATTTAACTTGTTTACGGTTGGTTGTGCATAAATAAATGGATGGCATAAATGATTGTGCGGTTGCTGATGGTCTCGATGAAATGGATCACATTATGGCCCAAACTAATGAAACCTTGCTTACTAATCAATCTGCTAATCATAATCATAATGGAGGAGCTGGTGAATTTTGTGGATAGGGAAAATTCCAAAAGAATAACTCGCCTACATTCAAGGGAAGATATTATCCTTAAAGTGCCCAGACTTGGATTCAAGAGATTGAGAAAAAATTTAGAGTCATGGCATGTACCGATGCTCATAAGGTGTTGTTTGGCCCTTGCATCTTGTCTGAAGAAGCTGAGCATTGGTAGGAGAATACTCGTCAAGGATTGGAGGTTATTGGAATTTCTCTTACTTGGAACAATTTTAAGAAACAGTTTTGGACAAGTATTTTTCAACTGATGCTCATAATTGTAAGGAGATTGAATTCTTAGAGCTGAAGCAGGGTAGCATGTATATGGATGACTATGCAACCAAATTTGAAGTGCTATCAGGGTACTGTCTTCACTATAATGGTGTGGGTGTTGAAGGTTCCAAGTGTCTGAAGTTTGAAAATGGTCTGCACCCTGAGATTAAGCAATTTATCGGATATCAAGAGGTTCACCGCTTCTCAGTGTTGATTAACAAGTGCAGAATTTATGCTAAATATGAAAAAAAAAAAGCAAGATCTACACACTATAAGAATTTGAATGAGAAGAGATTTTCTAATTAGAATCATGGAAATCTGTATGCAAACCCAAGTGTTAAGGGAAGTCAAAAAGCTGCAACCGAAAATGGAAATAATGGGGAAGGTGCTCCTTTTCCTCCGAGGTGTTAAAGGTGTGGAAAGCTAGGTTATTGTGTATTTAAGTGTAAGAATAGAGCTCTAACATGTTTCAATTATGGGGGAGCAGGGGCGCATCAGCACCTACTACTAGAAGTCGAAGAAAGGACTCGATGTAGGTTAACACGCTCAGGCCCATGGGAAACCTTTTGCCCTTAGTGGTGTTGAAGCCTCAAGATCAGATAATTTGATTAGGGTACATGTTTCATATATGATATCTCCTTAATTTATATCATCAATACTAGTGTGACGCATTCATTCATATCACACGATTGTATTAACAAGTTAAACCCATAAATGTCTCTTATGAAATATAATATGGTCATTGATACCCCAGCCAGTTGACTTAATTTGTTTACCACTAAGTTAACTAGACATTATTTTAGGATTTAATTGGTTATCATTCAACCATGTTCACATAAATTGTTTTGATAAAATCGTGTTGTTTCCTAAGTCAGAAGCGCTTGAAGATTTGAGATTTATATCCACCAACCAAGTCGAGATGTCCTAGAAATAGGATGCTCAAGTGCTCATGATACTAGTTTCTCTGGAAAAAAAGAGCGAAGTTTCGATCGCTAATCTTCCTATTGTATTCAAATTCCTAGATGTTTTCCCTGATGATATTGATGATTTGCCTCTTGAACATGAAGTCAAGTTTTCAATATATTTAGTTTCTGGAACTACACCTCTCTCTCTCTCTCTCTCTCTCTATATATATATATATATATATATATATATATATATATATATATATATATATATATATATATATATATATATATATATATATATATATATATATATATATATATATATATATATATATATATATATATATATATAATGTTCTCATCTAAATTTAGTGAGCTGAAGAAGCAGCAAAAACATTTGTTAGAAAAGAAGTTTGCCATGCCTAGTGTATCATCTTGGGGAGCAACTAGACCTTCCTTCTTGGTGCTTCTCTTTGACCCATTTTTTTATCCTTTCCTTTTTTAAGAACTTTTCAAATTTCTTGACTAGAGTATCATCCTCATCACTAGCGGGTTGAGATTCATCATCTTGCTTACTATCATAGTTTTTTACTCCAGTATTTAAGGTGGTTTTTGAATTATTTTCTCGATCTTCACGCTTCTCCAATCTTTCAAATTTTATCTCATGCTCTTGGAGTTTTCTGAACAATACTATGGAAGCCATTTTGGATAGACTCTTCTTTTCCGATATCGCTAACACTTTAGGTTGCCATGATTTTGCTAATGACCTGGGTACTTTGAGGTTTACTTCATCATTAGTAAAAGTCTCACCGAGTGTCGTTAAGTGGTTCGTCAAGTGTGAGAATCTCTTTTGCAAGTTGAGAATCTGGATTGCATCATGAACATTTCATATTCTTGAGGTAAAGTGTTTAGTTTTGACCTTTTCACTTCCTTGGTTCCTTCATGGGTGACTTCTAACATATCCCATATTTCTTTCGCTATTTTACAATGAGAGACACGAAAGAATTTGTCCATACCTATGGCTGATTGAAGTATATTCTTTGCTGTTTTGTCAAAGAACATTTTCTTTTTTATCATCATCATTCCAAAAACTTTTGATCTTAGGTGTACCAACACCATTAACAACACTTGTGGGAATTAAAGGGCCATTTTCTATAGCATTACATATTTCTTCTCCTTGTGCTTCTATATATTCTTGCATGCAAATTTTCTAAAAGTTGTAATATTCACCGATGAATAAAGGAAGTTTATTGTTACTACCACCATTTCTAAAAACCGGATTAGTGGAAGCTATCTTTCTAGATCAAGAAGCAAGTTACCTTAACTTGCTTTGATGTCAACTATAAGTATATAGTGCACAACCTAAGAGGGGGTGAATTAGGTTATACATATTTTTCTTATTTTTAAGAGATGGTTCTTATGTTCTTATTTTTCTAGAAAATTTGTCAATGAAACTTATGAAATAAAATGAATAAAAATAAACGCAGAATATAAAGAACACAATAATATATCATGGTTCCTCTTCCCAAACAAGATTACTCAAGTCCCCTTATACCCCGTGAGAGATTTCACTATTGTTATATCTCTATACAAGCCTACTACTAAGACTTCTCTTACAATCTTATAACAACACCAAATAAGCACACTACTTTCTTGATTTTGAAACACTAACAAATATGGTGGACTTTGAATATCGCCGATTCAAAGGACATTTCTCAAATAAACAAAAAGAACAACAACTTCCTATTTGCATATACATGTAGAAAATACAACCACTTCCCTTACATGCAAAATCACCACACATTTGGTGAAATAAACTCCAACTGACAGATAAAATTGATTATAGATAATATACATGTATTCCAATATTTTGAAAATATATTCTTTTCTTTCCTGTAACAATTTAGTCAATGAATATAGCTTAAATGCTCAATATGTTAAAGAAACTTTTGTTTGATATATGACATTGATGCATTAAAAAAGTTTTTGTAAAAATCATATGAACATATTAATTTTCAGAAAAGAGGTTCTAAAAATTGCTGCCAAAATAATTATGCTATTTATACATCACAAGATATTTTTTAAAAAGGAATGGCAATGCTTGAAAAAAAATAATCATAATTAATTTGCAATGTTTCAAGAAAATGTTTCACGAACAAGTGTCATGAAGAGGTAATGCAATATTTCATATTTTTTTCAAAAAATTATAGAAGACAATTGATTGTTATAGCATGTAAATCGGTTCCTTCAAGTTTTGCGCTTAAAAATTTTGAAACTTTGAACTAGTACAACTAATTATGGGGAATGATCCAATCAATTGTATGGGATAAAAAAAGACCCATCAATCGATTGTTTGATAGGTTCAATCGATTGGCACAACCATTTGAAGCAAATTTTCAAAGTCAGTGAGTTTACAACAATCAATTGTTGTAATACTTCAATTGAATGTAGCCTTGAAAAAAGTTCCAAACAATTGATTATAGGTTCCATACAATTGATTGCAGTAAATTGTCCAATTGAGTATAGCTTCATAAAAACCATTTTTTGCCATTTTCAAAAGAATGTCATGAATGTAAAAATGCACAAATAACTTAAGACACTTAAAGAATGTTTTGATGAATTGAGAATTGAGCACCTAGTGTATATTCATAAATCAATTGTTACATGTCACACAATCATTTTCACCTTTAGCCTTTCATACCCTACATTCTCCATATCATACATTGTTCTATTGCATACCGAGCATGTGGGTTCACAAGGTAAGGATTGGGTCGGTTCATTTGTTTTCCATTTCAAATAAGATAAATTGCCTATCATGGGCTACGTGGAAGAAAAGGTTTGTCATTTAAGGTTTGGTTCAAGTTGGAAAGTCTACTCATGTAGATTCCTTCAAGGAGAAGTTACTTGAAAAAATATTAGGATATTCAAGATCAAAATTCCTAATGAACATGAAATGCAAGGCCTAATTTAAGATTACTTCATCCAATTTTGTTTCAAATTCTTGATTAAGTGAAGTTCAAATTTTCAAAGCATGAGTCAAGATCACAAGTTCATAATTCAAGACTTCATTCATTTCAAATCAATGGCATAAGGGAAACCCATTTTTCCAAATCCAAGATTCATGAATTCAAGATTATATGCAAGAATATTACAAAGAGAAATTCCATGACATTACAAGAATGCCATTTATTACAAAATTTCCAACTCTAAGTGATGTTTAGAAATTAATCTATTTCTAATCTTCATTCAAGTTTCTAGTCAAATTCATGTTATGGTACCCTTCATGCCCCCATCAAGTCCACATGATCTTCATTGTGCCTACAAACATCCAAGGAAAATAATTAAGGTTCAATTCAACATTGGAATATGTCAAGATCAAGACTATGCTTGCTTAGTCATGGGCAATTTTAATGTGATCTAAAACAGTCCCATGCAAGAAGTGACAAATTGCCTCATATCACAAAACCAATTCATGTCACAAAACTAAAGGAATAAACTCATGGTGATGTATCTACACATCAAATATCAGAATTTCAAAAGTGTTGTCCAAGGTAGTAACATTGACCACAAGGGAAGTCCAAACACAAGCCAACAAATGGGTGCAAGATTTGAGAGAAATGCAATGTGCAGCAGAAAAAAGACAGCCTAGGCAAAGTGCAGCAGCAAAATACAGCATAGCAGCATACATGAAAATGGAAAGAAAGAGAGTGATATGAAGAAAGTGGCATTGGACATTTCCAAGTAAAAATCTGAAGTTTTGAAAGGAGGGAAAACCCTAATGTTTTGGGGATAAGAAGGGCAGTAGCAGTAGAGACATGAACACATCAAAAAGACATAAGAGAGATTGAGAGCAAGAGGCATTGAAAAAATCAGAAAAAAGAGAGTAAGAGAAAAAACAGAAAAAGAGATTTGAAAAGAAAGCCTTGAGAGAATAAGAGAGGGATTGAAAACCAGAAGAAGGAGGTGGACCATAGAAGCACATCCAACAAAGGCTATTGGTGAAGGAAGATAGTAATTCTTGGGTATCCTTCCCTTCAAACCCTTATCTTTTTTACATTCTTGCATGTTTTATTTTCATGTGTTTTTTTCTTGCGTTGTATACTGTAATAAGGTCTTGATATGACCAAAAAACTGTTGTAAAAGAACAAAGAAAAGAGAAAGAGCATAGTTTAGATTTCATAACGACATGAGTTGAAAATATTCATGTGTGCTGTCATGTTCGCTGGCAAGTTCGCCTAGTGAACTTTGCCCCATTTCTCCTCTGTTTCTATAAAAAAGGAATTTTCTGGGCAAAACAGCATGAAGTTCGCACAACGAACTTCTTGTTGTTTTTTCTGTCATGTTCGCTGACACCTTCACCTAGCGAACTTTGCCCCCTTTCGCCTCTATTTGCATTCGCTGGAAAGTTCACACAACGAACTTCTTGTTGTTTTTTCTGGGCAGCTTCGCTGCAAGGTTCGCATAGCGAACTTTGCCCCCTTTTTCCTTTGTTTGCGTTCGCTGGGAAGTTCGCACAGCGAACTTCTTGCTGTTTCTGGGCAGCTTTGCTACAGCCTTCGCCTAGCGAACTTCCTTTAGTTTTTCTAGTTTTTTCCCAAAAAAAGTTTTTTTTTCTTGTTTTGTGTTTTTCAAGCCGACTAATCCGATGTGGTGGTGCGGTCATTGTATGTGGACGTTGTTACGATCATTTTTGACTTTTGGTTCCAAAAACTATTTTCAAAAATAAGCTCTCGATTTTATCGAACCATTTTCACTCTTGTAAGTCGATTGCCTTGTGCGTCGCCATCGACCTTGTTCGTATCACTTTAAATATTTTTACAAACATTAAAACCCTTGATCCAACATCAAGTGGTATTTTTCTCATAAAAAATCTAAAACACAATAAAGATACAATTAGGGTTATATGCCATGAACTTTAAAGTGGTGGAGAAGGAGTGAGAATGGAACCCTCATACACTCGTTTCGAATGTTTTGAATACAAGGCACTCGACTTGGTTATCCGAAATATTCATCTTTGTCCAAAGTCTTTTGTGTAATCCGAATCAAGAACAATTTCTCCTCAAAAAACCTAAAAATAACATCAACTCATCAAACTTCTTTTCGCCTTAGGGCATCAATCCGAAAATCCTTTTTTAAGGTATAAAATCAACCAACAAACAACCATTTCACAAGCCTCCGAACTACGGAGCTCTGATTCTTCACTTCTTTTAAGTGAGGATACGTAGGCACAAGGGCCACAATCCTTGGAGAGCACTCTAATAAAAAACCAACCCCTCTTTTCTTTTAAGCAAGCAAAATTTTAGATTAAAAAACTCATTCAAGCAAAACAACCTAGAAGGTTCCCATCGAGTACGATGGATGCGAGGGGGTGCTAATACCTTCCCCTTACATAACTGACTCCCGAACCCTAAAACTTGGTTGTGATGACCATGCTTTTTCCCTAAAGGTTTTATCGTTATTTCCCTTTCTCTCCTTGGGATAAATAAAATCCGGTGGCGACTCTGTGTCATTTTTTGTGTAGCGACATTACACATACCTTAAATGATGATTAATTCTCTTGAAGTCCATGACTAAGCAATCTTGATACTTGATACTAATATTTTTCTTCTTTGATCTTTCTTTAATGATAAAAAGTTTTCTTAATCAAAACCAATCTAAGAAGGATGAACACATATTCTTCACACCTCATCCACAATGTGTTTCATCTTAGCAACAATGTTGAAAGCTTCCTAGAGTTGTTTTTATCTACCTCGAGGGAGGACTCTATTTTAATTATTCATCCAATCAAGGTTGCAAGAGAACCATGTGCCTTAGCCTCTTCTTACAAGGCTTATGAAAACTTAACCTTCTCCTACAACTTATTTAACTCCTTCCAGAAAGCTAAGCACTTATGTTCCATAGCTTCGCACTTCCCCTTCCAAGTATCCCTCTCATTGGAAGGATTACTAGAAGCCATAATGAATAGAGAAAAGTTTTGGTACATGTTGAATGTGACCTTTGAAAGAAACTCCTTCTTCTTCGCCTTAGATAAGTTTCTAACAAAGGAAATATCCTCCTTCGATACAACAACAACATATTTCTCAAGAGAGCGAGCAAGTCAAGAAGGAAGAAGAGAGCATCTGCAAAAAGGGAGTTATCTGTCTTAAAAAAGTATCGTCGATCAAACTAGTTCGCTTAGGAAAACCTTATTTTAAGGAGGAAGGTTAGACTTCATCCTAGTCTTTTTTTGTTGAAATTAGGAATGGGGAGGGTCTTCCACAATTAAAATGGATGCAATTTTGACAAGCTGGTTGACCCTAGAGGCAATCATTTTGGTGGTCAAGATGGGAGTAATGGTCGGAGCAAGAGCAATGGTGGTAGGATGTGGCATCGCCACCTGGACGGTAGGACTGATCTTAATGCCTTAAGTACTAGCAAGGTCATAGAACATATTTAACATGTCCATATTATTTGCAAAGAGCAATCACACATGTTAATAAAAAGAAAAAAATATAGAACTTAGTCTTCACCAAAAATCACTTTCTTCTCCTCCCGGCTGACCGCACTCACGATGGCGTAAGTGTCAATTTGCTTCTTCCTCACCTCAAAAGAAGTTAACTCACTAGGACCAAACCTTTCTTCATAATCAAGTCCTTGGAACTAATAACGTTGGTTCTCTACCATCTCCACCTCGTTGGGAGAAAGAGAACCTATCTTGGTGCGGTAGTAATGGATGTCACTATGGAAGTGGGGTGAGGATTAATACGTTAAGAATCTTCCTTTATAGAAATAAGGATCTGAACATGGAAGAGTAAAAGGTGAGATGAGAAAATGAGGGGTTTCATCAACAAGAAACGCCTTAGAAAATTGCCTCAGTCCCGGGTGAAAGGGTCGAGCCAAGGATCGTCCGGGTTGAAGCTAATGGGTCATTGGTTATAGTAGTTATCCTGAGAGGTGCGTACCGTGTAGAATAAATTGAAAATAATCTAGGTGAAGGCTTTTAAGAATTATGATTGGCACACAACTGGAATACCTTCATGTAAGCCCACGACCCTAGATGAAGTTGGGAAGAGGAAACCTTTAAATTCTTCAAGATGGCCACTTCAAATTCAGAAAAAGGTAGTCGCAATCCTATCCTTATGAACAGACACTCGAAAAATGGGATTGAAAAACCATCAAAATATCTCCATATCCTTTTCTCCAAGCTCACATAAAGAACTGACAAGGCAAGAGGGACACCGAGCACGATGTCAACAACATTTATTACTACTTCAGTACTCAAGACAGACGGGGTGCCTACTACTTCTACATCCACCTAGTCGTACTTAATTGCATTGATCAGATCCACCAATATCACACCTCTCCAAGTCAGGTAGTTAGCTTTAGAATGCTTATCATGTATGATCCATGAAACTACATCGAACCTTCCCTGAAGCTCCAAACGGGTAATCACTTCAGCATCCTTAGGTTCATGGTCATTGGTTCTTAGGTAAAGTTTGATGAAATCGTCAGCGCGTTCCCTCATCTGCTTGATAGCTTGTATTTCCTCTTATGTCAAAACGTGAGGGGTATTTGGACCTTATTATGATTCCCATCTTTGTCATCATCTGATAAAAGAACTTTGAAATAGTCAAATGAATGAGCTTTTTCATTAAGGATTTCCCATATACCCTTATGAATCTGAATCTGAATCATTAGATGATGATATAACTTTTTAGGCCCATATGGTCATGAGCAAGGGAAGGGAGATGAGAATTAGGGGATACCCCCATTCATGTAGAAGAAGTGGCACTCTTTGAATCACTTACTAGGTGAACAATATTATCACTCATATTGGCTAGAAAAAAAAAAAAAAAGAAATGTTAAAGGAAAAAGCTTGAGTTGATAACGGTAGCTGGTTAGATGAGATTAATGAAGTGGGGTAAATGAAGAAAGGTAGATACCTTAGTCAAAAGGCTATAATTGTTGTTGAACACTTTCAAAAAGGAAGAGAAGAAGTCGTTTGCTAATGAAGTGACTATGAAAGAACATGAATGCAAAGGATTATGAAAAGTTTCTTTAGTATCCAACTCCTCTTATTTATAGGAGAAGACAGTTGAACGACCCAAATCAGTGAAGGAGAGAATTTACGAAATCAATGGTTGGATTTATACTTGGAAACATAAATAAACTCAAGTGTACTCGAGTAAACTACAAACATCACCATACCATAACTAGTCACCTCAGTCAACATGTTATAAGGAAACAGTGAAATTTTCAGTGATGGAAATGCATTTAATGCGCTTGCTTCCCTCTATTTTTTCAACTGAATTTAATCATTTCATCTCTAATTCACATCGAACAACGTCCTTAGAGGATGGCCAAAATTACTAAAGGCTTCCCCGATTCTCTTAGTGGCCCGCTAAGCCTTGGTGGAAATTTTTCTGGGCAAGCCAAGGGCCCAAACAACTTAGGTTCAATTCATCTCAAATCCACTCTACTTGACCTAAGCTATAAAGTCAGTTCACACAAAACACAACGTACATTTTTTATATCCATTTTCCACTACATTCATCTTGACTCTTGAACTAACTTGGGTATTATACTTCTAACCATACATGTCCGCTCTCGCGCCACCATACTAGAGATCAACTTCAGGATCCTCAATTCATCAGTTGCTTTTATTTCTGGTTCTAGCACAAAACAATTCTCAATCATTGGATTGAGGGAACTTACCAATGGTACCATGACCAATTATTATTCCTGTTTTGTTATCACCATAGGAGACAAAGCTTCCTTTCTTGAGAGAGAAATAGGAGAACATAGTCTTGTCTCCGGTCATGTATTTTGAACAACCGCTATCGAGATACCACTTAGTGTTTGATATTGTAAAGCACTTCTATAAGAACTCAGATCTTAAATCTAAAGTACCTAAATTATTTTGGGTCCTTTAATATTAGTTTGACAAGTATTGCTATTGGATTTTTATGAGGATCATATTTGCATAAATATGCAATAGACGTGATTTTCATTTGGCATTCATGATGTTTTCTATAAAAATATGAGGGAAGATGACCACCTTTACTTTAATGACTTTTCTTAATAAAGCATAAAAGATCAATTTGGCCATTTCTATTGCAGTAGTTGCATTTAAGATTTTTTTTCATTTAGGAGTTTTAGGATCATGGAATATTTTATCAAACTTCTTAACATTATTAGCAGGTTTATAACCTAAGTCGGTCTTAATGTACGATGCTTTTACTTTAGTGAATATTTCAAGTGTGTTATGTAAATATTTATTTTAGTTATTCAAAATTCCACATTGATTACACTTTTCAAATTCAAATAATAGTTTTTGAGAAGGGGAAAAGTATTGAGTTGAAACATTTTGTCTTTCTCTAAGAGTTTCCACTTCTTCCATAAGGTTTCAAGGTATGAAATGGTATCTCTAGAATTGGAGAAAATTTTATTTAACTTACTTGTTTCTTTATTTAACTTCTTGAAAATATGAAACAAGTCATGACAAGAAAAGTGGGAGGTTACCTCGTTATCTTTGTGATCTACCATGAGACCTATATTGGCTTCTTCATCTAAGAAGTCCATGCCATTGCCGTCCCAGGAAATTTAAGATTTATTTTCTTCAATATGAGGTTTCTTCGACTTTCTTTTATTTTTATTTTTATTCAAAATTATATGGTAGTTTGGTCTTACATGCTATTTCTTCCCAAATTGAAAGCATATAGGAATGAACAAAGATTTTTCTTCATTTTTTATTTGTATTTTTGTTGTCTTTTATGCTTCATGAATCTCTTGAAGTTTTGCATTATTAGTTCCATTTCTTCATTGGAGTTAGATCATTCTCTTCATCATCATTGAGAGCTAGACTCTTATTCTTGTGTCCTTCTTCGTCATCAATGAGTCTTTTTAGTTCCATCTCAGGTTCATGCAATTTTCCAAACAAGGTTTTGTGTCCATGGTTGACAAACCCCTATATTAAGAAAACACATTGACTTTTGGTCGCAACTATGGTTTAGGAATTCAAGGACTTTTACAACCAAGTCCTCTTTTTGAAAAGTTTTCCCAAGAGTTCTCATGTGACTCAATATATGACTGAATTATTTTTGCATAACATAAATGTTCTATTCAAATTTCACTTTAAAGAGCTCATACTCATGGATTAATGTGTTTAACCTCAATCTATTTACCTTAGTAGTGCCCTCATGTGTAACTTGGAGGGAATCCCATATTTGTTTTGCAGCTTCACAGTGAGAAACAAGTAAAAACACATCAAGACCGAGAGTGATATTGATGATCATTTTAGCTTTCAAACTAGGGATGACAAACAAACCTGGACCCGCCCGCATCCACTTGGACTCACCCAGACCCACTCTGAAATTAACGGGAAAATCCCGATTTAATTGGGTGTGGGTGTAGGGGAAACCCGATTCTTAACTACAGGTGCGAGTGCGGAAGGATACTAAGACCCGCCCGCACCCCGCCCTCGGATAATGCATTTTAATTTGATTCCCTTATTTTACTTATTTAAATATTCATTTATTAATTATATTTTTAATTAAATTATTAATGCCCTTATTGCAATTAAAATAATCAAATTAATCAAGTTAATATTCATTTACTAATTAAAATTTTAATTAAATAATTAATTAATTTATTAAAATAATCAATTTTGTAATTAAATTATTAATTTTTATTGCAATTAAAAAGAAATTTTTTTTGGGTGGGGGCAGGTGCACCCGTTCTCCGTTGGAGACGGGTCTGGGCGGTAAATTTTTACCCCCGGTTGGGTTTGGGGGTGGGGGCGGGTGTGTTACATGGAGGCGGGTGCAAGTATAGTTAAACCCACCCTCTCCCCGCCTCGTTGTCATCCCTATTTCAAACTGTGTTGCACCTTTTCTTTTTCCTCTTTGGTCCAATTATCTTCATTGTTTTTATTATCATTATAACATTTACTTCATATGTGGGAACAAATGGACCTTTTTAGAGCCTCGAAATACCATGATTCATCCCCTCAATAAATATTCTCATCTTTTATTTTCACAAACTATATCTTATCCATTAAAGGATGATGGTTTGTTTAATGAATCACCTGAAGTCATTTTCTTCCTTCTAGGATGATTAGTCTTTAATAGGATTTGGTCTCTGATGTCACTTGTTGAACAAGTGGCTCCAAGCACAAAAGGGGGGGGGGGGGGTGAATTGGGGTATTTAAAATTTGAAATTTAATTATTTAAAACATTAATTTGTGTTAGTACGATAAGAGAGCAACTATAGAGGTTCAACCAGTCTCTTAGCCTACTCCTCACCTTAATAATTATTCTTGAGAGTTCTACTAAAATAATATCTTTGATTTTTTACTAGGTTATGCTCAAGAACCTTATTACAGTTGACTTAGAGATTTTAACACGTTGAGCCCTCAAACTAAAGGGATATTTTAATTGGCGAAGCTCACAAACCAAGAACAAGATTTAATCGGTTGATCTAGGAAATCAAAAAGAAATTTTACCAAGATAACCTCAATAACAAAACAAGAGAAACATGTCAAGAAAATGACACTCTTGATAAAAATATAAACACTTGTACAACTAAAATCTCACAAGTGTTTTTCACTAGCAAAAGCAATAAGCCAAATTTCAGCGAAAGAATATAAAGAGAGAGAGAGAGAGAGAGAGAGAGAGAGAGAGAGAGAGAGAGAGAGAGAGAGAGAGAGAGAGAGAGAGAGAGAGAGAGAGAGAGAGAGAGAGAGAGAGAGAGAGAGAGAGAGAGAGAGGTAGGTGAGAATGAGAAAAGAATGATTGAAATATGAAATTTTGTGTGTTTGAAAATGAGTAGGTGCTTTGATTTTATATGATAAAACGTGGTTCAAAAAGGAAAGAATTTATGAGCTTTTTAATGCTCATAAGCGATTATGCATATCACACAATTGATTATGTAGTTTAAATATGAAAGATTTTTAATGGTGTCATTACTAATCGATTATAAGTCATAATAACGTTTATGAGGCATTACAAAAAGAGATAATTGATTAATCCCAATGTGTCAATCGATTATCTAGTGTAAACTACACTTAAAAAGATTTATTTGGGCTAGTTACTTGCATAAAATATTTTTACGTGATTTTAACAAAATGAAACAATCCTTAAAAAATGTTTGGTGAATGTGTGAGAGTTTCCTTAGTAACTTATGAGCTACTCTAACACTTTACAATACTCAGGTCACTCAAAAACTGTGTTATATGCACGACCGACTAGGCGAAGTTTCACACTTCCTCTCTTTCACAACTTTGAAACTTCAAGTTTCTTGCTACATTATCTTTGACTTTAGCACTTTTATGAAACCTTGAATTTTCTCTCTGATGAGGCTTGAGATAACTATAAAATAACTGTCATCATCAGAGACGGTTAGAAAGATATCACAAGGGACTTCATAAAATGTCCAAAACCCTCATGATCAAGCAAAAGGACCAAGCATTAAGATTCCACCGAACACAAATGTCATCATCGAAACAACCATGACCAAAACATTAATTGGAATCTATTATACTTGTAGGCACAACCATGTGTAATTCATTTATGTAATTTTTCCATTTATGATGATCATAATATCTTAACTTTGAAAGTTGTTCAAAATTGAGCGTTAACATTCAAAATACACCTTTTCACAATTTTTAACTGCATCATAAATCATCTTCAATCTCTAGCAAGATTATCATGAGTTGGTTGCTTCTCAATTCTTATGAGTGTAAAATTTATCATAGAGGAGGTCCATTTGTAGTTAATGTTTGTGAAGTTTTTAAGTTTCATGTCAAGATTTGTATTGTATGGTGTTGTTAGGATTGATAATTCGTTAGAAGAAAAAAGAGAGGATTTCTTTTCCATTGAAGATTTCAATAGAACTGAGTAAAGGTTGTTTCAGAATAAAGTTGAGAGTATTTGCTCCTTTATATAGGTGAATAGCTCAGACAAGAGACTGGTATGATCAAATAAAGATTGTTGTGAAATTAATGCTTAGAGCGGATCTTGGATTTGAGTAAGATGACAATCAAGATTGGTTGAAGATCTTGGAGATTTTAGCTGACTGGGTTGGGTACAACAGAAAAAAAATCATATTGAAGCTATTATTTTTATTTTTAAAACACACAATATAAAAAAAAATCAAAATAATGAAAGACTACAAATTTCAATGACTTGCCCATTTAACCATGGTGTGGATAATTGACTTAATGACGTGTCACAGGTGTTTTTTAAAGCATCCTTAAATATTTTTTTTGATGGATTATCTTTTAATTTATTTTTTATGCATTTGTATTATAAATATATTTTATACTCTTAATTAATTAATATTATTATTACTATTATAAATTATCAAAAAATATTTAATTTTAATTTTAAATGTTTTAAAATAAAAGTTGTAAATAATTTGATGGTTAACTATTTAAAACATTTTAAATTGGGAATTGTTCTTTTGTGAAACTCAATTGTGAATTTTGTCAAAGCTAGACAACGTTAAGAATATTTCCACTTCAAATGGGATAAGAATGATATCTGCAAATATTTTAAATATTCTCACTTCAAATGGGATGAAAATGATATCTGAAAATATTTTAATATTCAAGTTAGTGACCATCAGATATAAAAGATATTTATGTGTATCTTAATTCGACATATGTGATTTCTTTTATACAGATTTTTTAAAGGTTTATAGAAGTTAAAGTCTTTGTATCTTCAACTTTTTTTTCAAAATCTAAAATTATTTATTTAGTATACAATTGCAATTTCAACCGTGTCGTCTAACATCATTTATCTAATGTTTTTAAGACTAATATGGATAATCCTAAATCATTCATTTTAGTGTAAAATTGCAATTTCCATAATGTCTTCCAACATTTTTTATGTGATATCTTTAAGATTAATATGAATGTCTCTTGCTTTATTGAACTTCACATCATTGAGTTCTAAATTTGCTTGCACGGTAATATCGATTGTGAACCGGGTTGCAACATAAATCCATAAAACTTAAGTTTATTTTTTATTTTTAATCGATTTATTCTTGGATTTTCTATGGAATGATCTATTGTTGCTTTAACTTTTGAATTTTCTTTGGAATGATCTATGCTTTAACTTTTGGATCTACCACACATTTAAATATAAGACAGAAAAACCTTTCACATAGTTAAAACACCAATACATACAATGGATCGTGACATATCGCTAGACCTTTTCAACCGAATCACATGTGCTGCTACATGGTGATTGAAAATGACGTGCATAATTCTATATTCGAATTTGATCACAAGAAACAAAATGGATTCACACTATTTTTCAAGTCACGGTACTTTACTTTCCTTTATCATTATAAATAATAAATTACATATGCATCCAATATATTATAATTTAATTTGATAATTTAAATACTTTATAATATAAAAGTTAAACGCTGCATGTAAGACATTTAAAAACAATTACAATCCGATAAGGAAGGTGTGCACATGCACTCTTTGAATTTTTGAAAAATGCAATTATTAACCAATTGAAAATTGCAACTGAAATCTAAAAAATTAATGTACTTACGAATGAGACATGTAGAATCACTAATGTGATTCAACTACTCAAACTATGTGAAACATATTCAAGTTAGATAGGTGTCATCACTTATCTCAAAATACGTCGTAAACATAAGTCATATTTATTTATTAATGATTTTAAAAAAAGTTGCAATGAAAATAACAATTACATTACAATATTTAAAAAAATGTGAATTGGTGACAAAATTTAGGGAGAAAACAAAATTTCTTACTAATTTTGACAAAATTAGAGACTAAATGTTATGTCTTTGAGATGGAAAATGTCGTTACCAAATTTTCATAAAAAGTGATTCCTTTTTGTTTGGTCAGGGACTATACAACATAATGTGTTTTGTTCTATGGTGGTTATGGTGGAGTTGATGTATATATGTATAGTCTCTAACTAACTATGACCATCATAAATAACTTTAACTACCTAGTTGTTTGGCTAATAAGTTAGTTATCATACTTTTAACTAGTAACTTGTTAATACATGAGAATTAGCTACGCTCTAAATATTATTTATATGGTGTAATATCCCCCACAAGTTGGATGATAGATTTCAATCATCCTCAATTTGGATAATAAAAGATGAAATGAATGAGGAAAAAATGATTTGTGAAGAAGTCTGCAAATTGGTCGTCGGAGGAGACAGAAAGAAGCTTAAACATATTAGCCTGCAATTTCTCACGAACAATGTGACACTTAATCTCAAGATGCTTTATTCTTTTATGAAAGAAAAGATTGGATGCAACGTGAATATCACTTACATTCTCACAATATAGGACATGTGGTTTGTAGGAAGAAGCTTATAGATCTTGATTGAGATAAACTAGTCATTGCATTTCATATTTTGTTGCATCAAAGACTCGATACTCAACCTTAATATAAGATTTTGAAATAGTTAATTGATTCTTTGTGCACCGTGAAATTAGTGACATACCAATGAAGAAACATTGGCCTAAAATGAATCTCCGTGTCTCTGCACAACCTACCTAATCAGCATCAAAGAAACTGATGATTTGTAGTGGTGAATCTCTTGGAAAGAAGATGCCTTAAGAAAGACATCCTTTGAGGTATCTTAGTATTCTAGTGGCAACTTTATAACGGTTGGTGGTGGGATTTTTGTGGAATTGACTTGATTGTTATATTATGAAGGTAATGCCATGTCTTGTGGTGGTGAGGAAGAGAAGCTTTCCAATGAGGCGCCCATATGCAGGGGTGTCTGTAAATGGAGGGCTCGTGTCATTCATCAATTTACTAGTGTAGTCTGCATGAATTATGACATGTTTTGATCTAAGTAACCATGTATCTGAGATTAAGTATAGGAAGTTTTCAAACAACTTCTCACATGAAAATGCCTTTGATCCAAACAACAAGTTATTTTTTTCCTTCTAATTACACCAACAACATGTCAATCAAATCGCATGAAAGCACTTCCTAGTATTTTTTTCAAAATAAGTGAGGCCTACATAATTGAATAGTACGAGAACATACATTATTAGAGCGGACATAAGTAACACATAACCATTTATTCTTGTCATCCATACATCTCCAAGAAAATAACTTCTGAAAATATATATGATTGGAGTTTTCTTTTGACCAACATCCTTTGAACATGCTAAAAAGTTAAGAGTTAAATACCACACCAACTTAAATCATCCTACATCAGAAGCGTGATATTAAAAAGTCTCAAAGTAAAGAGAGAAAATCTCAATGAAACAAAGTTATTACAAATAAACTCTTTAGACACAAAGGATGATTTTGGGACATCAGAGATAACAACTAATAAGCTTTTATTTCTTCCAAGAACTAGAAATAGCTAAAGTAGGCAGTGAAGAATCTTGAACCGATGGTGCTAATCTCGGATATGGTTACATAGGAGTGGACCGGCAAGGTTAGCACTCCAATGCATAAGTCAGTTCAAGATTTAAGATGATTGTAATAAAAAGCAAAGATCGGGAAATGTACCTTAATTTTCATGTAAGATGGCTTTTATACCTTAGGCCATATGGTGTGGATTGAGTTGATTTTGACCTTATCCATTTGGGCCTTTGGCCGTCTCGTAACACTTATCCCAAAGGCTTGTTGGGCTCTTAGGGAGCTAGGAAAATTTGTAGCGGTCGTGGTCGGCCTCCAAGGGTGTTGTCTTATCCGAACTAGAAGTGTAACATTTGAAGTCAGTTGAAAAGTAGTGGAGAACAAGAGCATTAAATGCATTTCTTTCATTGAAAAGTTTTGCTCTTTGCTCCAAACACATAACCCTATGAGTACATGCTAGGGGATGATTCCCCTACTTAGGGTACTAAAGTGTTTTTAGCTCTTCATACTTCCTAATGGGACGTCTATCTTGCTGCCCTTGGATATTTATCTTGTATTTAATTTGGAATGTTGATTATCGATTGGTTTCTTTATAAAAAGGTAGATTTTCGTCAAAACTTTCTTTTCGCCTTTCTTGTTGTTCTTTGCTTACCTCTTCTTTTTAGGTTTAACTATTGGCTATCTTACTCCACCATTTTGACCTTATGTTGCTTCTTGTTAATATCTGACTTATCTCCCTTTTCCCTTTACATGTATGCCATTGTTATAGTTTCATAGAGAGTCATGGTTACCTAGATAATGTGTTCGTGAATGATGCTCTTGAGTTCACCTATAAAGAGTTTTCATTGTTTGCGGGAGTGGATAATCCTGAATTTCTGGAACTTCTCTACGGTCAAAATTTTCTAATCCCTACCTCAAATATGTCAAGAGACTCTAGGACGGGGCTAGACTCCTTCAATAATGATGGAAATTTGCACATAAGTAACATTGTCACCTGCACTGCTTCATTGGCTCGTTTTAAGTATGATTGGGGTCTTGTTTGGTCTGACATATCATAATGAAAACAAGTTGCTCTATTTAGTCACTTAAGGAATCCCTTCTTACCAAGGTCTTACTGTTGTTAATTTATTTGATTTACTTTTTAATGCATATGCAGGATTCAACCATTCAAAGGATCTTATGGTGACAACCAACACGAACGATTACTCTTGGGTGATCCCTTAGTATCCGGGAACACTTTCCCATTATACACTGGAGGATTTTGTGGAGGTGGATCCATTTGAGGCGGGATCACCTACATATTAGAATATCTCGATGATTCTTGTGGATAAATGGATATGCAACAAGTTCGAAGGGTGTTTCATCTACGATTGCATCTTCCATAAGTTGAGTGTCTGACTTTCATTAAGTGCATTTGAAAAAGAATTATTGGATCATTTTTGCATCCATATCTCATAGCTTCATCCATGCTTTTGGGGCTTTGTGAGGGGTTTTCAGTACTGGTATAAGTATCAGGGAAATATGGGTTTGGCCTCCAAGAACCTCTTTTTCCACCTCTTTGAGGTTAAACATGTCTCAAAGGGGGACGGGGGTTATGGGTTCGTCTCTCTTCGTCATTCCAAAAATAAAGTCTTATGTGTTTATACGAAGAGCTAGAAAAAGTTCAAGACTGGTTATTTCTTTACCATTCCCATTTCCCTTTGCTCGTGCTAAAATTTTCATGTTCTAACCCCTTCTGCAGAGCCGACCATGTGTGTAGGCCGAAGGAGACGATTCTGGTCCCCAAATCATTTATAAGAGAAGGCTAAATCTTACTCTATTTTGTATGATGCTTTAACGCTAAGATACATTGTCAGGATATCACTACGGAAAGATCAGCTGAGGAGAGGAAAAAACTCTTTGGTATCTACATTATTCCTTGTTAATTATGGCATGTGAGCTTGTACTACCTGTTATTTGTTTATTGTTCTTTTCTTTTACCAATTTCACTCAAAAGGAAAGGTACCTTAGTCGCTAGTGGTGTGCCTACACATGACATTAATACCTCCTTAATTGTGTCAACACCTTCAGATGGCTAGAGCAAAAAGAACCATGAAAGGGCTACCTCAGCTACGACTAAAAAGGATTGAGGTAACATCCAGAGGAGTCCTACTAAAAATTTAAAGCATGAGAGTTCTACTCCTAATACCCACTTGTCGGGAAGTGCATGGAACATTCTTCTCTCGTTGCCCCCTACTTAGTTGCTAGTGGCGTGGCTACATAAGATGTTAGTTGCCTCTGACCATGACAGATATAAAGGACTATGTGTCTACCAAGGACTATGCTCATGTCTGCCAACTCTCCAAAATTTGAAAGTCTAGCTTGTTGGTGGAGTCAGCCTTCCAACTATTGTGGGCAGTTTTGCTTATGACCCAATTTGTGACCGCTCATGAGAAACTACTGGTCTCGAGCACTTCTTCTCAAGAGGTTGAGGCTTTAAAGGCTCATTATACTCTTATTAAGGCAAAAGTTATTAGCTTTAAAAGAGATTATTTCATGCTACACAATTTTATGGATCAAGTGTCTCTTTTCTTAGAGGAAGTGAACTTGCATGGATTTCCTGCGACTTTTCTCGGTCGTATAGCAAAACTTAAAGGTGTGTTCCAATAGAAGAAGCGAGGTTCTCGTCATACAAATTGAATGCTTCATCTTTTAGTGCTCAGGCAGTCTTGACAAAGCTTAAGGAAACGAGGGTCAACCAATCTAAGGAGTTTGAGGCTCTTTGAGAGAAGCGGGTTGGTGTAACCAAACAGTCGCTGGATCTCTCCAATGATGGTCTAAAAGAAGCTTCCTTCCACAATGTTATGTGTCAATTGGAGTCCCTTGTGCCTGAGCTATGGGCTTTCCATGTCTCCTTCAAATTTGTTTTTGATGACTTGTTTTAATTTGACTGTTTTAGTGCATTGATGTTTGCTATAATGTTTATTTATTGTATTTAACGATCACTGTTTCAATGTGTGTGTTTGTTAGTTATATTTAGCATCCACTATTTCAGTGTGCTATCTGTGTTTCCTGCGGTGGGGCTTGGGCTCGACAAGACGTGGTCATATATTTGCACTTCACTCAGCGTCATAAAGGATTATCCCTGGTCAAAGGTATAATCCTCGTCCCTACCCCAAGGTATGACTCAGATCAAGGTGAATGGCTCTAGGCTCCACCATCTAACACTCTTGTAGTGGCTGGTTTTGAAAGAGGGGTGTTCCAACTATGTAGAAATACATGTAGTATTTATCTTTTTCGCCTTTAGTATTTTAAAAGAGAGAAGGGCAGTAAAGTGAGCAACCAAAGAAAAATGGAAGACATGTATTTGCATTCGTAGTTATGTCAATTTGTTATATTGAAAAGTGGAATGAGAAAATAAATAGACCTTTGAATTGTAATAACGTGTTAGTTTGGCAATGTTCCAAGTCATTGGTACTTGTTCTCTTTTGATGGACTCCAAGACGTGTGCTTCATTCCATGTGTTGGTCTGTAAACTAAAGTCTTTCCTGATTTACTGCTAACTTGCCATCCTAGGCATTTTCCTTCCTATCGGCTCTATGCAGCACCAAGTCCTCTATCTTGAATGTTCTTGGTCGGATGCAACGATTATACCTGGAGGTCATGGTTTGCTTGACGACAGCGCTGGTGAAGGAGATTATCATCCTTTTTTCTTCTAAAAGTTAAATATCTTCTCTAATGGCAATGTCATTACATTTTGTTGGTAAAACATTAACTATCCTCCAACTCAGCTCTTCAATTTCCACTAAAATGATCGCTTCTACGTGTCTTACATGATTCGAAAGCGAGTTTCTTCTACGGTCGACTAGAGAGTGGTAGGATATGCCCACAACATGTGCGGAAGTTTTTCGACCCAATTTCCCCTGACCTCTTCCAGTATTCTTTTTAGGCCTTTAACAAGCACCTCCTCCAATAGGCTTTTTAACCTTTTATCCATGAATTATGTCCCATTATTTGTTATAATGGCTTAGGGGACCCGAAACCTGGTTAGTATGTTTCTCTTGAAGAATTTTAGGACATTTATTGTCATGAAATTCGCCAGTGCCTTCGCCTCGATCCACTTGGTAAAATAGTCCACAATTATGATCAAGTACTTGAGATATCCCAACATAAGGGAAAATGAACTGAGGATGTCCACCCACATTATAGTAACGATCATGGTGATGTTCGAACATGCAACTTTGTAGATAGAGCATTGAAAATATCCCTCATGTTGTTGGTATTGGTCACACGTTTTCACATATTCCTGGGCATCCTGAACCATGGTCATCCAGAAATATCCTGCTCTTAGAATCTTCTTAGCTAATGCCCTACCCCCTATATGCTGCCCAACTATCCTTTCGTGTACTTCCGAAAGGACATACGCAACTTCCTATTTTCTTAAGCATTTCACCAAGGGAGTGGGTAGGCCTATTTTATACAAAAGACCTCCGATCATTGTGTATTCACTAGCCATACTCTTCACCAGTGTCGCCTCTAATAGGTCTATGGGAAGGCTTTCTATCTCAATATACTTTTGAATTAGCGTCATACAGGAAGTTGGGACAATATTATCCATGTCTACCACTATCTTCCCTACCAAAGGACTCAATGCTTGGTAATTTCCTAGTTTCTTGGAAGAAAGAATGATTAAGCCATGGGCTCATTGTGTTGGCCAACAAGGATAATACATCGGCTCAAGTATTTTATTCTCGCGGAACATGATAAATTTTGAATGCCTTGAAACTCATTAGATTTTCATTAGCTAGTTTGAGGTATCATTGGGCCCCCTCTTATTTGAGAGACGACTAATTAGGAGTTCTTTCATAGGCTGATGTGTTTGGCCGCCATTTCTTCAGCTAATGTTATCCCTATAATTACGACTTCATACTCAACTTGGTTATTGGTGGTCAAGAATCTGAACCTCAAAGAGACTTCCACAACAATTCCAAAGTTATTTTCCAAAATTACACCGACACTGCTTCCCCGACTATTATACGATTCGTCAGTGAATATCACCCGTGTGCGATATAGATCAGGAGGTATGAGGTTCTTTTCGTCCAAGAAGTCGATGAATAATCGAGCCTTCAACACTTTCTTTGTTTTGAAAGATACTTCAAACACTGATAACTCCATGGCCCACTTCGCCAGTCGTTCAACCATGTTTGGTAAGTAAAGTGCCTTTTTTAGGGGTAAAATCATTGCGATGGTTATTGAATGTGCAAGGAAATACCTTATGAGCTTACATGAGGTTGTCACTAATGCCAAGGCTATTTTTTCAATCTTTTGATACTGAGTCACTTCCCTCGTTAGGTTCTTAGACACAAAATACAAAGGGATCTAGCTAAAGTCTGACTCTCTAATCAAGACGACATTCACTGCTTCCTCTACGATTGCTAGATACAGATACAATGTTTCCCCTGAAAGTGGTCGGGTAAGTACCAATGGTGTATCCAGGTTTTTTTAGAGATTTAAATGTATCGTTGCAATCTGGTGTCTACTCGAATTTTCCATATTTCCCAATAGCTCGTAGAAAGGAAAATCATGTTTGGAAGATTTTGAAACAAACATGTTCAACACAATCAACATACCATTCAATTTTTAGACCTTCTTCTTCGAAGTTGAACTCATTCGGATCACTGTTTCACTTCTTGTCGGGGTTTTCTTTGATTCCTCGCTCCATCAGGCAGAAGCCTAAGAACTTTCCTACTCTTGCCTAGAAGGTGAACTTCTCTAGATTGAGTCTCGTGTTATACCGATGGACTATCTTGAACACCCGCTAGAGGTGTTGAGCATGGAGTTCCTCCTGACTGGATTTTACAATCATGTCATCCATGTACACCTCTCGCGTATCCCCTATCTTTTCTTGAAATATCTTTTTCATCACCCTCTGTTACGTTGCGCCATCATTCTTCAACCCGAAAGGCATGACATTGTATTGGTATTTGGCATTATAGGTCATGAATATTGTCTTCATCCGGTTGGGCCCGAACATAGGTATCTAATGATACCTTGAGTAGGCGCCCATGAATGATATTAATTGATACATGGTTGAGTTATATACAAGGTTGTTAATGTTCGGGAATAGATAAGAATTATTAGGTAAGATTCTATTAAAATCCATGTAATCAACACACATCCCCCATTTTTCCAAGGGTTTCTTCAATAAAACATTGTTGGATGACCATTTTGTATACTTCGCTTTGAAAATAAATATGCGATGACAATTTGTCATTACATGATTTTTATAAGTATTTGCGATGAATTCGATAGAATTTCAAGTTAAAGATGAGCTAAATAGGAATAAATATGAATAAAGTGAAAGAAGTCAAAGAAATAGAGCAAAGCCAAGAAAATAAGAAAAATTATGAAGAAACAAGTATTTTCAGCACAATCTACATCTTGACGTTTGTCTAGTAAATTGATCATATATAGAGTTCCGTAACTCGTTTTGAGACGAGAGTTTTGCAAAATTAAGCTAAATTGTATATATAACTTCTAAATAACCATGTGCATGATGGGAAGTATCGCGTGTGTGATGCAATGTGTGCAAAATCGTGTGCGTGATGGTCTTTTTTATGAGTTTTTTCGGACGCGTTCTGATCCATTCTGAAGGCTTTGAAAGGGGAAATTTGGTGCTTTTTCAAGGGTTCTAAAATTTTACACATGAAGGAAGGGTTTATAGCACTAGAATACATATTTAGATTACAATTGAAGCCATTGGAGGCCAATTCTTCAAGGGATTTCTTATGCAACCCTCTTATTTATATTTGGTATTGTAATTTACATTTAGAGTAGCTAATTATCTTTATGTTAGGTTGTGTTTGATGAACCTATTTTTGATATTGTTGGGATATATGTTTGATTTGTTATTGCATGAATAATTTAATTTATGGTTCCATTCAATTGCACCTTATTCTTAATGCTTTTTATGTGAGATACTCTTTTAATATGATTTTGGACACATAGGAAATATTGACCATTAGTCTATGTATTAGACCTAGGGAAATTGTTGTGCTTACGTTGGTTGAACAGGGATAGGAGACCTCGAGTAATGGCTTAGGAATTGGCGTTCTATTATATTGCCTAATCTTGCTTACGCTAGTGGACTAAGGATAGAAAACTCTGAGTATAGATTAATGAGCTATACACCAAGGAATTGGGTATAACGGTTTTGTTAATTCATCGTGAAATTATAGTAACGGTATCATTCATCTAATATATCAAACATCAAAAATTGGGAAATAGGGGATTATAGACATAACCTGACCGCTTTCATATTATTGTCAAAACACTTTATTTTTGTTTTGCAATTAAAACTCGAAAACCCTCCCAATTTAGTATTTTTTACACATTGCACAATATAGTATTGTTAAATAGCAATCCATGTGGATTCAATTTTTTTTATTACTGTGACATTATCAATACACTTGCCGAGAATTCATCAATTTTTTGGTGCTGTTGTCAGGTATTGTTGATAGTTTCAACAAGGCGACGCTTATGCAACGTTTAGTTTTTTTGTTTTGTTTTCAATCATAAATATTTTTTGTAATTAGTTATTTTTGTTTCTATTTATATTTTATTTCCTATTTTCTCTCTTTTTAGTTTTATTCTTTTTATATTCTTCTCTTTGTTTTGTATGCGAGGTCAAGACATTCATGCAAGATGACGTCTATGCTAGCTTGGAAAAGTTTGAAGTTTATACAAAGGAACTTGCAGCAAAAACACTCATTCTAGAAAATACTATAAATTATTCAGAACCAGAACCTTACATTGATCATTCATGGGAGGAGGATTCATCATCTCAACTTGAAGAAACCTTGACTTAGTTTATAAAGATAACTCAACTCAATTTTGAAAAAATCAACAGGCACCAAGAAACCGTGCAAAGTAACATGGAAACATCCTTTGAGAATTTAGAGATTCAACTTGGTCAAGTATCTAGCCAATTAACATTAAAATTGGTATCTAATGGATATTTATATAAAAATATGTTAGATAGTCCTAGAGACAAGGCAATTGAAAGATAAGTCAAACAGGAATGTGAGGTATCCGATGAAGGATGAGTTGAAAAAGAGAAAGAAGAAGAAAAAATGTACAACACCTGATAAAGAGATAGAAGCAACAAAGGTGAAAAAGATATATGGGACAAGAGAAAGAATGCAAGATGAAGATTGTATCGCTTTTGAGGAAGCTTCAATTTCAATTATTCGTTCAAACTTCGATATTCAACTACAAGATCTTCAACAAAAGAATGGTCCTACACCTAGTAACAAGGCGAATAAAAGCGTAGAAATAGATGAAGTATTGAATGATATTTATGCCTTGTTCAATATTATAAAGCTGAAGAGAATATGGAAGAAAAACCTTTAATTCCTAAAAGTGATGGAGTTTCTACCAAACAAAAGGAAGAAGAAGGATGATGTGTTTTTCATGTCATATATGTCGCCCTAACACAAAAATCGAAAGGTTAAGCTTAGGAACTTAAAGAAGCGCTTAATGGGAGGCAACCCATTAGATAAGTTTTTATTTCATTTGCAAAATTTAAATTTCATTTTATTTCAATTAATTGTTTTTTTTTGTGACATGTCATATTTAGGAGCACTGGGACAAAGACTTGAGAAAGGGAGTGAAAGAAGAAAGAAAGACTAAAAACTCTCTATAATCCTTTTTTTTTTCTAATCTCTTCGCACTTTCTAGTGTTGTTGTTGTTTCAGATAATGGGTCTAAAACAAAGTCGCTCCTCTCGAGCATTATCATCAATTAGACGAGGGCATAGTGGACCAAACAGCACCAAGACTTCAACAACACCATGCAAGATGTGCAAGACGTTTTCCGCTCCAATTACATGTTAATTTGGAGTTTTTTGAATTTGTATTAATTTTTGCAATTCTCTTTTACGTCCAACAAGACAATCTTTCAAGTCAATCTAGAATTTACAAAATTTTAATTTTAGCGATGAACAGATGAACCATCATAAAAAACAAAGGTGATCATTACGAAAGTTTCTTGCAGGTTGAGAGTTGAGGAAGAAAGGAACAACCAACTATCTTGTACTCAATCTTCAAATACCTCAACTAGTAAGGTTTGAGATAAATATTCCATTATTTACTTTTCCTTCTTATGGGAGTATCCATACAATTGTTATTTTTTATAATTTGCATTATTTCTGATTTTATCTATTGGTTTGATAAATACACACTGGGGCATTTGTTTATGGTAAAATCTGAGCCTTTTCAAACTAACTCGTATATGATGTTTATATACTTTACTAACCACTTTGAGTCTAAGCCCTTTCTTTTAGTGACGTAACCATAATAATTATCCAATTGACTTGAAAGATTAAATATTTCCACCCTCTCTTTGGAGTTAGGTTGAAGATTTACTTCCTTGATCATATGCAAAAGAATAAGTTCGGGGTTGCTCTTGGAAGTGAACAAAGTTTAAGTTTGGGGTTGGTGTACTAGAGATTTTGGTCAAAAATTCAAAAATAAAAATGAGAAAAATCAAGAAGTCAAAGTAACTTCTTCAACAAAAACAAAGAAGAGAAAAGCAATGTTTAGGACCAGAAAATGTTAATCTCTAGTACCAAAGTAAGTAATCAAGAGTTTATATAAAAAAGAATATGATAAAATAAGGAAAATTAGGTACCTAACTCCAAAGGTTTAAACCTATTATCCCAAATTACTCTACCCTGACATAAGTCCAATTACAACCTTAAAAGACCTCCAAAAGTGTGTGTTTAGATGACTTTGATTGATATTATTAGAGATTTTACAAACTTATGGTAAAATAATTTTGTACGTTGATTGTATGATTACCCTGTCAATTTGAGTGAAAAGTTAGTGAGCTGAGAGACAGGTTGAGTATTTATTGTGTTGGAAGAACTTTTTCAAATTTGCTCGATTGAAGTCGGGAACTGGAATGATGATCAGGTAACAGAATTGGTGATCTTCATTCGTTATTATTGCAAATCGTTTTTTTGTTTGAAATGTGCAGTTGTAGGCTAGTTACATGAGGACAAGAAACATATTAAGTTTGCATACAACATGCCCTTGATCATGCTTGCAGTAGCCTTAGATTTCTCTAGGGACTACCTCCATCGCTAGAAGATGTAGCAGCCACCAGAGTCCATATTCAACTGGTGGCATGCCACGTTAGGTTTGATGTCGGGCATCTTATATGGAGAGATAGAGAATAAGTTTGTGTTAGCCTGGAGACATTCAATTAGGATGAACCTTACTTTAAGGGGAAGTCTGAATTCTCTCTTTACCGACCCGACATGGTTGTCTTTGAGATGGATAAACTTCAATTCACTGTCTTGAATTATCCTAACTCCATCCTCTCACGTGTCCAGGTCGAACATATTGGTATCCCCAACCTTTATTTGTATTTTGTTGACGACGCAATAATTTCCTTAAGGATGAGCTCTCTAATTCATCCTGCTTCTTCTAGGTTGGCGCTAATAGTGGTCGATCTTTCTTTATTATCATGATAGTCTATCTTTAGGTGGACCAAGATACCTCATAAGGCACTCCTACACGGAATTATGAGAAATTTGAGGACTACCTTTATCTCACACACTCCTTCTCCAATCTCCTATGTCAGATACGTCATTCCACTAGGGTAAGTTACCGAATCGTTGAAGGCTAATAGATCTCCCCTATAATATGGATTCAGATATGTCTAATGAAGGTCGAGCCATTCCAATATATCATCGAAGAAGACATTGCAAGATTTTATGTGACCCACAAGGAATCCTGTTAGGTTTTGATTAGTGATAGTAATTGCTAAAATTAAAGGCAGATCAAAGTTCGAAATTTCGTTAATATTTTTGTGATCTAGAAATCCTAACTCCAATCAATCTTTACTTAGTTCAAGGCTAGTATATGTCATTAGTATAAGGCATTATGATGACTGAGAAATACTAAATATAGTTATACTATGAATCTCATCAATCAATGATATTTGACAGAGAATTGGACTGAAGGATGGAACTGATCTCTTGGACGTAACTGATGGAGTTGCCACTTATACTCTTTCTACTTTTGGTAGAGATATTATTTTAGATAGAGAATGATTTAGTGGTAAAATTTCTCATAAATCAGAAGTCGACTCCCACAGACAACGCCACTATTTTATCCAGGAACCAAAAATAGCTGAAGTAGGTGGTGAGGAATCTTGAACCAGTGGTGCTGATCTCCGATATGGTATTGCAGGGGTGAACCTGCAAAGTTAACACTCCAACGCCCAAGTCAATTCAAGATTCAAGATGATTGTAGTAAAAAGTGGAGATCAAAAACTGTACTTTGCTTTCTATGTGAGATGGTTTTTATACCTGGGGTCATGTGAAGTGAATTTGAGCTTTAGTCATTTGGGCTTTTGACCGGTCCAGAACAACTTCTTTGACTTAATACCCTTTGGCAGGGTCAAAACTCCACATTCAACTATTATTCATAATAACCTACAAAGCTAATTTATACATCACATAACAACACTCCCTAACTTTTTCTTTCTCTTATGCAATAGGCATTGGCACCACCTCCAACCTCTACCACCACTCTACCCTGTTTATTCGAGTCACTGAAATATTACTCTCTATTGGTAATGAGAAAATAGGTCCCTTGTTCTTGGCAGGAATAGTTCAATTTTTGCCCCTCGGGAGAGTGAGTCTACTTAGCAAACTGGCAGGACGCAGAGATCGATTGATCAATATGAATCTCGAGAGTGGATGGTTGACCGCCGCCCCCTTGTCCTGGAGGCTCTCCGGTCGAGGGGGGCTTTCTATCGTAACCTTTTCTCCCGGTGTATGTGAAAAAGAGTGACGAACCTTTTTTTGTTTGGTCATAGGTTGGTGTCCAAAGAACGAGAGTCAGCTTCCTTAACTTAAGTCCGTTGTTCCTCAGTAGCTCAGTGGTAGAGCGGTCGGCTGTTAACTGACTGGTCGTAGGTTTAAATCCTACTTGGGGAGAATTTTTAGTTATCGCTACTACACTTATCATATATAGGTCCATATGGTAATCAATTATCCTTTTAAAATAACTTATTTTCTTCATTACCCACCGATTTCTTAGCATTATCTTATAACCAACCACTGGAATATTAATCAAATCTTTACATCACACTGATGCCATACTCCCTTGACCAAAAGTTCTATTATCCTTCTCCTCATATTTGGCACTTAGGACTTTGTACCATAAACCTTTTTTATCCAATAGCAATCTCCACCACTATTTCTCTAACAACAAAAAATCTCTCACCCTTCAGACCCTCATACTCCCATTATTACAATCAAAGTAAATTTTTATACCTTTTAATCTAGTTCATTTTTCTAGCATCCTCACTTTCTCACTAAAGAAAAGATTTAAATAAGGATTCAATTGAAGAACATAATGCTTGTCTGAGCCTTGAAGAAGGAAAAATGGTAACGAAGACAATATAAGTTTAAGTAACACAATTAAGTAACACAAGATGACCTTTCATTGATAGATTTCTACTCTTCCATCCCGAAATCTTCAACTTGATTCAGTCCGCCTTAGTATACCAAAAATGAAGTTGGAAAGGATTAGATTTTATAGGAAGACCTAATTAGATAAGGAGATCCAACTCACTCTAGAATTAATTGCAAACACTTCATCCTCCAACCAAAACTCGGCCACATTAACTCCAACCAACAAGCTTTTGTATAAATAAAACTTTAATCTCAAAGTGTGTTTAAAAAAGACCAAATTTTTCCTAATAATTCTTATGTTCTCTCAATTTTTCCCATAGACTATTAAAACATCATTTGCGAATTGTAAATGCAAAACTCAAACTTGAGAACCCAACTTTTTGCCTATAATGTACCCCTTATACAAACCAGCATCAATAGTTTCCTTTAACAAAACACATAATCCTCTAACTTCTATCAAGAACAAACATGGAGATAAATGCCTTATTGACGTTAACTTATTCCCAAAACAAACTCATTTATAGGACTATAATTGACTAAAATTAAAGTTGTTACAGAGCTGATGTATTTTATGCTCTTTCATTTAATTGAGAACCCCATTTTAGACATAATAATGTCCAAATACTGCCATTAAATTGAATCATGCGCCTTTTTGAAACCTACTTTAAACATGATCAATCCATTTTTTTAGCGTCATCAACCACATCATTTACCACAAGAATGTCATCCAGATTTTGTTGTCCCTTTACAAAAGTCCATTGAGACTCTACAATCACCTTACCAATTATTAATTTTAATCTATTCATTAAATAGATTTCAACACTTTATACATGTACCCCACTAATGATATTGATATAAAATTGGCCACTCGTTGTGGACTAATCACTTTAGTGAGATACGTTAAAATTCAAGTGTAAGTGATTGAGTCTTACATCGACTATAAAGGGAGGAAATGTTGGATTTATAAGAGAAAAGGTAAATATATGGTGTAAAGGTCTCTTATGGTCTTATCCGTTGTAACTCATGCATTTCTCGGTCTTCCCAACAAGTGATATCAAAGTCTAGTTCATTTTCTCTCATATACAACATTTCTTATTGCCTTCTCACTGATTAGATTCAAACATTCTTAACTTTTCCATCACCACCACAATACTTCTTAATCATATCCTAAGCTTATTTTAAATATGTCATTTTTGAGATTTCGTTAAATACCTTTGTATTGAAACATTGGTGAATATAAAACAAAAGTATTTTGATCTTTGTTTTTTGATTTTTCGAAGGTTGTACAATGATCTTCTCTTGGATCTTTAACAAAAAATTAAAGCCCTTCATTCAATTTTTCTTTATTTTGCACTGAGATTTTCGATGAAGATGTGTCATCTTTGTAACAGTCCAATTTTCAATAATTAATTATCTATATTAATTAATTGATTTATTTGGATTATTTTAATTATTGGAATTATTGGTAGATATTTGAGAGGAGAAATATGATGGAAGGAAATAGAATAGAAAGGCATATAAGGAAAAGTGGGAGGAAAAAGAAATAATAGAAACATAAGAGAAAGAGAAGAGAAAGAAAGAGAAAGAGGAGAAAAGAGAAGGAAAAGGGGAAAAAGCTTGGAAAGCTCAAGAACAACTTCTAACTTCGATTTAATCAAGCTAAGGGTGTAAAATATCATTATCTTGTCAATGTGTATGATTATGTATGGATTGTTTGGATGTTTTTCTCCATTTTCCATTCTAGGGCAAAAACGAGTTTAATCGGTAGAGTCGATGTTTGAACGGTTAAAATCTAGAATAAATGTTGTAGATTAGTCGAGAAATGTTAGGTTAAGACTACTGGAATTCGTTAGAATTGAATCGGTTGATTTTGTGACGATTTAATGATTTTGGACAGTTCGGGTTTTGAACATCGCAGACGTTCGCTAGCACCTTCGCTAGGCGAGCAGGTCGCGAGTGTTCGCTGTAGCGAGCTAGTAGCGAATGGTCATAGACTTGGACAAAATGTAATTGACTCTCTTTGCTGGTAGCGAGCGAGGTGGCGAGGGGTTCGCTAGGCGAAGCCCCAGCGAGTAGGTAGCGAAGCCTTACAATAGCTTCTGTTTGCCTTCGCGAGCTTGTTCGCTAGGCGAACGGGTAACGAGTGTACGCTAGGAACTCGCTAGGCGAGCAAGCCAGCGAGTGTGACAATATTCTTATTTCTCTGTTTTCCATCCAATGTTGATTGTTTGGTTCAATCGTGTTCCATCCTTATCGGAACTGAATAGTTTGTGTACTGTTGCAATATGTTATGTTGTGGGTAGCCGTATGACGTGAATCTTAGATTGTGGAATCGATTGTGAAATGTGACCTTTTGGCATATATAATGCATTGTTTAAATTGATTAAAAATGCATGATGATTTGTGATGAAGTTTATTGTCGTTTGGCACGATGATGTGAATGCATATTGATTGTACGCAATATTGTGAATAATGCATGAGAACATATTGTGAATATGTGTGCATTGCTTGATAAATGTGATGATGTTGAAAGTATGAATACTTTGATGTGATGTGTGAGTGTGCAATCATGTTATAATTCTTGTGTGATGAATTATTGAGTATGCATGGGATTAAGATGCGAGAACGGTCTTAAGTGCATGTGATTGTTGATTGCATACGCATCATTTGTGTCAAGAGGCAATGCTTGCTAGTCTCGTGGAGGCTAGTGACTTGTCCCAAACCTAGAGCGGGGTTTGAAAGCTTAGGGAATGAGCTTTTGTTGTTATCGGTCTAGAGAACGGACTCGGTTTAAATGTAAAAACCAAAAAATGATAACAAGTGTTGGTACCACATGGCATGAGTTGCATTGAGTTGTATTGAGTCATATGGCATAGATATCTTTGTTATATGAAAGTATGTTTGTGTATGAATTGTTGAATTGAGGATTATGGATGTGTGCATGATGAAACATGTTTGGTGATTATCCATATTCGTTTATACATATATTGTGATGTATATGATAATGATAATGAATTGTGGTAAGAAATGCGAAATATGTGTATTTTATGCTTGTATATATGTATAATTATATGCATTGATTATTATGATAATATTTCTCACTCTTCTGCTGTTTTATAATGCTCTATGAGGCATTATAGATTAGGTCTGCTGGAGGTCTTTTGTGAAGTATAGCTTCATTCTTTTGGTCGGTTAAGCTCTGATATGTAGCACCGGATAGTTAGGATTGTATAGTATTCTTTTGGGATACATTTTGTATATGTATCTGCTGACAAATGTTTATGTAAACATGAATGATGTGGTGAATCAAACTAGATGATATGTATTTATATGATTACATGTTTAAAATGATTCAATGTTTAGATTTTCCGCTTTTAATTCTAAATATTGAGATGTGGGTGTAAGGACTAAATTCCTCTGTTGAAGCTACCCCATTGTTGCATGTCTTTTATAGAGCAGGTGTTGCATGTCTCTTTTATACCATGTTTTAATTTTACTCTGATGAAATTTTAATATGTGCTTAAATGATTTATTTGATTATTTGGGAGTGTAGAAGAGGGTGTTACAATCTTCCTCTCTCATGGTTATGAAACATCGATTCATTGTTGCTCTCAACTTTTCTAACCTCCCAATAAATAGTATCAGATGTTGGTTTAACCGGATGGAGTTGGATATAATAATCCTTTTATGAGATAAAAATATATAAGATAAAAAAAAACACATACACATGGATATAATAATCCTTTTATAAGATAAAAAAACATATACACCTGTTATCTTAAGTTTGTATAAACATGTAGTGTTAATGTCTCTTATGATTCTTCATGATAGCTCTCACTTTCCATAGTTTCCTCACCAAGATCTAATAAGATGCATGACTAAATTTTTAACACTATACACTAAATACTAATTAAATCATTTAAAATGTGTATCACTATATAAAATTTCTTTTTTAATTTAATAATTACACTTTTCTAATTCAAAAATAATAATAAATAACAACCATATTTTACAACTTAATATTATAATATGTTTAAACAATAAAATATGATTGATGGTCTCTATTTAATTTTTTTTTATTGTGTCAATACATACAATTTTTTTAAGTCACATATCACTTTAAAGAATTCAATACAACTTGACTCGATTCAATACAATTTCGTATTTTCAAATTATTATAATTTTTATTTTTGACAATTATTGATTTTTTTATTAAATATCTAGAACTTTAGTTTTGTTCAATAATATTCAGAGTTCTAAGAACTTAGAACCAGAGAAAAGAAAGGAAGAAAAATAGAGTTGCATTAACAAATGCAACATCCATCTTCAAACCCTAATTCTGGTTCCATTCCCAATCCTCACAATGCAAACACCGCGTCCAAATTTCCACCACCGCCACCTCCTTCCACGGCGGCAACAACCGCCGCCTGCAAGGCCTCCATGCTCCCGCGCTCCGGCGGAAACGGTGGGTCCCTCCACCGGAGAGCTCACTCAGAGGTCAGTTTCCGGTTGCCTGACGACATGATGGACTTGTCTCCGTCCGATCCGTTTACCGGCGGATCGTCGACGGCGAGCCTAGATGAGATCGGATCCGAGGATGACCTGTTCTCGACGTACATTGACATGGATAAGCTCGGAGGTTCAAACGATTTGGGAGACGCTGGAGCAGATCCGGGAAGGAATGATGAGGCGGAGAAGAACCAAGGGAGGTCGAGGCATAGGCATAGTAGTTCAGTGGATGGTTCTTCGTCGTTTGGGGAGATTATGGATGGGAAGAAGGCTATGCCTCCTGATAAGTTAGCTGAGCTTTGGTCTATTGATCCGAAGCGTGCAAAAAGGTTCGAAATTTTGATCGCGAAATGCATAATTATTTTTACTTCAATTGTGTAAACTACTGAATTCTTCAACTATGAGTTTTTTTTCTCTGTTTTTGAGTTTTGATTAGTTGATTTTGAAGTTCCAAATTGAATTTTTTTTATTAGTTTATGAATTAAAAAGTAAAATGAAATTGAGGTTTGTATGTGTGCTTGGATTCAATTTTTCAGTTGTGCGGTTTTGATGATTTTTGCTTAGATTTAGTTTGTTTTTGTGTTCATCGCGGTTATTTAACTGGATGATTTTGTGATAGTGTGAAAGTTGACCCTTTTTGTGATTCTAGATTGTGGCACAAGCTACTTTGTAAGTTTTAGCAGTAACGAAAGTGTTGTCAAAACTGTGCACCTGTCTTGTGAGTGCTGAGGTGATGTGTAATTGTAATGGACATGTCAATTGATGACTTGTACCTTATGATTATAGTTAGAGGCCATTCAGAATATTTTGGTTAGTGCAAATCTTTTGAATTTTGAGCTATGGACATATAACTATGAAGGCCAAATACTTCAAAAAATGGAAAACTAGTTGACTCCGACACAAACGATATTGATACAAGTCTGATACTTACCACGCAAACACATATACAGTTTTGTTAACATATCTTGGTTTGCATTTTTTTATATATTTCTAGTAGCTGTGACGTATCATATGTATTGTACTATATGTCTGAGTTTCTTAGATTTAAAATATTAGGGTGGGAAATGAGAGAGAGGGTTTATGCAAGCGATACTGCTCTTTAGTTTAATCTAATTTTCAATTTTACTATTTGTTGTGGATTTGTTTTATTCATTATTCTCACTTTTCTGTTGTTATGAATAGAATACTTGCGAATCGACAATCTGCTGCTCGTTCAAAAGAGAGAAAGGCCCGCTATATACATGAACTAGAGCGCAAAGTTCAGACCCTACAGACTGAAGCTACAACTCTTTCTGCCCAACTAACATTATACCAGGTTTGTATTGACATTTATCTAAAACTTCGGCACTTTAGAAGTTCCATTTTGTATAGTAACTCTGTTTTGCTTATTGGATTTCTCAGTGTAGCTTAGTGTAATAATGTCAACTGCACTGTTCATCACTTTCTTTAAACCATAGATATATCCTTGTTGCAATTATAGTATTTCTCTGAGAAATTCCTCATATATAAAATATTCTATGGTTGTTTCCAATTATAACATAATGTTGCCTTGTTTGTGAATGCTTCACTTTGGTTGTTTCCAGTTTTTACTTATACTTAATTTATTGCTAAATAACTCAATGACTTCTTGATTTTTTATTTCTTTATAGAGAGACACAACAGGTCTGAGTAATGAAAATACAGAGCTTAAGATCCGTCTGCAAGCCATGGAGCAACAAGCACATCTCCGTGATGGTAAAATTTATCACATTCTTACAATATGTTCAAAATTTTCACTGCTTTGCAATTTTTTCTGCCTCAAACTTTTGAAGTGTGTTATTAAAGTCGATCAATTAAACTTGAATCTGTTTGTGTTTTTCTATAGCTCTCAATGATGCATTGAAGAAAGAAGTTGAGAGACTGAAGGTTGCTACCGGAGATATAAGGAGCCACACTGAATCTTTCAATCTTGGTATGCAACAGATGCCATTTACAGAATCAAATTACCTTCCTATTTCACCACAATCAGGTCATCCTGGTCACCGTAACATCCAGTTGCCACTATTTGGTCACTCCCCATCTAGCATGGCAACTCATCAACTGCAACAAGCAAATTCTCATTCATTTTCAGAATTATTGCAAAGCGACCAGATTGGTCGTTTTCAAGGACTTGATATTAGCAGCAAAGGAACAACTGTTGTTAAGTCTGAAGACCCCTCTCTTTCTGCAAGTGAGAGTAGCACTACATTTTGAATTTGATATTATTCGCTTGACCTGCTAACTTATCCTTGGCATTCATTGTTCGTTGTGTTGGCCTCCAGTCAACTTATGTACTTCATGAAGTATTATTCCATTCAGATTGAGGATTAAATTAATTATTTGTTCTTTGGGTGCTCACCGGAAAGGGGAAGCACGACTAGGGTTTTACTTGAAGATCACATAATCATGTTTCAGCATGTGTTTCTGGGTGCTAGAATATTGGGACCGGAAAGATCATTCTCACTGTATCATTGTATTTTGGGGTGTATGGATTCACCTTTGTTCATTTGTATCATCATTTATTTGTAGCATGTAAACTGTGATTTATTATTTTATTTCACCTCATTGACACTCCATGGAATCGATTTCTTCTATAATGTATAAGTACTAAGTTTTAGATTTATTCTTAATTGTTGCACAATCCAATTATTTGTATAAATACCACTTATATTAAACTGTTGAGCCTTGAACTTTATGAATAGCTAGCAACTTAGCATGTCTTAAGAAACCTTTGGAAGTCTATTTTAAATTTTTTCCGGCTTTATCTTATCAGAAAACACCTAATAATGTTTGGATTCATTTTGGAAAAATAATTTATAATATACTCAAATCATTTTTTTGCTACATGGTTTAATAAAGTCTCTCACAAATGAAACCTAAAAGATATACAGATAGAATTTATCAATGGTAGAGAGTTATTAAAATTTAAAATGAAATATTTACGCAGCCTCACACACAATTTTTTATGCATAATTAAAATCTAATAACTCATGGAACAAATAGAAATATATATAATTCTGACTCAATGAATGGTGGTTGTGCAACTTTATTTATGGAAGATGGTGGAATTCTTGTTGATTGTCATGAACTATAATGGAAAAAAAATCAAGTTCGACTACCCTTTTCTTTTCTTCTCTTCGTAAATGGAAACATTACGTACAAATACAATAACAAAATGAGCACTTTAATTACCATGTTACAGTAGTTTTGCTTCGACATGAAAATTGCAATTGAGCTATTATAAGAAAAAAAATTGATTAACATTTTAATATAATTTTCTGTTTTACTGAGAAAAAAATTGCGATCAACTTGTATGAGGAATTTGTAAGTCCCTCCCTCATAGAATCTAAAAATAATTACGTTAAATTTAATAAACAGTTTAAAGATTTATTAGAATTAAAAATAGTAACAATTACACATCTCAACAATTTTTGTTATAATTTTGTCACATTCAATATTCATTCATCCGATTTATGGGTGTTTCTATTTGCTGGATTTTGTTTCTAAGTTGGAGGTGGTTATAATGTTACATGTAAATGATAAAAGGAGAAAAAAAATATTGAGTTCTAGGGACAATTATGTGTGGGACTGCATAAATGTTTCATTTTTAATTCTAATAGCTCTAAATCATCGATCAAATATATGTTTTAGGTTTCACTGGTGAGGAATTTAATTCACCTTAGACTCCACCCTAATAAATATTATAAATACTAAACTAATAATTTAAAATTTTTTAAATAGATTTCAAATAACGGATATGAACTGACCGTATAAAATTATAATCGGCCATGTCTTTAAAATAATTTTAAAATATAAATGATATGACGGAATATATGATTGTTATTAATTGACGGTGTAAAAATAATTTATACAATGAATGTCATCACATATTTTAAGTAATAAAATAGAAACTAAATATCAATGTATTAACGAAATAATCAATATTCTAATTTATTAAAATTAAATATTTTTAATTATCAAAAAAACAAGTTGAGAGTGGATACTAGTGTCTTCATTACTCGTCTCATATCAATATTTACGAATTGAGAAAAACATAACTCAAATTCAAATATAATAAAAATGATTTTCGCAGTCAAAGTCAAGGTGGGTTTGGGCGGGATACCCGCAAGCACGAGTATTGTTGCAATGTCTATCTAGAGATGTCGATCTGCACTGCTAGGGGGAATTCCTACAAAAATTTCTAACTTCAGAGTCCCAAAGATAAGAGTTTTTTTTGTAGCAAAGACGTTAATGGAGAACAAAGTTCCCCCGAAGGCACTTTAGGGACAAAGAATATATCCTCCATCCCGAAGAGTTTTTATTCCGCTTAATATATATATAGGATCTGAGAGATGATCAGCGGCCAGCAACACGTCGTGAGTTTCGAATTTAACGGTGATGAAGAAGAGGATGGAAGTGTACCTGCAAGACACTTTGATGCCAAAGTGAGAAAGAGAGTGAAAGAGAAAGCAAATATAGAAAGTGAGTATGAATCAGAATATCTGACCCTCCTGTAAAGGAGAGTATTTATGATGTGCCCTTAGCGCTGCGCCAACACTCATCTGTTTGAACTGAATTGCAAGATCCATAATAGATGACTGTCAGGATCCTACGTGGCAGTAGGGAAGACTCGCATGTGATCTTCGTTTTGGGTCAATTGTCCCACGAACTTCGGGGAGTGGAGGACATATTCTCTCGGACGTGGGTAGTTGGTTGATGACGTGTTCCCGCATGGGAAGAACGTGGGAGGATGTGTGAGAACGTTTCCTCCCACGATGATGGCGGATTAGGCCTTTGTGTTGGACCCTCCCCAACGTGGAGCAGTGTTGGACTGTGCCTGAAGGTGGGACAACCTCAACCCTCAGACCCAGTTTAGAACTATATATATAAAAAGAGAAAAAGATCAAAATGATTATTTTAATTTTTTTAAGTTAAAAGTTTTGATGGCCATAACCATAATGGATATGGGTTAAGTATTAAGAAAAAAAATAGATTTATTAATATTCATTTGTTAATTTTTAAATTATTTATTATTAGTTTGATTTAAAATAAAATATTTATTTTATATTTATGGAATTTATGTAAAAATCCATAAAGACAGAAATAAGAAAAAAATTGTCTCTGTAACGGAGAAGAGACAAAAATGGTGAATAAACTTAGAAGTAGAGTATGGAGAATGGTGACTTAAAAGTTGTATACACAATTTTAATTTGAAAGGAAAACTAAAATAAAAAATAATTTACTAATAAACTAATTAATATTGTCTTGAACCATTAAAACGAAATTCGTTTTAAAATTTTGAAATATAGATATTTATGTTAAAGCAGAGATAAAATAATGTTTAAAAGCTAAGGCGTTGAATATATGACTCATCTCACTTATAAAATGTTCAACTTTTGTTTTTCTAAGTAATGTGAGACTTATAAATCACACTTATACCACAATAATATTCTCTTTAAGTATGAATTCACTCAAGTGTTAGTCCATCCACTTATTTTCTCCCCCTCGAGTCGAAGCTCTTTCGTCAACATACATGTATACCTTCATTGCCACTTTTAACACATCATAGAAACTTAAACAGACTCCCTTGAAAGGTGAACAAATTCTCATTCAACAATCCTTCTTATGGGTTCAGAGTATCCAATAGATGTGAATACTGGTTTGGAGTCTAGGATAAGTGGTATCGAGTCTAACCTTTTTGGAACCTATCCCCACGTTTGGATGGCTCCGAACTAAAGGGCCATGAAGGGAAGGATTATCTCTTAGGGGGTGTGGAACTATATGCTTGTAGGTATAATTAAAAAGTCATCAAAGTTTATTGATAAGCAAGATATGTTTAGCCATGATATTGTCATAGTTTTGGTGATGATAACCCTTGTAATAGTAACAACACTTAACGTGATTTTGGTAGAGTAAAGGCAACTAGCACAAGCGGTCAAAGATGCACAAAGTGGTTGATGAAGTTATTCTTCTGAATCAACCTAAAGAATTAGGGGTTGTGATCACTAGTGATATCTTTAAGACTCTCTGATGATGTTGACTGACTTGAAGATATTTCAAGCCTCATTCACAAGAAGATTTAAGTGAAGTGCTTATATGATTGGTATATCCGACAAACGGCCTTGAAGTTTCAAAGTATGAAAGAGATGAGGTGTGAAAGCTCGCCTAATCATACCCGTCTGAGTGATTAATGTATTGTAAAAACATAAGGGTGTTTTTGTAAGTAATGTGGTTAAATCACACTCATGCTTACAAGTATTTTTGAAGCCTCTCTTTTTCAAAAAAAATCACCAAAACTATTTTTGGATCCTACCCAATTGATTTGGAAACTGTCAAATTGATTAAGGCAAGTTTTTTGAACTATCTAATAGATTTGAGCAAATACCTAATCGATTAGATGATAGTGAATCAAGTTCGTAATCAATTATGACAGTATCTTAATGAATGATAACGACTCTACCAACACCTTCCAATTTAGTCGACAATAATTGATTATTGTAAGTACCTAATCGATTAGCTAATAAATTAGGTCATTTATTTTTCCCAAAAGTTGTTTTCTAAAATTAATAATTTTTTGGCCTATAAATAGAGGGTCCCCTCTTCATTTCAAAACATAAAAAAAAAACGTAAATATCTCATGTTTCCTCTTTCTCCCAATCTCTCTAAATCGTTTTTTCTCTCTCACATTTTAGTCATAATGCTTTGAGAGTGCTCTTGAGTTTAGTGAGAAAATTGTTTTGGGTGAAGGCTTTATTGTAAATTTGCCAAGAGTTCTTATTCCTCTAGAGTAAATCATTTTTTCATTATTTTGATTTGTATCCAAAACCTGTATAAAAGCTCTTTGGGGGGATTAATATAAGTCTCTGTTTGGTTCGTGATCCCATCCGTTGAAGAAAAACCCTCTCTTGGGTTCGCGAAAAATAACTACAGAAAAATATTCACAACGATTCTTGAGCTCATCCCAGTTAAAAGTTATATTGGTTCAATATTAGTCTGGTATAAAATCTCACTCAGTTTTTGAGTTCAATATGTGTAAAAACTCAGTAGGTTCGATATCATCCCGATTGGGTTTGTGGTCTGCCCGTATAAAACCTCGGTTCACTTTGGAGGATAGCCAACTCAAAACTCCCACTTAGTTTTAGACCATCTTGTGCAAAATCCTAGTTTGGCTTAGAGACTACTCGCTCAAAGCTCTTTTCGTTGTTTGACATGAATACTAACCGCTTCATTCCTCGGTTCGTTGTTTGATTGGAAGTTAGTATGAAACTTCATTTTCCTTGTGTAAGGGTGTTTATGGGATTAACCATATAAAAATTATCAAGCATTATTAAATACTCTCAATATTAATTCTTGAGAAGAGGAGTATGTCACTTCTTTAATATCGAACCACTATAAATCCCTGGTGTTATCTCTCTTCCTTTAACTCTTTTATATTTCGCTGCATATTCAAACTTTTTTTATTAAATTATTTTCAACCTCTACTTTGAAAGGAAATTTTGTTTTAACTATTATTTTTCAAACCTCCACAATTCACCTCCCATTTATGTATGGAATCACATGTTCAACATGTGGGACGACCAAGAAGTAATGATCTTTGAAATTATTTTAACTATCAATATAGAATTCAAACACCTTCTCCTGTTGATGTTGAAGAATAACTTTAAAGTTGGCACTCCACCCCGATACCCACACCAATATTATAACACATTCATGAAATTCCAGGCTACCAGGTGGAGTTGAGAGGGATTGGTTCTCAAGTGATTCAATACCTCCACTTCAAAATCATTGAATGAAAGCTTAAATGTCAGTTAGGAAAATAGACACACACTGATGGACACTGAAAAACCATCAAAAGAGCTACACAGCCTATTTTTGCGCTCGATATGAGAAATGAGTCAATCAGACGGTGGCCTCACACCACGACGGGTACCATCTAAACTTTGAACACTACTGAAAATGACGTCGGGGCAAATCGAGTTCTTGTTGGTCATTTCAAACCATTTCTGCCCAACTGCTAACAAAAAGGAAATGTTTGTCCTAAGTTCTAGAAAGACCCTAAAAACCAATATGCTTCATAACTTCCTTATCTCTGGGTTCTTGGTCGTTAAAAGGCCCAAAGGATTACCCGCTAATGAGACGATCCAAGGTCACACATCTAAATCCTCTTACGAGATTAATTACATTTCTATAAAACTTAGGATTCATGTTTCACTACCACATTCGATATAATTAGAACTATCACAAAGAACTATGCAATTGGCAATAAGGGGAATATCTTCCAAAGGAGAAATACCATGTATTTCTGGGTCTACCACCCATGTGAGAGATGAGACGTCACTTATGTCATTGCCACTAGATATGTCAATAATGTTTGCAAGTTCATCTCCTAAACTGGTAATTTCTAAAAAGAAAGAGCAAGAAACAACAACAATAAACAAGAAGGAGAAAAATGGTACCTATGAAAAACTAGAGATGTGAATGTAAAACTACAACAACAAAAATTGCTCAAAACGCGAGAGACCAAATGAATTGTGAAGTTTGAAGAGGACAAAAAAACATATCAAGATGTCACCATAACTCAGGGATGGAAGATCATAATTCACACACACACACACACACACACACACACACACACACACACACACACACACACACACACACAGACAGAGAGAGAGAGAGATAGAGAGAGAGCATAAAGTGAAACATAACTTGAAAATGCATTTATATAGTGGAACATGGTGGATAAATCAATGACCTAGAACGAAGTAAGGTAGGCATACGGAAATAAACTGACGAATTAAACTCGATATCACAAAGACACTCGAGAACTCTAAATGCAACATCACACCCTACCCTAGGGATCTAGGGCCACATGTCATAATGATCCAACAAAACTTTTAGTGATAAGACTTACCTCTAATAGGCTTGTTCCCAAGGTCTGCCGCTCCCACTTTCCAAGCTTTCCAACTTCTAGATAGGAGTCTGTCACAAGGACCACAGTCGAGGGGGGAAACTGCCTGATACTCTAAATAGTTATTCCATGTTTGTGTAATGACAAACCTTAAGAGAAACTGTTTCGGGCCGACGACATGACCAAGGAAAGAAAAGTTGAATCATGATGAGTGATCCGCGGTCGCTCGCGGATCAAAAACGAGTAATTTTTGTAAAAATGCAGTACAACGACAATGACTCGGAATATCATCTCACAAGGATTCTTGTAGGAATAATCAAATACAGTAACGAAATATGGGGGGTTTTGATTAAGATAAAATAAACGAAAAATAAGTGATTAGAAAAAGTGATTGTAGTAATGAGTTGAAACGGCTAATCTACTGTTTTCGTTTCCCAACTTATCATCGATCCTAATAATTCCCAATTCCTAAGCGGTATCTATCCCCTTTCCGATTATAATAACAATCAACAAGCGCAATTGATATTATACGATGCACGTTCCTAATTTCTGAATTAAGCAAACAGATAAAATAGTAAACGTGAATTAAGCAAACACGAGAAACATACGCGGATTAAGCAACCGCGATTAAAGTATAAGAACATGCAATCATGGAAATAAATCAATCATCCCTAACATAAATCGAATTAAGCAAACAAAATATCATAGGGAAGAATTGAAAGGAAATAGATTTTATTGGAAATTAAAAGAACCTCAAAGTGTTGGCGGGAACCGATTACAGCAGATTAATCCGAAGGAATTAGTTCTCCATAATTCATACAAAGCTCCAACATCAATTTTTTAGTGAAATGTGAATAATATGAACAGAAACACGAGTTCTCCTTAAAAAGGCAAACAATGGATCCGGTTCAAAACCCAACTGGGTCGAAAATATAACTCAGGCCCAAAACATGACCCAAAACAAAAACAATATCCTAATGCTGCAACTTCAAACGAAATTTTGGAATTTTGGGCTTCGAATCTGACTTCGACTCCAACACGAAAGTCGTAGCTCTCTCTCTCTTAGCTTTCCGACGATTTTTAGAACGCCTCAAACGGACTCCCGGAACTCCAGTTATGATTTTTCTCGCGAAAGCTGCTAAAGCTGAAAAATAAATACGAAAAACAATTAAATGCAAAAATAAAATAAAATATAAAAACACGTTAAAACATAAAAATAAATAAATAAAATCAAAGAAATGCTTTAGTACAAACATGGAAGAACGTGCATCAAAATGCACTGATCAAATTCCCCCACACTTGAACTTTTGCACTCCGAGCAAAATGAAAATAAAATAAAACAAAGAAAGCACAAACACATCAACAGTTACTTATTCCAAGCTGTAAGTCTTCTTCGGTTAAGTTTGCATCGGTAGGTACTAATCTTACACATTAAGGATATCGTAGGAACACTAATCCACAATTGTGCAGACATAAACCTCCTGAATATACAAATCAATTCGAATCATGTTATTATGCTGAAGCCTAACTTACTCTTCCTCCTTTTTGCTCTTTTTCATTCAGGCGCAATCACATTAAGCCCGTTATCTCCACACACTCATAGCAAGGCGACCGGTTAGTGACTATGATCCTTTTTGTTTTGGATTCTGGTACTTACGTGGCATAACCCTTTGCTCACTTAATTGTAGTTGCGGGGGATCGGACTGTAATCCGCCCTACCAAGTTCAGCATCAGAAACCGCTGAACCAAATAACGAGTAATAAAAAATTTTCAACTTTTTCTTTTCTTTTCTTTTCTTTTTTTTCTTTTTATTTTTTTTCTTTTCAATTTGATCACTCACTTATATTCATCGGCTTCCCTGCGTAGAGTGTGTATGAGATGGTGCTGACTGCTGAAATAAACTACTCAAGAGCTGTCAGAGAATGAAAATTCAAGGCTAAACCATAATAAGAATTCAAATCAATTTCCTTTGGAATACATGGATTAATGACCGGACGATTTTTCTGCTTCTCGTAGGCAAAACAGTTTTACGATCGGACACAATTTTTCCAAAAACAGATTTTTTTACGATTTGGACTGTAAGACGCGAATTGGACGAAACCACGAGGAAACTAAGGTCTAGACTCGAGGATACTAACTAACCATAAGACTCTAAAATTGATTAATAACGACAAGAATCCCCGGCAACGAAGCCAATTTGATCCGAGGTCGCTCGCGGATAAAAAACGAGTAATTTTTGTAAAAATGCAGTACAGCGACAATGTCTCGGAATATCATCTCACAAGGATTCTTGTAGGAATAATCAAATACAGTAACAAAATATGGGGGGTTTTGATTAAGATAAAATAAACGAAAAATAAGTGATTAGAAAAAGTGATTGTAGTAATGAGTTGAAACGGCTAATCTACTGTTTTCGTTTCCCAACTTATCATCGATCCTAATAATTCCCAATTCCTAAGCGGTATCTATCCCCTTTCCGATTATAATAACAATCAACAAGCTCAATTGATATTATACGATACACGTTCCTAATTTCTGAATTAAGCAAACAGATAAAATAGTAAACGTGAATTAAGCAAACACGAGAAACATACGCGGATTAAGCAACCGCGATTAAAGTATAAGAACATGCAATCATCGAAATAAATCAATCATCCCTAACATAAATCGAATTAAGCAAACAAAATATCATAGGGAAGAATTGAAAGGAAATAGATTTTATTGGAAATTAAAAGAACCTCAAAGTGTTGGCGGGAACCGATTACAGCAGATTAATCCGAAGGAATTAGTTCTCCATAATTCATACAAAGCTCCAACATCAATTTTTTAGTGAAATGTGAATAATATGAACAGAAACACGAGTTCTCCTTAAAAAGGCAAACAATGGATCCGGTTCAAAATCCAACTGGGTCGAAAATATAACTCAGACCCAAAACATGACCCAAAACAAAAACAATATCCTAATGCTGCAACTTCAAACGAAATTTTGGAATTTTGGGCTTCGAATCTGACTTCGACTCCAACACGAAAGTCGAAGCTCTCTCTCTTAGCTTTCCGGCGATTTTTAGAACGCCTCAAACGGACTCCCGGAACTCCAGTTATGATTTTTCTCGCGAAAGCTGCTAAAGCTGAAAAATAAATACGAAAAACAATTAAATGCAAAAATAAAATAAAATATAAAAACACGTTAAAACATAAAAATAAATAAATAAAATCAAAGAAATGCTTTAGTACAAACATGGAAGAACGTGCATCAAAATGCACTGATCAAATTCCCCCACACTTGAACTTTTGCACTCCGAGCAAAATGAAAATAAAACAAAACAAAGAAAGCACAAACACATCAACAGTTACTTATTCCAAGCTGTAAGTCTTCTTCGGTTAAGTTTGCATCGGTAGGTACTAATCTTACACATTAAGGATATCGTAGGAACACTAATCCACAATTGTGCAGACATAAACCTCTTGAATATACAAATCAACTCGAATCAGGTTATTATGCTGAAGCCTAACTTATTCTTCCTCCTTTTTGCTCTTTTTCATTCAGGCGCAATCACATTAAGCCCGTTATCTCCACACACTCATAGCAAGGCGACCGGTTAGTGACTATGATCCTTTTTGTTTTGGATTCTGGTACTTACGTGGCATAACCCTTTGCTCACTTAATTGTAGTTGCGGGGGATCGGACCGTAATCCGCCCTACCAAGTTCAGCATCAGAAACCGCTGAACCAACTAACGAGTAATAAAAATTTTTCAACTTTTTCTTTTCTTTTCTTTTTTTTTCTTTTTTTTTTCTTTTCAATTTGATCACTCACTTATATTCATCGGCTTCCCTGCGTAGAGTGTGTATGAGATGGTGCTAACTGTTGGAATAAACTACTCAAGAGCTGTCAGAGAATGAAAATTCAAGGCTAAACCATAATAAGAATTCAAATCAATTTCCTTTGGAATACATGGATTAATGACCGGACAATTTTTCTGCTTCTCGTAGGCAAAACAGTTTTACGATCGGACACAATTTTTCCAAAAACAGATTTTTTTACGATTTGGACTGTAAGACGCGAATTGGACGAAACCACGAGGAAACTAAGGTCTAGACTCGAGGATACTAACTAACCCTAAGACTCTAAAATTGATTAATAACAACAAGAATCCCCGGCAACGGAGCCAATTTGATCCGCGGTCGCTCGCGGATAAAAGACGAGTAATTTTTGTAAAAATGCAGTACAACGACAATGACTCGGAATATCATCTCACAAGGATTCTTGTAGGAATAATCAAATACAGTAACAAAATATGGGGGGTTTTGATTAAGATAAAATAAACGAAAAATAAGTGATTAGAAAAAGTGATTGTAGTAATGAGTTGAAACGGCTAATCTACTGTTTTCGTTTCCCAACTTATCATCGATCCTAATAATTCCCAATTCCTAAGCGGTATCTATCCCCTTTCTGATTATAATAACAATCAACAAGCGCAATTGATATTATACGATACACGTTCCTAATTTCTGAATTAAGCAAACAGATAAAATAGTAAACGTGAATTAAGCAAACACGAGAAACATACGCGGATTAAGCAACCGCGATTAAAGTATAAGAACATGCAATCATCGAAATAAATCAATCATCCCTAACATAAATCGAATTAAGCAAACAAAATATCATAGGGAAGAATTGAAAGGAAATAGATTTTATTGGAAATTAAAAGAACCTCAAAGTGTTGGCGGGAACCGATTACAGCAGATTAATCCGAAGGAATTAGTTCTCCATAATTCATACAAAGCTCCAACATCAATTTTTTAGTGAAATGTGAATAATATGAACAGAAACACGAGTTCTCCTTAAAAAGGCAAACAATGGATCCGATTCAAAACCCAACTGGGTCGAAAATATAACTCAGGCCCAAACCATGACCCAAAACAAAAACAATATCCTAATGCTGTAACTTCAAACGAAATTTTGGAATTTTGGGCTTCGAATCTGACTTCGACTCCAACACGAAAGTCGTAGCTCTCTCTCTTAGCTTTCCGGCGATTTTTAGAACGCCTCAAACGGACTCCCGGAACTCCAGTTATGATTTTTCTCGCGAAAGCTGCTAAAGCTGAAAAATAAATATGAAAAACAATTAAATGCAAAAATAAAATAAAATATAAAAACACGTTAAAACATAAAAATAAATAAATAAAATCAAAGAAATGCTTTAGTACAAACATGGAAGAACGTGCATCAAAATGCACTGATCAAATTCCCCCACACTTGAACTTTTGCACTCCGAGCAAAATGAAAATAAAACAAAACAAAGAAAGCACAGACACATCAACAGTTACTTATTCCAAGCTGTAAGTCTTCTTCGGTTAAGTTTGCATCGGTAGGTACTAATCTTACACATTAAGGATATCGTAGGAACACTAATCCACAATTGTGCAGACATAAACCTCCTGAATATACAAATCAACTCGAATCATGTTATTATGCTGAAGCCTAACTTACTCTTCCTCCTTTTTGCTCTTTTTCATTCAGGCGCAATCACATTAAGCTCGTTATCTCCACACACTCATAGCAAGGCGACCGGTTAGTGACTATGATCCTTTTTGTTTTGGATTCTGGTACTTACGTGGCATAACCCTTTGCTCACTTAATTGTAGTTGCGGGGGATCGGACCGTAATCCGCCCAACCAAGTTCAGCATCAGAAACCGCTGAACCAACTAACGAGTAATAAAAAATTTTCAACTTTTTCTTTTCTTTTCTTTTTTTTCTTTTTTTTTTTCTTTTCAATTTGATCACTCACTTATATTCATCGGCTTCCCTGCGTAGAGTGTGTATGAGATGGTGCTGACTGTTGAAATAAACTACTCAAGAGCTGTCAGAGAATGAAAATTCAAGGCTAAACCATAATAAGAATTCAAATCAATTTCCTTTGGAATACATGGATTAATGACCGGACGATTTTTCTGCTTCTCGTAGGCAAAACAGTTTTACGATCGGACACAATTTTTCCAAAAACAGATTTTTTTACGATTTGGACTGTAAGACGCGAATTGGACGAAACCACGAGGAAACTAAGGTCTAGACTCGAGGATACTAACTAACCCTAAGACTCTAAAATTGATTAATAACGACAAGAATCCCCGGCAACGGAGCCAATTTGATTCGCGGTCGCTCGCGGATCAAAAACGAGTAATTTTTGTAAAAATGCAGTACAGCGACAATGACTCGGAATATCATCTCACAAGGATTCTTGTAGGAATAATCAAATACAGTAACAAAATATGGGGGGTTTTGATTAAGATAAAATAAACGAAAAATAAGTGATTAGAAAAAGTGATTGTAGTAATGAGTTGAAACGGCTAATCTACTGTTTTCGTTTCCCAACTTATCATCGATCCTAATAATTCCCAATTCCTAAGCGGTATCTATCCCCTTTCCGATTATAATAACAATCAACAAGCGCAAATGATATTATACGATACACGTTCCTAATTTCTGAATTAAGCAAACAGATAAAATAGTAAACGTGAATTAAGCAAACACGAGAAACATACGCGGATTAAGCAACCGCGATTAAAGTATAAGAACATGCAATCATCGAAATAAATCAATCATCCCTAACATAAATCGAATTAATCAAACAAAATATCATAGGGAAGAATTGAAAGGAAATAGATTTTATTGGAAATTAAAAGAACCTCAAAGTGTTGGCGGGAACCGATTACAGCAGATTAATCCGAAGGAATTAGTTCTCCATAATTCATACAAAGCTCCAACATCAATTTTTTAGTGAAATGTGAATAATATGAACAGAAACACGAGTTCTCCTTAAAAAGGCAAAAAATGGATCCGGTTCAAAATCCAACTGGGTCGAAAATATAACTCAGACCCAAAACATGACCCAAAACAAAAACAATATCCTAATGCTGCAACTTCAAACGAAATTTTGGAATTTTGGGCTTCGAATCTGACTTCGACTCCAACACGAAAGTCGAAGCTCTCTCTCTTAGCTTTCCGGCGATTTTTAGAACGCCTCAAACGGACTCCCGGAACTCCAGTTATGATTTTTCTCGCGAAAGCTGCTAAAGCTGAAAAATAAATACGAAAAACAATTAAATGCAAAAATAAAATAAAATATAAAAACACGTTAAAACATAAAAATAAATAAATAAAATCAAAGAAATGCTTTAGTACAAACATGGAAGAACGTGCATCAAAATGCACTGATCAAATTCCCCCACACTTGAACTTTTGCACTCCGAGCAAAATGAAAATAAAACAAAACAAAGAAAGCACAAACACATCAACAGTTACTTATTCCAAGCTGTAAGTCTTCTTCGGTTAAGTTTGCATCGGTAGGTACTAATCTTACACATTAAGGATATCGTAGGAACACTAATCCACAATTGTGCAGACATAAACCTCTTGAATATACAAATCAACTCGAATCATGTTATTATGCTGAAGCCTAACTTATTCTTCCTCCTTTTTGCTCTTTTTCATTCAGGCGCAATCACATTAAGCCCGTTATCTCCACACACTCATAGCAAGGCGACCGGTTAGTGACTATGATCCTTTTTGTTTTGGATTCTGGTACTTACGTGGCATAACCCTTTGCTCACTTAATTGTAGTTGCGGGGGATCGGACCGTAATCCGCCCTACCAAGTTCAGCATCAGAAACCGCTGAACCAACTAACGAGTAATAAAAAATTTTCAACTTTTTCTTTTCTTTTCTTTTTTTTTCTTTTTTTTTTTTCTTTTCAATTTGATCACTCACTTATATTCATCGGCTTCCCTGCGTAGAGTGTGTATGAGATGGTGCTGACTGTTGGAATAAACTACTCAAGAGCTGTCAGAGAATGAAAATTCAAGGCTAAACCATAATAAGAATTCAAATCAATTTCCTTTGGAATACATGGATTAATGACCGGACGATTTTTCTGCTTCTCGTAGGCAAAACAGTTTTACGATCGGACACAATTTTTCCAAAAACAGATTTTTTTACGATTTGGACTGTAAGACGCGAATTGGACGAAACCACGAGGAAACTAAGGTCTAGACTCGAGGATACTAACTAACCCTAAGACTCTAAAATTGATTAATAACAACAAGAATCCCCGGCAACGGAGCCAATTTGATCCGCGGTCGCTCGCGGATAAAAGACGAGTAATTTTTGTAAAAATGCAGTACAACGACAATGACTCGGAATATCATCTCACAAGGATTCTTGTAGGAATAATCAAATACAGTAACAAAATATGGGGGGTTTTGATTAAGATAAAATAAACGAAAAATAAGTGATTAGAAAAAGTGATTGTAGTAATGAGTTGAAACGGCTAATCTACTGTTTTCGTTTCCCAACTTATCATCGATCCTAATAATTCCCAATTCCTAAGGGGTATCTATCCCCTTTCTGATTATAATAACAATCAACAAGCGCAATTGATATTATACGATACACGTTCCTAATTTCTGAATTAAGCAAACAGATAAAATAATAAACGTGAATTAAGCAAACACGAGAAACATACGCGGATTAAGCAACCGCGATTAAAGTATAAGAACATGCAATCATCGAAATAAATCAATCATCCCTAACATAAATCGAATTAAGCAAACAAAATATCATAGGGAAGAATTGAAAGGAAATAGATTTTATTGGAAATTAAAAGAACCTCAAAGTGTTGGCGGGAACCGATTACAGCAGATTAATCCGAAGGAATTAGTTCTCCATAATTCATACAAAGCTCCAACATCAATTTTTTAGTGAAATGTGAATAATATGAACAGAAACACGAGTTCTCCTTAAAAAGGCAAACAATGGATCCGATTCAAAACCCAACTGGGTCAAAAATATAACTCAGGCCCAAACCATGACCCAAAACAAAAACAATATCCTAATGCTGTAACTTCAAACGAAATTTTGGAATTTTTGGCTTCGAATCTGACTTCGACTCCAACACGAAAGTCGTAGCTCTCTCTCTTAGCTTTCCGGCGATTTTTAGAACGCCTCAAACGGACTCCCGGAACTCCAGTTATGATTTTTCTCGCGAAAGTTGCTAAAGTTGAAAAATAAATATGAAAAACAATTAAATGCAAAAATAAAATAAAATATAAAAACACGTTAAAACATAAAAATAAATAAATAAAATCAAAGAAATGCTTTAGTACAAACATGGAAGAACGTGCATCAAAATGCACTGATCAAATTCCCCCACACTTGAACTTTTGCACTCCGAGCAAAATGAAAATAAAACAAAACAAAGAAAGCACAGACACATCAACAGTTACTTATTCCAAGCTGTAAGTCTTCTTCGGTTAAGTTTGCATCGGTAGGTACTAATCTTACACATTAAGGATATCGTAGGAACACTAATCCACAATTGTGCAGACATAAACCTCCTGAATATACAAATCAACTCGAATCATGTTATTATGCTGAAGCCTAACTTACTCTTCCTCCTTTTTGCTCTTTTTCATTCAGGCGCAATCACATTAAGCCCGTTATCTCCACACACTCATAGCAAGGCGACCGGTTAGTGACTATGATCCTTTTTGTTTTGGATTCTGGTACTTACGTGGCATAACCCTTTGCTCACTTAATTGTAGTTGCGGGGGATGGAACCGTAATCCGCCCTACCAAGTTCAGCATCAGAAACCGCTGAACCAACTAACGAGTAATAAAAAATTTTCAACTTTTTCTTTTCTTTTCTTTTTTTTCTTTTTTTTTTTCTTTTCAATTTGATCACTCACTTATATTCATCGGCTTCCCTGCGTAGAGTGTGTATGAGATGGTGCTGACTGTTGAAATAAACTACTCAAGAGCTGTCAGAGAATGAAAATTCAAGGCTAAACCATAATAAGAATTCAAATCAATTTCCTTTGGAATACATGGATTAATGACCGGACGATTTTTCTGCTTCTCGTAGGCAAAACAGTTTTACGATCGGACACAATTTTTCCAAAAACAGATTTTTTTACGATTTGGACTGTAAGACGCGAATTGGACGAAACCACGAGGAAACTAAGGTCTAGACTCGAGGATACTAACTAACCCTAAGACTCTAAAATTGATTAATAACGACAAGAATCCCCGGCAACGGAGCCAATTTGATCCGCGGTCGCTCGCGGATCAAAAACGAGTAATTTTTGTAAAAATGCAGTACAGCGACAATGACTCGGAATATCATCTCACAAGGATTCTTGTAGGAATAATCAAATACAGTAACAAAATATGGGGGGTTTTGATTAAGATAAAATAAACGAAAAATAAGTGATTAGAAAAAGTGATTGTAGTAATGAGTTGAAACGGCTAATCTACTGTTTTCGTTTCCCAACTTATCATCGATCCTAATAATTCCCAATTCCTAAGCGGTATCTATCCCCTTTCTGATTATAATAACAATCAACAAGCGCAATTGATATTATACGATACACGTTCCTAATTTCTGAATTAAGCAAACAGATAAAATAGTAAACGTGAATTAAGCAAACACGAGAAACATACGCGGATTAAGCAACCGCGATTAAAGTATAAGAACATGCAATCATCGAAATAAATCAATCATCCCTAACATAAATTGAATTAAGCAAACAAAATATCATAGGGAAGAATTGAAAGGAAATAGATTTTATTGGAAATTAAAAGAACCTCAAAGTGTTGGCGGGAACCGATTACAGCAGATTAATCCGAAGGAATTAGTTCTCCATAATTCATACAAAGCTCCAACATCAATTTTTTTAGTGAAATGTGAATAATATGAACAGAAACACGAGTTCTCCTTAAAAAGGCAAACAATGGATCCGGTTCAAAACCCAACTGGGTCGAAAATATAACTCAGGCCCAAACCATGACCCAAAACAAAAACAATATCCTAATGCTGCAACTTCAAACGAAATTTTGGAATTTTGGGCTTCGAATCTGACTTCGACTCCAACACGAAAGTCGTAGCTCTCTCTCTTAGCTTTCCGGCGATTTTTAGAACGCCTCAAACGGACTCCCGGAACTCCAGTTATGATTTTTCTCGCGAAAGCTGCTAAAGCTGAAAAATAAATATGAAAAACAATTAAATGCAAAAATAAAATAAAATATAAAAACACGTTAAAACATAAAAATAAATAAATAAAATCAAAGAAATGCTTTAGTACAAACATGGAAGAACGTGCATCAAAATGCACTGATCAAATTCCCCCACACTTGAACTTTTGCACTCCGAGCAAAATGAAAATAAAACAAAACAAAGAAAGCACAAACACATCAACAGTTACTTATTCCAAGCTGTAAGTCTTCTTCGGTTAAGTTTGCATCGGTAGGTACTAATCTTACACATTAAGGATATCGTAGGAACACTAATCCACAATTGTGCAGACATAAACCTCCTGAATATACAAATCAACTCGAATCATGTTATTATGCTGAAGCCTAACTTACTCTTCCTCCTTTTTGCTCTTTTTCATTCAGGCGCAATCAAATTAAGCCCGTTATCTCCACACACTCATAGCAAGGCGACCGGTTAGTGACTATGATTCTTTTTGTTTTGGATTCTGGTACTTATGTGGCATAACCCTTTGCTCACTTAATTGTAGTTGCGGGGGATCGGACCGTAATCCGCCCTACCAAGTTCAGCATTAGAAACCGCTGAACCAACTAACGAGTAATAAAAAAATTTCAACTTTTTCTTTTCTTTTCTTTTGTTTTTCTTTTTTTTTTTCTTTTCAATTTGATCACTCACTTATATTCATCGGCTTCCCTGCGTAGAGTGTGTATGAGATGGTGTTGACTGTTGAAATAAACTACTCAAGAGCTGTCAGAGAATGAAAATTCAAGGCTAAACCATAATAAGAAATCAAATCAATTTCCTTTGGAATACATGGATTAATGACCGGACGATTTTTCTGCTTCTCGTAGGCAAAACAGTTTTACGATCGGACACAATTTTTCCAAAAACAGATTTTTTTACGATTTGGACTGTAAGACGCGAATTGGACGAAACCACGAGGAAACTAAGGTCTAGACTCGAGGATACTAACTAACCCTAAGACTCTAAAATTGATTAATAACGACAAGAATCCCCGGCAACGGAGCCAATTTGATCCGCGGTCGCTCGCGGATCAAAAACGAGTAATTTTTGTAAAAATGCAGTACAGCGACAATGACTCGGAATATCATCTCACAAGGATTCTTGTAGGAATAATCAAATACAGTAACAAAATATGGGGGGTTTTGATTAAGATAAAATAAACGAAAAATAAGTGATTAGAAAAAGTGATTGTAGTAATGAGTTGAAACGGCTAATCTACTGTTTTCGTTTCCCAACTTATCATCGATCCTAATAATTCCCAATTCCTAAGCGGTATCTATCCCCTTTCCGATTATAATAACAATCAACAAGCGCAATTGATATTATACGATACACGTTCCTAATTTCTGAATTAAGCAAACAGATAAAATAGTAAACGTGAATTAAGCAAACACGAGAAACATACGCGGATTAAGCAACCGCGATTAAAGTATAAGAACATGCAATCATCGAAATAAATCAATCATCCCTAACATAAATTGAATTAAGCAAACAAAATATCATAGGGAAGAATTGAAAGGAAATAGATTTTATTGGAAATTAAAAGAACCTCAAAGTGTTGGCGGGAACCGATTACAGCAGATTAATCCGAAGGAATTAGTTCTCCATAATTCATACAAAGCTCCAACATCAATTTTTTTAGTGAAATGTGAATAATATGAACAGAAACACGAGTTCTCCTTAAAAAGGCAAACAATTGATCCGGTTCAAAACCCAACTGGGTCGAAAATATAACTCAGGCCCAAACCATGACCCAAAACAAAAACAATATCCTAATGCTGCAACTTCAAACGAAATTTTGGAATTTTGGGCTTCGAATCTGACTTCGACTCCAACACGAAAGTCGTAGCTCTCTCTCTTAGCTTTCCGGCGATTTTTAGAACGCCTCAAACGGACTCCCGGAACTCCAGTTATGATTTTTCTCGCGAAAGCTGCTAAAGCTGAAAAATAAATATGAAAAACAATTAAATGCAAAAATAAAATAAAATATAAAAACACGTTAAAACATAAAAATAAATAAATAAAATCAAAGAAATGCTTTAGTACAAACATGGAAGAACGTGCATCAAAATGCACTGATCAAATTCCCTTACACTTGAACTTTTGCACTCCGAGCAAAATGAAAATAAAACAAAACAAAGAAAGCACAAACACATCAACAGTTACTTATTCCAAGCTGTAAGTCTTCTTCGGTTAAGTTTGCATCGGTAGGTACTAATCTTACACATTAAGGATATCGTAGGAACACTAATCCACAATTGTGCAGACATAAACCTCTTGAATATACAAATCAACTCGAATCATGTTATTATGCTGAAGCCTAACTTATTCTTCCTCCTTTTTGCTCTTTTTCATTCAGGCGCAATCACATTAAGCCCGTTATCTCCACACACTCATAGCAAGGCGACCGGTTAGTGACTATGATCCTTTTTGTTTTGGATTCTGGTACTTACGTGGCATAACCCTTTGCTCACTTAATTGTAGTTGCGGGGGATCGGACCGTAATCCGCCCTACCAAGTTCAGCATCAGAAACCGCTGAACCAACTAACGAGTAATAAAAAATTTTCAACTTTTTCTTTTCTTTTCTTTTCTTTTTTTTTTCTTTTTATTTTTTTTCTTTTCAATTTGATCACTCACTTATATTCATCGGCTTCCCTGCGTAGAGTGTGTATGAGATGGTGCTGACTGCTGAAATAAACTACTCAAGAGCTGTCAGAGAATGAAAATTCAAGGCTAAACCATAATAAGAATTCAAATCAATTTCCTTTGGAATACATGGATTAATGACCGGACGATTTTTCTGCTTCTCGTAGGCAAAACAGTTTTACGATCGGACACAATTTTTCCAAAAACAGATTTTTTTACGATTTGGACTGTAAGACGCGAATTGGACGAAACCACGAGGAAACTAAGGTCTAGACTCGAGGATACTAAATAACCCTATGACTCTAAAATTGATTAATAACGACAAGAATCCCCGGCAACGACGCCAATTTGATCCGCGGTCGCTCGCGGATCAAAAACGAGTAATTTTTGTAAAAATGCAGTACAGCGACAATGACTCGGAATATCATCTCACAAGGATTCTTGTAGGAATAATCAAATACAGTAACGAAATATGGGGGGTTTTGATTAAGATAAAATAAACGAAAAATAAGTGATTAGAAAAAGTGATTGTAATAATGAGTTGAATCGGCTAATATACTGTTTTCGTTTCCCAACTTATCATCGATCCTAATAATTCCCAATTCCTAAGCGGTATCTATCCTCTTTCCGATTATAATAACAATCAACAAGCGCAATTGATATTATACGATACACGTTCCTAATTTCTGAATTAAGCAAACAGATAAAATAGTAACCGTGAATTAAGCAAACACGAGAAACATACGCGGATTAAGCAACCGCGATTAAAGTATAAGAACATGCAATCATCGAAATAAATCAATCATCCCTAACATAAATCGAATTAAGCAAACAAAATATCATAGGGAAGAATTGAAAGGAAATAGATTTTATTGGAAATTAAAAGAACCTCAAAGTGTTGGCGGGAACCGATTACAGCAGATTAATCCGAAGGAATTAGTTCTCCATAATTCATACAAAGCTCCAACATCAATTTTTTAGTGAAATGTGAATAATATGAACAGAAACACGAGTTCTCCTTAAAAAGGCAAACAATGGATCCGGTTCAAAATCCAACTGGGTCGAAAATATAACTCAGACCCAAAACATGACCCAAAACAAAAACAATATCCTAATGCTGCAACTTCAAACGAAATTTTGGAATTTTGGGCTTCGAATCTGACTTCGACTCCAACACGAAAGTCGAAGCTCTCTCTCTTAGCTTTCCGGCGATTTTTAGAACGCCTCAAACGGACTCCCGGAACTCCAGTTATGATTTTTCTCGCGAAAGCTGCTAAAGCTGAAAAATAAATACGAAAAACAATTAAATGCAAAAATAAAATAAAATATAAAAACACGTTAAAACATAAAAATAAATAAATAAAATCAAAGAAATGCTTTAGTACAAACATGGAAGAACGTGCATCAAAATGCACTGATCAAATTCCCCCACACTTGAACTTTTGCACTCCGAGCAAAATGAAAATAAAACAAAACAAAGAAAGCACAAACACATCAACAGTTACTTATTCCAAGCTGTAAGTCTTCTTCGGTTAAGTTTGCATCGGTAGGTACTAATCTTACACATTAAGGATATCGTAGGAACACTAATCCACAATTGTGCAGACATAAACCTCCTGAATATACAAATCAACTCGAATCATGTTATTATGCTGAAGCCTAACTTACTCTTCCTCCTTTTTGCTCTTTTTCATTCCGGCGCAATCAAATTAAGCCCATTATCTCCACACACTCATAGCAAGGCGACCGGTTAGTGACTCTGATCCTTTTTGTTTTAGATTCTGGTACTTACGTGGCATAACCCTTTGCTCACTTAATTGTAGTTGCGGGGGATCGGACCGTAATCCGCCCTACCAAGTTCAGCACCAGAAACCGCTGAACCAAATAACGAGTAATAAAAAATTTTCAACTTTTTCTTTTCTTTTCTTTTCTTTTTTTTTTCTTTTTATTTTTTTTCTTTTCAATTTAATCACTCACTTATATTCATCGGCTTCCCTACGTAGAGTGTGTATGAGATGGTGCTGACTGCTGAAATAAACTACTCAAGAGTTGTCAGAGAATGAAAATTCAAGGCTAAACCATAATAAGAATTCAAATCAATTTCCTTTGGAATACATGGATTAATGACCGGACGATTTTTCTGCTTCTCGTAGGCAAAACAGTTTTACGATCGGACACAATTTTTCCAAAAACAGATTTTTTTACGATTTGGACTGTAAGACGCGAATTGGACGAAACCACGAGGAAACTAAGGTCTAGACTCGAGGATACTAACTAACCCTATGACTCTAAAATTGATTAATAACGACAAGAATCCCCGGCAACGGCGCCAATTTGATCCGCGGTCGCTCGCAGATCAAAAACGAGTAATTTTTGTAAAAATGCAGTACAACGACAATGACTCGGAATATCATCTCACAAGGATTCTTGTAGGAATAATCAAATACAGTAACGAAATATGGGGGGTTTTGATTAAGATAAAATAAACGAAAAATAAGTGATTAGAAAAAGTGATTGTAATAATGAGTTGAAACGGCTAATATACTGTTTTCGTTTCCCAACTTATCATCGATCCTAATAATTCCCAATTCCTAAGCGGTATCTATCCCCTTTCCGATTATAATAACAATCAACAAGCGCAATTGATATTATACGATACACGTTCCTAATTTCTGAATTAAGCAAACAGATAAAATAGTAACCGTGAATTAAGCAAACACGAGAAACATACGCGGATTAAGCAACCGCGATTAAAGTATAAGAACATGCAATCATCGAAATAAATCAATCATCCCTAACATAAATCGAATTAAGCAAACAAAATATCATAGGGAAGAATTGAAAGGAAATAGATTTTATTGGAAATTAAAAGAACCTCAAAGTGTTGGCGGGAACCGATTACAGCAAATTAATCCGAAGGAATTAGTTCTCCATAATTCATACAAAGCTCCAACATCAATTTTTTAGTGAAATGTGAATAATATGAACAGAAACACGAGTTCTCCTTAAAAAGGCAAACAATGGATCCGGTTCAAAACCCAACTGGGTCGAAAATATAACTCAGACCCAAAACATGACCCAAAACAAAAACAATATCCTAATGCTGCAACTTCAAACGAAATTTTGGAATTTTGGGCTTTGAATCTGTCTTCGACTCCAACACGAAAGTCGTAGCTCTCTCTCTCTTAGCTTTCCGGCGATTTTTAGAACGCCTCAAACGGACTCCCGGAACTCCAGTTATGATTTTTCTCGCGAAAGCTGAAAAATAAATACGAAAAACAATTAAATGCAAAAATAAAATAAAATATAAAAACACGTTAAAACATAAAAATAAATAAATAAAATCAAAGAAATGCTTTAGTACAAACATGGAAGAACGTGCATCAAAATGCACTGATCAATGAGGCCTAGTCCAAGAACATGTTATAAAGACATTGAGGTATCAGGGTACTAACAACCATGAGATATGCATTTCGATCCGTACATTCAGACGATTTTCCACCATCAGATGTAATCGGAAGGCCCCCTATGTAATGCCTTAGATAACACGGGGATGATTTTAACCGTCCATCATTATATAAAGGCAAGCACACGTCATTTCAGGTATTCTCTCATTCACACTTCCAAATTCCTTTCTCATTCATTCATTGACTAGAGCATTGGAGTGCTAACCTTGCAGGTTCACCCCCATTCCGTTGTAGCATAAGCTCACTCCATTGTAACATAACTCTATTTCATTTAGTCTTCATCTATTTAAGGTTCTTGTACGCAATAATCTGTATTGATCTTAGATTATTTTTGAATTGGTGGTATGGGATGAAATGAAATGGATTTGAGTGATAAATAATGAGGTTTAATTGCTTGGATTTGTAAATAATGGATAAAATAGAATTGAATATGATGGAATCCATTACATCATATCTCATCCAAGCCTTCAAATTTCATTCCATCCTATTTTAGGTGTATGCAATAGAATAGACTAATTTGTTCTATTATGTCTTATCAAATTTTTAAAAAAATACACAAACAATAGAATGAAATCTAACCATTCTAAGCCACTCTGTTCTATTTTATCAATCCATTCTATTTGTGAGTCATATATATATATATATATATATATATATATATATATATATATATATATATATATATATATATATATATATATATATATATATATATATATATATATATATATATATATATATATATATATATATATATATATATATATATATATATATATATATATATATATATATATATATATATATATATATATATATATATATATATATATATATATATATATATATATATATATATATGCATACACACACACACACACACATTACGTATATGTTTTGTGTAAAAAATTAAGTTGGTTAAAAACATAAGAGTTTAAAGGTAGTACACAAATAGTGTAAAATAATATTACACATACAATCAATCACAATCCTTATGTTAGTCATGTCATATTAGTATTTTAAAAATAAAAACCTAATTTGATGAGATATGTAACACCATAAAGCCAAAATCTTATATAAAAAGATTTAATCGACAATTTAAGGTGTCACATCATATGAACTCATAATGAAAATATTAGACCTTCAACCACATAATTCAACATTAACTCAAAACATAGCAAAAAGAAATGCCTTGTTCCCGATGTTACAAGATAAGAACACTAAAACCACTAAATGCGATAAACGGTAAATAAAATGAAGAATGGCTTCAACAAATCACCTTCCACAAAGAACTACAACTTTACTCCTGATTTTCTGCAAGATGTCCATGATGGACAACATTAAGAAAAAATTGTGAGAAATAAACTTCAATATAAATTGTGTAAAAAATGAAAGGGTAGATAAATACACACATATCATACATTCAATATACAACCAACATCATCACAATCTCACACCCATTCCACAACAATATGAAAATATGTGTAATGCAACTCACGACACGTGACACTATGCATGTGGTACCAATTCAACATTTGGTTCTCTTAAGAACCGAGTCCCCCTTCTGAACTCATGAGCCCCCCTTCTAAGCTTGGGACAAGCCACTAGTCCCCCCTTTTGAACCAGTGAACATACCACTTTTAACGAAATGACAAAATGATACATGTCACAAAAAAATCAATGCAACAACAATAACAATGCTTATGGTCTCCCTTTTAACCATAAAAACATACATTGATACATAATAGTGATTCCCCTTTCTGAACTACTATCCAACAACAATAACAATGCATACAAGCACACAAATAGTCCCCTCTTCTAAATTATTTATCAACACCTCAAACACATAATTAATCACCATATAATCATGCATTTCACAACAATACTAGTCATATTCACATCATATAACATCACAGAACAACACCATACACATTTCATACAATCGCTACACCATATAAACAACATGTAGTTAGTTCAAGTATCTTTCAACAATAATAACCCCACCAAGATCAATTGAGCGCATGATAATTGATAACAACCCCTACACAACCAAATAGTAGCCAACCATTGACTAAACCACAAAACAATGTAAAAAATCTGAACCGGCAGCTCGAAATATACAACAGAGACAAAAACGCTCATTCTGACAGCATGACGGGTAGCATGTCACCAGGGTGACACCCGTCATCATGTTAAAAAAACCATTCGCCATTATATTGATGAGTGGCTTAGAAAATCATGCCTGGAGACCATAACGGTCTCCCCGTCATAGCACTGACACTCGTTAGTGTCTTAAGGTGCATGACGGTCAACCCGTCATCTAGGTGACACCCGTCACCCTGAACCAGAAAGCAAAAATGAAAATTGACCATGGAAGTTCCCTTGAAACATCAAATTTAGCTTCCCAATCATCCCAACATGTCGAGAAAATTATACCACATATAATAACATGATAAACCACAAAATTACAATATTTATTCATCTTTTATATGAATTTCATGTTTATGTTGAAACCTTCAAAAAAATCTCAACAATGTCATAAAATCATATACACTTAAACAAAATCATACACATATGAATTTGGTTACAAAAATCAGACACTAACACATCCGATTATCAATTTTCAAATTGTCATACAACAACAATAATTCACAAAGGATTTCACATGATCCCTAAAGAAAGTAAGGTCTATCTTCTATCTCTTTAATGCAAAACACCCATATAGAAGTACTTTCTCCCCCTTACCTCCGATTCCTAACATCAATTCTAAATTAGGTTGAAGTTGGTGGTTAGAGTTCTTTCTCTTCAAACCCTAACCTCCTTTTCTCCCAAAACTCCAACTTTACTTACATTTTCTCAAAAACTCCACTAATTCACTTTTATCTCTAAAAATTTAATTTACTCTTTTGTTAATTACACTTAAGCCCAATTCTTTCCACAAGTCTCACCACTTCCCTTATTTCTTCTCAGTTACTATTTTCTCACTAAAACTTCTACTTTCTATTATTTAATTAATAAATTAAAACAATTACTAATTATAATTATTTTTATTCATATATGAACTTACCGATATTTTCAGTACACCCTTCCATATGCCACTTACACGTATAATTCATATTATATTTAATTAAAATCATATTACATATGTGTTACATTTTAGAATCAAATTCTAGAATGTTACATGATATGTGTTCTTCATTAATTACATATGAAAAATTGTTTTACATTTTCTCAAAATGTAACATAAAACTTCTAATATTTTCTTTTTCTTTAATTAAGTAGTTGGAATTTACATTTTAAAAATGAAAGTAAAAAATTTAAACATGCACCACAACATTTAATAACCATACATAATTATCAATTGAACTGTTTTGTTGAATTTTAAGGAAATCCATAACTCTATTATCTTAAAATTTTAAAATATTTAATTCATTGACACTTCTGAACCTCTCTAGCCTTCTCTAACAAAATAGTTTTTTTATTTTATTATAAAAAGAATATATAGAACTTGTCTTTTACCCATTGTTGAATAAACAAAATATTTTTATTTCATCTCAATTTGCAAAGTCTGAGATCTTCCTTGTCCTTTAACATCGAAGTCACCACCGAAATTCAAGTACCCCGCTGGTTCTTATTGTGAGTTTTTCATTTCTTCTTCACCATCCATCCTCTTTCTACTGTAATTCTATTGGCTTCACTATCCATTTTTGTTTATTTTATTTTTCAAAAAATCTCCATTTTTTTGTCGTGAGATTCACCTGAGGCAGCCCGGCAGTGATGCGCGCTGGCCAGCGGCCGCACCGCCGCGATCGCGCTGCTATTGGCCGCGATTAACCGCCTAGTTATGTAGGATATCAGAACTCGATATTATTACACGTTATGTTTTCCTCTCAAATGTTCCTTGCTTTGTGTTGTCGAGTTTTTCAACAGAACTTTAATGAAGTTCAATTGTTCAAATTAGGGTTTTCGGATTCTGGAAAAGGCTTTTGGGATGGCAGCAATTTATAGTCTTTACATCATCAATAAGTCTGGTGGATTGATCTACTATAAGGTTCCATTGCTTGCTACTCTGGATTTTAAATTATTTTTATTTTGTATCCTGAAATATATATTGCGCGCGACACACCGACACTGACACCAGACACATCATTGATAATAATTTGAGAAAATGAACTAGTTGAATACAATTGCTGTGTCCAGTGTTGTTAAACATCGGCCATGGTGGTGCCATGGCAGATTCTGGATTTTTTGACAAATGCCACATGTCAATATGTGAAGGATCAGGATGGCGGCACCATTGTGTTTTTATGGCAGCACAAAATGGCAGATTTTCTGCTCCCCCCATGGTCCGCCGTCTGCTATCGATAACACTACATGTGCTAGACACCGGACATGGTTTCGGCCTAAAGTGTTGATGCAACATAGGTTTCTTAGTAATAGTATATATGAGTGGTGTTAAGTTCCGTGCCTCTTAGAGATTTCAGTATATTTAAGAAATTTGCTGAATGAATCACTATTAATATGATATGATGATAGGATGCCAAGGTCCAACACTTTTGATGACCCAAATATTAAGCCCAATTCACACAAGCAAAATTTCTAGAGGATTGTAGAAGTAGAGGGAATTAGAGTTAGTTAGCACCCTCCCTGATTTTAGGTGAGTGAGTAATGGATTCAGAAATATTGTTAGAGAGTTAGTTAGGAGCTTTGCTATGGAATAGGAGTCTTTGACTTTGGGTTATCACTTGCATTCTGTTAATTTCCACCATTGTAAGAGCTTTGAGCTCATCCATATACAGTCAATAACACATTTTGCTACTTAGATTTTTGGGTTCAATCATGTGACTTCACCGAGAAAGATGAAAATAATGATAACTCAATCTTCCTATATTAGCAGACTTATAGCAATTTTTTATTTGTATCTGCAAAGTTGAAAAAAGACGGGAAAACTCTAATAAAGCGAATTAAAGAAGGCCTTGATTAATAATAGCCTATTGACCAAGCAGAATGGTATCATTTAATCCATATACGTTAGCTAGAACCATTCCCATCTATGCAAAAAAGCTTTTGCTGTTGTACTGTTGAGTTAGAACAATTTTTTTTAATTGAAATTATGATTTATAATTTCTTAAACTTTTTTATATTTAGGATTATGGGTCAGCTGGACGAATGGATACCAATGATACCTTACGAGTTGCTAGCTTATGGCATTCAATGCATGCCATCTCTCAGCAGTTATCACCAGTGTCAGGTTGTTCAGGAATTGAACTACTCCAAGCTGACACATTTGATCTTCATTGCTTCCAATCCCTAACAGGTATTATTTTAAATTGAATAACTCATTTTCAAATTCACATGGTGAATATAACATCAAAAATGAAGGCCAGACATCACTTGCATATTGATGATTGAAATATCGTATATCTGATACAAACATTTGACTTTTACCCACACCGGTATGTATGTAACTTCTCTATGCAGCTTAACTGTTGAACATGATAGTTTAGATATTTCTAGTTGTTTGGCTGCTGTACAAGTTGCAGTTCAATCTTTACTGTTGCATTGTCATCTTAATTGGCCCTTTGTTTAGATTTTAATATCAAAGGGAAATTAAAGCACTTTATAATAATTTCCCATCCATACCCTTGTTTAGATTTTAGATTTTGATACAACATATAATAATTCATTCTTCTCTCCAACAGGGACAAAGTTTTTTGCAGTGTGTGAGCCTGGCACTCAACAAATAGAAAGTTTATTGAAATTTGTGTACGAATTGTATACGGACTATGTTTTGAAGAACCCCTTCTATGAGATAGAGATGCCTATTCGATGTGAGCTGTTTGATATCATCCTAACTCAGTCAGTACAAAAGGATCGTGTTGCGCTGCTGGGTCAATAAATTGCTGGCCGTGGCCGATTTTCTTTATGACTGTCTTGTAAGAGTTGCTACTCTGTTTTGTTGTATCTGGTCTATGTATTTGATTACGGATAAACTTTTTAAGATTCAAATTTATGAGATGAGATTCATCATTTCCTACCATGTTTTCCTCATACAAATGAGGTATGTGTCTATATGTAGACCACTACCTACTTGGCCATATTTTCTTAACCTATATGCAATTTGTTATAGATATGATGTTAATGGGACATATTAAAGCATAAAAGTAGTTTGGTTGTGCAATTACAAGTTTGTTAGGTGGTTGGTTATATTGTTGTTCATTATAGTGATTTTTTTTAAAACTCGGTATCCGGCTCTGTATGGACTAGCTCTACAAGAAATTGTTAGCATCACGCGAGATCCGAACCTGCGATATTGAGAGGTTCACACTCTTAGGTCCAAGCCTTCACCAACTGGCCAACCCCTGGGGTTAAGCTAGTTAGTAAATGAACCCAACTTTTATTAGGTATGTGAATTGAGTTCCAAACATCCTCACCAAGAATAGAAATATTAGTGGCTCTAGCATAATGAATACCATACCTCCCTGATTTCTGAGTAAATGTTTACCAATTCACCCATTGGCTAGACTTGCTACCCCAAATGAACAGTCTCACATTTATGTCAGTCTGATGACAAATACTTGTTTACAGCCGCATATTCTGCATAGAATAAACTGGCATAGAAGTGATGATAGACTTGACAAGGGTCACTTTGCCAGCTCTATTAAGAAGCTCACTCTTCCAACCCGCACGGTGATTATTGATTTTATCAAGAATATAGGAAATTTCTTGCTTCTAATGAGACCAGACAACAAATGGGACCTCCATGTTCTCTCCTATTTGATGTTTTATACGGAAAAAAATCACTGAAATTAAAATAATAGACAAATGAAAAACTAACAAAATGACTGCAATTTGATATATGAATGCTATTCTAAGGTGGCTCAAGTTGGTCTGTGGGCTTAGAGTTAACTTATCCAAGAAGTTTTAACTGGATATCACTGTGGATCTTGATGGTGTGCTGCAATTTCTGCTAATTCTGATTGTCACTGTGTAGTGTCTGTGTCATCGATTATGTTGCTTGGCATACTTCTATTGTGTTTTTTGATTCCATCATTGAGGTTTAAAGGTGTTTTGAAATTATTTTCCTATAATGTTTAAAATTGTTTCTGATTGATGGAGGAAATTGTGCAGTTTTTATTTCCAGTTTCTCCAAAATTGTGGTGTTGTTGTTGTTGCTCATTGTAGCTTGTAATTGTTTGTTTTTATACTGGAACTGCATATTACTCATGCTGTCTTTGAACTTGATTTGTACTTTCTTAATGGACATCTATGGTAATTGCCATATGTATGAGTCCATAGAAAGCCACTAAAGCAGGACCTTGTTGTGTCAATTATGGCTAGTTATGAGCAAGGCAACAAGTTTTGGATTTCTATTCTGTGTCCTATCTCTATTTGTTGCCACATCCTTTCGAAATATAGTAACTTGTATATCTTACTAAGAAAGCATTGTGTGGCAATTGCAAGTTTGTGGATTTGTTCTCTTGATTTGTAGGCTATTGCAATTGAGCATGGAGCACTTACAATTGAGTGCATGAAGATGGATTTACAAGTTCTTACTGTTATTGGTACACCAGTTAACTACACTAGTTGGGTTCTTGTTGGATTTGCCTCAGGATTTGTTGCTTACCGTTACTATTGTGGTTGTAGATCATCTTGTTTGTTTTTGGGATATGCTTCACTTTGTTTTATTGTTCAGCCTTTTATTACTTGATTTTAGCTTCCTTTTATGATAGTTTAGCATGACGCTTCTCTCATGAATGGTTAAGCTTTGATGTTTTGCTTCTGTCTTGAGTAGTTGTTTGCTCTTGATGGTTAAGATTTGTGCCTTAATTGGCTTTGTTTATGTTGCTTTCTCAAAGTGGTTAAGCCATCACTTATGGCTTGTGCTTGATGGTTAAGCTCTTGCCTTTATGGCTTTGAGTTTAGTCAATGTTTTTTCGACATCTTTCATTGTATCCTTCTTTAATTTGATATGTCTTGTATTACTCATTTTTAGTCATTAGTTGGTAAGTAAGCACCGTCTATAAATAAATAAAGATGTAATTACCTCATTAAAAGGTTAATTTCTCCCATTGTAATAGTAGTATCACAGAGAATTTCTTTAGCTTTCTCTCTTGTTTTTCATGGATGTCATGTTTCATAGCAAATAATTTTATGGAGGGTGAATGTAGATGACTTGCAAGACAATTGACTTGCCTTTCAAGTACTTGGGTCCCTTAGTTGGTGTGAGTTGCAGAAGGCACATACTTGGAAGTCAATGCTAGTTGTTCTTTAATAGAAGCTTGATTAATTATGCTCAGAGACCAACTTGTTTAGGTGGCAAAGAGACCTCTTTGTTTGACAATTTTCTCTTCTGTCAACCTATCATGAGCAGAGGTTGTATATGTTAGGATTGTAAGTTTGAAGAGGCTTTCCAGAACTCATGTATTGTATTTCTAAGACAACAAATTGTATGACCCCAGTCCTTGGTTTACCCAAACTCATTTTGGTTGTCAAGTTACATGAGTACTAATCAAGTGGAATATTATCCAATAACTAATTTCCACATTATCTAATTGACAAAAAGATAAGCTAACAAGCAATGATGATTCTTTTCACACGCGTGGGAATACCATAGGGCCACCATACACAACTTATCTATGCAACAGAAGCATTAGATTATCATTCCAGCACTTTAATTAGATTAAAGAACCTCATAACTAATAAGCTTGCTGTTGGAATCTTGTCTACTTGTCAAATTAGTGAAAATAACAGATATTATGATCCTTTACATGTTGAAAAAGTTGAGCATATATGATGCAAATGCTGTTGTTCCTGCTTTTGATTGCACAGATAGATAGACACTCTTTCACGTGTTAAGATAATACTATACTATTTCCTTAATAATGACCTTATCCTACACTAATCTCAAATGCCATAATGAGTACAATTTTAAATTAAGAATTTGGATTCCAAACATTGACACAATCTCGCATGCGCTAATCAGGATTGTCGAGTTAAACATCTAGACGGATACACATTTTTCACCTTTGAATATTGACACAATCTTGCATGTGCTAATCGAGATTGTTGAATTAAACGTTTAGACAAATAGACACACAATTCACCTTTAAATTTTCAATTTACGTTTCACCTTTGAATTTTCAATTCGTTTACAAAAAGTATTGGTCTAAAAATTTAATGAAGAAAGATGGTTGGTTGGGGTATGCATGTGCAGAGTTCTGGACTAAGATTTTCTGTGAGGAATCCCAACAAGAACCAGCGCATGTGCACTTTGATTTGACACTTGTTTTATGCCTTTAAGGAAAAAGCCCCACCATGTTTTAGTCACTAAATGATGCTTATAAATAGAGAACTCTTAATTGCATTCAACATCAATCAAAACAAACAAAACTATACATTGCCCTGTCTAACAAAGAAAGACATTCAATGTCATCTACTTTGCCAGTTATTATGTTTTTTCTGTTCATTGAAATGCATTTTCATGGGGCCACTGCCAACTACGGTGGTTGGCAGAATGGTCATGCCACTTTCTATGGCGGCGGTAATGCTGCCGCCACAATGGGTGAGTTTTAAATCTTTTTAAAGAACGGTATTGGTGTAGATGATCGTGATTATTATCTATGAAACACGAATATTAAAAACACGACATCGACAGTGACACGTCGACACTAATAATGAATCTCAAGTGTCAGGATCAGTTTCTGACACTAATAGTAATATTGACTCGGACATACTTTTTTCACATGTGAGTTTATTATAGTTTTGTTTGATGCTTGTGTATGTAGGAGGTGCATGTGGTTATGGAAATTTGTACAATCAAGGATATGGAACTAACACTGCAGCACTAAGCACAGCTTTGTTCAAGAGTGGTTTGAGCTGTGGGGGATGTTATGAAATGAAGTGTGTTGGTGAGTCAAGATGGTGCAAGGCTAGCACCATTGTTGTTACTGCCACAAACTTTTGTCCACCAAATAGTAATGGTGGTTGGTGTAATCCTCCTCTGCAACACTTTGATATGGCAGAACCAGCATTTCTTCAAATTGCTCAATATAAAGCTGGAATTGTGCCTATAGCTTTTAGAAGGTATGTCAAAGCCATCAATTTGGGAATGTTTTCTAGCTTCTATAAATTCTTTTGAATATGTTTATCATTAAATTCTTTTGAATATATCAAATTTATGCTATATCAATAAATATGTCCATCCCTTCTATATAATTTAATTTTTTTTTAAAGAATTTAAAATTTTAAACAATTTAAATAATTTAATTGAAATTCATTTATTTTTGAATTATTTTGTTTTGATAGAACATTATGATGATTCATTGTAAAAATTTCAAGGCCATTTTTATAAACTTTGAAATTTTTAGATCAAATTTAAAAATTTGAGTAATAAGAACCAATTTACAATTTTTAAAAATTTAGAAGAATCCCTTTATAAAATTTGAAAATTATTAAGATCAATTTGATTTTTGTATTTGAAAATTTTAAAGATCAATTTACAAAATTTAGAAGTTATGAAGACCAATTTGCAAAATTAAAAAAATAATAATAATATTCAATTTGAGATTTACATTTTATAGATTATGAGATAAATTTTAAAAATTTTAATTTCACGTGTCATTTTAAAATCATTTAATTTAACTTGCACAAAATATTTCTTTAAATTTCTATCATTTAATAATTATTTCTATTTTTTATTCAAATAATAAATTTTATCTAATTTATTTTTTAATTTTTCTAATGATTACATTTTTATTTAAAATATCTCATTCAAATATATTTTTATAATATTCCGACTCAAATGAACTCTTTTATATAATTGCATTTAAAATATACTTGATTTATACAATAAAAAATTAATTTAATTATATTTTCTAACTATGAATCAATTCATCATTACTACTCTTAATTCTTACAAACTTACTAAAATTTTCTTTTTTTCTTATTATTTGTTGATGATGGAAGAGTGTCATGTATAAAAAAGGGAGGAATAAGATTCACAATCAATGGCCACTCTTACTTCAACTTGGTTTTGATCACCAACGTCGCGGGTGCAGGAGATGTCCATGCAGTGTCAATCAAAGGGTCCAAAATTAGGTGGCAACCAATGTCAAGAAATTGGGGCCAAAATTGGCAGAGTAATTCCTATCTCAATGGACAAAGTCTCTCTTTTAAAGTTACCACTGGTGACGGTAGAACTGTGACAAGCTATAACGTGGCATCAGCTAATTGGCAATTTGGTCAGACCTTTCAAGGGGGTCAGTTTTAGAATTTGCAAATGTGGGTTAGGTTAGTGTTAAAGTTTGTAAGTACTATTAATTAAAGCCAAGTATATGCTATTACTATATTACGTAGCATTATTTTATTTTTGTTTTTCATAATATTCCTTTTAAATATTAATGTTGTAAAAAATAAATGAATTATTAGTTATTATATTAAGTTATTTCTTATTGATAGTATAAGTAAAATAAACTATAAAAGAATGAATAATGAATATATAAAACAATAATGGTTCAAACCCACATTATCATGACAAAAGTGACATAATTGATATTTACACGTTATTTATAATTATTTTTTATTTTTTAATAATAATATAATTCATTATATTATAACAACAACAAAAAATCTAAATAACTTTTTTATTGTATTAATTATTTAAAATTTATAAAATTGAATATTTAAAGAGATGGAGGTTCAACCTCACAATATCAATTTGAGTGATAAGTAAAAAGATTAGTGCATATATCAGTTGTGCTACTACAATTGAAGAGAAGGAGTTTCAAACCCATGTTATTGTTAACACATATTTATATTTATATAATTAGAAAGTTTAGGGTTTATAATTTTGGTTTAGGTTTAAAATTAAATTAATATCTTTTTCAATTATATGAATATAAATATGTTTTAATAATAATTAGAAAAAGGGTGATGCACTAATATTGTAAATTTTTTTATACTATTAACTAATAACGATCATGCATCTCGCCAAGTGAGACTAAAAGCTTTAAACTAATTATATAACATAACATAATGATATATGAGTTTAGTTAGTATGCACTAATAGTGTAAAATACACTATCATCCAATAGGAATTCATTAATCTGCCATGTCATATCAGTAACTTAAAATTTACCGTGTAATTTGACGGGATACATGATAGTGATTGGTTGACAGTGTAAAAAAAATTTACACTTTCAGTGCATATCAATTAAATTCATGATATATCTCTATTGGATGACAGTGTAAAAAATTTTTTGCATCTCAGTTACAACCTTTTTGGTGAATTATTAATAGATAACATACTTATGTGGTATGCCTAAATGACATCCCAAACATATGAAAATCAAGCTCTCATAGCATGATCTATGTTATCAAAGTGTGTTGCTCTATATTGAGGCTCAATGAATGCAACAGGAGTCCAGGTGTGTGTGTGTGTGTGTGTGTGTGTGTGTGTGTGTGTGTGTGTGTGTGTGTGTGTGTGTGTGTGTGTGTGTGTGTGTGTAACATATACAATATCGTGCAATAAAAGTATCATCAAGTTTAAACATATGTCGGATATGATGGTTATCTAGAATGTTTGCACAATCCCATGATCAATCCAAGGAAGCTAATGTTGTGTCTTTTTTATGAATCTATAATCTCTTAAGTTTTGTTGGAGATTACCCTTGTTATGTCTACTTGCTTCATTTTTATGATGTAGCAGATCTGTTGTGCATTCTTCAAGGTTGCAAAGATGGGTGACTAACAGGAGTAACATTGTGAAGAAGGAAGGTCATCAGGATTTGAGCTTGAATAGTCAAGTTAGATCTCTTAAAATAGATAGGAAATCCATCTCGTCCAAACTGATAGGTCTTTTCTACTATATAGATGTCAGCAACTATCTCATCATAATCTAAATTTCCTTTTGATAGTTGCACTGCAAAGGGATCCAACCATCTAGGAGGTGACACATAATGGTCATCTATGTAAGCATGTATGTCATCTCGATAAAATGGGACTCGTTAGCCCCATACCTAAGAAACCTTTGCCAGTGGTGCTTCTTTTGTGAATTTTGCATTCGCCTAAAATTCCCTTAATATATCAAGGTTAACTTTTTCATTCGGTGTTGCTAAAACACGCAAACTACATGTGTTTATCTCTTGCACCACATTGGAGTATTCTCATGGATCCTCCAACTCAATAGTTTTCTCTTGTATTAGATTTCGGCCTTCCAACTCAATATAGAATTTCTCATGGATATTGCTTCTGATTTGTGCTCATCATATAGTATATGGCAAATGAAGCTAGGTTTAGCCTCACTTTTTATCATAGGTTTTAATTAATTATTATGCATTCAACACAAGTAAGTAATCCATAGTATGTTTCATAATACACACATGTGTAACGGGGAAAATTGAGATTAAGCTATTAATTAACTTAACTCATAAAGCAAGAGTCGGCATCACACTTTTATTTTTCCAAAGGAATGGGGAAAAGAACGAACAAAACCCATAAAAGTTTTAAAACAAAACTAATAAAACATAGAGACAAAGGATAAGGAGGGTTGGTTATGCAATGGGAATGTGTTAGCACCCAAAACATCTTTAGTACTCTACAGGAACCTCTTGAAAATCTATGTTTGGCTTAAAAGGTGTTGTTTGCAAAAGATTGAGGAGATGAGAAGAGAATTATTTTTTAGGAAATTTGGTGTTTGATAAGACTTCTTGAGCCTTGTGCCTACGTACCCACAAAGTGCAATGAAGGATCAAAACCTCGTAGTTCGTGGTAAAAATAACAAAAGCATTTGTTGTGATTGATTTTAAATGGAAAGACAAGTTGTCATTTTAAGAAGAAAACTCAACTACTCACACACAAGTATATGAAAATGGACATTTGCATCAATATTGAGAAGGGCTATAACTTGAATAGAGATCAACAAGTATGCCACTAAATCTCTCAAGTGGAAAAGAATCAACAACAAACATCACTATGAAGATAGGAGAATTACATCTCAACTATGAAAATTACTCATGTCTAATCCTTGAGAAAATTTTTAAAAGAGAAAAGTGCACAGAGGGCATAAAAATGGTTTGAATGGGTTGCATGTTTTTTAAGTCTTTTGAAATGGTCTTGATATGCTTAAGATGAATTAGCATTTATTTAAGAAAAGAGTTTGAAAATCACTAGAAAAAGTCAATGTTTATTAAGAAAGTGGTTCAATTTTGAAAATAAGAAGATTTTGAAAATTAAAGAAGGGGAGGAGATGAAAAGGCTACCCTAATGCATAAAGTAAAAGTAAGGAAAGGAGATATCTAACTAAGATAGCAAGCTTTTGAAATAAGTCAAACCAACACTCTCATCCTATGGATTTAAGCAACAAGCAACAAATAAGCAAAACACAAATTAAGTCTTCAAAAAGTCAACCCAAGGTCAAAGGTACCAAATGAATTCCAAAGTTTCAAGTCACAACTTTAAAGCAAAGGATCAAGAACCTAATTTTAAGTCCATAAGTCCACTATCCAAGCAAGGGATAGTAACCAATAGTCCAAAGAAGTAATTAAGTCATTTAAGGATTTTTCTTTTATTAGTGTCTTAAAAGAAAGAGAAAGGTCCAAGTGGACAAAGGAAAAAAGGCATAAACATACACAATAGCAATATGATATGTAATGATAAAAGCAATATATAAAAAACAATAAGTAAATGACATAAAAATAAAGGTGCATAAAAGTAAATGACATAAAATAAAAGTTAGCACAATAATATGGTTAGTATTGATGTTAGAGTTAATAATCCGGTTCGGGAAAAATTTAACGCTTTGTTAACAACCGTATCACAGTCTATAAAACATGTAGCACGGGTAAAAACCAAGGAGGGATCAAGAACTAAGGTAAGTCGATTGGTCCATTACATTAATCAATCCTTCGTGACAACTTAGGACAAATTTATGCATCAATTCGAAGTACCTCCAATGATCAATGATCAATCAAATGGTAGATTTGAAATGATGAAAGTTCATCAAGCATCACTCCAAACATCATGAACAAGATGGACAACAAGTCATCCAATTGATCATGAGAAAAAGAAAAGAAAAATACGGAGAAGGAGAGATGAAGAAATGATCAAATTGAATCAAGACTCAAGATCCATTCATCATCAATTTCAATCACCTTTCTTGGTGGATTAGGACACTAAACCTATCATCAACTCAAAGCACCAAAAATGAATCAAATGATTCATTTAATGATAGATTTGAATTGGTGAAGGTTCATTCAACCTCATCAACACCCAAAGTCCATTGAAATTGAAGAGAAACTTGATCAACAAGTTATTATCCAAGGCAAAAACCAGCAAGCAAACCAAAAATGCAATAATACACAACTAAATTGCATGAAAATATTTTTTAAATGATTTTTAAAAAGAAAACAAGAGAGAAAATGAGAAAGAAACCTCTAAACTAAAATCAAATGATCAAGAAAAATACTTCAAGTCATAAACAACTCAAGGATCATATAAAAAATTGGAGAATTTAAAAATACATAAAAATAATTTTAATTAAATTAAAATGCATGAAAAATAATGAAAAATATCAAATCAAGTAATAAAAATATGGAAAAATGTTCATAAAATAGAAAATATTTTTAGAAAAATATGAAGAAAAAAAATTGGAGTGAAAAATATGAAGGGAGCTGTTTTTAATGAATTTTTAAAATAAAATAAAAAATTACACTTTTATTTAAAATATCTCATTCAAATATACTTTTACGATATTCCGGCTCAAATGATCTCTTATTGCTTTCAAAATATACTTGATTTATACAATAAAAAATTAATTTAATTATATTTGCTAACTATGAATCAATTCATCATTACTACTCTCAATTCTTACAAACTTACTAAAATTTTCTTTTTTTCTTATTATTTGTTGATGATGGAAGAGTGTCATGTATAAAAAAGGGAGGAATAAGATTCACAATCAATGGCCACTCTTACTTCAACTTGGTTTTGATCACCAACGTCGCGGGTGCAGGAGATGCCCATGCAGTGTCAATCAAAGGGTCCAAAATTAGGTGGCAGCCAATGTCAAGAAATTGGGGCCAAAATTGGCAGAGCAATTCATATCTCAATGGACAAAGCCTCTCTTTTAAAGTTACCACTGGTGACGGTAGAACTGTGACAAGCTACAACGTGGCATTAGCTAATTGGCAATTTGGTCAGACTTTCCAAGGGGGGCAGTTTTAGAATTTGCAAAATGTGGGTTAGGTTAGTGTTAAAGTTTGTAAGTACTATTAATTAAAGCCAAGTATATGCTATTACTATATTACGTAGCATTATTTTATTTTTGTTTTTCATAATATTCCTTTTAAATATTAATGTTGTAAAAAATAAATGAATTATTAGTTATTATATTAAATTATTTCTTATTGATAGTATAAGTAAAATAAACTATAAAAGAATGAATAATGAATATATAAAACAATAATGGTTCAAACCCACATTATCATGACAAAAGTGACATAATTGATATTTACACGTTATTTATAATTATTTTTTATTTTTTAATAATAATATAATTCATTATATTATAACAACAACAACAAATCTAAATAACTTTTTTATTGTATTAATTATTTAAAATTTATAAAATTGAATATTTAAAGAGATGGAGGTTCAACCTCACAATATCAATTTGAGTGATAAGTAAAAAGATTAGTGCATATATCAGTTGTGCTACTACAATTGAAGAGAAGGAGTTTCAAACCCATGTTATTGTTAACACATATTTATATTTATATAATTAGAAAGTTTAGGGTTTATAATTTTGGCTTAGGTTTAAAATTAAATTAATATTTTTTCCAATTATATGAATATAAATATGTTTTAATAATAATTAGAAAAAGGGTGATGCACAGGTAAATTTTTTTATACTAAGCTTTAAACTAATTATATAACATAACATAATGATATATGAGTTTAGTTAGTATGCATTGATAGTGTAAAATAATTTTACACTATCATCCAATAGAAATTTATTAATCTGCCATGTCATATCAGTAATTTAAAATTTACAGTATAATTTGACGGGATACATGATAGTGATTGGTTGCCAATGTAAAAAATATTTACACTATTAGTGCATATCAATTAAATTCATGATATATTTCTATTGGATGAGTGTAAAACTTTTTTCCACGGTCAGATATCATCATTAAATCTTAATAATTATGGTTAGACAACGTAGTTGATTCATCGGCACGCATGTCGTCCTTTCCTTATCGCTCTATTAAGGTTGGAGATTCAAATTTTCCTAAAATTTGTAACTTGTATTTAATTAATCTAATATTTTCTTTTACATATAACTGAAATAATTTTTTACTTCAAAAGTAAATAATTAAAAAAATTTAGTAATTTAATTTTTTGTTTGTTTTTAATATAGTAGTTTATATTATTATTAAAATAAAAATTAAAAAATAAATTAAACCAAGGAAATGCTAATTTATATAAAAATAGAATGACTTATCAGTAGGTCATTGTATGTAGCTAATGAATTCTTCATGAGTATCTACTGGCTCAAATGGAGCGGGTGATTCTTGCATTCTAAGTTACAACCTTTTTGGTGAATTATTAATAGATAACATACTTATGTGGTATGCCTAAATGACATCCCAAACATATGAAAATCAAGCTCTTATAGCATGATCTATGTTATCAAAGTGTGTTGCTCTATATTGAGGCTCAATGAATGCAACAGGAGTCCAGGTGGTGTAGACACATCTCTCTCTATCTATCTATCTATCTATCTATCTATCTATCTATATATATATATATATATATATATATATATATATATATATATATATATATATGTGTGTGTGTGTGTGTGTGTGTGTGTGTGTGTGTGTGTGTGTGTGTGTGTGTGCGCGCGCGCGCGTGCGTGTGTGTAACCTATACAATATCGTGCAATAAAAGTATCATCAAGTTTAGACATATGTCGGATATTAGAATGTTTGCACAATCCCATGATCAATCCAAGGAAGCTAATGTTGTGTCTTTTTTATGAATCTATAATCTCTTAAGTTTTGTTGGAGATTACCCTTGTTATGTCTACTTGCTTCCTTTTTATGATGTAGCAGATCCGTTGTGCATTCTTCAAGGTTGCAAAGATGGGTGACTAACAGGTGTAACATTGTGAAGAAGGAAGGTCATCGGGATTTGAGCTTGAATAGTCAAGTTAGATCTCTTAAAATAGATAGGAAATCCATCTCGTCCAAACTGATAGGTCTTTTCTACTATATAGATGTCAGCAACTATCTCATCATAATCTAAAATTCATTTTGATAGTTGCACTGCAAAGGGATCCAACCATCTAGGAGGTGACACATAATGGTCTTCTATGTAAGCATGTATGGCATCTCGATCAAATGGGACTCGTTAGCCCCATACCTAAGAAACCTTCGCCAGTGGTGCTTCTTTTGTGAGTTTTGCATTCGCCTAAAATTCCATTACTATATCAAGGTTAACTTTTTCATTCGGTGTTGCTAAAACACCCAAACTAGATGTGTTTATCTCTTGCACCACATTGGAGTATTCTCCTGGATCCTCCAACTCAATAGTTTTCTCTTGTATTAGATTCCGGCCCTCCAACTCAATATAGAATTTCTCATGGATATTGCTTCTGATTTGTGCTCATCATACAATATATGGCAGATGAACCTAGGTTTAGCCTCACTTTTTATCATAGGTTTTAATTAATTATTATGCATTCTACACAAGTAAGTAATCCATAGTATGTTTCATAATACACACATGTGTAGCGGGGAAAATTGAGATTAAGCTATTGATTAACTTAACTCATAAAGCAAGAGTCGACATCGCACTTTTATTTTTCCAAAGGAATGGGGAAAAGAACGAACAAAACCCATAAAAGTTTTAAAACAAAACTAATAAAACAGAAAGACAAAGGATAAGGGGGTTGGTTATGCAATGGGAATGTGTTAGCATCCAAAACATCTTTAGTACTCTACAGGAACCTCTTGAAAATCTATGTTTGACTTAAAAGGTATTGTTCGCAAAAGATTGAGGAGATGAGAAGAGAAGTATTTTTTAGGATTTTGGTGTTTGATAAGACTTCTTGAGCCTTGTGCCTACGTACCCATAAAATGCAATGAAGGATCAAAACCTCGTAGTTTGTGGCAAAAATAACAAAAGTATTTGTTGTGATTGATTTTAAATGGAAAGACAAGTTGTCATTTTAAGAAGAAAACTCAACTACTCACACACAAGTATATGAAAATGGACATTTGCATCAATATTGAGAAGGGCTATAACTTGAATAGAGATCAACAAGTATGCCACTAAATCTCTCAAGTGGAAAAGAATCAACAACAAACATCACTATGAAGATAGGAGAATTACATCTCAACTATGAAAATTACTCATGTCTAATCCTTGAGAAAATTTTTAAAAGAGAAAAGTGCACAGAGGGCACAAAAATAGTTTAAATGGGTTGCATGTTTTTTAAGTCTTTTGAAATGGTCTTGATATGCTTAAGATGAATTAGCATTTATTTAAGAAAAGAGTTTGAAAATCACTAGATAAAGTTAATGTTTATTAAGAAAGTGGTTCAATTTTGAAAATAAGAAGATTTTGAAAATTAAAGAAGGGGAGGAGATGAAAAGGCTACCCTAATGCATAAAGTAAAAGTAAGGAAAGGAGATATCTAACTAAGATAGCAAGCTTTTGAAATAAGTCAAACCAACACTCCCATCCTATGGATTTAAGCAACAAGCAACAAATAATCAAAACACAAATTAAGTCTTCAAAAAGTCAACCCAAGGTCAAAGGTACCAAATGAATTCCAAAGTTTCAAGTCACAACTCTAAAGCAAAGGATCAAGAACCTAATTTTAAGTCCATAAGTCCACTATCCAAGCAAGGGATAGTAACCCATAGTCCAAAGAAGCAATTAAGTCATTTAAGGATTTTTCTTTTATTAGTGTCTTAAAAGAAAGAGAAAGGTCCAAGTGGACAAAGGAAAAAAGGCATAAACATACACAATAGCAATATGATATGTAATGATAAAAGCAATATATAAAAAACAATAAGTAAATGACATAAAAATAAAGGTACATAAAAGTAAATGACATAAAATAAAAGTTAGCACAATAATATGGTTAGTATTGATGTTAGAGTTAATAATCCGGTTCGGGACAAATTTAACGCTTTGTTAGCAATCGTATCACAGTCTATAAAACATGTAGCATGGGTAAAAACCAATGAGGGATCAAGAACTAAGGCAAGTCAATTGGTCCATTACATTAATCAATCCTTCGGACAACTTAGGACAAATTTATGCATCAATCCGAAGTACCTTCAATGATCAATGATCAATCAAATGGTAGATTTGAAATTATGAAAGTTCATCAAGCATCACTCCAAACATCATGAACAAGATGGACAACAAGTCATCCAATTGATCATGAGAAAAAGAAAAGAAAAATACGGAGAAGGAAAGATGAAGAAATGATCAAATTGAATCAAGACTCAAGATCCATTCATCATCAATTTCGATCACTTTTCTTGGTGGATTAAGACACTAAACCTATCATCAACTTAAACCACCAAAAATGAATCAAATGATTCATTTAATGATAGATTTGAATTGGTGAAGGTTCATTCAACCTCATCAATACCCAAAGTCCATTGAAATTGAAGAGAAACTTGATCAACAAGTTATTATCCAAGGCAAAATCCAGCAAGCAAACCAAAAATGCAATAATACACAACTAAATTGCATGAAAATATTTTTTAAATGATTTTTAAAATGAAAACAAGAGAGAAAATGAGAAAGAAATCTCTAAACTAAAATCAAATGATCAACAAAAATACAACAAGTCATAAACAACTCAAGGATCATATAAAAAAATTGGAGAATTTAAAAACACATAAAAGTAATTTTAATTAAATTAAAATGCATGAAAAATATCAAATCAAGTAATAAAAATATGGAAAAATGCTCATAAAATAGAAAATATTTTTAGAAAAATATGAAGAAAAAAATTGGAGTGAAAAATATGAAGGGAGCTGTTTTTAATGAATTTTTAAAATAAAATGAAAATAAAATGCTGGAAAAAAAAACAAAAGCTATTGGATTTGTTCAAAGGGAAGGAATCAAAGCGTGCGTAGCCATCAAATCTCATTAAAATTGATCTAAAGGTCCATATCAAAGGAGACACGGTGGACCTCATGTGAAATAACATGCATGATCATATTTAAATCAAAACCACTTCAGGCTACCGCTGATATTTTCTGGTCATCTTCTCATGTAGCTCCTAACTGGAGCTTTGGCAAATGATAATATTATAGAATGAAAGTACCACCATTTTGACTGTTACCTCATCACGAATTCAACCATAGGCTCAGAATTCATTTATATATATTGAGCTTGGAGAATTTCAGAGAAACATGTGAAGAAAACAAAAACGAGAATCAAAATTAAATGCTATACAAGATCAGTCAGAGCCAGATAAGTTCGGGGAAACAATTATAGAGAGTAAAGCTACATCGTGGTAACTTGTTTGAGTCTAAAAGATGCTAAGAACTACCTTTTCCAAATGATGATCAGAGGTGTTGAAAACATGATTTGGTCTGAGCAATTAAGTGAGCCTCAAGGCTTGGTTATTGTTGCTTTAACTTCAGGAGATGGTATGTGATCTTATTGGGATCAGAAGAATATCCAGTGGTCAGGAACACGTCATGAGCTCCAAGTTCACCGGTGGTGGAGGAGATGGGGGATGTAACTACAAGACACGTTGATGCCAAAGTGAGGTTTAGAGTGAAAGAGAGAGGAAGTACAAAAAGCGAGTATGAATTAGAATACCCGACCCTCATGTGGAGGAGGATATTATAGTGTTCCCCCAGTGCTGGGCCAACGATCATTTGCTGTGGGCTAGATTGTAAGGCCCACAATAGGTGACTGTTAGAATCCTACATGGAGGTAGGGAAGACCAGCACGTGGTCTTCGTCCTGGGTCAGCTATCCACGAACTCTGGGAAATGGATGACCTATTCTCAAGGACGTGGGTTCAGCTAGTGATGTGGTCCCGTGTGAGGAGCACGTGGAGAACTTGTGGGGAACGTTACCTTCCATAGTGATGGAGGATTGGGCCTTTATGTTGGGCCCTCCCCGATGCAAGACTAGTTCGGGTTATGCCCGACGGTGGGCCAGTCCCAGGCCTAGTCCAGAACAGGAGCCCCCAAGTTGTTGCATCAAAGTAGAGGAGTAATGACTTAGAGTCAATTATTATGTCGAAGAGGGACAAAGGGAATTTGCTCGGGGAGTGTCGCTCATGTTCGAGGTGGTGAGCTCGTGAAGCTATACTCGCGGGGAAACATAGAAGTTAATCATCGCGCCCGACAGAGCAAACATATGGATATTTTCACCAACGCTTTCTATAAGGTTTGCGCATGCCCGATGTCAAAGTCCAGTTTTGTGTTTATCTCGAGGCCATGTCCTCGCGAGGGGCTAAAATCGTTACTATGCTCGACAATGTGACTTGTTTCGAACCTTTCTCCGAGGACGTTCTCGCGATACAACGTGAGAGTCGAGTATTACAGGTAAGGCTTAGAGAGATGAACTCTAGGACAAGTGAAGGAAGTGGAAGGAATGGATACGTCATTTCCTCGAGCCGTGTGTTGGGGCTTGATGAGGCAAGTGTGGCGTCTTTTGAGCCACATGTCAGAAATAATTAATGTGTCTGACGACCTACGAGTAGGGATACTCGAGAGTCTAGGCGACAATTTGTTTTATGTTCCAACAAATATAAGTATGAGGATAGGGGATTCATTTGTTACGCTCACAGCTCTTAAGTTCTTCAAGAATTCCTCCAATTTTTCTGCTCTCTCCAACGCTCGCTCGCTGTCGTCGTCAGTTGTTCCCCCTCCACCGTAGATTTCCAAAATCTCCCTCATACACGTAAGTTTCCTCTGTCTTTTCCAGCTAGTATGGCAGTGGTTAGTTATAGAACTTAGCTTTAGGAATGCGTGTACCCGGACACTCATGAACTTCCCAATGAAGTTTAGAGCTGTCAAATTAAGGGGTTGAGGCCTAAATTTTAAGGCACTAAAAATATAAGGGGCCCAAAATCTTAAAGATAAATGAGCCCTAAAATAAGTTGGCCCCCAAAATTAAAGGCCTCTAAAATTTAAGAAAAGCCTCAAGGCCCTAACATTTTAAAAAAATAACTTTTTTAAAAAAAAAATAATAACTTTTTAAAAAAAAAAATAATAACTTTTTTAATTTTTGAAAAAATATCAGTTTTTTTTGTTGAAAAAAATCATTTTTTTTTCATTTTCAAAAAAATCGCCTATTTTTAACTTTTGAAAAAAATTAACTTTAATATTTTCAGCAAAATCAACTTTTTTATTTTAGAATATTTTTTTCAAAAAAAATATCATTTTTTTTTGGAAAAACTAGATTTTTTTATTTTCGAAAAAATTGACTATTTTAATTTTTGAATAAAATTCAACTTTTTTTTAATTTTCGAAAAAATCGACTATTTTGAACTTTCAAAAAAATTGACTTTTTTTTAGAAAGAATCAATTTTCCTTATTTCTCGAAAAAAATGACTATTTTTTATTTCCAAAAAAATCGACTATTTTTATTTTCAATAAAAATTGTTTTTTTTCGATAAAAATTGCCCCTTTAATTTTATAAAAAAAATCAAATTTTTTTAACTTTAAAACAAATCGACTATTTAGAACATTTAAAAAAAATTGACTTTTTTTATTTTCTAAAAAAACGGTTTAATTTTATTTTCTGAAAAATCGTTTTATTTTTCAAAAAAATCAAAATTTTTAATTTAAAAAAAGTCTTTTTATTTATTTTCGGAAAAAAAAAAAGACTTTTTTTTATTTTTGAATAAAAACGAAATTTTTTTCATTTTCGAAAAAAATCTACTTTTTTTATCTTTCGAAAAAAATCATTTTTTTTCAGAAAAAACTCGGTGTTTTTCATTTTCAAAAGGTCCGACATTTTATTTTGGAAAAAAATCAACTTTTATATTTTTGAAAAAGTTGACCTTTTTAATAAAAAAAAATTGACCATTTTTTAAAAAAAAATCGACTTTTTTTTGTTATTTTTGAAAATCACTCGAATTTTTTATCTTCAAAAAAGTCGACTTTTTTTATTTTTGAAAAAAATCGGCATTTTTTTTGAAAAAAGATTGACTTTTTCATTTTCGAAAAACACTCGACTTTTTTTGATGAAAAAAATTAGAAGTTTTTTAAAAATATTATTTATTTATTTATTTAGATAAAATTAATTTTTAAAAATATTTGTTTTTTAAAAAAATAATTAAAAAAATTAAAATATTTTTCTTCAAACTAATTAGATTTTGAGCCCCTTATTAGGGCCCCGTAGAAAATATGAGGGGGCTTAAAAATAAAAGGCCAAAAAAATATTTATGTAATAGGGGGCTGTCGCACCTCGAAAAATCACTGAGACATTTCGGATAAACGACCCTCGCGCGAAAGGCGCGGAAATGCGGTTCGACAGAGTCGCCACCGAACTTTATTTTTCCCGAATAAACGGGAAAGGAAAATATCGAGAAAACCTCTTAAAGCGAAAAGGATAGGAACAGGGCTGTCACAACCATGTTCCGGGTTCGGGAGTCGGTTACGTGAGGGAAAGGTATTAGCACCCCTCACGTCCGTCGTACTCGACGGGAACCTCTTAAGGTAAATGTGGGAAGTGTTGTTTAGGTTTACTTGTTTTCTTCTCGTTGTTAAAGGTAGAATTGGTAGGGTAACAAGTTTAAGACGCTAAGGAGAGATGGATGGTTAGAAGATAGGGTGCTCGCCAAGGATTGGGGCCCTTGTGCCTACGTATGCTCATTCGGACGAGAATGAGAAATCAGAGCGTCGTAGTTCGACTACGGGAAAGGTTGGGAAATGGACAGAATAATGGAGAAGGATAGAAGTGTGGAATAGGAGAGAAAATGGGAAATGTGCTCGCCAAGATCATCGCAATCTTGTGCCTACGTATCTTACATTCGGACGAGAATGAAGAATTAGAGCAGTCGTAGTTCGTGGTAACAACCACGAAATGGATACGGGGAAATGGAAAATGGAGGGGAGGTAGCTTGCCAAGATCAGCGCGATCTTGTGCCTACGTATCTTACATTCGGACGAGAATGAAGAATCAGAGCAGTCGTAGTTCGTGATAACAACCACGAAAAGGTGAGGTTGAATAGATTCGAAGTTTGGGAAAGAGACGAAAGAGTGACTGACAAGCAACCCAAGAGCGTGCCTCAAGAGCTTGTCGCTCAAGAATTCAAGGAATGCGAGATTCCAAGAGCTCAGTCCTTTCGGGAATTGACTGAATAAGTTGAAGATAAAGAGTTGGATGTTTTTGAAATTTGAAAGAGTGAACTAATAACAAACTCAAGGGCGCGCCTCGAGAGTTACTCATTCAAATATTCAAAGAATGCTAGATTCTGAGAATATCCCTCTTTCGTAAGTTTTAAAAAATGTTTGTGAAAGGATCGAATCGAAAAAATGACATGCGAGGCCAAAGGAAGTTGGTTTGGAAACGGCTCGACGACGTGTCGAAGATTTGATTGAAAATGAAACCGACTTGACGACGTGTCAAGGGTTAAGATTGTGAGAAAGGATATTAGTCCCTGAGGGTGCCCCTAATATCGAAACCACGAGGAATTGTGAAGTGTGTGCGAAATGTCGATGGTTGCGAATGCGTACGAGCATTCGACTTTAGGAGAACATTAGAAAATGATTGAATTTGAAAAGTCGAAAGGTTGAGTGAATAACAACTTAAGGGCGTGTCTTAAGAATTATTCGCTCGGAGATTCAAAGAATGCCAGATTCCAAGAACCTCCTTCTTTCGGAGTTTTAATCGAGAAAATGTTGAGAAAATGTTTTGAAATAGTTTGAAGTGAAACGAGGTGTGAAAATAATTTTAGGAGAAGCGATAATTATTTGATAAATGAGACGTCGGCCTCACAACCAATTAATCGGGGTATTATCGAGATGCTCGATCTCGACGATACATTTTTCATTCATAAAATTTTTGAATGAACAACGAGAATATCACACAGAATGCTAGATTCTTATGATATTTCTTTGTCCAAAATAGCGTACTAAACAAATAGTAGAACGGCATATTATTTAAGGTGTACACCCCAATAATGTTCGTCCAAAAATCCAAGAAGTGCTTGACTTCAAGGATTTAGTTCGCTTTAAAAAAAAGTTTTAAATAATTGGAATTCAATTAATCAATTAATTAAGTTAATAAAAATTAATTATCTAAATTATCCGATTAACTCAAATAATTAAGTTAATTAAAATGTATTAACAAAATTAAATAACCAAGTCAAAACAATAATCCATATCAAATTGAATTTTCCCTTCTTAAATAACTTGAACTTTTGTTGTTTAGAGCTCTGTCGTAGATTTTGTGCGCCTTTGAGAAGTTCTTATAACTGTGGTCTTGTATTCAATCCAAATATGCATAATGCATCCTGTTTTCCTCAATACATCCTGTTTTTATTAAACAAAAAAAAACCACGCCGGCAGATCCGTAACAGAAAACCTATCTATCACTTTAAATTGTCAGTGAGACAAAACAATAAAAAAAGTGAATTGTATTAAGCCATAAATCCACACCAACATTAACATTGCCATATCAATATGACACTCTTATATTAGGGTGGTATATACATACATCACGAGAGAGGGAAAAAAACTCAACTGGCATTGAATAAAACTAACATGATGACGTCAAAACCTTAAGACCTCACGCGAGTTCCAACTGCTACCCTCGTGGTTGTCACATATTGCGAGCACGGATGATGTCAAAACATTTGGATTGCTATTATTCTGTTTCATTGTTATTGCAGAAGAGCCATACGGATGACCAGTTAGATAACAATATATTACGGAAGACGGAGTCCGGGAACGTTGTGCCGACATTGAATCTATACCAGAACCGCTAATCAATCCTCAACCTGCATGTAAATGGAAACACACCCAAACAGAACAGTACAACCATACAAAAAATGAAAGCAAAGAAGAAAAAGTTAAGCTTAGCATAACCTGTTCTCGCTCGTCTTTATCTCCATAAACCGACACCAGCTCGTCGCAGTTGTCGCAGAAGTTGTTGTTATTTATAAAAACCAAACCTGCATAAACTCAACTGTAACTGAAACTGATGAACTTTTGCCAAAACGGGAATGTGCGTGAGCTTATATCAACCAGAATCCCACAAGAAGCCGCACTTTAACGTTTGTCACAAGGATGTTCGCTTACCTTGCATCAGATTGGATACCTGCAATGAATAGGCAAAGCAAGACACATAGAATTCGTGAAGAATACATTATACCATAATTTGCAACCGTAATCAAACCGAAAATCAATAAGGACCACAAAATAATAAGAATCGTATCAAGGTGTCATAACAAGCTTCGGTGAATTGGTGCCTTGAACTTGTTGTACACTTTGGATCCATGCTTCTGCTATCGACATTCGAAGTCGCGACCTCTCTGATACGAAACCGCAACAATCACCAAATTGGAGTCTGAACCTCAGATTCAACCTCAAACCTGTTACAAGTCAATCACAAACAATAACACAAGCTATCTCGTGTGACATTAAAAGATTCCAAGTTATCAAAACAACAGCACCAACTAAAATTTTACAAACAGACTAAACTAATTCAATGAATGATGACTGTTGTGCCTTAGGCCATTGTTACTCGGTTCCTGTCATGAATGCTGCAGGGATCAACTGTTGTTGCGTGTCATTCGACTCCATATTCGTTTTTACGCAATCAACATTCAGCGACGCCGTAACTGAGATGGATTTATGCACTGTAAGTGCAGAGTTGTAGTTGTTGTAGTGTGGTTGCTGCAGGGTTGTTGCTATCACTACGCAAAGCCGCAAATCAAAAGAACCGACATTGCAGAGACATGGCCGAGGCACATTTTAACCGTGATATATCCTACGTCAGCACAGCAATCAGCGCAAATCCAAACTGAGTTGTTCGCTCGAAGCCTGATGCTGTTAAATCGAGTTCGCGCGAGAGCTGAGGATGTCGCATCCTAGCTGGGGCATATACGAGAGCGTGCGAGGTGGGCAAGGTTGAGCTCAGTTGTAGCTCGCAAATAATGATCTGGTGATGTCAATGTTGTTGTCGCTGCGAGTTGTTTGATGCTTTGAATGGAACCTGACTAAGGAGGCTATTCTTCGGGAAAGATTCGAACGCCTTGTAATATCACTCATGCCCCTATAACTTTGATCAAATGGAAGTTCATCAGTAGGCATGCCCGCTTGCGTATCACGTCCTCCCAAAAGCAGCAAAACAGCTTGAACCTTCTGAGGTGTGACAGCGGGAAAGATGTAAACCTCACCCTCAAAAGAAAGAGTGAGCTCACCAGTACGGGTTATAGGCAAAACGACGCCGTCGTGATTCGCACTAGCTGAAGCGTTCACTGAATTGACATGTGTCTCCTCTTCCAATTCATCCATAGTATCATCGCCACCAGTGTAGTCTTCGTCGTCGTCGACGGCCGGAATTGCATGATCCTCGAACGGGAGAGGTGGGTCCGCCATCAGCTTCGCCACTTGGTTGTCTCTGTCGGAGAGTAGAAACCCTAACTTCGAAAACTGAAACGTAGATCAAACTCTGAAATGAAATTGGGGATTAAGATGACGATGATTTTGATGGAGGTGAAGTGATTTTGAAGAAGAAAAGGGAGCTTCGGCGGCCGCTATGGGAGAGAAGAGGGATAGGGTTTGTCGCGGCGCCGTTTTTGGGTTTTTCTCTTGAGGGGATGAACAATAACCTAGGGGTTTCCTTAACCAACTTTCCCTCTTCCTTATAATACGCTGGGTTCGGGCTGCTCTATTGGGCTTTGCTCAAATCCACAATTCTTCTCCTTTTTTTTTATAATTTTCAGCAATTTATCAATTAATTAGAAATAAATACAGACTAATATAAATTAATAATTTAAAATATTAACTAACATGACTAAATAATAAATAAATATTAACAAAATAATTAAATATTAACAAATGTAATAAAATATAAACTAAAAAAAACAAAAATAAATATTAATTACTTAAAAACATTTTTAGTAATATTTAAAAAAAGAAAAAGTTTAAGAAACTCAGAAAAATTAATATTCACAAAAAAGGCTTTTAGGCCACGTGTCACACCTTAATTGGGCGAAAAAAGGAAAATTTTGAAAAATGCTCAATTACGGGTGGGCACGCGTCTAACTAACATGATACAATAAAAAAATATACAAAATTAAAAAATAATGCAAAAAATATTTGAAAAGGGGTAGAACAATTTTAGGGTATGACAGATGACCCTATCTAATAGGCTTAAACCTAGGAAAATAAACTGCTACAGCGTTCGTTTTCCTGAGGTAGAAGCCGATTAGATATAAAGAAGACCCTGAATTTGTCCGAAAGAAAAAGAGATGCTAGAGAATTAAAATGTTGGAAAATGTAAACCAACTTGAGTAAACTGTGAATAATAGGCAAAAAGTTGTCATCATCAAAAGGATGATGGAATGAAACACACACGGCTACCACCACCAAAAGGATGGTAGAGCAAAGCACAAACGCACAATCTGACATTAATGACTATGACAGACCCCCACCATCAAAAGGATGATGGAGCGAAACTCACACCAGCCACTACCCCCAAAAGGATGATAGGGCAAACACAATCGCACAATCTGACATCGACGAAACGCCAGACCCACCACCAAAAGGATGACGGAGCGAAACACACACCAGTCACTACCACCAAAAGGATGATAGGACGAACACAATCGCACAATCTGACATCGACGAAATGCCAGACCCCCACCAAAAGGATGACGAAGCGAAACTCACACCAGCCACTACCACTAAAAGGATGATAGGGCAAACACTATCGCACAATCTGACATCGACGAAACGCCAGACCCACCACCAAAAGGATGACGGAGCGAAACACACACCAGTCACTACCACCAAAAGGATGATAGGACGAACACAATCGCACAATCTGACATCGACGAAATGCCAGACCCACCACCAAAAGGATGACAGAGCGAAACTCACACCAGCCACTACCATCAAAAGGATGATAGGGCAAACACTATCGCACAATCTGACATCGACGAAACGCCAGACCCACCACCAAAAGGATGACGGAGCGAAACACACACCAGTCACTACCACCAAAAGGATGATAGGACGAACACAATCGCACAATCTGACATCGACGAAATGCCAGACCCTCCACCAAAAGGATGACGGAGCGAAACTCACATCGGCCACTACCACCAAAAGGATGATAGGGCAAACACCATCGCACAATCTATCATAAATGATTATGATAGACCCCTCACCAAAAGGATGACGGAGCGAGACTCACATCGGCCACTACCACCAAAAGGATGATAGGGCACACACTATTGCATAATCTGACATCGACGAAATGCTAAACCCACCACCAAAAGGATGACGGAGCGAAACTCACACCGGCCACTACCACCAAAAGGATGATAGGGCAAACACCATCGCACAATCTGACATCGACGAAATGCCAGACCCACCACCAAAAGGATGACGGAGCGAAACTCACACCAGCCACTACCACCAAAAGGATGATAGGGCACACACTATCGCACAATCTGACATCGACGAAATGCCAGACCCACCACCAAAAGGATGACGGAGCGAAACTCACACCAGCCACTACCACCAAAAGGATGATAGGGCTAACACAATCGCACAATCTATCATAAATGATTATGATAGACCCCTCACCAAAAGGATGACGGAGCGAGACTCACACCGGCCACTACCACCAAAAGGATGATAGGGCACACACTATCGCACAATCTGACATCGACGAAATGCCAGGCCCACCATCAAAAGGATGACGGAGCAAAACTCACACCAGCCACTACCACCAAAAGGATGATAGGGCAAACACAATCGCACAATCTATCATAAATGATTATGATAGACCTCTCACCAAAAGGATGACGGAGCGAGACTCACATCGGTCACTACCACCAAAAGGATGATAGGGCACACACTATCGCACAATCTGACATCGACGAAATGCCAGACCCACCACCAAAAGGATGACGGAGCGAAACTCACACCAGCCACTACCACCAAAAGGATGATAGGGCACACACTATCGCACAATCTGACATCGACGAAATGCCAGACCCACCACCAAAAGGATGACGGAGCGAAACTCACACCGGCCACTACCACCAAAAGGATGATAGTGCACATACTATCGCACAATCTGACATCGACGAAATGCCAGACCCGTCACCAAAAGGATGACGGAGCGAAACTCACACCGGCCACTACCACCAAAAGGATGATAGGGCACACACTAATTGAAGGTTACCAACATCGAAAGGATGCAGGCTATGTTGAACCGACGAAGTTCGACTATCACCAAAAGGATGATAGTAAGGCAATTGACAACGGTCACGCTTGCTGGGTGCAACTCATTGGGGAACACCCAAGAGGAAGATTGGGTGGAAATGAATCAGCGGGGACGACAACTCATGAAATTTTTGATGAAGATTTCTAGAACTCATGAAGTTTCTGGTGAAGTTTCCAGGGAACTCATGAAGATTCTGGGGAATTCATGAAGTTTTCGATGAAAATTATGGGGAACTTATGAAGTTTCTAATGAAGATTCCAGAAAACTCTTGAAGATTTCGAGGAACTCATGAAGTTTTCGATGAAGATTTCGGGGAACTTATGAGGCTTTCGCGTCTTTCTTGGGCTTTACGTCAGGGAAACTTTCTCCTCACGAGAGTATAGAAACTCTGAAAAAGTCTCTTGTCGAGGAGGCTTCCTCCACTTGGTTCTGATAAGGAACTTACATGTCAAGGAGCCTCTCCCTCGCAGAGAGGGGGTTTCGTGTCTTGTATCGAGGAGAAGTTCCTCATGACTACGTGCTCGTCGATAAGGGCTTTGGTCGAGGACGTGTCCTCGAGCTTTTCCCCGCCCTTTCATTTGATTTGTAGTGGAATGGTGGATTTAATATTAACGCCGACTTCATTGTTTCCCTTTGCTTTTCAAGTTAAATGTCTCAAAAGCCCGAGGACACCGCTATGGTCTACGTAGATGCCAAAGCCAATTTGGCCGACATAAATACTGAACCCTAGTTAGATTGGGTAGGGCAGGAACTCTGAGTCATTGTTTCACCTTTTATTTTTGACGACTCGGATGCCTTCACGATCGTCGAGGACCTAGAGGAAGGGACCCCTGTGAAGTGGGAGGTCTACAAGCCCAGTGAAATGGATCAGATATGCTCGAAATTCGAGGGGATATAGTTCCCTGTGTACGAGTTTGCCTTTCGAGAGGCAGGGCTTCATATGACCTTTATCGACTTTCAGACGGGGGTATTCCAACGGATGGAGTTAGCACCCTCGCAACTTCATTCGAATGCGACCGCATTTGTGCAGGCATTCGAGCTCGTGTGTCAACACCTTCACGTTGGCGCCACACTCCCACTATTCTTTCATATCTTTCATCTTCAACGGCAGTATTCACACGGGAAACACAATAGGGTATCCTTAAAACAACCGAGGAAGCTGTTTAGAACGTACCTGGACTCCGTCTATGCCTTTAAAGACATATACTTCCTCGTGAAGCCTATATCGCATGCCTCTGTTGATTCCTTGTTCGAGCGCATGGTCAAGCTCGTGAACGGGCAGAAGGTAGAGATCATATAAGCAAAGTTTCCCCTCGAGTGACAAAGGGTCCACTTCGACAAAGGGACAGACCACTATGTCACGAAGCCCAATGAGCTGGATGTCGAGGATCAACTTGCTTACGAGAAGATCGTGGCATTTGTCGATAGCTTCACCCCTGCCAAATACGTTAACAAGGATGAGAGCTTCATCTGTAACGATGACGAGGAGGTTGCTTTCGAGGCCCGGTTAATCAATACCAAGGTGTTCCTCGAGTGTAGTTCCGCTGAGGAGGCCTTAAGGCTTTTAGGTATTGAACGCGTTCTCCATTTCTTTGGCCGCCTATTTTTCCTTATTATATCAACTTGTTATTTTCTTTGTTGTAGGTTAAATGTTGAGCCTTTAGGAGCGCATGCTCAAGATCACAATGAACAAGGGTGCCAAAAAGGTCACCAAGGGTCGCGTCGCCTAAGTTCAACAACTATCAAAGATTGACCAGCACTCTATGGGTTCTTCCTCCTCGCCACTGGGCAGCCAGTCTCCATCTTCTCAGGAGAATCCACCCAAAAGGAAGCATGGTAAAGACTCTTGGCCTGTCGACCTCACAGAGAGCGTTGTTGGGGAAAATTTTGAGCTACCCCATTGTCATCTTCAAAGACTGATCTTCGGCGGATATAATTCTCTGGCCGTGCCCGATCAGGACTCCAAGGCAATCCTGGCCATCGACAGAGAGACCAGGAGAAAAGCGTTGTTTGAGGATGTTGTTGTTGTTATGAGGGTCTTGGAGACTGCTTTGGCTCTGAATGATGAGACCTGCCCTCTTGTCGAGCTGAGGAGGGTGCAGGCTGTGAAGGCGACCATTGAGGCGAAGAAGACCAAACTGGAGAACGACTTCTTTGACTACAAGTCGAGGTATGAGATCCAGGTCAAGCTTTACCATGAAATGGATGAGATGCGGGAGAAGATGACCAAAGCAGTCAAGGAGAGCCAATGTGTTGCGGTGGAAATAGGATCACAAACTATTAATGAGTTTGAATCGCAATTCAATTCACAACCGCTCTTTGATTTATCCGAAGGAAAAGGTCAAAAAGGGAAAACCTATTTTGCATCGTAAACACAATGCGGGGAAAGATCTAGGGTTCGGGGGTTGGTTAAATTTAGGGAAGGTATTAGCACCCTAAACTTCTGTAGTACTCTACAGGAACCTTTTGTTCAAATGCTTACTATTTGCTTTATTTATTTGCTTAAGGTATATGTACAAAGGATTAAAAGTGAGAAAAAAGACCTAAGGGGTTAATTCTAAGTTTACTCGGCAAGACATCGCATCTTGTGCCTACGTATCCTTACGGGAGTGGAATCAGAGTAATCGTAGTTCCCCTCAAAAGGGAGGTTAGAGACTTCTTGACTGTGGTCAAGGTCTCAAGGGGAATAAACATGTCTTAAGGACATGCTTACGCGGAGTGTAGAAACTCCAAATCTCTACGTTGAAATGTTAAGTTGAAATTAGGGTTAAATTAGGGATTCCACGGCGGGAAACCCTAAAATGAGCGCGGCGGCTCCTTGACCTCATGCTAGGGGTAAAATTGTAATCTTGCCTACGGCGAGGCGTTTGTGGAAAATTTAGGGTTTGTAAGGTGAAAGGGTTTGAAGTTGAGGACTATTGGCGCGGCGGCCAAAAGCTAGACCTAACCTTCGGATGTGTGTGCAATGTGACAGAAATATTAATGAAGGTGTGAGATGATTGAGTTATGCAAGCAGAAAATAAAGACAGCAGTTAAAGCCCTACAAACAGAAATTAAAAGGGAGAAATTTAAAGCGCGATTATTGGTTCGCGAGGTTACATATGAGAAGCAGTTACAATATAGTAATGAAATAAAATGAGATAAGTAACGGTAGATGTAATGAGCTGCAAAATGGACAAATGGTGTTAGTGGGCAGAGTTAGGCGGTGATCAAATGAGTTAAGATGCAAATTTGCGATTTTATTATTGTTTTATTAAAAAAAGTCTTAATAGTTAAATGTTAGCTTGCAAAAGAAATTTAATTTAAAAATAATTTACTCCCTTTTTTTTAAAAAAAAAAAATTTTATTTTTTTGTAATTTTTTAAAAAGTTTTCCTTATTTTATTTAAAAAAGAGTTTTTTTCATTTTTATATTTACAAAAATTTTAAAAAAGAAAGTTTTAATTTTTATTTTAAGAAAAGGGTTTTTTTAATATATTATAAAAGATTTTTATTTATGTATGATATCTTCATAAAAAAGAAAAAAAAATTTTTTTAAACACTTTAAAACAAATAAAAACATAATTTAAAAACAAAATAAATAATAAAAAAAAATAAAAACAAAACATAAGGGGTTGGGCCGGTCATCACCCCGGACCCAACCCGGTTGGATTAATCTTGGAAAGCAATTAGGGTTCTCAGAACCCTAATGCCCTTGAGGCGCCGCTCACTTCTTCTTCTTCGCGTTTCTCTCATTCTCTCTCGCTATTTCGCTCTTCCGCTTTGCTTCATGGCCTCGATTTCTTCTTCCTACATGAACAAAACAACAAAAAATATATGAAATAGTAATCTCTCTACCCAGATTCTGATGATGATTTTGACGGCGATGAAGATGATATAATCTGAGCCTTTGAAGGGGTTTTGTCCGCTGTTGTTTGAAACGGCGCCGGTAAACCTTCTTCTCTCTCGCGCGATCGCTTAGGGTTTGCGATGGTGGTTTCTCTCTCGTTCGTTCGTTAGGGTTTCTATGATCCTCTCTCTCTCACGGCTTCTCCCTTTCATCAGGTTGTACATTCCTTTTTATAACTAACTTCTGGGCCTTGGATTTGCGTTACTTCTGAGATTCGATTTTATGTTGATATTATTTGATTTTGTTGTGATTTTCTCAGATACTGATTGGATTACGATTGGATGCTGATTGAACTCTGTTTCCCTTTTTAGGGTTTAATCGATCCTAGCTGATATGATTATTCTGATTCGGTTCAAAGATTTCTATCTTCAGAACTTTGTGATTGAATGCAATCTGAACTGATTTGTTTGATTGATTCAGGTTAAGTACAAATGGGGATTCGATTTGATTTGATCATTTGGTTTTCAGATTGAGTTCCAATAAGGGCTTTCTGATACGATTGGGATTTCGTTAATTTGTTTAATTGCTTTCTACTGATTCGTTTTTGGCTGACTTGTTTTATTGACTTGTCTGATTGATTCAGATTGACTCAAATTGATTCAGATTGGTTCCAATGGAGATATTTCCTGATGCATTTGACTCGAAACTTTCCATTTCCAGCTTCGGCTTTGTTTGATCATTTGGATTACCTCTGAATTTATTTGATCTGATTGATATCTGGATTAGTTCATTTGTTCTGCTTGAATTCAATCTGGACTATGCTGATGCGTTTTCGATTTGATTCGATTTTAGTAGTCTGATTCAGATTTGTTTTGATTTTCTGGTGCAGTTAGCTTTTCCTCTTCTTCTTTCAGAGAGCGGATGCTGACGCTTCGACTTAAGTTAGAGCGGCCGAGTGAAGGGTATCGGCGATGATGACCTTAGGGTCTGAGTCATTTGATTTGGATGCTTTAGTGGTAATGACCTTTGGCGTGAACAACAATTACCGTATGTCCCATAGTTCGATGTTTGGTAGGGAAGTAGTAGCGGCTCCGGCCGTGGCTCTCCCAGCCACGCGAACACTTATGCCCGATGATGATTAGCTGAGGGCTGACGTAACTTTGAACTTCTTCGTTGTCCATTGTTTTTATGCAGTTTGAACTGATTGGCTGGCCTGGTATCTCATGCGTGATTGTGGCGTGAATCCCTGTATTGTGATTAAACTTGTGGATTCATTTCGACGTTCAGTTTAGTGTGGTCATTCCTGTCTCGCTGCTGATGATTCTTAGCTTGCAAACGTCTGTTTTTCTATGATGTTTGTGACCCGTCTTGATGGCTTAGTTTAGATTTCCAGCAGATAGATTTTTCTGTGACATTTTAGCAGTAGTCCCATTCTTATGTTTTTTGTGATGCCTGATGCTGAAACCTCTGGATATTGCTTTGCAGATGTTGATGTTGCTGGTGTACTTCCCTGATGATCGATAGTTTGTGTTGAGACACTAATTGCTTGATGCAGTTTAGCTCTGATTTGGTTTGATTGGCTTTTCTTACTTGTTTGACCTCAGAGCTGCTGCTAACATTATAACTTATCTGCTTTGATCTTGAACCAAGTTTGATGGCCTGACATTCAGATTATTGTTGTTGGCTATTGTTGTCTGATAACAGGGCTTTATGTGTTGTGTGCCGTTGAGACTGGTTCGGACGGGGCCTTACCTTTACTGATGCTGCTGAGACTTTTTGATACCTTGTCCTATGTAATTTCGACGTAGCTTGTTTTGTGTCTCATTTCTCTGTTCTGTTTGAACTGATGCAGCTTGATACCATATTTTGGTTTCTCTTGTTCTGCTGTGGACTTGATTTTCATTCTGTTTGGTACAGATTTGTTTCCTTTGGTGGCTATTCATACCTGTATTGGCGCGAGCCCCTTCCTAGTTTTGTTTTATGCTTTGATTTCTGATGATGCTTATGTTTTTTCAGATGTTGGAAGTTTTGAAACCCAGGTGACTCAGACCTGCCGGCATCCGGGTCTGAGTCAAAACTTGCCTATGTTGCCTTATTCTCGTATCAGTCTGGAAATCCAATCGCGGCAAAACGAATCAGCCCCACTTCTTTTATTTTCTCTATCTCTCGGATGTCCCTTATGATAAGAACAATAACTACCTGATCTGACGTCGATGGCTCAGATTGGTAACGGGAGTAGGATGCGGCTTTAGTCATGCCCTCCCGACACTCGATGATGATAATGTTCTGAGAGTGTCAAACAATCTTCTAACCTCTTTTCCTGTGGTTTGTTTTGCTTTGATGTGCAGGTGATCAAGAGTTGCGTGAAGAACTCAAGGGAGGACCAATGAAGAAACTTGTAGTTTTTTCTCTTTTTAGGACTTTAGGACCTAGAGTAGATACTCATTGTAAATGTATAATCCTTTTGTAAATGAAAGATCATCATGAATAAAATCCAAAAATTACTTTCATTTCAACTTGTAATTCTAGATGTTTATGAAATAAAATCCAGTAAATATTCATTTCTATTTTCTCAATTATGAATTTAAATATCCATGAATAATCATCCATAAATTATTTAAATTCAACTTTGATTTGTAGCTTATGAACATTCATGAATAAAAGCTCACAACTATTAAAACTTAACCTCTCCTTGGCCTTTTATAAATGATATCCCGCCATATGATTATATCCACACAAATTCACATTAAAACCTCGTTGATCACATCACTTCTCAAAATAACCTTAACAGTATCCACTTCCTTTTCAACCCAACTTTATAAAAGGAAACAAAACTGTTTGGAAATGTTTCAGAATCAAACAAAGCACGGCCCCCGAGTCCAATCATATTTCTGACAAAACATACTGGCACCTTGACCCAAATGGCAAATAAATGCCTCAGAACGTAATAACAGCCCGTTTTCAAGAAATTAGCAGAATTTTCGTGAAACGACCAAAATACCCCTGGGACCAAATCTGCAAAACAGACACCTCCGTGACTTGTTAGTGGTTAGCAAATGTTTATATGAGATGATATGCGAAATGCCTGACTAAATGTAAGGGTAAAATTTGGGGTATTACAGTTGCCCCTATTTAAATAGCTACACCGGACGATTTGAGTGACAGAGACTCGAGGAATCGTGGTGGAGAGATTTAAATATAGATAACCGAAAATTTTGCCCTTATATGCGACGATATGCAATGCTATGGACAAAACTGGAACGACCTAATGCAGATGATGCCATGACTATGATATGATGCGTATGCTGGAATAATGAATGCGAAAATGCTGACGAACATGACGACACCGGGGCAGACGCCATGAGAAGAACACACTGGGAAAATGACGCGCTGAGATACGGTACAACACTGGGGAATTCTAAAAAATGATAGTCAACTGGTGCGAATGACCAATTGTCACATTTAGAAAAGGAACGAGATCCTCGAATGGAGATGGTACCTATGAGACGGCCTCCACTGGGGAATCTAAAAATAAGGCTGGATCACGTACGATTGTAAGATCGATTACAGAATGCTGGAGCATTGAGCAAAGAATAACATCCAAGCTTCTGTAAACTATCTCTCGTGACAGGATCAAACGAACTTCTCGGAAATCCGTATCAAATATATAGGGTAAAGACCGACTGTATGCCAAAATAAATGGACTTTAATGGGAAATGCCCGGATAAGCTTCTCGGGAGAACTGTCACTTATCGTTGGGAGGGACTTATGTGCAAAAATGGATAAGCACTCAAATAAAGAGGCTGCTGCTTATTTGATAAATAAATCTTCTCGCATTTTAAAGTCGGCGCCTGGAATACGATCCTGATTTTTCTTTTACTGAAGGATAAATAAACTGCTTCAAGATCGTGCTCTCTTGAACGTGAAACGGGTAAACTGAACTTCTTCATACTTCAGAATCGTGCTCTCCTGAATATGAAACTGGATAAACTGAACTTCTTCATACTTCAGAATCGTGCTCTCCTGAATATGAAACTGAATATACTCATACTTCAGAATCGTGTTCTCCTGAATATGAAACTGGATGACTGAATATACTCATATTTCAGAACCGTGCTCTCCTGAATATGAAACTGGATGACTGAATATACTCATATTTCAGAATCGTGCTCTCCTGAATATGAAACTGGATGACTGAATATATTCATATTTCAGAATCGTGCTCTCCTGAATATGAAACTGGATGACTGAATATACTCATATTTCAGAATCGTGCTCTCCTGAATATGAAACTGGATGACTGAATATACTCATATTTCATAATCGTGCTCTCCTGAATACGATTTGGTTCAAACCTCAAGACGGCAGGTAAATGGAAGCCCAACCGCTCCATGGAGATGGCCATTTGCTGCGAGTCATAACGAGGATATGATCGACTTTTTAAGTGAGAAATGTCGTGTGCTGATGCTGTAAAAATGTAAAGTGTAAAGGGTTGTAACATGTAGGATTGTAAAGCGTTGTACTGATATATTTTCCGGGCGTGAACTGGCGTGTATTTGTAAAGGATTGTAGTTGGTTTTCTTGAAAGATAGTGCAAAATAAATGCACATCCGGGTACAGTGATAAACTTCTCCAGCGAGATAGTCGCGTATCTGCCATGGTATGGTGAAAATCTTTAGATGGTGCAAAATAAATGCACGTCCGGTTGGGATTGACGACCGACAAGACTGAGATTCAATCTAGGATCGAGCTAGAAAGAAGACTGGTAATCAAAACTCCATCGAGGGAATGATCTCGGAGGGTAAATATCTTATCCTGGTGAGGAAAGATAGCTGAAGTAACCGTCATCCACGAGGATCGAGCTCCGTAGGGAAACTGGGAACAAGTAAGTATTTTATGCTTAGGGCTGACAATCTATTTGAAGAGAATGGACAAACCCAATTACTCGGCGATAACAACCAATGACGGTGAAACGCAATGAACCTGTGAATGCTAATGCATATGTTAATGCATATGTTATTGTGAATGTATGTTAATGTCTATGTATGCAAGATGCTATGAAACGAGTATGTGTATGAAATAGGCATGTGATGCTTATGCCCTTGCGTATGCTGACGAAACAGGCTAGAGACGGGACGAGAGATGAAATAAACATCTCGACGGAAATACCCTGCGTTCTCTGCAACCAATACGTCAATCATAGGTGGGAAGGATCAATGGTGGAACCAACTCTGGTTTTAAAGTTCTGAAAAAAAATTTTTTTTTTTTGGGGAGAAAGTAATCTGCTTGAGTGCATAGTACTATGTCTTCACCTGGGAGAAGAAACCTGAGGGACACTTTTTGAGTTACCCAAGAAAAAGTGGTCAGCTTATAGTCTCTCTGGGGACTGTCACTGGGCAATGGTTTGAAAGTGTTTCTGCAATAATGATATTTCCGGGGAATGAAGAGATCCTGTCGGAATTTCCACTAGTCAAAGTAATTTATTACATTTCAAACTTGTTTTGTTTTTTTTTGAAAAACAGTTTTGGAAAATCTACAATGCACCTTTCATTTTCAAATTTTAAGAATAAACGCATTTTGCATAACAATAGAAAATAAAGAGCAATGTACCAAGGAATGTAAGTAACGAGATGGTATCTTTTATTAAAGGGTGGCTGCTTGCTGAAGGCATAGCTCCACAGATGATTACATTTTGAAATTGGCAACATGGGAAAAAGGTTACATCGAATCCAACGACACCTACTGACACTAATAACTAAGACTAATCCAGAATCCTGCTTTGGGCAAGGATGAAAGAAACTGAAACATGGCTCTTATGAGATAATCAGTGTCTTCTGATGCAATGAAATGCCTCTGTCCCTAACTTTTGCCTGGACCGCCCTTTCGGGTTTTCAATTCACCGGGACGCTCTTTTTTGCCTAAGCCGCTCTTTCGGGTTTTCAACTTAGCGAGCTTTTGTTATTATTTCTTTTTTTCTTTTCAACCCTTGCTTTTGCCTAAGTCGCCTTTTGCAGGTTTTCGACTTAGCGGGTTTTTAGGCATAATATTTTCGGACTGCATCAGAATTCACGGGATGTGCTAGGTCTTCACCGTCCATTGTCGTAAGTATTAGAGACCCTCCGGAGAAGACAGTCTTTACAACGAATGGGCCTTCATAATTGGGCATCCACTTTCCACGCATATCTTTATGTACTGGTAAGATCTTTTTGAGTACGAGCTCTCCTTGACGGAACTCGCGGATACGAATCTTCTTATCAAACGCTCTTTTCATCCGTTTCTGATATAATTGCCCATGGCACATGGCTGTCAAGCGCTTCTCGTCAATGAGATTCAACTGATCCAATCTGTCTTGAACCCACTCAGCTTCCTCAAGTTCAGCCTCCATTAACACTCTTAGCGAAGGTATCTCTACTTCGATGGGGAGCACGGCGTCCATTCCATACACCAATGAGAAAGGTGTTGCCCCTGTCGAAGCTCTTACTGAGGTTCTGTATCCATGCAAAGCAAACGGTAACATCTCATGCCAATCTTTGTAAGTTACAACCATCTTTTGCAGGATCTTCTTGATGTTCTTATTTGCAGCTTCAACGGCCCCATTCATCTTAGGACGGTACGGAGAAGAATTGTGGTGAGTGATCTTGAAATCGTCACACAACTCTTTCATAGTCTTATTATTCAGATTGGTGCCATTGTCAGTTATTATCCGGCTTGGGACTCCATAACGGCAGATGATTTCTTTCCTGATGAAGCGGGCGACCACTTGCTTGGTCACGTTGGTGTAGGAGGCAGCCTCTACCCATTTGGTGAAATAATCTATAGCAACGAGGATAAAACGATGTCCATTAGAAGCTTTCGGCTCAATTGCCCCAATCATGTCAATGCCCCACATAGAGAACGGCCATGGTGAGGACAAAACATTCAACGGTGACGGAGGTACATGCATCTTATCAGCGTAAATTTGGCACTTATGGCATTTCCTAGCGTATCGGATGCAGTCGGCTTCCATGGTTAACCAATAATACCCAGCCCTTAACATCTTCTTGGACATAGCATAACCATTGGCATGGGTTCCGAAGGTCCCCTCATGAATTTCCTGTAGTAACATGTCCGCTTCCCGTTTATCAACACATCTGAGCAGGACCATGTCGTGATTTCTCTTGTACAACACACCATTACTGATAAAGAATTTGGACGCCAATCTTCTCAATGTCTTTTTGTCCAGACCAGTAGCACCATCGGGGTACTCCTGCTTGACGAGGTAGTTCTTGATATCATGAAACCAAGGCTTTTCATCCACCTCAACTTCTTCGACCATCTGACAATAAGCGGGCTCAACTTTGCGCTCAATATGGATAAGAGGTGCTTCATTAACGAATTTAACTTTCCACATGGATGCTAACATGGCTAATGCATCAGCTACGTGATTCTCGGATCTAGGAACATGCTCGAACTCTATCTCGTCGAAATACTTGATCAGCTCAATAATATAGTCTTTATAAGGGATTAACTTCTCATTCTTCGTTTCCCATTTGCCTTGTACCTGGTAGATAACCAAGGCTGAGTCACCACTTACTTTAAGAAGTTTGATTCGGAGGTGAATCGCTGCTTCGAGGCCGAGGATACACGCTTCATACTCTGCAACGTTATTAGTACACTCAAAGTCCAACCTTGCGGTAAATGGGGTAAATCCACCCTTTGGGTTCATCAAAACGGCGCCTATACCATGCCCATTGAAATTTGAGGAACCATCAAACATCATCTTCCACCAAAGACCTGGTTCTGGGCCTTCGCTCGGATCTGGCTCTTCGCAATCTCTTTTAATCAACAAAATATCCTCATCAGGAAAATCGAGCTTAAGAGGTTCATAATCTTCAACTGGCTGGTCTGCAAGATAATCGGATAAAATACTACCCTTAATCGCTTTCTGGGGTACATACTGGATGTCATATTCGGATAACAACATGTACCAACGGGCTAGCCTCCCGGTTTGAGCAGGTTTTTCAAAAATATACTTGATCGGATCCATTTTAGAAATCAATAACGTGGTATGACAGACCATATACTGCCGAAGGCGCTTAGCGGCCCATGCCAATGCACAACAAGTTTTCTCCAATGGTGAGTATCTGTTCTCGCAATCAGTAAACTTCTTGCTCAGGTAATAAATCGCATGTTCCTTTTTTCCAGTCTCATCATGTTGTCCAAGCACACAACCCATAGACTTCTCGAGAACAGTAAGGTACATAAACAACGGTCTTCCCGGTACGGGCGGGATCAGAATAGGGGGATCTTGCAAATAACCCTTAATCTTCTCAAACGCTTTCTGACAATCAGGGTTCCACTCAACTGTCTGCCCCTTGCAAAGCAACTTGAATATCGGCTCACAAGTAGCGGTCATATTAAAGATAAACCTGGAAATGTAATTCAGACGTCCCAGAAAACCCCTAACTTGCGTCTCGGTTCGCGGAGCCGGCATATCTTGAATGGCTCGGACTTTGTCAGGATCTACCTCAATCCCTCGCTGGCTAACAATGAAACCAAGCAATTTTCCGGATCTGACACCGAAGGTACATTTTGTAGGATTCAATTTCAACTGGTATTTCCTGAGTCGTTCAAACAGCTTCACCAAATGGTCTAAATGCTCCCCTTCACTTTGAGATTTGGCTATCATATCGTCCACATACACCTCAATCTCTTTGTGCATCATATCATGAAAAAGAGTGTTCATAGCACGTTGGTAAGTTGCCCCTGCATTCTTTAAACCGAAGGGCATGACTTTGTAGCAGAAGGTTCCCCAAGGAGTAATGAAAGTAGTCTTCTCTCGATCGTCGGGATCCATCTTGATCTGATTATAGCCGGAGAAACCATCCATAAATGAAAACAACGCAAAACTGGCTGTATTGTCTACAAGTGTATCAATATGCGGCAGTGGGAAGTCGTCCTTTGGACTTGCTTTGTTCAGATCCCTGTAGTCTACACACATCCTAACTTTACCGTCCTTCTTGGGCACTGGCACAATGTTGGCAACCCAATCTGGATATTTCGCGACTGCCAAGAAACCTGCATCCAACTGCTTTTTAACCTCATCTCGAATCTTCAAAGCCATGTCGGGTCTCGTTCTTCGGAGTTTCTGCTTGATAGGTGGACAATCTGGCTTAAGCGGCAACTTGTGAACAACAATATCCGTGTCTAGGCCCGGCATATCTTGATACGACCATGCAAACACATCAATATACTCTTTTAACAACTCAATCAACCTCGGCCTAATCTCCGTCCCAAGCATTGCACCAATCTTGACCTCTTTCTTGTTCTCATCTGTACCGAGATTAATTAGGTCCACCTGCTCTTTATGCGGTTGAAGCTCTGTGTACTCGTACTCAATCAATCTTGTTAGTTCAGCGGGTACTTCAAAATCTTCTTCACCCTCGTCCTCAGCTTGATTGATGGGTGCATCCCAGTCAGGAGTGTCAGTAAAGTCATTGGATCCAACAAGGTTTACGATATCTCTGCATGATGGAAGGCTTACTTAATTAAAATGCTCGAAGACATGTAAGAATGAAATGCTGTTTTTTTTTATTATTTTTTTGAAGGAAGGTTGCCAATTTCATTTTTAAAGGTGAAAACGAAAAACGCAAATGAACCAAAGCGGAATTGAACAAAATGCTTTTATTAATATCCTTTTAGAAATGAGAGGTGGCCCGACAAAACGACCCTATAGCCTTGGGCAGAGCTACAGACTTTTATTTGAAAATGTAAATGAAACTTAAAAAAAACAATTACTTTGACAAGGGAAAAATAACAGGGATCTCTATGGCCTCCCAGTTGTTCAAAACTGCATCACCCTTAAACACCAGGTTGCTCAGCTCTTCATTTTTCTCACATTCATTGATGGCATTGACTTGGAAACCTCCGCTGACAAATACTTCTTGGATAACCTTCGGACGCCCTTCGATAGTGGTGGCAGCTCCATTCTGAGTTGGTTTGTAACCCAACCCAGAGCGATCAGTCTTGGTCTTGACATCAATTACCTCTCCCCAACCTTCAGGAATGCCCCTGTCAATTGTTGATTTGGTACTCTTCAGAGATGCAAAAGATGGATTACCCTGACCCACTGTCTCTTCGACCTCCAGCAGAACAGCATTGGCGATCTCAAGTGCTTGAAAGGAAATGTCTAAAGCATTCTCGTCGGCCTCGATGTAACGGAAAGAGGACAGGTTACTGACCATTAGATCCTCCTCACCGTGTATAATAACCAACTTTCCATCGATCACGAATTTCATCCTTTGATGTAACGTTGAGGTCACTGCCCCAGCGGCATGAATCCACGGCCTTCCGAGTAAACAACTGTAGTTGGGATTAATGTCCATGACTTGAAACGTGATATTAAAAACTTGCGGACCAATCAGGATAGGAAGCTCAACCTCCCCCATTACCGATCGGCGAGAGCCATCGAAAGCCTTGACGACCAAAGGAGTAGGTTTCAACCCAGTCTCTTTACAAGCCAACTTATCAAGAACCCTCTTGGGTAGCACATTCAGAGAAGACCCGGTGTCTACTAGCACTCTCGCTAAATTGTCCTCCTGACATTTCACCGATATATGTAAAGCACGATTATGGTTCGGACCCTCCTTCGGTAACTCTTCATTGCTGAAACTGAGGGTGTTACAGGCGGTCAAATTGGCAATCACACTATCAAACCGACTGGTGCTAATATCTTGATCCACATGTGCTTGAGTCAAAACCTTCTGCAAGGCCATCCTATGAGCGGGTGAATTCATTAACAGAGCTAGAATTGAGATCTTGGAAGGAGTCTGATGAAGTTGATCGATAACTTTATAGTCACTTTTCTTGATGATCCTTAAAAATTCGGCATCTTCATCATTCGTGACGGCTCCTTTACCTTTGTCTTTGGCAGGCATCGGGGTACTAATCGTTTCCTTAGGTGGGACCTCATTAGAATGGGGGGTATACACACGGCCACTGCGGGTCATCCTGCTTACCTCTGCGATATTGGTCACGGTATCCTTACCCTCTTCCTTGGGAATAACCTTCCCGGACTCCTTGTCAATCATCGTCACGTCGTATTTCCAAGGCACAGCTTTAGGATCACTGAAAGGAAACGGACTCGGTCTTCGAATAACTATAGGCTTAGGCTGATTCACTTCAGGGATATACGACCTTGGTATATCGAACACGAGGTTGGCGGAGCCTGCCCCTGATAAATTAAACACTGGTACCTTACCCTTTGATTCAGGCTGATGGAAAACAGGCTCAACCACAGCAACTACATCCTTCTTGGCTTGGCTTGTCACTTGTAAAACACCCTCATTAATTAACCTCTGAACATCATTCTGAACCAACATGCAACCCTTAATACTGGCTTCACAACTTACGCATGCAACGTGGGAAGTATCTACCAAACCGGCTTCAAACAGTTTCGAATGGAACATCTTGAGAGGAGTCTTAATCTGTTCAACATCAAGGGCATAACCTTCTTCCGAATCAGCACCAATGGCATTGACACTCTCATGGTTAGGAAACGGGTTCTTCTTAACATTCGGTTGAGGATCTTCGAATGACAAAATCTTCTTTTCCAATAAATCCCTGACAATATTTTTGAGAGCATAACAATTTTCCAGATCGTGACCAGGCGCACCCTCATGAAATAAACAATGAGCGGCGGCGTTGTAATTGGCGGGTAGAGGATTAGGAGGCGGACCCAAAGCCCGAGTAGTGATTAGACCTTGCTTGACCAAAGAGGGATACAACTCGGTGAAGGTCATCGGAATCGGCGGACAAGGCTTATACGTTCTTCTGTTCGAAACATTCTGGCGAGGAGCCGGACTCTTTGGCTGTTGAGGAGCAGGAGCGTTGGGCGCCTGTAGGTAGTTGACAGGAGGCGGATAAACAGGAGGTTGTTGCATAGGTTGATACATGGGAACCTGTTGATTGAAAGAAGGTGTAATAGCTGCCACATAGGGTTGTTGAGCATATTGGACTGGGTACCCTTGAGGTTGATCATAACCTTGCGGATGCCGATAAAAGCGTTCCCTTGGTCTACCAGAGGATATAGCATTAGTCTCACTCTCCTTCTTTTTCTGGGAGCTATACGGAGGTTTCTTCGGCTGATCCTTAGAAGCGCCATGATTATTTGTCATTTTACCACTCTTCATACCCAATTCAATCTTGACACCCACAGCAACGATGTCGGAGAAATTTGAAGTCACACTACCCACCATTCTCTCGTAAAATTCTGGACGGACTGTGTCGACAAACCAATCGGCTAACTCTTTCTCGGTCAAAGGAGGTTCTACCTGCGAAGCAGTCTCTCTCCACCTTTGAGCATACTCTTTGAATGACTCAGAATTCTTTTGTGACATACTCAGCAACTGTCTTCTGTCAGGAGCCAGATCCATATTGTACTTGTAGTGTTTGATGAAAGCGTCAGATAAATCTTGAAAGCTCTTAACGCGGGATTGGTCCAAAGTTAAATACCACTTGGAAGAAGCACCCTTCAAACTGTCTTGGAAGCAATGAATCATCAGTTTATCATTCTCAACATGGGCAGCCATTTTGCGATAATACATGATCAGATGACTCTTAGGACAGGTGGCACCTTCATAACGATCGAAGTTCGGAGTTTTGAACTTCGGGGGAATCACCAAACCCGAGACCAAACAAACATCCCTTGCAGCAGCTCCAAAAATTTGATCACCCTCTACCTTTTTCAATCTCTGGACGATAGTGTTTACTTCCTCACGAAGCTTATCATGTTTCTCATAACCCTCAACATTCTCATCAAGATTATCAAAAACTGTCTCATTGAAGTACGGTTGCGCACGAGTGTGTACAACAGGTGGTGCAAAGATAGGAGCCCCCCTAGAAACTTCAGAAAACAAGGGCACGGCTTGCTGAACAGGTTGATTAATCGGAACAGTGGCTTGAGGAGGCACAAAACCGGGAGCAAGACCATAAGGTGGGTCCCTTGCTACGGTCACACTTGGTGGAGGGTCCACAGTAACGCCGGCAATCTCAGAAACAACAGTGGGCTGGGTATCCATCTTAGCATTCATGACATGTAACAATTCCATCATACGCCCCATACCCCCTCGAAGGTCTTCAAGTTCATTGCTAAGGCGATCAATCTCTTTTGCCTGATCCTCCATTCTTTTCCGAGTTTGAGCTCTGGTGTTGTATTGGTGCCGAGAACTCAGGGTGACAAAACTGGAAGGTGAGAGAATCGAGTATGAGAAATCGGGAGACACATGCAATGCAAAAGTATGATGCTAAAATGTGAATGTAAATGAAGATTTCATGGAATTCAAAACATTTACTAATGTCGTGGGGTACCAAGGAAATCTTTTTCTTGTTTTTTCATTTTGTATTTTTTATTTATTTATGGTATCCCGCGATATCCATTAATGATGTTTGGACTCCATGAAATACAATGCGATGAGATGCTTTATGGATGCAATGCATGAAAACACACAAAGTCCTAGGTTAAAGGCTTGCATGAGGTTCAAAGGCAAGTACCCTCCCCTGAAGTTAGATGGTTCATCCTGTCCTACAAAAGTAACCAGGTTCTAAGGGATCTCAATATCATTGATCCTTCACAAGGGTGGTTGTTCAGAAAGCAACTTACTTGCCAACCAAAACCCTCCAAGTTTAAGATCTCAATGAGCGTAGTATCGAGTGTCAACCAACTTCAGTCTGCACCAGAGCCGGTTACCTCACTACTTTCTAAAGGCCAAGATGAGTTAACTAGGGTTCTAAAAGTCAGTTAGTGCATTGACAACATATGGCAGCCTCAATATTATCCTCAACTTGACTTAAGGAATATAAGCACCAACCAAGAAGTCGCACTAACTATGACCACCAGATCAACCGTATCGATATACGTCGTACAGTTTCCTTGGTCTATTGCCATTTACCTAAGGTACACTAGATCCGGGTGTAGGACACATCTCACAGCACAAGGAACAGTCCCACAATCAAAGCACAAATGTATACATGCAAATGAATAATAACACAGATAGTAATAAATATGAACAAGTTAGGGATAACCCTCAAAAGTTAGAAGTCCCCAGTGAAGTCGCCATTTTCTGTTGCGGTGGAAATAGGATCACAAACTATTAATGAGTTTGAATCGCAATTCAATTCACAACCGCTCTTTGATTTATCCGAAGGAAAAGGTCAAAAAGGGAAAACCTATTTTGCATCGTAAACACAATGCGGGGAAAGATCTAGGGTTCGGGGGTTGGTTAAATTTAGGGAAGGTATTAGCACCCTAAACTTCTGTAGTACTCTACAGGAACCTTTTGTTCAAATGCTTACTATTTGCTTTATTTATTTGCTTAAGGTATATGTACAAAGGATTAAAAGTGAGAAAAAAGACCTAAGGGGTTAATTCTAAGTTTACTCGGCAAGACATCGCATCTTGTGCCTACGTATCCTTACGGGAGTGGAATCAGAGTAATCGTAGTTCCCCTCAAAAGGGAGGTTAGAGACTTCTTGACTGTGGTCAAGGTCTCAAGGGGAATAAACATGTCTTAAGGACATGCTTACGCGGAGTGTAGAAACTCCAAATCTCTACGTTGAAATGTTAAGTTGAAATTAGGGTTAAATTAGGGATTCCACGGCGGGAAACCCTAAAATGAGCGCGGCGGCTCCTTGACCTCATGCTAGGGGTAAAATTGTAATCTTGCCTACGGCGAGGCGTTTGTGGAAAATTTAGGGTTTGTAAGGTGAAAGGGTTTGAAGTTGAGGACTATTGGCGCGGCGGCCAAAAGCTAGACCTAACCTTCGGATGTGTGTGCAATGTGACAGAAATATTAATGAAGGTGTGAGATGATTGAGTTATGCAAGCAGAAAATAAAGATAGCAGTTAAAGCCCTACAAACAGAAATTAAAAGGGAGAAATTTAAAGCGCGATTATTGGTTCGCGAGGTTACATATGAGAAGCAGTTACAATATAGTAATGAAATAAAATGAGATAAGTAACGGTAGATGTAATGAGCTGCAAAATGGACAAATGGTGTTAGTGGGCAGAGTTAGGCGGTGATCAAATGAGTTAAGATGCAAATTTGCGATTTTATTATTGTTTTATTAAAAAAAGTCTTAATAGTTAAATGTTAGCTTGCAAAAGAAATTTAATTTAAAAATAATTTACTCCCTTTTTTTTAAAAAAAAAAATTTTTATTTTTTTGTAATTTTTTAAAAAGTTTTCCTTATTTTATTTAAAAAAGAGTTTTTTTCATTTTTATATTTACAAAAATTTTAAAAAAGAAAGTTTTAATTTTTATTTTAAGAAAAGGGTTTTTTTAATATATTATAAAAGATTTTTATTTATGTATGATATCTTCATAAAAAAGAAAAAAAAAAATTTTTAAACACTTTAAAACAAATAAAAACATAATTTAAAAACAAAATAAATAATAAAAAAAAATAAAAACAAAACATAAGGGGTTGGGCCGGTCATCACCCCGGACCCAACCCGGTTGGATTAATCTTGGAAAGCAATTAGGGTTCTCAGAACCCTAATGCCCTTGAGGCGCCGCTCACTTCTTCTTCTTCGCGTTTCTCTCATTCTCTCTCGCTATTTCGCTCTTCCGCTTTGCTTCATGGCCTCGATTTCTTCTTCCTACATGAACAAAACAACAAAAAATATATGAAATAGTAATCTCTCTACCCAGATTCTGATGATGATTTTGACGGCGATGAAGATGATATAATCTGAGCCTTTGAAGGGGTTTTGTCCGCTGTTGTTTGAAACGGCGCCGGTAAACCTTCTTCTCTCTCGCGCGATCGCTTAGGGTTTGCGATGGTGGTTTCTCTCTCGTTCGTTCGTTAGGGTTTCTATGATCCTCTCTCTCTCACGGCTTCTCCCTTTCATCAGGTTGTACATTCCTTTTTATAACTAACTTCTGGGCCTTGGATTTGCGTTACTTCTGAGATTCGATTTTATGTTGATATTATTTGATTTTGTTGTGATTTTCTCAGATACTGATTGGATTACGATTGGATGCTGATTGAACTCTGTTTCCCTTTTTAGGGTTTAATCGATCCTAGCTGATATGATTATTCTGATTCGGTTCAAAGATTTCTATCTTCAGAACTTTGTGATTGAATGCAATCTGAACTGATTTGTTTGATTGATTCAGGTTAAGTACAAATGGGGATTCGATTTGATTTGATCATTTGGTTTTCAGATTGAGTTCCAATAAGGGCTTTCTGATACGATTGGGATTTCGTTAATTTGTTTAATTGCTTTCTACTGATTCGTTTTTGGCTGACTTGTTTTATTGACTTGTCTGATTGATTCAGATTGACTCAAATTGATTCAGATTGGTTCCAATGGAGATATTTCCTGATGCATTTGACTCGAAACTTTCCATTTCCAGCTTCGGCTTTGTTTGATCATTTGGATTACCTCTGAATTTATTTGATCTGATTGATATCTGGATTAGTTCATTTGTTCTGCTTGAATTCAATCTGGACTATGCTGATGCGTTTTCGATTTGATTCGATTTTAGTAGTCTGATTCAGATTTGTTTTGATTTTCTGGTGCAGTTAGCTTTTCCTCTTCTTCTTTCAGAGAGCGGATGCTGACGCTTCGACTTAAGTTAGAGCGGCCGAGTGAAGGGTATCGGCGATGATGACCTTAGGGTCTGAGTCATTTGATTTGGATGCTTTAGTGGTAATGACCTTTGGCGTGAACAACAATTACCGTATGTCCCATAGTTCGATGTTTGGTAGGGAAGTAGTAGCGGCTCCGGCCGTGGCTCTCCCAGCCACGCGAACACTTATGCCCGATGATGATTAGCTGAGGGCTGACGTAACTTTGAACTTCTTCGTTGTCCATTGTTTTTATGCAGTTTGAACTGATTGGCTGGCCTGGTATCTCATGCGTGATTGTGGCGTGAATCCCTGTATTGTGATTAAACTTGTGGATTCATTTCGACGTTCAGTTTAGTGTGGTCATTCCTGTCTCGCTGCTGATGATTCTTAGCTTGCAAACGTCTGTTTTTCTATGATGTTTGTGACCCGTCTTGATGGCTTAGTTTAGATTTCCAGCAGATAGATTTTTCTGTGACATTTTAGCAGTAGTCCCATTCTTATGTTTTTCGTGATGCCTGATGCTGAAACCTCTGGATATTGCTTTGCAGATGTTGATGTTGCTGGTGTACTTCCCTGATGATCGATAGTTTGTGTTGAGACACTAATTGCTTGATGCAGTTTAGCTCTGATTTGGTTTGATTGGCTTTTCTTACTTGTTTGACCTCAGAGCTGCTGCTAACATTATAACTTATCTGCTTTGATCTTGAACCAAGTTTGATGGCCTGACATTCAGATTATTGTTGTTGGCTATTGTTGTCTGATAACAGGGCTTTATGTGTTGTGTGCCGTTGAGACTGGTTCGGACGGGGCCTTACCTTTACTGATGCTGCTGAGACTTTTTGATACCTTGTCCTATGTAATTTCAACGTAGCTTGTTTTGTGTCTCATTTCTCTGTTCTGTTTGAACTGATGCAGCTTGATACCATATTTTGGTTTCTCTTGTTCTGCTGTGGACTTGATTTTCATTCTGTTTGGTACAGATTTGTTTCCTTTGGTGGCTATTCATACCTGTATTGGCGCGAGCCCCTTCCTAGTTTTGTTTTATGCTTTGATTTCTGATGATGCTTATGTTTTTTCAGATGTTGGAAGTTTTGAAACCCAGGTGACTCAGACCTGCCGGCATCCGGGTCTGAGTCAAAACTTGCCTATGTTGCCTTATTCTCGTATCAGTCTGGAAATCCAATCGCGGCAAAACGAATCAGCCCCACTTCTTTTATTTTCTCTATCTCTCGGATGTCCCTTATGATAAGAACAATAACTACCTGATCTGACGCCGATGGCTCAGATTGGTAACGGGAGTAGGATGCGGCTTTAGTCATGCCCTCCCGACACTCGATGATGATAATGTTCTGAGAGTGTCAAACAATCTTCTAACCTCTTTTCCTGTGGTTTGTTTTGCTTTGATGTGCAGGTGATCAAGAGTTGCGTGAAGAACTCAAGGGAGGACCAATGAAGAAACTTGTAGTTTTTTCTCTTTTTAGGACTTTAGGACCTAGAGTAGATACTCATTGTAAATGTATAATCCTTTTGTAAATGAAAGATCATCATGAATAAAATCCAAAAATTACTTTCATTTCAACTTGTAATTCTAGATGTTTATGAAATAAAATCCAGTAAATATTCATTTCTATTTTCTCAATTATGAATTTAAATATCCATGAATAATCATCCATAAATTATTTAAATTCAACTTTGATTTGTAGCTTATGAACATTCATGAATAAAAGCTCACAACTATTAAAACTTAACCTCTCCTTGGCCTTTTATAAATGATATCCCGCCATATGATTATATCCACACAAATTCACATTAAAACCTCGTTGATCACATCACTTCTCAAAATAACCTTAACAGTATCCACTTCCTTTTCAACCCAACTTTATAAAAGGAAACAAAACTGTTTGGAAATGTTTCAGAATCAAACAAAGCACGGCCCCCGAGTCCAATCATATTTCTGACAAAACATACTGGCACCTTGACCCAAATGGCAAATAAATGCCTCAGAACGTAATAACAGCCCGTTTTCAAGAAATTAGCAGAATTTTCGTGAAACGACCAAAATACCCCTGGGACCAAATCTGCAAAACAGACACCTCCGTGACTTGTTAGTGGTTAGCAAATGTTCATATGAGATGATATGCGAAATGCCTGACTAAATGTAAGGGTAAAATTTGGGGTATTACACAATGCCTCAAGGAGAGGGTTGTTGAGTTGGAGACTACGGTGACACCCGCCGAGGATGAGACTGACGAGGAGAAAGCCTTGTCAACTCGAGGTGGGATAATTTTCCGGATCCGGGAGCTCGAGCAGGACTTCTTGGGTACCCTCGATCTGGGTTTCAAATGCGCGGTTGAGGAACTCCAAGTCGTCAACCCTAGAATTCAGCTCGTCACCGAGGGGATTAGGCCTTTTCACCAGGTGTTCGACGGCTAGGTAATCGCTCCAGCAGATCTCAACGGGAATGTTGATCAATCTGACGGGGAGTCCTAGCATAAAGAGGAAGGAGGTGCTTAGGTTTTACTTAGTTGTTTGGCCTGTGTGCCACATTTTGTATTTGCCTAGCCTGTGTGCCATGGTTTGTAATATTTGAAGAGTGGGTTTTGGTCTTCGTTTATACTTGAATATTTGATTAGTAACTCAAATATAATTTCCTTTTTGCCATGTATGTGTGTCATTATGCGTATTGCTTGTCAAGTACTCATTTTCCTCGTTGATATGTATGTAATATTGTGTTTTCTTGTTTTTACTAATTTTTTGGGGCCTTTGCTCAACATACTTGGTCCTCGACTATGTAGGGAATTGATCGAGTGGTCGGAGTTGGATTCCGATCGACAATGGAGTTAAGATCTCGGTCGAGGTCTTTGCTTTGTGGCATTAACTTCTCATTGCGAGCTGGGTGTTCTGCCTCATTGGTACGACAATGACTGAGCTCAATTGAGGTGTCCCTGTCAGGACAAAAGTCTGCTCGCACCCATAAGAGTGGAATCCTACCTTTTCTTGTCGAGTTTGGAAGTTGTGCTTATACATTAACACACCTATGTGATCAGGATGTACTTCGTCGTCGTCAAACCTAGTGCATCGATTGTGATGTCTAACTGTAATATTGTTTGAGCATTTTAGTGTTTCATGGTCGGGCAAGTTCTTCCCTGTAAAGGTTTTAGAAGTAATAGGCCCTGTTGACCGTTTCTGCTCGGACGCGATAGGGGCCTTCCTAGTTCTTGGCAAGTTTGCCCTCGCACGAATCTTTCTGATTTCTTCGCAGGACTAGGATGCCGATTTGGAATTCGCGTTTTATGACTTTGGCGTCATGTCGCATGGTTATTTTTTGTTTCAACGAGGCTTCGTGGAGGGTTGTCCCTAATCAAATTTCCTCGACCATATCGAGTTCCTCCCTTAGTGGCCCGTCGTTCATCTCCTCGTTGAGGGGAGATTCGGTCCGCCTAGAGGCTCTCTAATTTCCACTAAGATAACTGCCTTGGTTTCGTAGGTTAGTCAGAATGTAGTACCCCCGGTGGTCGAGTGTGGGGTCGTCCTGTAGGCCCATAGTACACTAAGTAGCTCTTTGACCCACCTCTTTTTAGCTTCGCGTAATCTTCATTTTAAGCCTTGCATGATCACTCTGTTCGTAGCTTCAGCCTTCCCATTTGTTTGTGGGTGTTCGACATACGTGAAATGTTGCTTGGTTCCCAGCTTAGAGACGAACTCTTGCAAGTTTTTTTTGGTGAACTGCATCCCGTTGTCAGTGACGAGTGTATGTGGTATGCCAAGTCGGGCAAGTATGTTTCTCTTGTAGAAACAGAGCATGTTATATGATATGATTTTGGAGAGGGCCTCCACCTCTATCCACTTCGTGAAATTGTCGATGCCGACAATCAAGTATTTGTTCCTATACGACCCCATGATGAAGGGACCGAGGATATCCATCCCACACCAGGTGAACGACCATGAGGACGGGAGCATTCTGAGCTTGCTGGGAGGTGCCAAGTGCATGTCCCTCGTAGCGTTGACACTTGTCGCACTTTTTAACACGTTCCTTCATGTTCTACTGCATAGTGGGCCAATAATATCCTGCTCGCAGGGCCTTCCGGGAGAGGGATCGTCCTCTGAGGTGTAGGGCGTTAATCCCTTCATGGATTTCTTGAAGTATGTGGGGGACCTTGGACTCTTCGACACACTTGAGAAGGGGGTGAAGAATCCCTGCCTGTATAACTTGTATTAGATCAAGACGTAAGAGCAAGCTTTATGCCTGATTGTGCTAAGTCAGGGGGCAGTTCTCCCATGGTGAAGTATTTGTACACCGAGGTCATCCGGTAGTCGCTGTCGTCGATGGCGTTCACGTTGATGGTTGGGATGGGTTTCTCGATGCTTGGTCGAGAAAGTACCTTCTGGATGATGGACTTGTTTCCGCCATTCTTCTTCATGCTCGCGAGCTTTGACAGAATGTCTACCCAGGTGTTATGTTTGCGGGGAACATGTTTGACCTCCGCGGAGGCAAAAATTTTAATCTTTTCTTTTACTAGGGTTAAGTACTAAATGATGTTGTCGTTTTTGGCTTGGTACTCTCCCCGTACTTTAGAGGAAATAAGTTGAGAATCGGTAAAGATCGTTACTTCTTTCATGCTTAGGTCCTCAGTTAAGCGTAACCATGTGAGGAAGGATTCATACTCGACTTGGTTGTTCGAGGTCGGGAAGGATAAAGCGACGAACACTTCGATCAGAATGCCTTATTTATTCTCAAGAATGATGCCTGCACCGCTTCCTATCGAGCTGGATGCCCCGTCCATGTAGATGGTCCACCTGTGGGCTCCGTCTGCTAGGGAAATCGGGGCGGTCATTTCTGCCACGAATTCGGCCAGCACTTGAGCTTTTAGTGCCTTCCTGCTCTCGTACTAGATGTCGAACTCAAAAAAGTTCCAGTGACCATTTGAGCATCCTACCAGCCATGTCGGGACGGTCGAGTAATTGCTTTTATGAGATGATCGGTCCGTACCACGATTGTGTAAGTCAGAAAGTAATAACATAACCTTCTGGTCGCATTGATGAGGGCCATATCCACCTTTTCGATCTGCTGATATCTAAGATATGGGCCTTGCACGACTTTACTGGTGAAGTAAATAGGTTTATGCCCCTCAGGGGTTTCGTGGATGAGAGTCACGTTGACAGCCTCGGTTGTGACGGAGAGGTACAAGTATAAAGTCTCCCCGCTTTCTGGTTGCGAGAGGACTGGTGGTCACAAAAGAACTTATTTGAGATGGAAGAAGGCTTACTCACACTCCTCTGTCCATTCGAACGCGACTTCCTTGCATAGAAGTTGAAAAGTGGGAGTGCGTGTTAACTCATACACAGACACACACATCGCAACATGATGCATGAAATACACATAATAGTTCATTACTAATTAGGACATTCATAATAAATGTTCCTTACCAATATCCAACCTATAACATTTGTCATTCATATAAATTTTCCTCACAACTTCTTCACTTAACTTGTTACATAAACCTTAGATGAAGCTTTCACGCAACCGACTTCGACATAAGTTATTCCACCTGCATGCCACATAGTAAGCGTATATCTGATAAAGCTATGGTGGGAATTACTCGGACCAAATGGGAAAATTTGAGTGGGATAAGAGCATAGAAGTTCCACTATGTTAACTTTCAAACGCATTTGACCTTACATCAATTAAAGCTACCATTTCTATTTTATGGTGGAAACTAGTAACAAACATGTGCTTATGCACAAGATATGTTTTTGGGTGAGATATGGTTTTGGACGAGCATTTGTTTACAGACTGTAATAAAAATAGGAAGCTGGAAAAAAATTAAAAAAATAGTTAATTTAAATTGAAATAGTAATACATGTAGAAGATGAAATATGAACAACGATATTATGAATAGTATGATTAAAAATAAAAACTATTGAAAACTTGTATTAGATAAATTAATCGTTTTAGTTTTTTTACAAATACGTCAATCATGTTATAAGAGATAATACAATTCTAAAATATCTACTCAATCTTATTTAATAAACTCCCTTAATCTTTTTCACATATTTATAATAAATGATTGATAAATTTCTATTATTCAATATTTGAATCTGTAGTAAAGTTGTTCTCGTTTATAACCGTAGTTTTTTTTCGTACATAAAAATATTTGAATCAACAATGTATTTTTTCCGTATATAAATTTATTTTTTGACATTATTTATAAAAATATTCAAATAAATAGTAAAGGTGTTCCCACATATAAAAATATTTAAATCAATAAAAAAATTTCAAATATATAAATATTATTTTTGGTTTGACAATATTTATAAAATCAAAAATAAAGTTGTTCTCGTTTATAACAATAACACTATTTAATAAATTATAATAAGTATAACATTGCCAATTATAATAAGTATAAAATTTTATAAGATTTGTAAATAACATATAAATGTGAGGTTAGTAAGTATTTCATAGTTGTGAACTGTTGTAAAAAAAATTATGCTCCATAACTTAAAAACCATAATATATTAAATAAAAGAGAAGAGAATCACAATATATCATTGAGATGAAAATTGACCTTTCATGTCAACAATTGCTGAGATCATACATGATAATTTTTTTTTTGAGAAACTTACATAATCATTATAATTTTCTAAAATATATTTTTGTTTTAAACATTTTTCCTCTTTAAAAAAAACATTAAAGTAAATTGACCCATATTCTAAACAAAGACAAACTTTTAACTTATATCCACAACCTACTAAATTATAGTTATAAGTCAAGAACAATGATGTGAAAGATAACTTATTTCTGCCTTAAATCTGAAGAATCCATGCCCAATAACTCCACTTTTGCAATTATAAAGAGCATCTACAACCTAAAGTATAAAAGTCACCTTAGTAAAATTAATGGCAAAAAGTTATGTTGTAGTTTTAACATATTCGTAATGAAGTGTTGTTATTTCTTCTTTTTATAACAAAACCTACTTGCACATGAAGTTTGTGACATAGATACTGACATATACAATTTTGAAGCTTAAAAACTAAGTAGAAACTAAGCTAAGTTAAAAAAATGGTAAAAATAAATATTATATAAAAAGAAGAAATGATAATAAAACAAATTTATTAAAAACAAAAATTAACATTTGATTAATAAAAAAATATTAACTAAAATTAAAATTGAAACTGGTTAAAAACGATAAAACAATTTGTTATCGAAGTGTCCGAAAAAATAAAATGAATACACTAAAATGATCAGCGCGAAATAAAAGATTCAAAAAAATATAGCGTTTGGTCAAATTTTAAAATAAATTTTATCCGGTTAAAAGGCTCAAACGTATCAAAATATGCTCAAAAAGTAGTTGAAAAATTAAAACGAGTACATTAGGTTAAACTATGCGAAATGTAGATTAATATAACTAATTTCTTCAAGTTCAATTTTAAAATTGTCCGTACACTGATTTTACGCACAGTTGACTTTTAGTTTGATCAAAACGACTGTAAATCCGACAAATTTATTCTAATTTATAATTTGGGCATTATGCATGATAAAAGACATGATATGCTATGCAGACGATGCAAAGTGGAAATACAGTCAGATGAATGAAAAATAAAAAACGTTTTCGTCAAAATTTGAGGCATGACAACAATGCTTCAAGTAATCAATACTAATGTCTTTCTTTGTTAAGCGTGTTTTAATAATTGAACCGAATTGGATGGTTAAAACTGTTGAACCTCTGGCTTTTACCATAATTCAATTTATTCTAGCAGTCGATCATGGTTTTGTCCGGTTCGAACAATTTAAGGTGATTGAACCATAATTTAAAGTGATTGAACCACGATCTACCGATTTGAAGTGTTTGATTTTTAAAACATTCAAAACAATTAGAAAGATTGTTGGAACATGTTTATGTTTGTTAAATCTTTGGAACATTAATTCTATATAAATTGCAATGGACTTTGTTTTGAATTTAATAAACTAAAGTTTACATTTATACCTCTTGAACATGGAAACGTTATGATAAATTAAACCATAAAGTTTTGGACCATTCTTTACAATTGGTGCATTTTCAATCTCTGATATTGCATGTAGTAAGCATAATACCAGAGCAACAACCATCTGACTACTTCGAAGCATACAACCCCAATTAACATCACTTGTATACTTCGAGTTTTCCATTGCATCAAAGCCTATAAAGTATGTATGATAAAACTTTTTAGTTGGCTATCTATAATATAAGCAACACATTAAAAGGTAGCATGCATTTAACAGACCTTTCTGATATTTCCATCTTCAAATCTATGACATATTTGATGCAAAAGAAGAGGAAACACTTAGATCCTCACCTTGTATATTTTAGAATACACAAAGTCCTAAATAAAAGAAATTATAACATCAATTGTAACCAAAAAGTTAACTATGTTAAAAATAATAACATAAAATGCATAAAGTAATCATCCTAGAGGATCAACCCAATGTTACACGTGCAAAACCTCATTGGCTAATCCAAACATTAGTTGTATATTTTATTCTTCTATAGGAGGATCTACCCAACATCTGTGCTCTTTTATCAGATCGATCAAGGAACTGGTTGCTTGTTCCATCGCAATCGCACACTTCACCATAGTGGTACAACCGACATCTCTACTTGCAATAGTAGTATACATCATAATAAATCCTACATGTTGAATCAGTGTAGTCAATAGCTGTTGTGAATAGGATATCTTAAAACAAAGTATAAACGGTTTCTTTATGATCAAGAAACACACAAGGGTTAAAGTTAACAAAGAAAACAAGGTAAAACAACAAGGATCAACATGGATTGGTTATAAATCGTTATTCTTTCCTTTCTTTTAGAACAAGATTACAAGTATACAAGAATAACAAAATAACCTCTCTCACTTGAAATTATGATTTTATCTTCCTATTTTTTCTTATGACAAGATTGAGAAACTAACATCCTATTTATAAGAAAAATAGCACACTAACCTAATGGGCTTTTAAACAATTATCCATTACAAGCTAACTTAGGGTACAAGCTAACTTAAACAATTGAGCTTACAAGCAAGACCCAATTCAACATACTAACAACCCTAGCAATATTGACTAATGCATGTTAGAACAAACTTCGACTACAACACGCATTACTCCAACTGTAGCATACGAACATACTTCGACCTCATGCTTAATTCTTGTCGAACCAGAAGATACCCTTCGACCATACTAGAATTTGATCCAACATCTCACAAATATCCACCTTGGATCTAACTCTATAACATCAAAGAACTAGCTTTTTTCATCCAGCTTTATCAACTGCATACAGTGGAAAAACTTGCAATTGGGCAACGTCTTAGTGATCATATCAACAACATTATGATTTGTCGAAACCTTCAGCATTTGGACTTCTCCACGCTCGATTACCCCTCTGACGAAATGCAGCCTCACATCAATGTGCTTAGTTCGCTCATGATAGGCTAAATTCTTTGACAGATGTATTGCACTTTGACTATCACGTTTAACAGTGATAACTCGACCTTGAAGTTTCAGCTCCTTTGCAAAACCTTCAAGCAACAATGCTTCCTTCACAGCTTCAGTTAGGGTGATATATTCTGCTTTAGTGGTTGATAAGGTAACGACCTTATGAAGTGTAGCTTTCCAACTAATTGTTGTTCCAAACATAGTGAACACATATCCAGAAATAGATTTTATGGAATTCATACAACTTGCATAATCAGAGTCGACATATCCTTCGATTGTTGCTTTACTATCTTCATCCAAGGCTCCACCATAAATTAGGACTCTATTCAAAGACCTATTTATGTACCTTAAAATCCCCTTCAATGCTTGCCAGTGAGCCTTTCCAGGATTCACCATGTACCTGCTTACAAGACTTACTGCATATGTTATGTCGGGTCTAGTACAAACCATAACATATATCAAAGAACCTACTATGTTAGCATATAGAATGCTATTCATACAAGTTCTTTCAACATCAGTGCTAGGACACTGATCTATACTCATCTTGAATTTAGGGTTTGTCGGAGTCACAACAGGTTTTGAATTCGACATATCATACTTTTTGAGAATCTTCCGTAGGTATGCCTCTTGAGATAAGCATAATATCGACTGCTTTCTATCTCTTCGGATGTCAATCCCAATAATCCTGGACGCAACTCCCAGATCCTTCATGTCGAACTCCTTATTGAGTTCAGCCTTCACCCTCATTACCTCTTCGACATTGTTGCTTGCTATTATAATATCATCCACATAGAGAAACAAAACAACAAATGAATTACCCGGTCGAAATCTGAAGCAAACACAATAATCTAGCTGACTTCTAATGAAACTTATGAGTGTCATGAACTTGTTGAATCTCCTATTCCTCTATTGAGGATATTGTTTCAGTCCATATAAGGATCTATTCATCTTGCACACATAATTTTCCTTCCCTTTTTTTACATACCCTCCAGGTTGCCTCATCAAGATTGTTTCATCTAAATCACCGTACAAGAATGTAGTCTTCACATCCATCTGTTCCAGTTCAAGGTCAAACTGTGCCACTGTGACAAGCAACATTCTAATAGATTTGTGCTTCACAACAGGAGAAAACACATCATTGAAGTCGATACCTTCTTTATGAGTGAACCCCCTAGCAACCAATATTGCCTTGTATCTCTTCGACGCCACTCATTCGATTCCTTCCTTAACTTTGAAAATCCATTTACAACTGACTAACCTGGCTCCAACAGGTTTCTTGATCAGTTTCCAGGTGTTGTTATCATGAAGAGATTTCATCTCATCATCCATGGTCTTCAGCCATTATGTTTTTTTCCGACTCCTCATAAATTCCTTATAGTCTACAGGTTCTTCGTTTAGAACCTCACTTCAAAGATTAAGGCATATGTTATAAGATCTGCATACCCAAGTCTCTGAGGTGGCTTGATGACTCTCATCGATCTGTCTCTTGCTAGCAGATAGTCATTATCAATCACCTCATCTTCGACAATATCTTCTGCATCTTCTTCGACTTCATCTGAGGTACGCAATTTAGCATCAACATGCTCCACCTCAACAGGAATCTCTTCCTGTTTCAGCTCTTCGTCACCATCATCAATTTTCTTGAAAGCCATCTCTGCTTCATCGAAAACTACATCTCAATTGGTGATACACCTCCTGTGACCTGGCTATAAGCACCATAGCTTGTAAACTTTGTCTCCTTCAGGGTATCCCATGAACATGCATTTCAGAGCTCTAGGTTCAACTTTATCTTGCCTAATATGAGCATAGCCCATGCAGCCAAATACTCTTAGTTTATCGAGACTATGTGGATGTCCCAACCAAACTTCTTCAGGTGTCTTCATTCCCAAGGCAGTCAAGGGACATCTATTTATCAGGTAAGCTGCTGTCGAAACAGCTTCCGCCCAAAACACCTTCTTCAATCCAGCACTAACCAACATACATATATCACTTTAAAGGATTGTTCGATTGAATCTGTCAGCTAAACCATTTTGTTGAGGAGTACCTGCACAGTCTTATGCCTTGCAATCCTAGACTCAACACAGTAACTGTCGAAGGCTTTGTTGCAGAATTCAAGGCCATTGTCGGTTCTCAACCTCTTAACCTTTCTTCCAGTTTGATTTTCAACTAGAATCTTCCAACTTTTGAAATTCTCAAAAGTTTCATCCTTCGTCTTCTGACTGAATATCCATAGCTTTCTGGAATAGTCATCAACGATGGATAGAAAATACTTTGCACCTGAGTGTGAAGGATTTCTTGCATGCCTCCAAATATCAGCATGAATGTAATCCAGGGATCCATGTGTTATTTTCTTACCTTTGTTAAACTTCGCCCTACAGGATTTACCAAATACACAAGATTCACAAAACTCCAACTTTTCGACTTTGTCACCTCCTAGTAGGTTCTGCTTCCCCAGTTCGACCAGGCCTCTCGCTGACATGGCCCAATCTCATGTGCCATAATTCTGTCTTAGACACAAGTTTCGTGGATGCAACATTTGTCAAACCACTTATAACCTCAGCCTCAAGGGTATACAAGTCTTGTTTCTTCACGCCTCTCAAGACTTCCTTCGACCCCTTCATGACTCTTAGGATACTTTTCTCTCCTTGAAAAACGTATCCCTTTCTATCGAATTCACTAAAAGAAATCAAATTTCTCTTCAAGTCAGGTACATACCTGACTTTAGTCAATAACCTTATTGACTCATCATGGAGCTTTAATCTCACAAATCCAATACCTGCAATTTTGCAAGATTTATTGTTTCCCAATAGCACAGATCCACCATCTTTATCGCATAGCTCCTCGAATAATTCTCTGTTTGGAGTCATGTACCAAGTGCAACCTGAATCCATAATCCACTCTTTTCTCGAGACGCCACTTGAAACTACATGACCATCAGATGAGTCAAAGTCATCTTGAATAATGGTTGTGTTGCCATCACCTTCATAATCTTTCAGGGCACACCTTTCTTGTGTGACCCTCCTTCTTATAGTGATAACATTGAATACCAGATGTTTCGCCATTATAAGACTTCTGTTTACTTTTACCTTTCTTCTTGTCGAACTTACCATCCTTTCGCAAGAATTTTCCCTTAACGGTCAAACCTTCACCCATCGTCGAAGGTTTATGCTCCTTTTGTTTGTTCAAGTCCTTAGAATACAAGGTTGATTGAACTTCTTCAAAGGTCAGGGACTCCCTTCCATACAAGAGAGTTTCTTTGAAGTGAGCATATGTTATGGGCAAAATACACAGCAACAATAGTTCTTGATCTTTATCATCGATCTTCACATCAATATTTTCAAGATCAAGAATCGTCTTGTTTAACATATCCAATTGCTCAGCCAATACTTTGTCTTCGCTCATCTTGAATGAATACAAAGCTTGCTTCAGGTAGAGTCGATTCACCAGAGATTTGGTCATGTACAAACTTTCATGTTTCACCCATAATCCTGATGATGTAGTCTCCTTTGATACCTGTCGAAGAACCTTATCACCAAGGATCAACAATATTACGCTGTGGGCTTTCTTGATCATGCCCGTCTTTTCTTTTGCCGTTAATGCATCGTCCATGGTTGCTTCTCCCTTAAACGTTTCCAAACAACCCTGCTGAACTAGTAGGGATTTCATCTTCAAGTGCCACAGACCAAAGTCGTTCACTCCGGTGAACTTTTCAATCTCATACTTTGTTGAAGACATCTTCTCCATGCTCACCACACCAATTTGTTATGAATCAGATGCCTTGAAACAAAGTATAAACGGTTTCTTTATGATCAAGAAACACACAAGGGTTATGGTTAACAAAGAAAACAAGGTAAAACAACAGGGAACAATAAGGATTGGTTATAAACCGTTATTCTTTCCTTTCTCTTAGAACAAGATTACAAGTATACAAGAATAACAAAATAACCTCTCTCACTTGAAATTAGGATTTTATCTTCTTATTTTTCCTTATGACAAGATTGAGAAACTAGCATCCTATTTATAAGAAAAATAGCACACTAACCTAATGAGCTTTTTAACAATTACCCATTACAAGCTAACTTAGGATACAAGCTAACTTAAACAATTGGGCTTAGAAGAAAGACCCAATTCAACGTGCTAACAACCCTAACAATATTGACTAATGCATGTTAGAACAAACTTCGACTACAACACACATTACTCCAACAGCAGCATGCGAACATACTTTGACCTCATGCTTAATTCTTGTCGAACCAGAAGCTACCCTTCAACCATACTAGAGTTCAATCCAACATCTCACAATAGTAGATCACAAAAAATAACATTTTATTCAAATTCCACTACGGTATTAAAGAGCATTATTTTTGTGCTTAATTTGAGCAACAACATCAACATCTTCAGAGAAAAGTTACTCTTCAATAACGTTGACTTTAAATCCTGAATTTATGATAAATCAATAATAATTTATAAAAAATAATGATTACTAATACTAAAATAATTAACGTTGATGCAATGCAGTAGATATGAGATCCTTATATCTAACTATAACTTTTTTGTGTTAGTATTGCTTCTCTTAATCTGAGAGGGAAAGAATGTGATCAAAGCCAGCAAGACATATTAGGGTATAAAACTAAAAAACTTAAAAACATGTAAACACGTAAAAGAAAAATGCTTTTGTAGAGAAGACAATCGACCTGCTTCTTCACCAACTTAAGAAAAAGTCACACAACAACCGTTTATAATTTGACCACCACAACACTTGTCGTCATAAACTTGTTGTTGCCATAACAAATTTATCACTGTGAAATTACGCACCACAGTAAAACCATCAAAAATACCATAGTCGTCGTCGTCTTGTCGATTAGGAAGTACTGCAAAGAATGCTCAAACCAATAGAGTGAGCCTAACATGAATCCTGAGTGAAGATTAAACTAGTTGTAGGAAGGAAAAATGAATAATAAATGCCATACCTATTAACAAAGAGGAATGAAGAAATAATGTTGGAAAATGAAGAAATCTTTTGGAGAAGAAGAAATGTAGAGCCACGAAATGGAGAGAGACAAAGGGTTTCAAAAACCCTATTGAATGAGAGAGAGAGAGAGAGAGAGAGAGAGAGAGAGAGAGAGAGAGAGAGAGAGAGAGAGAGAGAGAGAGAGAGAGAGAGAGAGAGAGAGAAAATCATTGTAATGAAAGAGAAACCTTATTCAAGTACAATAATGATATGATGACACATAAGACAAAACTTGAAAAAGTTGGATTGAATAGGTTGGTTTGGAACTAAATAGACTAAAATTTGGTTCTCGTCATTGCAAAAGTGAAAGAAAGTAGAAGAAATAGAAACCAAATCGGTTCAGTTTGCTAGTTTCGTTCAAAAATGAAAGTTTTGGACCAAATTTGCCCCATTTTGAGGATGTGTCAAAATCAGAGGGAAAGACATAAATGATATTTCCACAACATGTTATATTCTTAAATTATAGATTTTTCTCTCCCCATCTTCTCTTTCCTTTTTATTTTTCTAAATATAAATAAAAAATTGAACCCTTTTTTAATGAAATAAAGAGAAATACACAAAAATATTTAATTCTCAAAACACAAAATTTAGTCTCAACAAAAAACATAATTATTTTATGGTTATTAAAAAATTATTCATAAATATTAAAAATAATTTATAGTTATAAAATTAACAAATTATTTGATAAAATTGTTAAAACAACTAACAAGTCATTATCGACACAATACCTATTTTATTTTTAATCAATTATTGTCTTTATTTGAGAGACAAAATTCTTGTTTTCAAATGTCAAAATATATTATTTTTTCTTTTTCCATCTCACGGGTTTCTAAAATGTCTTTTTTTTTTGTACCTTATCAAATTGGATAATACTTAACAATGGTGTAGACAACTAACTTTTCATGTCACGGGTCACTACTAGAACAATATTATTTTATTTTAATTAATAATTACCTTTATTTGAGAGATAAAATCTTTATTTTCAAATGTCAATTTTTAAATTTTTTTTTTTCCATCTCATATGTTTTTATTTTTGTTTTTGTATGGATATTTAATATAATTGAGTTTATATGATCATTTTTGTTATGATATAATTCAAATTGTGTAGCCCAATCCCAAAGTTAATTAGGGTTTAGAGTTTGTTACTTAGTATACAAGTTAATTGTATATAAATAGACATATTTAGTGATTTAGTTTGTATAATCATAATTCAATAATATCATTCCTTATCTTCATTCTCTCTTGTTTTTTTCTCTCCTAACTGAAAGTGCCTCACATACTAACAAACTGGTATCTAGAGCTCCAATTAGTTTCTTGATAGTGTTTTCAAGAATCACATATCAGTGATTATGTTTTCGAGATAGTGGATTGTTAATTATATTTGCTGCAAAGATGAATGACACCAACGACATTCTGAATTCTCTTATAATTCTAGACGATAAGAATAAGATCTAATGGAGAAAACATATGCGATCTCTGCTTGGCTTTCATGAACCCCTTGAGGTGGTTACTAATGACTCCCATAAGCTTGCTGAGAATGAAACTGATGCTCAGAGAGTTGCGAACAAGGAGGCTAAGAATAAATATTGCAAGGTTGCGTATTGCATTCAATCGACGATAAATTTGGAAAATTTCGACAAGATCTCTCATGCTGAGTTGGCGAATGAGGCATGGGATATTCTTGTCAATTACCATGAAAGAGGTGAAAAATTCAAAGTTGTCAAATTACAGACTTTGCGACAGAATTATAAATTGCTGCAGATGGGAGAAGACGAAAAGATTGTAGACTATGTATCAAAGGTGCAAAATCTCATCAATCTGATGAAGGGTTGTGGTGAAACTAGGGGTGGGAAAACGGGTTGTGGCCCGCCGACCCGCACATCTGCAAAAAAATGGCGAGTTAGGTTGGGATTTTGTGCCCACCTAAACCGCCTCGCTTTAAGCCTATCCCATCTTAAGCCTGCCAAAAAAGGGGCAGGTTGGCCTGCCAGCCCGCCAACGTAGTTATCAAACACTAAAATCAATTTTTTGATTAGTTGAAGGTTAATACTTGAACTATATTCAGAAATACTTATTGATGGTTCTATTTTATACATTTATTTGTGGATATATGTAATATTTTTTTAAAGTAAAATTTGTTAAAAAGATGCTTTATAAAAACTTGTTGTAAAAAATAAGTGAAAAATCTAATTGAAATGTAAAAATAAGTCTATTAATATATTAAAAAAATGAAAAATGAAAAAAATAAAAAAAATAGTCGGGCAAGCCCGCTGCTCGCCAACCCACCACCTTGGGGGGGGGGGGGGGGGGGGGGGGGGGAGGGGGGCTAGTACTTTAAGCCCATTTTCACTTGGCGGACTTGCCCACCCCACCTTTTTTTACGGGCTTATGGCAGGCGGGGTGTGGCGGGGCGGGAGACCCATTTTACCATTCCTAGATGAAACCCTAACTGATAAGATGATAATTGAGAAGGTAATGTGTACGCTGACCTCTCACTTATCATGTTATCATAACTATTTAAGAATCCAACAATCTTAAAACTCTAAAACTAGAAGATTTAGTTGGCTCATTGGAGGCGCATGAGATTATGATTGTCGAAAGGAAAAAGGTTCAAGATTTAATACAAGCACTGCATGCTCAGATATGGAAGAAGCATGGCGGTTCTAACATATTCAAAGACAAAAGAGACAAGACTCAGAGCAAGAAGTCTCGGTCGAACCCTTAAAAGCATAAGGTCGATGATAAGACTTCTGAATCCTCGAAAAGAGGAAAAGAAACTCCTATAACAAGAAGCGAACCTCGCACGCCAAAATTCAAATGATTTTGAAGATATGGTGCTTATGGCTGCAGTTGCAGAAGACCATGTCGACTCAAGGATCTGGTTCCTCGACTCTGGCTGCTCGAATCACATGATTAGTCGAACAGTGTGGTTAACAGATTTGACTAGTCGAAGTAGAGCAAAATCAAACTTGATAATAATAGCTCATTGCAAGCAGAAGGTACTAGTGACATCATTATTCAATGGAGCGGGGAAGGAAAAGCTATGACCAAAGATGTACTTTATGTAACTGGAATGAAGTGAAACCTGCTAAGTGTTGGACAACTGGTCGAAAAAGGTTTCTCAATTATTATGAAAGATGGAGTCTTGGAACTGTTCGACACTCATAATAATTTGGTCTTGAAATCTCATTTGTCGAAGAATACGACATTCAAGACCATGATTAGTTCGGTTAAAGTGCAATGTCTAAAAACTGTTGTCGACCACAAGCATAGTTGGTTGTGGCATTTGAGTTTTGGACATTTGAACTTTCGATCACTCAATCAACTGATTACTCAATATATGGTAATTGGTATACCAAGTCTTAAGGCCCGATAAACTCTGTGAAGGTTGCTTAGTTGGAAAGAAATCCAGAAAGTCTTTAGTTTCGACTATGCCAATGAGATCGTCTTGCATACTAAAAATAATACATTCAGATGTGTGTGGTCCAGTTGAGGTGGGTGTTCAAATTGAAGTACAATCCTGATGGGTCGATTATAAGACACGAGACAATATTAATAGCTTGAGGGTTTCTTTAGAGAGCATGACTCGATTACTCTTAAGTATATGCATTTATAACAAGAATGGAGAACGTTTGATTGGTAGTAGCCTTGACATGTAAGCAAGGATGGTCAATATTTTACTTAGATTTAAAATTAACATTTTTGAATGGTCCCTTAGACGAAGAAGTCTATGTCACATAACCTCCTGGGTTTGTGATACCGGAGGAAGTAAGGAAAACATATAAGTTGCACAAATGCTTTATGGCCTTAAGAAGCCACCTAGGGCATATAACAAGAAAACTAACTCATACTTAATTGAATTGAGATTCGTCATATACAGGTCTGATTATGATGTCTATGTTCAACTTGTGGCATATGATATAACAATAATCTACTTATATGTCAATTACTTGTTAGGGTGTTACATCACATATTTTGTTCTTATTTCCAATTTAAAACTTAAAATTTGGGTCCATTTGTTATTAATACGATTTCCATTCCCTATATATAATATGTAAAAAGAAGTCTAGTAAACAAATTAATTAAAACAACTAAATTTTTACTCTCAAAATACTACATATTTTTAAATTTAAGTTATTTTAATACTTTACATATGTTTTTTTTTCAAATTTCCCTCTCATATTATTAATAAAAGAACAAATTTATAAATTTACTCATAATTCCAACTTATCAGTTAAAATTGACAAAATAAATTATAATTTATAATAATGAAGTACTATTTAATACCAACTAAATAGATGAAATCAACATCCTTATCATGATGAATGAAGTATTCAAAATGTTTGACATTTCTATACATTTCTTGTTTGACATTTCTATACCTATGATTATTAGGAGTTGATTTTAATGATTTGACAAGTGAGCTCACATGAGTTAATAACATACAAACGAGTCATTAGTTAAGAATTTCTTTAAACAATTTATTATTTTTGCAAAATAAATTATAATATTTATTTTGACAAAATTAAAAATTAGTAGTAAAATAAAAATCTATATACCATCTTTTACCAATTGAGTTGTCACATTAAGTTTATTTTACCCATCATATCATCAAAATTCTATCTTAAACATAAATTACTTCAAAAATAAAAAATAAATATCAAAAATTAAAAAATATAGATAAAAAACCTATTTTTGTTTAATAACATTTTTTTTAATATTATTATTATTAATTTTTATTATAAAAAAATCAGAAAACAGGAGGCACCGTTTGTCTTTGACTCGGTGAGTACAATACAAACAAGAAAAAGCCCTAGTTTTCATTTTCATAATCCATAATCTGCCACCTTTATTTTATTTGCACTTTGCCCCCTAATTTTTACCATTTTACCATTTTCACCACCACCTACTTCAAAAAGACAAAAACCAGCATCGCCTCGTTCCCTTTCAAGTTTCGTATTCTCATTTCACGCGCCACCGCAGTTTCCAACTTCACATCGAACCATCTCTCTATCTTTTCATATTACCTTTTCCTTTTCTACCCCCGGCTCCAATTCCGGGGTGTGGTCCCCATTTTCTGTTGAAAACCTTTTTATTTTTCTTCTTTTGCTGCTACGAGTCGTTGTCGTTATGGGCGATCTTCATGTAAACGGTGTCGTTTTCGGGGAGGATCGCCCTTACTCCTCGTCACCGCCTTCTCCGCCGCTTCCTGTTTTGAATCTCGATCCTTCGTTTGTTACGGATGAGGGTTGGTCGGCGGCTGAGGAAACCACGGCTGAGATTCTCCGCCGGATTCAACCTAATCTCGCTGCTGACCGAAGGAGGAGAGAGGTTGTTGATTATGTTCAGAGACTAATCCGTTTCGGTGCTCGCTGCGAGGTGATGTTGCTCGTTCTTCCACTTTTAGGTTAATTTAATTCCTCTGGTTTCTGGTTTCTGTTTGTCGATATGTTTGATATTCGCTTATTTTTGTTTAAGCTCTTAGATGATGCCAGCTCCTTTTTCTTATTTTCGTTAATTCTTCTGGTTTCTGTTTCTTCGTTTGCTGATTTGTTTGATATTTAGTGTGACATTTGTGAACAACTTCACCGTTTGGAGTGTATGTGTTGCGTGTTGTTTTCAATGGATATATTCACTGTGTTTTAGTTTGATAACTAAGATTAGGTCAGCTGAAATAAAATAAGGTGTGTTTAGTAGGGTGATTTGTATGGCCGAGGAAATCACGGTGGAACGGTTGGAGATTCAATGAGGGAATTAGTTCTTGAAAGGCGTTTCTCCTCGTATCCATCTTGTTTTTCATATCTGTAAGGTGGACTTGGTATAAAACCCTAAACCATCACTCGCAACCATTGAATACATTAATATTTATTAAGTTATTAATCATTAATACATCCAAGAGTTGTGAGGAGTGTATCATAGTTCCTATTAATTCTTCATGTAATTTTCAGAAGAGATGAACTGGTGGCGGAGATGGAAACCAACTATAGATGTTGGTCATGATTTTACTTTGGTGGGAGCTAGATATGTGAGCATGAATGTTGGATGGGAGATGGTAGGAGCCTGTTGAAATGAATGTAGAAAGCTTGGTTCTGAAATTTTTGAGAATTGGGAAGGTAACAGAAGATTAAGCATTTTTCTTTACATGGGAGAGAGAAATCAATGATTAAGCGGTTGCTCTGTTAGTGTTAACCCCTTGTGGAATACGACAAAATTGCTAAAGCTGTTGCCAAATGTTTGGAGAAAGCTTGATTTTGAAGTGAGAGTTTTTCAGAATTGGGAAGGTAAAGGAAGATGGTGTGTTTCTCTTTAAGTGGGAGAGAGAAATCAATGATTAAATCGTTTATCTTTTAGTGTTTACTCATTATGGAAAACGACAAAGTTGCAAAAGCAATTGACAAATGTTCGGAGAAAGCTTGATTTTGAAGTGGGAGTTTTGAGAATTGGGAATCTAACGGAATATGCAATGTTTCTCTTTAAGTGGAGAGAGAAAGCAGTGATTAAAAGAGTTGCTCTGTTAGTGTTCACACCTTGTGGAAAACGAAAAAATTGAAAAAAGTCGTTGCCAAATGTTTTGTGAAATATTATCGCAGGACAAGTCTTTTTGTTTAGTTAAATTGAAGTGGAATTTGAATGAATTAAACACAGTATTTTCCATTCCCTTTCTATGTTTTATTTTTTATATTTTTTAAAGTTCACGTTATATTCCGAAAAGATTAAATTGACGCCCCATCACTTCATTTTTATTTATGATATTTTATATTCTACAATATGTAATTTAATAGATTTTAATCAGATATAAAATTATTGATAGCAAGCATAGTTATCAGTATAGCATAACATATGAATCCAAACACACAAACTATGTAGGTCCCATATACCAAACACTTAGTAGGGAATGCGACACATACCCATGCCACATACTGAAGAATATTGTAAACATGGTAACTATGTTGTGAATAATTGCCCACATTAAAAGGCTCCCTTGTTTTCTAGGGTTGGTGAGATCGTCAGCTTGTACTTATATTGCTTTTTAAATATTTTATTGCGAAATCAATAGTTAATGAAATTTCGGACAACTTAGGTTGGGTACTATTGAGATCCCACATTGATTCGATATATGACCAAATAGTCTTTATAATGCTTGATCTACCCTCAACTCTTGTGCCAACTTTTGGGGTTGAGTTAGACTAAGTTCAAATTCAGAGAGGATTTAGAGCCTATTATAGATTTTTTACTGGGCCACCTGTATCTTCCATGTTCTAGATGTTTCGTTCTAGGCGTGAGGTGCTGCTGTAATTGGGCCACATGCATTTGTCTACCTAGATGCTTATTTGTATGTGTAACAGAGTGTGCTAAGATCACACATTGACTAGATATATGAACAAAATAGTCTTTATAAAGCTTGGACAATCACCACCTCTTAAGCTAACTCTTAGGTTTAATTACATGTAAGCCCAAATTCTGCGAGGCACCATAGCAATTGCTACTCTTGAATCAATGTGTACCCGTTGACAATACAAGTGTTTCCTACTTCTGTTTCAAAATGCATGTTGTTTAAGGATTTTGCTCAAGGTTATAGAGACATTAATGGCATTAGTAGAAGAAAATTACAATATTCAACTAAACGACCCTCTTTTTAAATAGTCAAAATATTAACATTCCCTCAATGCTCCCTAGCACTCCATTTAATGGGGATATTAAGAGATAGGAATAAAAATTGGAAAAATTAGTTGATGAGTTTTTTATATTTAAAGAGATCAATAAAATCAAACAAAAGTGTTCAGCAAAAAAACAAATATTTTGGAATGTAGTACAGTTTCCACTTTTGCCATATGTAGGTTTAGTGTATTTTCAACCTAATGTATTCCCATATATATAATATATCAATAATAGTTTCGCCTTTAAAAAAATTGGTTTGATGTATTTACATCATTGATGGATTGCTGTTTTCTGATCTTTAGTTCTAACTTCAAATAATTATCATTTGCAACATGTAATCTTAAAATTTACTTCAGGCAATAGATGCCAGACAAGCACGCCCTAATTATAGAAAGAATAAAATAGTGAAATGTACATTGTTTCGCATTAAGTTTCCCCTTGTGATAGGACTTACTACATTGACACCTTTCTTGTTTGTGAAATAAGTCCAGCATCCTTTACTTTATGAGCTGCTTTTGCACCCTAACACCCTTTGTTTGAAGAACCACACACCCCTTCATGGGTGGACCTTATACAAAACCCCCTTGAAAGTGACAACGAAAAGGAAGTATGGAATTTCGCAAACAAGGTTGTATGTGTAATCTATTGTAATTATAATGTCTTGTTTCTCCTCTAAGGTAATCAAGGTTGTTGATATGCCTTAATAGTCCTATAGTTCTTCAAGGTTACAGCATGAAGAGTGGTAATAGTGGGCTATATCAGAAATATTAGGTTTGTTGACTCTCACAAACTAATTTAGGAATTGGAGACAACTTGAAAAAGCATCACTGAAAACTGCTGTTTGTTTGCTTATCTGTGCTCCTGTCTTTTATCTTTGATATCTATTCTGGTTTGAGTCAGTGAGTTGTTGGTGTTTTCTGTTTGTAATAACTACTATAGGATATTTGGAATAAAATCATTTTGAATTGTTTTGATCAATAAAAAAAGATCTATCTTTGGAAGTTGTTTTATTGGTACTATTTGTTTCAGAAAGTTATATTATAGCAATTGACTTTGATTCAGAAAGTTATATTATAGCAATTGACTTTGATTCAGAAAGTTTATTAGCTTGTACCTCACCAAAGAGAACCATCATAGCATGTTGTTAGGACTGAATTGCTGACCCTAGTTCCTTGCAGTGTCCACCGTTTAGCACTCTGGTTTTTCTGTTGCATATTGTGGTTTCTTGTTTCTATATTAACCCTTTTGAATTGAATGTATATATTTTAGCCATATCAGTTGAGACACATTTTTTTGCCCGCATAAACAATGCCTTATATCTTAATTATTGAATATTTCTTGGAAAGTGCTTATTCAATTTAGTGCAGCTGATTGATATGGAAATTTAATGAATAAATTTTCATGACTCTTGGTACTGCTGTTAGGATTATTTTTAAGGTGGGTATAATATAACCAATTTTACATTTTCTCTATTTCAGGTCTTTCCATATGGGTCAGTTCCATTAAAAACATATCTTCCAGATGGAGATATTGATCTGACAGCACTTAGTTGTCAAAACATTGAGGATGGCTTGGTATCTGATGTTCATTCTGTTCTTCGGGGAGAGGAAAACAATGAAGCTGCTGAATATGAAGTAAAGGATGTTCGATTCATTGATGCAGAGGTTCTTTCCATCCCCTTCCTTGATACCTTATATGAAAACAGAATACAACTTAGTTTGTGAAACATTTGTTGCCCATAAATTAGAAATCACCAGCTACGAACCTGAAAATGTTGAACCTGTCCTTCAATATTTACTTTTATTTGAGGGAAAGGATGAAAGCATTTATTTTTTCACTCTCTTTTGAAACTTTGAGGTGTTCTCAAATGTTCAGATAACTGTCTCTTCTATTACCATCTTTTCCTATTTTCTAAAGCAGGCAGTGTTAAAGAGTGTTTCGTCTGTGGTTTGGGAATGGATCCTCTTATATAAAATTTCACATAACTTGTTATGTGAATTTTTTTGGCCCATCTCATTAAACTTTGCAAATTTTGATATGAAGCCAAATCTAATGTTTATCAAAATTGAGACAGACCCAATATTTTCACGAGAGCATGCATTTCCTCATGCTGTATGCTCTTATTGAATTACAGAAATATCTTTTCCACCCCCACGTTGTTGCTATGCGTAGGTAGTGAGCTTTATGTTGGTGCTTAGCTTCACCTAAAATCTGGAGCAGTTTCCATAAATTCTTGTTGATTTTAAATCTAACTTCATTTGTGCAGATTTTTCTAAACTGATGCGGTAGGCTGAATCTGAATGCCAGTTTATTGCTGAATTAACTTGACTTTTATATTTCTTATACATGAAAATATTGAAACATTGCATTTACTGAAAATGCTAAATGTGTGTTTTTGGCGGGTTGTTTTCACAGCAGTTTCCCTTTTTGATTTTATCCGTTGATTCATATATTGGAGATTCTTCTCTGCAGGTTAAGCTTGTAAAATGCCTTGTACAGAATATTGTTGTAGACATCTCTTTCAATCAGTTAGGAGGACTCAGTACACTATGTTTTCTTGAGAAGGTATTATTGAAGTGGCCTCTTAAGACCGCCGATTATATTTTGTAACAAACTGTTTCAAATTTACTTTTCTCTATCTTTACTTACACTTCCGAATGGTGATCCATCTTTTTAATATTTTCTTCATTTATATGATTCTTAAGACTTTTGAAAAAAATGTTATGCATTTTTTTTGTTGTGTTGCATTATACAGTTTCCATTGTATCTGCTGTTAACTGAATTCTGTATTTGTATTTTGTAGGTTGACCGTCTTGTAGCCAAGGATCATATCTTCAAACGTAGTATTATCCTGATAAAAGCTTGGTGCTACTACGAGAGTCGTATTCTTGGTGCCCACCACGGGCTGATCTCTACCTATGCTTTGGAAACACTGGTTCTGTATATTTTCCATCGATTTCATGTGACCTTAGATGGTCCTCTGGCAGTAAGTTCTGCATTGAATTTACATGAATAATAATACATTTTAAGGAAAAAGAAAGAAAAATCTGAATCACATGATGCTGGTGATGCATCCTTTCAATTAGCATTTTATGCACCCTGCCCTTTTCCAGGTTCTCTACAGATTTTTGGACTACTTCAGCAAATTTGATTGGGACAATTATTGTGTAAGTTTGAAGGGACCAGTTGGCAAATCTTCTTTGTCAGATGTAGTAGGTATGCAAGATATTTTTGGTATCATCAAGTAGCTTTAGCTCGTTTTTTTGATTCTCTGCTGTTGTGTGAAGCTGAGGCACAGGAAAATGGAGGGAATACTCTGCTGACTGAAGAATTCATTAGAAGCTGCGTGGAATCATTCTCGGTACCTCCAAGAGGACTTGATCTAAATTTGCGTGCATTTCCCCATAAACATCTTAACATCATTGATCCATTGAAGGAAAACAACAACCTCGGCCGTAGTGTCAATAAAGGTATGAAGTGTTTTTCCTTTTAGTCTGAGCGACTGTTGATTTGTGCTTTTAATGTTGTGGCTATTAAAAACTGGATCCGATTGGAATGAAAAGATGTATTATTATTATTGAATGAGCATTAAAAACTTACAAATTCGTTGATTTGTGCTTTTAATGTTGTGGCTATTAAAAACTGGATCAGATTGGAATGAAAAGATGTATTGTTATTATTGAATGAGCATTAAGAACTTACAAATTCCTTGATTTGTGCTTTTAATGTCGTGGCTATTAAAAACTGGATCAGATTGGAATGAAAAGATGTATTATTATTATTATTATTGAATGAGCATTAAGAACTTACAAATTCCTAGATATTCCAGAAAGCTAGACTCTCCGAATTATAATTTCACCAATTGTCTAACTCTCCATCTGACCCTAATTTCTATTTACAAGCTGTGGAATGAGAGAGAATGAAAGATATATAAGGTTATTTCTATTTACAAGCTGTGGAATGAGAGAGAATGAAAGATATGTAAGGTAAAACCGCATGTTGGAGCTACACCACAAATGTTTCATTATATAGGCTAAGCAACAAATCAATATACTATCTATGCATTAATTACAATAGAATATGCTTTTCCTATATTTACAAAATATACTATCTAAATTAAATATCAACACTCCCCTTTGAGATGGAGTATATAAATCTAATGCACCGAACTTACAATAACAATCAAGTCTTATTCCACTAAGTGGGATCGGTTACATGCATTAAATTCTGTTATAATGTTCTATCCAAGACCATGTTTATATTCAATTCGTTAATCTCGAGATCTTTCTTAATAGTTTCTCTTATAGTTTTTCTAGGTTTTCCTCTATTTCTAGCTGTTTGACCCATCTATATTTGATCCATTCTCCTTGCAGCAGAACCTATGGATCTTTTCTCTACAAGCCAAAGCTACCTAAGTCTATTTTCCACCATCTTTTATATTATAGATGTTACTCCAACACACTCTCTAATATTGTCATATCTAATCTTATCTCGTCTAGTCTTAACATATATCCAATGCACCATCCTCATCTCTGCTACACTTACTTTAAAGGGTGGGAATAGGTTGGGCCGAGTTAGGCTTTGCCAAACCTGAGTTTGGCCCACTAAAAAGTTCAAAGGCTAAGCCTGACCTATAGCCTATCATAGACTTATTTTAAGTCTGAGTTTGACCTTTTCGGAGGTCTAGTTGGCCTATTAGCCGGCATAAAAGTCTTATTTCAATTACCTCCCATGCATAAAATCAAATGCACAGAGCTTGCTACATATATAATTGATTCTAGGACGTCTCAGGAATTTTATAAAAACATCTATTAACTGATCATTAGAATTGACAAAGCTTGTGACAATGTCGCTTGATTCGATCTTCTCCCTAACAAAATGATGATCTATCTCAATATGCGGGCTCCTCACAAAAAACTAGATTTGAGGCAATGTGAAATGCAAATCGATTATCATTGATTAGTGTCATTGATCCTACCTCTTCAAATTGAAGCTCTTTCTCTTTGAGCAACTTTTTCAACCAAATGAGCTCGCTTGTTAATAATGCCATGGACATGTATTCCGCCTCCTTGTTGGATTTTGCAACTTCATTTTATTTCTTACTCTTTCAAACTATCAAGTTTTTTCCAACAAGTACACTATATTCATAAGTGAATTTCCCTTCAATGGGTAAGCTTGCTCAATTAGCATCGGCGTCTCTATCTTCATAAATGAGATAGTTTTCAGAAGCACTTTTGATGTCTTTCAAAATCCGAATTGCAATATCCATCTTTTCATTTTGAAACACTCTTTTATTTCAAATGGGTCATTGTGGGACAGAGGGAGTATATAATTAGTGGATGAGAGATCCATGGTCCGGATCCGGTAAAGGTTGATATGGCTGGATTTGGCTGGAAAATGATCGGAATGAGTACTAGAATAGGTGACAACAGTAGAGGAGGGGGTAAATTGGAGTTGAAACACAAAAGACAACGAGTCCACAAGCAAGTATGATGTATGGTTGCTTCTCAATACTTTATTGAATTGAAACAGATAAAATAAGAGGACACGAGAGACATATGCAAAAACCGTTTTCAGCTACACCGCGGAGGGCTATCTACCAGGAATGGCTTCCTAGAATGTGTTTTGTCCGCTTGCATATTACCTAAAAAAACTGCAATTGTAGACAATAATAATCCTCACAACCCACACCAGCATGGTTTTAATTGTGGTTCTAGCAGGAAAGGCTGGTTGGTGAAGTTTTGTACATTGAAGATATGTTTTGAATTTTTCTTAGAAACTCACAAAAAGCAAAGAATCTTAAAATATACGAAGCATGGATTCCAACATGGATACAGACACTCCGACACAGATAACCTAAAAATATAGGACACCGACACCGTTACATATATGATAGTATTTGAGTTTTATTTTTCCATTATTATTTAAAGAGTTAAAAATATATTAATCAGAATTAACGTCTTTAATTCTTCATTGATAACATTGCTTTAGTATATGTTTTAGTAAATATTTAAGCCTGATCTAAGAGAGATTTGTTCAAAAAATGTATAAGGTGTGTTGAAATAAAGAAAAAAACAGTTTTTTTTTTTATAAAAGTGTCGGACACCGATTTAAAGAATGTCGAATCAAAGAAAATAACTATTTTTCTGCAGGACATTTGTCTGACTTTTTTGACACTTGTTTGACTTTTTCGACACGTGTCATACAAGTGTCGGACACCGCGACACGCCTACACCTAGAGGTGTCCGTGCTTCATAGCTTAAAATTATCATTCTTCACCTTGATGAACCTACATTGCGTCTTCTGTAGGTGTTTCTGTTTCTATTTTTTGTTTTGTTTTTGTTTTTGTTTTCTATGAACAGTTATTAGTGAAATCATTATGATTTTTTTGTTTGATTTAAACTTATAATATGTTTAACTATTTGCTAAGCTGTACTTAGATCGAGAATATAATAACTAAACCACCATTTATTTGTCTGTAAAAATGCCTGAGTGGATCTGTTTCTTTCTCTCCATTCCTTCCCTATATGATTGGACCAACATAAATTAAGTAAACAATTCTGTCTTCTTGTACTACAACTAGAAACCTCAGTCTAGTAGCTTTACATACCCCTACCACTGTAGCAATGCTGCTATTTTACATAATTTGTTCGTTCTTGTATACACTTTTCATGAACCAGAGGACATAAAAAAATTTGTCATAGGTGCCTTGCTTTTGTCTATGATCCATTCATGTCGTCTAATTTTATATTACAATGATGGTATTCATTTATTTCTTTCAGGTAATTTCTTTCGAATACGCAGTGCATTTAAGTATGGTGCCCGTAAACTTGGCTGGATTCTTACGTTACCAGAAGATAGAATAGCAGATGAGCTTAATAGGTTCTTTGCGAACACTTTGGATAGGCATGGAAGCAATCAAGGCAATGAAGACAATTCATTTTTGTGTTTATCTACTGGATTGAAAGATACAATAACTGGAAATCCACATAATTATGAAATTAGAAATGAAAGAGAAAGATATGTAGTAAAAGATGTCCCTTCTTTGGTACCGCCATCATTTGACTCCTCTGGTGATGGAAGTGCAGTTGCAACTTACAAACTTAGTGAAGATTCTAAAGATGTTGAAACATCTGGAGTCTTGGGTATTGCGAACAGTAATGGTTTGTCATATTGTTCAAATGGGAAAGCTGAAAATAGGACTTGTAGCAAAACAGATGTAAATTCTGTTTTTGATGATGATAAAGAGAAGCATGGTATGGTAAGCAATTCTCCCAGATCACATACTGTTGAAAAGAATATGGCATCTAATGGTTCAACAGTTTTAGGAGATGCTGCTAATATTCTTGAAAATGATTTCTTTCATACTGATAGATACAATACTAGTGTTTCTGGGGGAACTGAAGCTTCAAAATCATTGTTGGACCTTGCTGGGGATTATGACAGTCACGTTGCAAACCTACAATATGGCCAGATGTGCAATGGTTATCCTGTCTCTCCTGCTGTGGTCCCTAGTCCTCCTAGGTCTCCCAAGTTTCCTAATAGGAATCCTTGGGAAACTGTTCGTCAATGTTTACAGATGAACCATGGCGTTCATCCTCAGACAAACACGAATTGTGTTGTGGGACAACTTTACCTCGTAAACCATCCTACTCTACCAGTGTCCTCTTTTGTCGCAGAAGAAAAGAGAAAGCCACGAGGAACAGGCGCATACTTCCCTAATATGGTATCTATATAGTTATTAAAATTGAATGTGTATATAATGTATAAGCTTTCCAATAATGCAGTCGTCACTTAACTATTAATCCTATACTTTTGCAGAATTCTCGCCCATTTAGGGATAATAGGCCAATGCTGGGTAGGGGAAGGGGTCAAGCCCCTGGTACCCATGGGCATTTACAGAGATACACTCATAACAATGGGTTCGCTCTAGCTTCACATGAGTTGAATTTGTCTGTGGAAGGAAATTCTGAACCTGCTCTTAGTAATGGTAGAGCCAGATCTTCAGAAACCTATTTCTCTCAATCTCCCACATGGGGAGCACGCAATGCTAATGGTTTCCCTCACCCGTCTGACAAACACGAGTCTGGTTCTGAGAGCCCTCAGCTTCGTGGATCCCCAAGAACTGAAGTGAGCAATCACCCAGACCAAGGCATTTCCACTCCTAGGGTATCTGTGCCTAACACAGGGATAGTGACAGAGGAGAGCTCTAATTCATTGCCTGTAGCGGATCCCAAAAGGTAAAATAATTTTTCCTTTGATGCTTATTCATTGCTGCAGAGATTCCTTATGATGTTAAATCATTGGCAACATACTTTTGAGCTTAAACCACTACGATTATAGTTTGTACTCCTAGTTTTCCTTTGCTTTAAGGGGGTGTCTATGGTTTGAGATTCAGGATTGAAGTGCAAGTATATCATTTGAAGAATGAAGATGACTTTCCTCCACTTTCCAACTGAGTGCCAGTGATGGATGGGGATTATGTAATAGCACTAACAATAATGGTCAATACATGGAAAATAATATTACTTGCCTACCTTTCAGCTGGTGCAACCAAAGGATGGCGATTTTGTAAGAATTAAGAAGTAAGATCAATGTGCATTCGTCTCAAAATGAAGATAGCATCCATCGACTCTGGGTTTCTTTTAGAGATTGATGAACGATAGAAATGAGAGTACCAAATAAGTAGAAAAATATTGGTAGTAGCCATAGATGCTAACAAACTAGATTAAATTAGGCCGAGTTCTGTGTTATCCTTATTTCGGTGTTTCTTGCTCATGTTGCTATTTTGTACAAAGTGCATGTATATTCTGGTAACTTTTTCCCTCTCCTACATGCGATTTTATTGTTCAATATTTAGGGATGTATATATCAGGTGATTTCCTGAAGTTGAGTTTATACTTCTGCTCTGTTTGTAGCTTTGAAGTGTAAAATAGAAATGTTTTAGATATGTTACTGGAATGGATACCCGTAAGTTTGTGACATTGAATTTAGTGTTTTCCTTGTAAATTCGGTGTACTCCCATGATTCTATTTATGGCCCTGCTTGATGTGCTCAGATTTGAAAAAAGGCTACAGTATTTTATATGCTTTCTCAGCGAGGTGAGGCAACCGGAAAAATCAGTGATGCACACAATTGCTTACTTGCTGTGTCCTGTATATACTGTCTGATGAACTTGGATAATCATTTCAATCAAATAGAATAATTAATTGGGGGTTGTTGAACTATGGTGAACTTATTGAATGTGGCTTAGTTGGCATATTGACATTGTTTTTAATTGCTGTGTCTGAAATACTGATGTTGAAAGTGTGAAGTGAAAAACTGATTCATGTTTCATGCTTGAGACTGTTCTTTGTCAAGAAAAATGATTTTTTTTATTTAATTGAAAATTAGGTAACTCTGTTCCTTTTATGTGATATTTTACCTATTTTTCTTAATGACAGCAGTATCTTTGGTGGAGTCCATGTCTATTCAAAATTGCCTTGATGATGCCCACCCGAGAAAAACGTGCATGGTAGTTTTCATCATGTGTACTTTTTGTTTTGTTAATAGATCCTGGCTTGATTGAACCTAATACAGTGAAAGCAGGATTGAAAAAAAAACATGCATTCCTTAATTATTTGGTAGAATAGAAGTTGTATCATCATATATTACTAATAAAGAACTTGTGTCATTGTACATAAAAATACAGGGACTTACCAGTAGAACTATTTCCCTGATCTGAGTCACAGATAATGATTAGAGTTAGAGTGGTAGACAAAGTAATAGGTTGTTTTTTTTTGTTTTCCTGTTTCACAATTTTATAATAACTAAAATGTTATTTTTAAAACTCATCCGTATCTCTTTAAGAGCACTTGTTTTTTCAAACCAGATTAAGAACACTTATTGCCTTTTTTTATTAAATTAAAAAATGTTTATATTTACACATTTAAAGAGTTTTGTTCATTTAAGAGTTACGTTTTTTTACAAGAGCTTTAGGGTTAGTTGTATCTTCATGTCTTAGTTGTGCTTTGGTGTCACAATTGTGTGATTTAGTTTCTATGTCTCCATTATGCGAATTCAATCTCAATTGTTTCATTTAGATCTTCTGTATAGTAACTGTCTAGTCCTTCATATTGGCAGTTTCTGAGACCAGTATTAGTTTTGAGTTGGTACTGACTTAAGCTAGTTTGACAAATTCATGTGGCAAAATTTGTTAACTTAGAGCTCAATGAAGAGGCTATTTGGGATTGTTGCCATTACAAATACCATACAGAGGAATCTTCTTCGGGTCACGTAGGTTCTTGGTGTTAAAAACGCGATTATTGATGAATGGAGTAATTTGATTGTAACAATTAGAATACACGAAACTTGGAAGATTTGATTTGCACAAACGGAAATTGAAAGAAAATACAAGCGTAATCAAATTGTCCTTTTAAAGTGTATCAAAATGTGTTTTTATTGTTAGTGTTTATCAGATGCAACTACGATTGAAACTCGAGTCATTTTATAGGTTAATGTTGCAAAAAATGACTTGAAGAAAATTATATTTTGATGGATAAGCTTAGGAAACTTAGCTATCTCAAGGACTCGTTTGTTGTTCAAGACACGAATACAAGACAAACGATTATATATTCTATTATATAATTTAATGGCTTGTTGAGTCAATACAACGGGACAGCTATTCTATTGGATTGTTTGTTCTTCTTTATTTATTTATTTTGTAAAAATGAAGGTTTAGGATTAAGCATGTAGAATAGAATAGGACAACCTTTCTCGTTTTTACTTTTTACAATGCGTTTGACTTTTGTGGTTCACATAAAACATTATAAATGATTATATCTTATTCTTGTAGCAAGTTCTACAATTGTATTACTAATAGGTGGTTTACTGTATATCTGTTATCTTTGTTCTTTTAAACTAGAAGATAGTGGTCCTTGTATTGAATGACATAGAATAAATCAGATCAACTATCATAAATTTACAACCTAACCTAAACATGCACATATTTAGGCTAGATCGAATTATTTTAAATAAAAAAGCTTAGTTTTTTTATAAAGCTATAGGCGACAAGCCGATAACTTATCATCCTCACACTTTATGAATTTTCTAGTATTCAAAACACAAATTTGTTCTAAAAATTGAATACATTCTTTTATTGTCTGAGTGTGTTTAGATAAGACATTTTAATAAGATAAAATAATTTTTTAAAAGAATTAAAATGATTTAATTAAAATTTATTGTTTGTGACCTGATCAGAAGGGGATCGCTGGCTGCCACGCGTCGTCGACTTGCTGCTTGTTCACCAGTGTTGAAGAAGAGGAGGGGGGTGCCCTGCAAGACACTCCGATGCTAAAGTAAGTGTATGAGCAGAGTGATCACAAATACAGAAAATGGTAAGAATCGAATTACCTGACCCTCTTGTGAAAGAGGGTATTTATAGAGAGACTCCAACGCTGGGCCAACGGTCACTTGTGTTGGGCTGGATTGCCAGGCCCAACCCAGGTGACTGCTAGGGCTTACGTGGCGTAGTGAAGACCAGGACGTGGTCTTCGCCCTAGTCCAACTGTCTCGTGGTCTCCGGAAGGTGGGTTTGACCTGCTCTTCGGAGGTGGATAGTTGGTCGGCGACGTGCCCCCGCAGAAGGGAGCACGTGGAGAACGTGTGAAGGCCACGTCGTCCTGCCCGCGGAGGGAGCAGGTTCTGCCAGCGGAGGGGCAGGTCCGGCGGGGGCAGTGTCTGGTCGATGAGGAAGTATCGTGCTCGACACAGGTGAGGAAGGTTCTGCCCGCGGAGGAACATCACCTGCCCACTAGGGACTTTGTGCTCGACGGCTGTGGCCCCAGCTGAATTGGGCTTGGCAGAATATTATTGGGCTGGGCCTGTCCGGTCAAACCGGGGCCCAGGCCAGAACAATTTGAATATAAACCAAAATAAACAATTGTTAAAATAATGTAAATTTATGAAGTCTTTTATTCAAATTAAATTTAAAAAATCTCAAATGACCAAAAAGTGAAGAATTCGAAACTGCTTCTTTACTTTATATAATACAAATGTTAAATTGTTTATTATTAATTTTTAATTTGCAAGATTGTTGTCATATTTTATGAAAATTTCAAATTCACTCTTAAATTTTTTAAAAAATTGCAAATAAATCTCTAATAATTTTCAAAATTTATAAATTAGTTCCTTTAAATTTTCAAAAATTGCAAATTAATATCTATTTTCTATATTTTAAATTTGACTTAAGGTTTAAAATTTATGAAAATGACTCCAAAAATTTAACAATGAATCATTTTAATACTCCGTTCAAACAAATGAATTTAAAAATAAATGAATTTCAATTGAATTACTTGAATTGTTTAAAATTTTGAATTCCTTAAAATTTTTTAATTACCTCATTCAAACATACTCTTTAACCTTATCATGGTCAAAATTCAATATTGACGTAGGTTCACTTTAACAATAAAGAGGAAATAATGTAATCCTTCATCGTTGAATATGACTTTGAAACAATGAATATTATCTCAAACTCAGACAAGTTTATCTTTTCAAATTTTATAATTCAACGAGTAACGAGTAAGCAGACCCCGACCAACAAGAGCGTTTAGAGAAACACAACTTCTCTTATAAACCTCTTTCGTCTTATAGAACGAAAAGAAAACACCCACAATTGACGTGATCTCCAGGGTCATGAAGAAGGCCACAAACCCTCGTGAGAACCCAATTAGTTTGATGAAGTTACGAGGGGATAACGTTAACCGCTTTTAGAACATCCTCTCGAAGGGGTTGAAAGAGATTCCCACCCCCATAATGAGTTATGTTACTCATATACATATAGAATTATTTGTTCGCAACCCATTGAGGCTGCCACATGCATGCTTGACCGTCTTCTTGTTGGAAAAATAACAATTTTTTTACGCATGCGAAAGTTTACCCACAAAAAAGAAAAAATGCAAAATTTTAACAAAAGTTCATAAAGTAATAATTCAACTTGTAATTTTTACAAGGACAAAATTGCAAACCCTCCCAATTACAATTTTTGAACGAAAAAATAGAAAACTCTTTCAACATATTATTTTGAACAGAAGAATATAAAACCTTCTCTAGACACACAACAATCCAAATCCCAAATACACAAAAGACTATATTTCGTTGTTGTGTTGTTCGCCTGAATTTCCGACGAACAACCTCTAGCCTCTTATTAAAGTTTACGTGCAGGATCAACTACAAGAATCCTAGACTATGCGTTAGTTATACAACGAGTGTTTGAGTATTTTGGTTTGGAATGGTAGATAAAGAGATTGCTAAGGTAATTCAATGGAAACAATACGAAAAAATTGCAAAAATGAAATGAATAGAAAACAAGACTTGTGAAATAAACTGCTTAAGGTGTAAATGGGACGTATGCATACATTTGCACAAAAGTGACTCGTTTCTCTCAAACGCTGATACTTTGACTGTCTTCTTCTCAATGTTACCAAACGCAACCTTTAAAATCGAAATTGAAATCTCCTTAAGTAGGCCTAAAAAATAACAGTTACTTTGCTGTCAATCATCCCCATCCTGCCACATGTCCACCCATGCATGCCCAATATCTGTGTAACTTTCCATGTTCTCGTCTATTGCAAACTTGTTTCATACCCAGAGACTCTGGCTTGCCTTCGACTTTGACTAGGATGACCATCTATTGAGCCTGCTTCAATGTCCTTCTGATGGGTGGTCCGTCGAGGAGTTTTCGACCTTGGTTTGCAAGATCATCTGTCAAACCTGTTTCTTTCCTTGGTCGAAATTTGCCAGCTAACAAATTGCCCCCCTAAAAGTCCAGATTCGATTGAGATTTTCTTCGACCGAGAACTGGCGTTTTAACTTCTGCCAAATTTTAACTTTATGTCCTGTTTGCTGACATCACATGTCATGATGACAACTTTCTGCGCCACGATTTCCAAGGGAAACTGCATCATTTGTCATGATTCTGGCTACTTCCTAAGTCTTGGGTTTTTAACTACCCCCATTAAATTCCCCACTACAATGGAACGGAACCATCGTGAAACTGCCGTCGACTGCCACTTGTCCATCGAGGCTGGTTGGTCCTTAGTGTCTATAAATACCTCTTCCACCATTTTTATTTCTTTTCTCCTTCTTCGCTTGTGTTTTTTCTACAATTTTTGAAACAAGAAAGTTACCATTTTCTCTTTCTAACTTCTTTATTTTGCTATGGCTTCCATCACCCCCACTACTGGTAACAACCTATTGGCCTTCACTCTTACAGAAGAAGAAGGTTTACAAACTATCCCTCAACCCCCATCAACTGATAAATCCATGGTGGAAAACTGGCAACAAAAAATGGTGATCCCTTTTGTGGTGGACGATAAACTTTTTGCCTTCCATGGGCCATATTCTGATGCAAAAACACACACCATGGAAGGGTTTTCCATCTACCTTCGAGAAAAATGGTTCCATCGACTTAGAATCCATAGATCCAAATGCTAGGGTTTTTCGGTCGATGCCTACCCCTGGCAACAAAGATTATCTGGAATGGATCGACAGAGTTCAAAACAAATATCAAGAGCAATGGCGAACTGCTGGCATTTTTGATGCCATTCAGATCTCTAGACAAGCCCATAGGGTCAACCCATGCACGCTTCTTGCATCAACGTATTTTTGGGAAGGTTAGGCTAACACCTTCCAACTCCCTTGTGGCATGCTGATGCCTACTCTCTTAGACGTGGCAACCATCACTGGCCTTTCTCCCCTGGGCGAAACTTTCGACCCAACACTTCCGACTGAGAACACCTTCTCTTTCAACCGTGCAAGTCTTAAGTACTACATTAAAGATCACCATGTCAAGGACTCTACTGAGGTTTCCAAAATATAACACATTTCCTTATTAACCCTCTGGCTTTCTTACTACGTGTTCTGCCCTGAATCTTTCAAAATAGCTAAGAACTATATCAGCTTGGCGACTCAGACATGCGAAGGTCGACAAGGTTTGTAACACCCCGCTCCCCAAAATAAAATAAAATAAAATAAATAGCAATTAAGTCAAGCAATTATCATAATTATCACACCAAAGTGGGATATCACAAAAGAAAATTAACAACACACTTCATTAAATGGTTTTCAACAGTAAACAACGGAAATAATCATTACACATATATACATCATATTCGACCATCCGTCCAAAATATACAGAGTATTCACCAAAGGTTCCAACAAAACATGATACGCCACGGAGTAAAACAAAATCATCAGAAAACAATAAACTCCCAAAGCCCCATGTTACGTATCAGAGCATCCCTACGACTCGACTCGCCATTATCCAAGCTAGCTACGCACCTGGATTATCTGTACTTCCGAAGAAGCACAGACCACAATAACAACAAAAGGGGTGAGAAATCATGATCAAAATATTCAATGGTATTAATGTACATGAATAGAAAGGTAGTAATCATATGAATATCATTCAACATACATCAACCAGGACCTACTGTCCAACACCAACACATCACACAAGACAATGCAAAAATATGCAACTCAACACCATGATATGCGGTACCGACTAAACATCACCGATGGACACCTGGCCATCAACCCTCCACAAGGGAGCACAAGATAGATCACATATACCCACCAATGACAATGATCTATCCCCACCATTCTCCACACAGGAGTACGAATGGATCGCATACACTCCTCCTGAGCAACGATCCATCCTACCATTCTCCACACATGAGTACGGGTGAATCACATACACTCCTCCTAAGCAACGATTCTACCCCACCAAAACATCATGATATGCACGACACTAATGCACAACAACAATCCAAGCACACAAGGTGCACACGATCCTCCTGATCACATTTTATACATCACACATACTTATTCCACACATCACCACATTCATACATAATAACATACACCAATTTAATTATTCTAATTAAACGAAATACACGGAAATCACATTCCAACACCACACGTACACTCTTAACTGTTCTTCACCAATCTTATATTTAATCATGACCAATAAGGGTTCCACAACACAAGAGAACAAAACAGATAAACACAAGAGAACATAACTTGTTGTCAGCGAATGTTCTCTACTCGCTCGCCTAACGAACTCCCTAGCGAAGGCAGACAGTAGCTACTGGAAGTGTTCGCTACCACTCGCTACCTCTTTCGCTTGGCGAAACCTCTCGCCACCTCCTTCGCTTGACGAACACACCAGCGAAGACTGAGTTTGGCCACTGCAATAGTTCGCTACCCATTCGCTGGGATTCGTCTGGCAAACATTCGCTTTCTGTTCGCCTAGCGAACGCTAGCGAACTCAGAACCCCAAACTGCTCAGAATCGGAAAAACTCTCAAAAATCACCCGATTCCACTCAAGCCAGTTCCCACAGCACTAGCTCAACATTCTTCAACTTAGCTACATAATTTATTCTAGATTCCACCCGATAAAACATCAGATATACCGATTAACTCTTTATCAGCTTAAAATGGTAAACTTCCCGAAAACCCCAAATCATCCAAACAATCATTCTACAACCACATGCAACAAACCTATCTTACCAGCAACAATTAAAAATCACAACAACACATCAAACATGTTCATCAATTCCTACGGGATTGGGGAAAATCCCTTCTACCCAACATTCATGCAAACATACCAATTTCGACCCGTTTCTCCCCCCTTACCTCGATAACTCGATCAGATTGGTGAAGAATCTGAAGAATGATGATCCTAGCCTTCTTCCTCCTCCTTCTTCTTCACTCTCTCTTCCACTTGACCATGTTCTTCCTCTTCTCCTCTTTGATCGTGTTTTTTCTTCTTTCCAATATTTTCTTTCCCCAAACAGCCCCTAATACCCCAAAAAATCCAAATTCCTCTTATTTACTTAATAATAATAATAATAATAATAATAGTAATAATAATAATTAATAATAATAATATTAATAATAATATTACCATTATTTATTAAATTATTATCACTAATAATTATATTATTAATATCAAAGTCCAAAGTTTAGTAACTAATCTCCATACTTAAAGGCATCCTCCACGCACTCAAACCACCCCCACAAAAGCACACCGAAAATAAAATAACACCGAAAAAGACTAGATAATTAAAATGTGTGTTACAACTCTCCCCCACTTTAATTATTTTCGTCCTTGAAAATTACCTGATGGAAACAATTCCGGATACGCATCTCGCATCCTGCTTTCCAATTCCCAGGTCACACTGCCTCCCGCAGCGCCTCCCCAAGCCACCTTCACCAAGGATATCTCCTTCCCTCGGAGTTGCTTCATCTTACGATCTTCGATCCTCAACGGCATCGTCTCAACGGTAAGATTCTCCCGGACTTGCACTTCATCTCTCTGAATCACATGAGATGGGTCTGTGATATACTTTCGAAGTTGCGACACATGAAACACGTCATGCAAATTTAAAAGCTTAGGCGGTAACGCCACCCTATAAGCCACAACACCAATTCTCTGCAAAATCTGATACGACCCAATAAACTTCGGATCTAGCTTCTTGGATTTCAACGCACGACCCACACCAGTCACTGGGTTAACTCTCAGGAACACGTGATCACCTTCACTGAATTCCAGCTCTTTTCTCCGGTTATCATGATAACTCTTCTTCCTACTCTGAGACGCTTTCATTTTCTCACGAATCATCTGAATTGTCTCAGTGGTCTGCTGCATAATTTCTGGTCCCAATACTACATTCTCACCCGTCTCATACCAACACAGAGGAGTTCTGCACCTTCTACCATATAAAGCCTCAAAAGGTGCCATTCCGATACTAGAATGGTAACTGTTGTTGTGCGTGAACTCGATCAATGGTAAATGAGTATCCCATGCACCACCTTTCTCCAACACACAAGCCCTCAGTAAATCCTCCAACGTCTGAATAGTCCTCTCTGACTATCCATCGGTTTGAGGATGATAAGTTGAACTCAGCTTCAACTTAGTACTCAAAGCTTCCTGCAAACTCTTCCAAAATTCTGAAGTAAACCTCGGATCCCTATCCGACACAATACTCGACGACACACCATGTAGCTTCACAATCACCCGAATATAAATCTCTGCCAGCTTTTCCAACGGAAAACTGATATTAATCGGCACAAAATGTGCAGACTTCGTAAGCCGATCCACAATCACCCAAATAACATCAAATCCTCTTTCCGTGTTCGCCAATTCCGTAACAAAATCTATAGCGATACAATCCCATTTCCAAACCGGAATTTCCAACGGTTGCATAAATCCAGAGGGTCTCTGATATTCCACCTTCGATTTCTGACACGTCAAACAGGCGTAAACAAACTGAGCTATATCCCTTTTCATACCTGACCACCAAAATATCTTCCTCAAATCGTGGTACGTCTTCGTAGCTCCCGGATGAATACTCAAACTACTACGATGTCCTTCACTCAGAATTGACTTCTTCAGCTTGTCATTATCCGGCACACAAATCCTGCCTCGGAATCTCAACACACCTGCACTATCCAACTTAGAATCACTATCGAAGTCACTTTCTACTCCAGACATCAAATCCACTAGCTTCACATCTAGCTTTTGGCCTTCTCTAATCATATCCAAGAAGTCGTTGTTCACTTGTAACTTGCCCAACATCACGCAATCTGTCGTAGTCTCACAAACCATGCTCAAATCTCTGAACTGCTCAATAAGTTCCATTTCTTTCACCAACATAGCCGACTTATGAATCGCTTTTCTGCTTAAAGCATCTGCTACTACATTTGCCTTTCCTGGATGATAACTTAAGCTGAAATCATAATCCTTCAAGAATTCCAACCATCTTCTCTGTCTCATATTTAGCTCTTTCTGATCAAACAGATACTTTAGACTTTTATGGTCGCTGAACACCTCAAACCTTGAACCATACAAATAGTGCCTCTAGATCTTTAACATAAAAACTACCGCGGCTAATTCAAGATCATGAGTAGGGTAATTCCGTTCGTGCACCCTCAGTTTCCGCAAAGTATACACCACCACCTTACCATTCTGCATAAGAACTCTGCCTAATCCCATCTTAGACGCATCACAGTACACCACAAACGGTTCGCTCAGAGTCGGCAACACTAACACCAGTGCCGTAGTCAATCTCTTTTTCAATTTAACAAAGCTTTCTTCACAAGCGGTATCCCACACAAAAACTTGGTTCTTCCTCGTCAACCGAGTCAACGACAACACCAAAGTAGAAAAACCTTCGATAAACATTCGATAGTACCCTGCTAAACCCAAAAAGCTTCTAACCTCCATTGTTGTCTTCAGTGGTTCCCACTGCAACACTGCACTCACCTTTGATGGATCTACCAATATACCATCACCAGATATCACATTCCCCAAGAAACTCACCGTCTTCAACCAGAACTCACACTTAGACATCTTAGCAAACAACTTATTATCCTTAAGCACTTGCAAAGCAATTCTCAAATGTCTTGCATGCTCTTCCTCAAACTTAGAATAAACCAGTATATCGTTAATGAACACAATAATAAACTGATCCAAATAAGAATGGAAGATTCAGTTCATATACTCCATGAACATTCCCGGCGCATTAGACACTCCAAAAGGCATTACCGCATACTCATAATGTCCATATTGAGTTCTAAATGCCGTCTTCTAAATATCCCCTTCTTTCACTCTGATCTGATGGTAACCCGACCTCAAATCAATCTTATTGAACACCCGAGCTCCCACCAACTGATCCATTAAATCATCAATCCTTGGGAGAGGATATTTGTTCTTAATGGTCACTTTATTCAACTGACGGTAATCGATGCACAGGCGCATACTACCATCATTCTTCTTTACCAACAGTACTGGAGCTCCCCATGGTGACACACTCGGTCTGATGAACTCCCTATCCAATAATTCTCTAATCTGAGACTTCAATTTAGCCAATTCCACTGCCGACATCCTGTACGACACCATAGATATAGGCCTTGTACCAGGTACAAGATCAATGCTAAATTCAACTTCTCTCTTCGAAGGTAATTCCGTAACATCATCAGGGAACACTTCAGGAAATTCCTTCACCACCGCCAACTCCTTCAGTGACGTCTTGCTGTCAACAGATAATGATGCAAATAAAGCAAACATTTTAGCTTCGTCCTCCAACAAGGTCCTCAATTCCTTACTAGACAAGGAATCCTCCAATGCTTCTTCTTCTGGCGTAAGAAATAACAACACCTTCCGGAAACAATCGATGTAGACTCGGTTGAACTCCAACCAGTTCATACCCAGAATAACATCCAACTTACCAAGGGGTAAGCAAATCAGATCCACTCCAAAATCTCTACCAAAAATAGTCAGTGGACACTTCAAACACACCAAAAAAGTAGCCACTGAACCAACAGAAGGAGTTTCAATAGTCATCCGCCGCTCAAGAGTAGTCGACACCAATCCTAACCTCTTCACACAATCAACAGAGATGAACGAGTGGGTTACACCCGTATCAATAAAAGTAGACAAGGGAACATTATTAATTAAACAAGTACCTTGGATAGAACACTCCTCACTGGCAGCTTGAGTTCCCACCACCGCAAACACTTTACCACTGGTTTGAGACACCTGAGACGGCTTTGGATTCTTGCAATGCATACTGATATGGCCCCTTTCACCACAGTTATAATAGGTAGGCATAACGGCCCGACAATCAGCTATCACATGTCCCGACTTACCACACTTAAAACACTTCTTCACCTCATGAGAACAATCATTGGCACGATGACCTGGGCCACCGCACCGGAAACACTTCACACCCGCAGACGCTCTCCCTTCTTTGGACTTCTTATCAGCAGCAGCCTTAAACTTCCCCTTATCACCAGGAACACTGTAAGGAGTACCACCAAACCTCTACTTACCCTTACGATCATTTGCAGCCTTGTAATGTGTAATCCTAGCCCGGTTATCATTATCATAAATCCTGATTCTGCTGATCAGCTCAGGATAATCCCTGATCTCCTGACAAGCGATCCCCATCTTAACTTTCGGACGCAGCCCATTCTCAAACTTCAAACACTTGGAGGTCATCGCTCCGTCTGTATTGTAATGAGGACAATACTGCACCAACTCTTCAAACTTAGCAGCATACTCAGCCACAGTTAGATTACCCTGCTTCAGCTCTAGAAACTCTATCTCCTTAACACTTCGTATATCCTCCGGAAAATAATTTTCCAGAAAACCAGTTCGAACTACATCCCAAGTAATTGCAGTCCCTGCAGTCTCCAATCTCTAGCGACTGTTGTCCCACCAAGCCTCAGCCTCTCCTTCCATCATGTGGGTACCAAGTCTCACCTTTTGCTCATCGCTACAACCCATCGTCCTGAAAATCTTCTCAATCGCCTTCATCCACTTCTGTGCAGCTTCAGGATCCAAAATTCCTCCTTGAAACGTCGGCCGCTTGTTACTCTGAAATTGCGCCAAATCTCTGAATTGCGCACCCGCAACTTGGTTCTGATTAGCAACCACCTGCGTCATCGCTTGCATAGCCGCATCCAACGCAGCATCATTCCTCCCCGCCATACTGCTCAACAACAACAACAACGCGAGGTTAACAGATACGCAAACGCTATCCTACAGACAAACTCAACTACTACACTGGCCGGACGGACCGACCTGCTCTGATACCAACTTGTAACACCCCGCTCCCCAAAATCAAAATAAAATAAAATAAATAGCAAGTAAGTCAAGCAATTATCGGAGTTACCACACCAAAGCGGGATATCACAGAAGAAACTCAACAACATACTTCATTAAATGGTTTTCAACAGTAAACAGCAGAAATAATCATATATACATATATACATCATATTCGGCCATCCGCCCAAAATATACAGAGTATTCACCAAAGGTTCCAACAAAACATGATACGCCACAGAGTAAAACAAAATCATCAGAAAACAATGAACTCCCAAATCCCCGTGTTACGTATCAGAGCATCCCTACGACTCGACTCGCCAATATCCAAGCTAGCTACGCACCCGGATTATCTGTACTTCCGAAGAAGCACAGACCACCACAACAACAAAAGGGGTGAGAAATCATGATCAAAATATTAAGCGGTATTAATGTACATGAATAGAAAGGCAGTAATCATATGAATATCATTCAACATACATCAACCAGGGCCTACTGTCCAACACCAACACATCACACAAGACAATGCAAAAATATGCAACTCAACACCATGATATGCGGTACCGACTCAACATCACTGATGGACACCTGGCCATCAACCCTCCACAAGGGAGCACAGGATAGATCACATACACCCACCAATGGCAATGATCCATCCCCACCATTCTCCACACAGGAGTACAGATGGATCACATACACTCCTTCTGAGCAACGATCCATCCTACCATTCTCCACACAGGAGTACAGGTGAATCACATACACTCCTCCTGAGCAACAATTCAACCCCACCAAAACATCATGATATGCACGACACCAATGCACAACAACAATCCAAGCACACAAGGTGCACACGATCCTCCTGATCACATTTTATACATCACACATACTTATTCTACACATCACCATATTCATACATAATAACATACACCAATTTAATTATTCTAATTAAACGAAATACACGGAAGTCACATTCCAACACCACACATACACTCTTAACTGTTCTTCACCAATCTTATATTTAATCATGACCAACAAGGGTCCCACAACACAAGAGAACAGAACAGATCAACACAAAAACACAACCTGCTGTCATGCTCGCTGACTCATTTGCCTGGCGAAGCATCAGAGAATGTTCGCTACTCGCTCGCCCAGCGAACTCCCTAGCGAAGGTAGACAGTGGCTACTGGAAGTGTTCGCTACCACTCGCTACCTCCTTCGCCTGGCGAAACCTCTCGCCACCTCCTTTGCTTGACGAACACACCAGCGAAGACTGAGTTTGGCCACTGCAATAGTTCGCTACCCACTCGCTGGGCTTTGCCTGGCGAACCTTTGCTTCTTGTTCGCCTAGCGAACGCTAGCGAACCTGCGAACTCAGAACCCCAAACTGTTCAGAATCGGCAAAACTCTCCGAAATTACCTGATTCCACTTAAGTCAGTTCCCATATCACTAACTTAACATTCTGCAACTTAGCTACATAATCTATTCTAGATTCCAGCTGATAAAACATCAGCTATACCGATTAACTCATTATCGGCTTAAAATGGTAAACTTCCCGAAAACCCCAAATCATCCAAACAATCATTCTACAACCACATGCAACAAACCTATCTTACCAGCAACAATTAAAAATCACAACAACACATCAAACATGTTCATCAATTCCTACGGGATTGGGGAAAATCCCTTCTACCCAACATTCATGCAAACATACCAATTTCGACCCGTTTCTCCTCCCCCTTACCTCGATAACTCGATCAGATTGCTGAAGAATCCGAAGAATGATGATCCTAGCCTTCTTCCTCCTCCTTCTTCTTCACTCTCTCTTCCACTTGACCGTGTTCTTCCTCTTCTCCTCTTTGATCGTGCCTTTTCTTCTTTCCAATATTTTCTTTCCCCGAACAACCCCTAATACCCCCAAAAATCCAAATTCCTCTTATTTACTTAATAATAATAATAATTAATAATAATAATATTAATAATAATATTACCATTATTTATTAAATTATTATCACTAATAATTATATTATTAATATCAAAGTCCAAATTTTAGTAACTAATCTCCATACTTAAGGGCATCCTCCACGCACTCAAACACCCCCCCGCAAATGCACACCAAAAATGAATTAACACCGAAAAAGACTAGATAATTAAAATGGGTGTTACAAGTTTCCTTAGGGAAACTTCTGCTGGCGTCACTTTACCATTCTTTCGACATTGTTTCTCTGAAGCTAAAGCTTCTTCATGCTACCCCCTAAGGCCTTGAATCTTCGGGCCCCATCTGGCTATTACAACACGGGCTGAATGCGAATTTTGAGCATCCTATGTGCTATGGTGATGGAGCAAATCATGTATTTGATGCAAGATCATCCAATTGAAGGCATGAGGCTTGCCATAACCACTCATAAATAAGTTCCCAATAAGTTCATCTTTTTGAAATACATTAATCTGTTTGTCGAAACCACTACCTTCATTTTGTCTATGGCTCCCTTTGTGGATCGATGCTTTGGCCCGACCTAGTTTAAAGATCCATTTCCTGGTGTTTCACCAAAGTCTGCGACGCAATCAAATGTTGTATGGAGAGCATGTCTGACTCCCACTATGCTATCCTTCAAAATTGAGGTTGGGTTAAAAGGGAATGGTTTCATGAACTATTAACCCAATTTGGTGGCTCGACAATTTGGCTTGAGCCAAATGCTGGCAAAGTCCTTAGTGTCCCACTCGACTGACATCGTGTAGGCTGGTTGATAGCTGAACGTAGAAGGCCACATGGCCTGCCTTAAGTTCCATAAGACAACTCATCACCTTGAACTTCCTACATTTAAGTTTCACCATTCTTTTTTCACCACCAAGGAGTTCGACACATGGTGGTTTGTATACCAGTGCCAATACTTCTTCAGCCCCAACTTCCTTCAAAATTTACAAGATGCTTTTGCTGCCTTCGAAGGAAAGCTCCCAACTGCTAAGCCAGCGAAAGATACTCCTGTCGACACCATCCAAATTGCTGATGTCGTTGGGACTCCACAGAAAAAGGTAAACTCTTGTTCCATCCAATTCTTTTTGTTTTACAGCCAACCCTAGCTGACCACCTTTGTATTTATCCTCCAGAGTCGAAAGCGTGTTCCACCTTATGCACTAGCTCCAAATAAACCCCCAAAGAAGACGAAGGCAACTTCGACTTCGAGAGCACAAGTATAGGGTATTTTGGTGTCTAATGACTTTTACTTCGAAGAACCTCTGAAGTTTCTTTTTAACTTAGGTTTCTGAAGGAACACTAGCTGTTGAAGACGAAGCTTCTGAGAGTAGCACTCACTCTTAGATATTTCCTCCGGTCAAGTCTTCGACGTCTGCTGCAGCAACTCCAACTAATAAAAAATAAATTACTCTCACCAAGAACACGACTTCAAAGACAGTCTCTTCGAGTGACAAAGCCTTGGGTCTTAACATTCTCACATCGACTTCTCAACCTGCTGATCATGAGGATCCGAATCCGACTCCTCCTCCCTAGCCAACAATGCCTGAGGTATTGAACATTTTTGTCGTTTATCTGTGTGAGTTTTCTTGATATTGACTTTGGATTTTTCTATAGGGACCACCCATTGAATATTTGATGGAGACTTCTAACTACTTGAGCCCCCAAAAGCACGACGACTTTCAAAGCTTCTCCACTGAAGATAATCTGGATCTTGATACCCAAATTTATGCAAATCAAGATACTTCGACGGCTGCTGCTGGCGATCCTGATGTTCAGGCTGAAGCAAATCAGGAGCCTTCGATGGCTGTTGTTGGTGGTCCTGATATTCAGGCTGATGCAAATCAGGAGCCTTTGACAACTGCTGTCGGTGAAGTGACTGGGGAAGACAATCCAAATCTATAAACCTCTGTTAAAGGTACCTCCAACCCATCCTTGCAAGGCATCAACTCCAACAGCTCTCTTGACCCAGGAGGAATTCTGGCTATGAAGACAAAGAATCCAGTTGAAACTTTAAGAAGACACCAAAAACTTTGACATGTGTCCGCTGGTAACCAACCTTCTGCCTCGACTTCCACTCCTACGCCACAAATGGATGACTCTACCATCCTCAAACTCTAAAAAATCATAACATATTTGTTTGAGGAAGAGCTTTTGTCAGTTGTTGAAGAGGAAGCTACACTGGGGGCCGATGTGCTCAAACTTATTAACAAGATTTCTCAACACCACATTCCTGATTCGTTGGCTCTATACCTGATTGAGTTTGAAGCCTTCTTTAGTCAACTTGTCATGGATCTCACTCTTCAATAGAACACTGATCTTCAGATCAAGACGAAGTTGTATTAGATGTGAATGGAATGAGACTACAACGCAACTTGTGAGAAAAAGCTGAGTGATTTTAAGGCCAAGCATCAGGAAAGCCTTGACAAACAATGTGCCTTTGATTAGAAAATCTTGACCTATCAAGCCCAGATCGATGAACTCAATAAAAAGATTGCTGAAGTCCAACAACAAAAGGCCTAATTGAATTTATTTGGGGACCTTCCATCTCAGGATGTCGTTGACCAAGAAGTCCTCAAGGGGATTGCCCATGGTGAGAATGCCCACCAAACCAAAGAAACAATTGCTCAGCTGGCGGAGAGAAGTGTTCACCTCGACATAAGGATCTCTTATGAGAGGACTCTCTTTGAAGATTTTAAGTCTAGACTTCCTTCTTAATTTCCCTTGCCGAGATGATATAATATTTTCAATATTTTGTCTTCCGTCTTGGTCGTATGCCATTTTTAGCCCCTATTATTAATGAAACATTCAACTTTCATATGATTTGAATCTCTTGGAGCATATGTTTATATTTTTTTTCAAATACTTACCATTTACTCTTAAGACTCGTCGATCAATGCCTAGTTCTTGAATTTCATAGGCGTTGTTCATGAATGTTTGGACTACTTGAAATGGCCTTTCCCAATTTGGTGACCATTTTCCTAACATTTGGTATTTTCGATCCATAGGTAGAATCACTTTCCGAACGTAATCATTTACTGCAAAAGTTTTCGCCGTAACCTTTTTATTGAATGCCTTCACCACTCGCGTTTTTTGTCGCAGCAACACGTCTAATGCAACTAACCTTTCCTCGTCTAAGTCGACTGTCTCATTGAACATCATATTCCAATATTGTTCTGAAGGGATTTCATTTTTCCGCTGTACCCTTACTGATTACAAACAAATTTCCACCGGCAACACAACGTCATGGCCAAATGTTAAATGAAAAGACATTGAATTTGTCGCCTCTTTTGAAGGATGTTCGACAAGCCCATTGAACCTGATCTAGCATTTTGTGCCAATTCTTAGGTTTCTTGGTGACGTGTTTCTTGATCAACCCAATGACTACCTTGTTAGCAACCTCAACCTGTCCATTCGCTTGGGCGTACTACGGTGTCGAAGTGATTATCTTGAATCCCATTTCAGCTACAAACTCTTGCATCTTCTGACCTATAAAAACTGATCCTTGTTAATTGTTTAAGGAATCCCGAACCTATAAATAATATATTTCTAAATGAACTCCACCATAGCCTCCTGATTGACTTTTATCAACGACACAATTTCTATCCATTTTGTGAAATAGTCTATTCCCATCAGGATAATTTTTTGTTGTTTCGATGATGCTGGTCGAATTTCTCCTATGATGTCCAACGCCTACCCTTGAAAAGGCCAGGGTTTAATGATTACATGCAATTCACTGGCTGGGACATGCTGGATGTTCGCGTGTCTCTGACACTTCTGACCCTTTGATGAAATTAATGTAGTCTTTAAATATGCTTGGCTAATAGACACCTTATTGAAATAGTAGCCACCTCATTTTCTGGCCAACTTAGTGAGCTCCACAAGCGCCACTATGAACCTCCGATATCGCTAGGTACACCTCTATATCACCTAGACATTTGAGTAATACACCGTCAGGGGTCTTTTTTAACAATTCGCTGCCTATACGGACGTAACTTAAGGCTTTATATTTGACTTTCCTGTCGATGGTTCCGACTGGATTTTCCAAGTATTCCACAATTGGCTTTCGCTAATCTGGCTTTGTTAAATTATCTATGATGAAAACCTCAAAATTTCCAAGGACCTTGTCCACAGTTTCCGCCCCTTACACCTTGAGGTCAACACACTAGGTGACGGTGATATGTTCGACACCACTTTTCCTCTGACTTCAACAAAGTCTCTAAGTTTGTCGCTCGACACCTTATACCTAGATGCAATTTGGGCTAATTCGTTAGCCTTTTAATTTTCTATTCTAGGTACATGTGTCATGCTGACTACTTCGAAGTGTTCCAACAATCAGTTTGCCATTGCGAAATACCCCAACAAATTCTCCTTAACGCACTTATATTCTCGTGTCATTTGCTTGATTACTAACTCCGAGTCACCCTTTATTTCAACCTTTTTTTCCCCTAAGTCTTTTAGGATCTTGAGGCTAGTGATTATGGCTTCATACTCTGCTTCGTTATTGGAACATCTTCCGTCTACTTGACATTTGATTTTTTTTGAAATCCCTTCCGGAGATACTAGTAAGACTCTAAGACCAGTTTCATTTTTATGACTTGACCCGTTAAAGTATAACTTCCACGGGTTTGTATTGATCATGTTTACTGACGGCTCGACTATTTCATGATCTACAATGAAGTCTGCGACAATTTGTCATTTCATGGCCCTCAAAGGCATATAATTTAAAGAGAATTCAGTTAATGCAAGTGCCAATTTCCCAATTCGACTATGCAAAGTGGGTTTAGACAACATATGTTTAATAAGATCGAAATGAGACGAAACATAAACTGGTTTTATATATTACTTTAATTTCATACATGATAAGTACAAACATAGGCACAATTTCTAAATCATAGTGTACCTAGTTTTAGCATCTACTAAGATTTGACTGAGATAGTAAATGGGTCTTTCGACTCCACTATCATCCTCTTGAGCTAACATACTTCCTATGATCGAATCAGATGTAGAAATATAGTTTCATACTCTTATTTCTACTGGGAGGCAATAGAATAAGAGGCCTTGTGAGATACTCCTTGATGGCGTCGAAAGCCTCTTGTTGGTCTTGTCCCCAGTGAAAATCACTTTCCTTCTTGATTTTAAGCAATGGCGAGAAAACCTTCATCCTTCCATTTAGATTCCATATGAACCTTCTCAAGAAGTTTATTTTCCTCAACAAAGATTGTAGCTGTTTCTTTGTCGAAGAAGGATGGGGATACAGAATTGCCTTTGTATTGTTTTGGTTGATTTTGATGCCTCTTTTGTGTACTACGAAGCCTATAAAGTCTCCTGCATGCATACAGAAAGCACATTTTAGTGGATTCATTTTCAATCCATATTTTTTCATTGTCTCGAAGGAGCGTCGAAGATGGTCCAAATGACCATTTTTAGATGAAGATTTTATCACAATATCATCAATGTGCACCTGTATAAAGTTTTATATAAAATCATGAAACATACCATTCATAGCTCTTTGATAGGTTGATCCGGCGTTTGTTAAACCAAACAACATCACAACCCATTCATATGTTCCCAAAGCCCCTGGGCATCAAAACATGGTTTTGGGCACATCGTCGTCTGCTATAAAAATTTGGTTATAACCAGAATATCCATCAAACATACTAAGGTATTTGAAGCCTGCGGCTGAATCGACTAACATTTCTGCCACTGGCATCAAATACCCATCTTTTGGAGTCTCCTTGTTCAAGTCTCTAAAATCTATACATACTCGAAGCATTCCATTTTTCTTAATGACATGTACAATATTAGTTAACCATTCGACATACCTTGCAGTTCTAATGAACTAAATTTTTAGTAGTCTTTTGATTTGATTCTTAATCTTCACTATGATCTCTAGGGAAAATCTTCGAGGTTGCTTCTTTACCGGCCTTTTCTCTAGATGAATAGTTAAGCGATGCTCTACCATGCTACGACTAAGACTAGGCATCTCGCCATAATCCCAGGAGAAGAAATCAATGTATTCTCTCAATAATTTGATCTGTTTCACCTTCATTTTCGATCCAACTTTGGTGCTTATATACATTGGTCTTTTTGTGACCCCATCTTCAAGATCTATTTCTTCGAGTGGATCTTGTGGCTACATCTGCTGTAACTCATTCAACGAGTATTTTTCAAACCCTAAAGGCTCATTGTCATAAATATAATCTATCCTTCGACTTTCTAAAACTGTTGTTTGGCCTTGTCGGCCATCTTCGAGTCTTTTGTCTTTGGCCGCAACAGCCAAATTTTGTAGTTTCTCGGCTTCTAATACCGACTCTTTTGTTTTCAGCCAGATATGCCAAAACTTGAGCCAGACTCTCTGACTCAGTTATCATCTCTATCGACCTCAAGCCACCCCATAGGTGGATTCACCTCTTCAGGCTCTGTTGCCTCTTTAGTATCCCAAATAAACCCATAGTCAGGATCTAGATTCAGGAAATAGTTTGGATTTTCAACAGAGGCGTAAACTTCTGATTTATCATCACATGGTGCAAAATTAGCTAAATGTTGGTCAAAGGATTTCTTCACGCCATTCACTTCGTCAATTTTGTAGTAACTCTGATCAGTTTCCATATTATCTATAATTCCATCTTTTCTCCAAATAATTAACCTTTGGTGTAAGGTTGATGGCACCTCCCCCATTCCGTGAATCCATTCTCGTTCTAATAACAAATTAAAATTTGCTTTGGAGTTTATCACCATAAACAGCGTCGACCGAGGTGTTTTACTAACAACCAGTTCGACTTGGATCACTCCTAGTATATTACTGGTTTTTCCTTCGTAGTTAGACAAAACCATATTGGGTTATCGAAGGTCAGCATCACACTTTCCCCTTTTATTGAATAAAGTATAGGGCATCAGATTTAAAGCTGCCCCACCATTGACAAACACTTTATTTACCAGCATCTCATCTACCTTTTCCCTTATGAATAATGGTTTCAGATGATACATTATTCCTGGACTAGGCTTCTCAAACATAGCCTTTTTCTCCTCTACCACACCGCTGTTCATAATATAGTTGCACAAAGGTTTATCTTCACAAGTTTCATCTGGCATAAAATCTTTGTTAGCATCAGAGACTTATGACAACCTGTCATATTCAGTAGGTAGTATTGACACGATCCCACAGTTGATGACAAAGTCATCACCATAGGTGTTATCGACCATCTCATCTTCTGGTGAAGGTGTATATTCAGGCTCTTCATCTGACTAGAGGTGTACTCAGGTTCCTCATCCGATTGAAGAGTGTACTCAGGTTCTTCATCCGACTGGGGAGTGTACTCTAGTTCTTCTTCCTCGACCAGAGGAGTGTACTCCGTATTTTGGGTTGATACTATCTCCTTCTCTCTCGAGGGTTTGATAGACATGGCTGTCGCTACTGCGAAAATCGGCGCCGGCTGACAGAAGAGTCGCCACCGTGCGTTATTTATCCCAACGGAGGGAAAGGAAACGCTCGAGGTAAACCTACCGCAAAACGGGGAAAGGTATGGTCATCGCAACCAAAACCTGGATTCGGGAGTCGGTTACGCAAGGGGAAGGTATTAGCACCCCTCACGTCCGTCGTACTCGACGGGATCCACGCTTGTTTTCGGGTATGGATTGTTATTTCTATCTAACTAAGGGTTAAGGGTTAAAAAGAAAGAAAGGGACTCGGCAAAGTATCGCACTTTATGCCTACGTATTCCCGTCTGGAACGAGAAATCAGAGTCAACGTAGTTCGCCTACCTACAGGAAAGGAGGGGAAGGTTGCTCGCTAGGATATCGCATCCTATGCCTACGTACTTCCACACAGCGCGAAAGATCAGAGCAAACGTAGTTCGGGCCACGTACGACACAAGTCTGTTTTGATTGTTTTTATTCCTTCTGAAAAAGGGTTTTCCTGATTACTGGTCCAAGCGGACAAAAATGACGTTTTGATGAGTTCACATTCTTTTACGGAAGAAGTGTCTTTTATTGTGTTTGAAAGATTTATTGTGTTTTTCTGTTTGTTTTGAGAAAGAAGAGACAGAACTCTAACCTATGGTTGCGAAGGGAATCAAACTAACCTAGTGTTGTCATGCATGGGTAAGACCTAATGTCTATCATGCTCCTCTCTTGCGCAGAGAGAAACAGAGATCCTAAGGGAATAGATGGAAACAGAAACAATAACATATATACAATAAAGCAGTAAAATGCATGGATGCAACAATACAAGCGAGGCAAGGGAGTCCCACTCAACCTCGAACCTAGAAAACAACAGGCAAAAGCGAACAAAATTCGCTTTCAACCTAACAGGTTAAACAACAAGCAATACAGTCAGGGAAATTCAAACAATACATCAAAAATTATAAACAGCAAAAATAAACAGCCAACAGCTGTCTTCATCGACATCTGTCTTCAAGTCATCTTCAACCATCTTCAGCTTCAAGCAAGCATCATTCTTCATCTTCAAGCCTTCAAGCAAGGTCTCTGTCTTCAATCTATCAATGGCTTTTCTTCAAGTCTCACTCTCCAAGATGAGCAGCAGTCAACAAAATGAGATGGATGTTAAACAGTCAATTGCCTACCAAGGGTGGCTCACTGACTGTTAACATGATACTGACAGTTTTCCCTCAAAAGTTCTATCTTTTAAAAGAGACTTTGGATCATAGGGAAAGAATGAAGGCAAACAAGACCTTCCATGTTTGTGAATCAAGTTGCTATTCTAGGGCTCTGCTTAACTCCTAGATCCTACACTCCTCAACAGATGCCAGCAGGAGATACTCTTCATCAACTCTGGAAATTGGTCCTCATTCTCTTAATCTTCAATGGGCTTCATCAGCACAGTCTTCAGCTCAAACCCCAAACCCCAAGCAGGCCCAATACCCCACACAGTCAAATAATAACCCTAGAGAGGGCACACCACACCATCAAGCAAGTACAAGCAATATACTAATAGTAATAATAGAATAGGGGAAGCCTAATATTTTCTAAGGGATCTATTATCTACCCATAATACCCCTATAGTCCCATACCCCAAAATTCAAACTACAACTTCTAAAAGAAATGATTTATTACACCTATGTTATATCTAAACCCTAGTTTTGATTCTCCTAATCACACCTGAACAAACCATCTAAAATTAAATCCTAAAATCATGAATTAAACCTCATATGAAAATTAAAGTCCTAAGTGAAGTACTCTAAAAAGAATGGGTCCAAAATATACAAGGATTTATCTAAACTAAAATCAACAATATCAAGTGTTAAACTAAACATCATTTAAACCTATTTAAAAGAAAAATATACTAAAAATACAAAAATAGAATAAAATTCTAATTTTATTATATGACAATTTTCTTAACAGAAAGATGAAAAAGATGCAAAAACAACCATTTAAAAATATGAAATTTCCAATTTGTTATGATTTTTTCAAAGAATTAAAAAAAATTGAATGAAATTAAAATGAATTAAATTGATTAGGGATGCAGTTAGCAATTAAAAGCATTGAAAAATGGACAATGGGCCCAGACTGGGGGTGCGCATAGCAAAGCGCGTCTGGGCCCAGCTAATCAGAAAAAACACAAAAAGAAAAATAACCAAAAACGGTGCAAATAGTAAAAATATTAGTTCATTAGTTTGGGCCTTGGCGTTTGGGGGTGTGGATAGCATGAGCAACTTAAGCCCAGTCTGAGACTTACGTGAAACGGCGCGTTTCACATCTTTGAATTCCCTTTTATTTTCATTTTAAACACATGCCGTTGGATGAGTCTCTGAGTCAAAGTCAAGTGCACAATCCAACGTTGGGAAAGTCATCTTCTCCAATAAGCTAGGGTTTGCCATTAATGAGCCATGCACGAAGCTTCACGAACCAGACTTCCACACCTTCATACACCTTCGTTTCTCCATGAAAATCAAATCCGTAAAAAGCAAAATTGCTCTACCTCTTCTCCTCTACACAACCATGGTTTCAGTTTTCTCCAAAACTCAATCTAGAGCCAAACCCGATAGGTAGAAGACCTTGGTTCCACCATTTTACACTGAGATCAACCCTGCTGATTCTTGCTAACTCTTACACTAATGCATTCTACATGCTATGCTGATCATTCTAATCTATCTAGCTAAGATTAACATGCCCTAACCTAAGTGTTCTAAGCCAAAACAGTTTTGGTGCTCATGTAACAAACTCCATGAAAGGCTCTTAAACTCACCAGAATTATTCATCTACCTATGCCTAACAATTCTAACCTAAAGATTCTCTATCATGCTATCTATTTCTAGCCAATTCGATGGAAATACTAACCTGGTTTAAAGTTGAAAACAGAGGGATGAAATCACCACTTCAAGCTCAACAATGCTCCAATGGCAATCAATAGACCAAGATCTTGATTCTGTATGCAGTAGTTCTTGCTTAAACCCCTTGGATTCTTGTAACCACTTCCTTTTGCAATTTGGATGATACACTTGGATAGCACGAATTCCACTTCAATTCAACCAGATCTTAATGGAAACTTGCTCTATGATGAATATAGATGATGATAGGATCAAGAATTTTGGAAAATGATGAAGATTTGATAGAGTTTGGAATGAATTTGCAAGATTGAAGAATGAGATACAACTATGAGTTTTCAACCAAATGAATCACCAACCCCTGATTGGATCCTCTCAATTCAATATATAGATGCTCATGGAACACTCTAGAACTTGTTAGAAACTTCTTGTGCACAAATCCCTTGAATTTGGATATGTTACTTCTTTTGTAAGCCAACTAGTATAACTTCCAAACTTTGAACTAAACTCAAAAATCCACTTTTGCCAATGTTCTTAAAACATTCTTTCCAATCAAAATGACCTATAACTTCATCCCATTTGGACATGTTATGAAAAATCTCATTTTTAGGTCACTTTTATTCATTAAATTCACCTTTTAATTGACCAAATTTGGAACCTTGAGCTATGAGCATTTCCAAACTTTCATGATCACTTTTCTAGACTCAAAATGTCATTTGGAGCAAGTTTGATGTTGTGAAGTTTTTCATTTGAAGCTTCCTTGTATGAGTTTTGGGCATATGCTTGAAATGACCTGTAATTCTCAAATGACCAAAATACCTTTTGCTTGCCAAGGTCATAAGTAGAGTTCCACAAATCAGATGAAGGCATACCATACCTTTCTAGAAATATAAGACAATGAGGAACAACTCTCATGTTGACCAGAAATTCATTTGAAAGCTCCTTGGGGGGTAAACGTTTCTTGGAAGACAAGTAACTTTCACAGACAAAATTTCAGATACATCAGATGACCTGTAACTTGCAAGGACCATAACTTGAGTTCTATATATCTCCTTGATGTCTTCCACCACTCAAATTAAAGGTATTGAGATCCTCTACAAGTTTCATGTTGGCCAAGTATCCATTTGAATCTTTCATTTTGAATTGTCTTGCTTGGAAGTTTGACCTAAATTAGGGGATTTTACCCAGAAACCCTAATTTAGAAACTCCTCTTCTTCTTGATTTCTCTTGATTTTTCCTTATCACAACACCACACCCATATCTACATATCAGATGATGAACCCCACATCTCTCAAATAGACCTTGATGCCTTTCAATCAATCATTTGACCTAGGGTTGACCTAGGGTTGACCCAGATGAAACCCTAGTTGACTGTCTTCAACTGCAACTCTTGTGATCACATCCATGACTTGTCTCACTTTCAAAATGACTCTCCATGTCTCCCATGATGTATATATACCCTCCATGACCTCAATTACTTGCTCATAACTTCTTTGATGGTCTTCAAATACACTTAAGATAGGAGAGAGATCCACTGCTTGATCCACTGACTTCTTAGATTTCAATTTCTTTCTGATGACTTGGATGAGCCTGAATTTGAACAATAACCTCTTGATAGGCTCATAGAGATTAGAATAGTACTTGGTCCCTTGTTGGATAACTTGCTATGCTATGCTATGCAAATGATTAGACTATGTACATGACTCTATATGCAAATGCTAATGTAATTGAAACATAAACCAAGTGAAATAAGTTGAGCAAATTTTAGGGTGCAACAATGGCCAGCGTCTGATTCACCATGATCATTTCTTTCTTGACCAGCGTTTCCTTTGGGTAGTCTCTCTTCTGTATAGGGGTCTCGACTAGTTTCAGCTGTGACGTTGAAGCTACCTTCCTAGCTTTCTTGTTCCTCTAATAATGCCTCCATTGAGTTCTTGTCATGGGATTTTTTCCTTTGTAATTAGGAGAAACCACATAACCTCTAGGTTCAGTTCTTCCTTCTAGATTCCTCGCTTTTTCTTCCAAGTCGAGCACTCTCCATTTTGGTCTCTTGCCCCCCTTCTGACTCACTGGTTCAACCCATTTTTCTTGTGGGGTGTCCGATGGAGGGACAAAGGTCCTAGGTCAAGGATGCTATAATTACCTCCTAAAATCTTCATTTCACTGAGGAGATCCTCTTTTGTCAAACACGAATCTTGGAATGAGGGGATTTTGTCCTTCCAACGCCTTCTTCTTGTCAGCTTCATACTTTCACACGCCTTTTTCATCTAAGACAACAATGCATCTTGGACATAGCACAACCTTCGACCCTCTCACTCTGCATTTCTCTTGAAAGTCAGCCAATCCCTCGCCAGCTTTGGGGTACACTGCCTTTAATGCTTCTCCAGTTCTCACGTCCAAACCATCAATAGTCTTAACCATCATACATTTAGAAAATTCTTCATCCATGGCCTAGTCGACACCATCGGTAGTTTCGACCATCATGCATTCAAAATGTTCAATGTACAAAGCTTTTTCAACCTTCAAAAGATCATTATCCACCTACATCTTTGGGTTTTCGCCAAATTGAAGTTTGCCCTCCCTCAAAGCCTTTTGCACCAAATCCCTGAAAAAAACACATTGAGATGTTTTATGACCAAGAAAATTATGAAAATTACAGAACCCCCTTTTCTTCTTTTGCTCTAATGGGAGATTCTTTAGGCCTAAGGCACAATAATTCTCCCGTCCTTGACCAACAAGTCAAATATTTCGTCATATTTAATTATATCAAAAGTGTAAGTTTTTGCAACGAATTTATCTATTTTTTCCAGTCTCAACAGGATTTTTTCCGTTTAACAGTTTCATAATTTACAAGCGTAGGGAGGTCCAGACTTGAGCTCAGCCACATTGACCTTGCTTTCGTCAACGAAATCCTCGTCTTCATAAGAGTACGCATCTGCTACTACGTACGACACTTTTTGCGTGTGGTATTTACTAGTCTGGCATTTTCAGCTTTCAGTCATTAGAGTTGTCGAACTCTGTCAATCAGTTGGGCCATATCTCTAAGATATTGCCTGTCTAACTTTTTCCTAATGGAATAATCTAAACCTCCTACATCTATCTTGACTAGCTCATGTTCAGGGACTTGAGTAAATCATCTAGCTTTCAAAAGTCTAAACCTGCTGAGATATTGATCGATTGACTCAGCGGTATTTCTTTTGACGCTGACCAACTATTTCAAACTTATCTTCGACCGTCCCATGTAGCATTACTTGTGGAAAAATATCTCCAACTGTTCCCATGTATGGATGGACTGTAGAGGTAGCATCATAAACCAAGTAAACACATTTTTCGTGAGGGAACTTGGGAAGTATTTCATTTTCAAATCCTCATTATTCACTATGTCATCAACTTTGGTTTAGTATCTAGCAACATGTTCGACAGTGGACTCTTCGGTGTCCCCAACGAACTTGGTAAACTTTGAAATCTTCCATCCCCTTGGCAATATGGACGAATAAGTTGGCCTTTGCAAGCCAGGGTTCACAACATTTTGAACCATGATTCGCTCAACAACTACTTCTAGATTTTGATCTCTAGGCCATTGCATCCTGTTGAACCTGCCTGACTACGTGGTCAGGGTCTTGGTTCATATTAACTAGTACGAAGGGAGGCTGTTGGGCCACCCTAGGCATCGGCTCGACCACATAGGGTTCTTGGTCGACTGTCTCGTCAAACCTCTCTTCGTGTTGGGCCAGTACCTCTGGCTGAGGTGGGGTCCTCTATCAAACTTGTGCCCTATAAGCACAAAAGAAATCGCCTATTCTAGTCATATGAGTTGCCAGTTGTTGGTAAATCTGCATCGAATCCAGAGTTAAAGGCCTCAATATGGTTCCTATTTGCTGAGTTAACATATGGACCATTTTGTGATTACTTTCGTCCATCTTCTGTTTCATAACCGCGACAGTACTTGATGTAAAAACTGGGATTGCTTGGGCTGGAAATTCTGGTCTCATAGTTCGACCGAATTGGTTTCCCAAAGGTCCTAATCCATGGTATGGCTAAAATTCCGAGGCTGGACCTTCGCCAAACATCAAACCGCTCACATGTGTATTTGCCATCAACTCAGTTGACATTCCAAAACTTTTGTCCCTACCATACATAGGTAAGGTGAAGCTGGGCATAAACGGCCCCGAAGTTCTAACCACCATCGGTCTCACCACTTCAGGTTGATGTGGTGACTGTGTTGATCCACTATGAGCAGTCGGAACCACAACCATAGTGTTAGACCACACGTTAGTGGCTTCTGACACGTCTGTATTTCCTTCTGTGGATTATTCCTCATTTAGACTGGTATTTTGTGGTTCTAACATCTTACTAGTACATAGCAACATACATCTAACACAACGGGTCCCACTAGGTATGCCAATTTGTTCACCTGGATTTCCGGCGAACAACCTCTAGCCTCTTATTAAAGTTTACGTGCAGGATCAATTACAAGAATCATAGACTATGTATTAGTTATACAATGAGTGTTTGAGTATTTTGATTTGAAATGTTAGATAAAGAGATTGCTAAGGTAATTCAATGGAAACGAGACGACAAAATTGCAAAAAAGAAATGAATAGAAAACAAGACTTATGAAATAAATTGCTTAAGGTGTAAATTTGATGCATGCATACATTTGCACAAAATTGACTCGTTTCTCTCAAACGCTGATACTTTGAGTGTATTCTTCTCAATGTTACCAAATGCACCATCTGTCGAGCCTGCTTCAACGTTCTTCTGATGGGTGGTCTATCGAGGAGTTTTTGACCTTAGTTTGTAAGATGTCCCTTCAAACCTGTTTTTCTTTCCTTGGCAGACAATTGCCAGCTAACATGTGTAGAAAACTAAAACTAACCATCTCTATTTATATTAATACTCAAATTCTACTTTTTCCTACTACTCGATGTGGGGCTTGGATGAATATACAATTTGACCTAACAAATCCTCCAATCATCCAAAGTCACTTTGTCTTTAACTTTATCTTCAAAACGATCATTATAATTATAATAATTAGGCATATTTGTAAAATTTTTACTCTTCAATCTTTTTGTCTTCTTCATCCCTTGATCAGAACCTTAACTCTGATACCAGTTGTTGGGAAAAAAAAATTCTACGCACGCGTAAGTGTACCCACAAAAAAAGGAAAAGAAGCAAAAAATTCAACAAAAACTCAAAATCATAATTCAACTTGTAATTTTTACAAGGTCAAAATTACAAACTCTCTCACACAATTGCAATTTTTAAGGAGAAAATTGCAAACCCTCCCAATTACAATTTTTGAGCAGAAAAATTGTATACCCTTTCTCAATTACAATTTTTGGATAGAAAAATTGTAAATGCTTGCTCAATTACAAATTTTGAACAGAAAAATTACGAACCCTATATTAACTATAATTTTTAGACGGAAAAATTCTAAACCCTCTCAACAAACTATTTTTGAATGGAAAAATAGAAAATCCTTTCAACAAACTATTTTTGAACGGAAAAATAAAAAATATTCTCTAGACACACATCTACTCAAATCCCTAATACACCAAAAAAGACTACATTTTGTTGTAAAAAAATTATTGAGAAACAAGTGTGAGTTCTAAGTCCCACATTGTTTAGAAAAGTTGAGGTTGAACACTTAATAAGTATCCATACACCTATCACCTTAAAGTTTTGGATGAATATGTGGTGTCTCTCTCACTTGTTTGAGTGAGTTTTTGACCTTTAAGTGAGTGATTGACCCAATGTGAATATTTTCCCCTCATGTTGACCCATCACTTCCATGCAAGGCTTCAACAAAATATCATCTTCACTCCCGTTGGATGATATAAACAAATACATGCAGTAAAATTTAACCCTCACTATACTATTAAATAAAGAATCAATGTCTACCGTTTTGTCATAGAAGAGGACCAAACATGTGTCTGAAATCGCCGTCGCCGGTCCTGCCAACTATGGATAAGAGCCAAAATAAAGAACTAATTTCTTCACTATCATATGTACTAGAACTACTATTGTAACTCTTAAATTTTTTGTTTCAACGAGTATCCAACCTATGTCATTCACGTGCCAAGAACTCTCATAACAATAACGACACAACTTCCACTTTCCCTAATGGCCTAATGGATATCAGGATCAACCACACTAGCATTAACACCAAAATCTCTAAGAAATTCCATCTTCTAAAAAGGAAAACAAAAAAGTTGCAAAAAATAGAAGAAGACAATACATGTGGTAAGACGTTGCAGCTAAAGGCAAAACAAAAATTATTATTGGGTGAAACGGTATTAGAGCAAAGATACGATGAAAACGGAAAGCCAAAACTCTAGTATTTATAGGACAAAACCTCTCGCAAGACATTTTTAATCATGTCCATCATTAATCACACATTTAGTTTTATAATTAGATTCAGTGATAAGAAAACAAACCATTAAATCTATTTGGACGACCACAATTAAGCTCAATCTCATACTCATAAGGACAACATTGTTACCTTACTTTTAAAACATTTCATCCTTAATCACTACATCCTTAAGGGACTACAAATTATCATATCTTTCCTCTCAATAAATTCGTCCCTTGAGGGATTGCAGATTATCATATTTTCCTCTAAAATATTCCACTTTTCCAAGTCTAAGTTTTTGAGGGATTGTGAATTTTGATAAATTTTGCCTTAAAAGAAACAGAGATTATTAACTGGTATACGGTAATTTGCACAACTATTTCCTTCAATTTTTTTAATATGGTATATGGTATCTCTCTCTTATTCTTATTCTTTATCTCTTAATAACTTCTTTTTTATTAACTGATATATGGTAGTTTGCACAACTATTTCATTCAATTTTTTTATATAAAATTTAAATTTTAAAAAAATAAACACACAAAATACATTTATATTTTTAAACGTCTGAACATTAAAAAAGCGGACGTGCCCGTCTGGGTGCTAGTATTGTTATAACCATAATGTTCCGCATCTATATTGGAGATAAGAAATTCGGCTTACTTGATAATAATCATATGGAAGACGCATAGGCGATGTTTGTAATAAACTAGTATGTGCTCACCATGTAGGAAAGTTTATTATATTGTTAGGTCGAATCAACTTTAAGTCTAAAAGCTAACTCATTCCCGAGCAATGTTTTAAAAACTGGATTGGAGATCGAACCGATGAAACTTGCAATTTAAGGTTTGATTGGTTAAATCGATTACCTATGGTTGAACCGTTTATTAAATAAACTAATAATATGAAACTAAATTTTATAATATGAAACTAATAATATGTTCATAATTTAATAAAATAAATATTTCAAAAATTCATTATAAATTTAATACAATTATATCGATAATAGATACTCCCTCCGTTTTTAATTATACGTCGTTTTGGAAAAAAAATTGTGCCTCGTTTTGTAATTTCTATGTAGAATTAATTTTTTTTCTTCCTAAAATACCCCTAATTCATCTCTTTTTTCTATAATTTTCATAATTCAGTGAATCTTGTATTCCAATGCAGAGTGACATTATGAATATTGTTTTTCAATGCATTAGTCCAACTTTTTATAGAAAAAGTCTTCCTCTCATAAAACTCTATATTAATTTGTGATTTTTTCAAAATTCCTCTCTCTTAAGAATATATTAATTCCCAATTAAAACTCAGAAATATCTCTCCTCAATATGAATTCTCAAGTTTTATATATTGTGCATTTTTTAATCCTTCTTCCTATTATAACAAAAAAATCCTTAAAAAAATTGGAAAAAAAATCTAAATTGAAAAAAATTGAAAAAAAATTGGCATAATACAGGGTGAGTTAGTCTAAATTTATTGAAAATTGATAATACAAAAAAGAAGCACAATGAAATATTTAGAGGAAAATTTGAAAAAAAATTAATGAAGAGCCATAAGAATTTGGAGGGAAAAATTTAACAAAAAAAATCTTAATTTTTTCTCCCAGAGTGCTTTAGCGTATTTTTTGGTGAGTGATGGAAAATTTGGGAGGGAGAAAAATAAGGAATTAGTGTAGGATAGAAAAAGACACGTATAAATTTAATTAATTTAATGTTTTATTCATGGAATATATTGGAATAAATGCAATCTAGATATTCTATCGACAAATTATAATGATTAATCTGGTATAGTTTGAAACAAGAGATTTTGAGTGTTTTAAAAAAAGATAATATTGGAATACCCTATAATATATTTACAAAATTAGAAAAAGTTAATAACTTCCTTGGTATATGTAAAAAGTCTAAAACGACTTATAGAAAAAACAGAGGGAGTATAATAACATAACATAGTTCTACACTTCATTTAAACATTTATTTAAGAATAATTTGACCAAATTAATGAATTACAATAGAATAAGTTAAACTAATTCAAACCAAAATTATATAATAGAATATAATAACTAAAATAAAGTTCAAATAATTAAGAGTACCTAAATTAAATAAGATAGAATACCAAAAATAAATACTACAATATACTTCATTAAAAAAAAGAATTTGAGTTGAACTATGAAAGAAAACTATAATCGAGTGACAAACATGAAATTCTTTTTTGTGATTGGAGAATGTATGTTAAATTTTAATATTGACATATTAATGTTTTTAAAATGGTCAATTTGATGCATTTTATTGAACCAGACGGTTTTACAAAATTGACTCCGATTCTTTGGTTCGAATAGTTTTAGACGGTTCAACCTGGTTTTTTTGGTTTTACTTCGCTTTTGACCCATTAGCAGTTTTGAAAGGTTGATCCAACTAGATTCATCTCCGGTTTTTAGTCCAATCAATTGAACCGGCCGGTTCGGTTCGATTAATCAAATAAGAATCATGCATATGAATCAACTAGAATTCTCTGCAGTTGAAAAATAACGCAATCATACAGTCAGCTTGTTGTGAACCATTTGATTAAAATTGAATGATGCAAATTTAACACTTATAAATAAATTAAAACTTAACAACTTAGATGAATGACTCAGATTCATCCGCCCTCACTATTTGACCACAAGAAACTCATTTCGTGTGAATCACATACAAAGAAAGAACAAAACATTAAATATAAATAAATAACGTAGCAGTCAGAGGCATAAAGACAAATTAAAGTCAAGAAAAATATAAATGCATCAGAGGTTATTTATCACAATTATTTTTAAAATATAATTGTTATTAAATTTTAATGTTTAATCATGCATATATATATTACTGAATATTAATATATTTTTAATTTGTATAAAACAAGTTTAATATGAATATAAAAAAATGAGAAAGCTACAAAATTTACGTGGCTAAAAAAGATTACAAATTAAAATTATTGAATTAAATATTAAATTCTAATCACAGTTTTTTCTACTATTTAATCACTGTTTTTTCTAAAAATTAACTTAAAAATTTCTATTATTAAAGAATCATCATTATCCAAGATAATTGTCTTGACCATTACTAGAACTTTTGGAGGCTTCCATAAAAAAAGAAGACTTAATTTGTAACAAGAATAAAACCAAAGAACATTCATTATATTGAGGCTAAGGTTAGGATAACATATGTGATTAATGATATAAACATTGATGAGGATGGTTAGATGAGTTTTTGTTTTTCTTGAATGAATGATTTGAAGAGTTATGCTTTTAACTGAATATATAATGGTTTAGGAACAGAGTAACTTGCACCAGTGGTCTAGTGGTAGAATAGTACCCTGCCACGGTACAGACCCGGGTTCGATTCCCGGCTGGTGCAAATTTCATAATTTTTTGTGATGATTAAACTGTGCTATTTTTGGTGACGGATTCATCGCATAAGCTTTTTATTTGTTTATTCTTATTATTATTTCAATTTATTCTTTAGCAAATGATTGCATGATTATAGTTATTGTCAAGAGTGTTTTGATAGGTATGCAATTCTCCACATATTTTTGATTTTCTGGGTCCTCCACTAAATAAAATGACGTGGCTATGGGAGTTATTATGTGCTTTCATAGCTGGCTTCAGTGCTTGACACTCAAATATGCTTCCCATAATCACATCAGTATATTTATAGTTCTATCTATATGTCAGTACTTGACATCTGATTGAGTCATTTTAATTTCTCAATATGCTGAGGCGCTTGGAGTATTCTATGTGTGAGATTGTTTTTTATACAATAATAAGTAGATTTTAACTGAAATTAATCGGAGAATATAAATTCCCATCAAATCAGTATCAATGAGATGGGTAAAGCTAGACTGACGAGTATCATAAAAATAATAATGTTTGCCAAATTCAATTCCACTTCAATTCCACTTCTAGCTAGAGAATCTTAGTTCTCTTTCCAAAACGCATGACGAACAACAATAACCCAAAAATAATTATCAATAATCTTTGGCCACACTTTAACAATGTCTTTCTAGAAGCTCAAATCAAATGGTTTGATAGAATACTCCTCATACAAACCATTTATACTATATTTATTTCAAAGTACTTCACTCCATAACTCCTTACTTCAATCTTTCTGCCTAGATTGAATCTTTCTTTGAAGGACTTTATAGTTAATCATTGGATGTTAAAACATCAATCTTAAATGAATACCTCGATGAAGAATCTATATGAAGCAACCAGTAGGTTATGTGTTTTCTGGAAATGAACAAAAGGTGTGCAAGTTAGTCAAATCCTTGTATGGATTAAAACAAGAACCAGAACAATGACATCAAAAGTTTGACACTGTCATAATTTCAAATGGATTTGTTCCCAAATCTTGTGACAAATGTTTGTACACAAAAGTGAGTGAGAACATTGTGATATTTCTTTGTCTCTATGTTAATGACATGTTGATTATCATTAATGAGATGAATGAAATCCTATAAAAGGGGTTTCTAACTTCCACATTTAAGATGAAAGATATTGGACTAGTTGACATTACTTTAGGGTCAAGGTAAATTAAAATAGTGGGCATTATGAACTTAATCAAACACTTTATGTTAAGAACATGCTTGATAAGTTCAAACACTTACGTTTCAAGGAAGTGAATACTCCATTTGGTCCAAGTGTAAAGCTTCTAAAGAATGATGGAAAAGTTATGGCTCAATTGAAATATGCAAGTACAATTTGTCGTCTAATGTATTTAATGCAATGAGCCATACCTGACATAATATTTACAGTTAGTAAAATGAGTAGATTTACTAGCAATCTAAATGGTGAGCATTGGAAGACCATCAGAAATATTTTTGGTTATCTTTTGAAAACCAAAAGTCTTGACCTTTATTATGGTAGGTTTCCTTCCATACTAGAGGGATACAGTAACGCATGCTGGATATCGAGTGTTGGAGATTATAAATCTACAACTGGGTGGACATTTACACTAGTTCGAGGTGCAATTTATTGAAAAAGTGAGAAACAACATGTATCACTCTTTCAACCATTGAATCAAATTTCACGACTCTTGTTTTCGTTGGTCAAGAAGCTGAATGGTTAATGGAGATTCTGTTGGAAGTTCTATTGGCTAAAGACAGTGTTTCAAAGGTATTGATACATTGCGATAGTCGAGCAACTTGAGCTAGAGCATTCAACAAAGTGTATAATGGAAAGTCAATGCACATAAGTCTTATAGATTCTTGTGTGAGAAAACTGATTAAAGATAGAATCATTTCACTTACACATATAAGTTTGAGCTATAATTTAGCTGATCCATTTACTAAACCACTGGTCAGAGATTTGGTAAAGACTACTTCGAGAGGTATGTGATTGAAACTCCTTGAGTAAGAGTTCAAACAACGAAAACAACCTAACCTAACGTTTAGAAAACATAAACCTCAAGAATCAATAGGTAACAACAAGCTGTTGATTTGGATGTACGTGTAACATTTGTAATAATGTTGACTATTGTATTTGGAGGTTTGAGTTTTTCAAACTCTTAATGAAGTTCAATACTGAGAATATATATCCCACGTAAAGTAGATACAATATGAACTTCACCTATGTGAATTTCGACATGGTGTTTCTTAAAGTGAGAATTGAAGTTTCTCTCATGATAAATTCATGGAACATGAAAATTACATGGCCATAAATAGTGATATGCGAGAGATGTAGACAAAGAACCATTAAAGATTGCATGTAAGGTAATGCCGGTCTAATCACAAGGAATAACATGTTCAAAGTCTTGCTACCTAAAATTATATTAACATGTATGGTTAAACTCAAATCGAAAGATACTTAACTATATTAACATTCTTTGTTTTATTTTTTAGAATTAGTTTTATCATTATTAAAACAAGTGCAAGATCATCGTAATTAATAACTAATTAATAACCATGAGTGTTTCAAAATGCCCAGAAAATATGCAAGCGAATAAATGAATAACCAATGCAAGAGAAATAGTGTCACATAGAAAGTTTCACTTACTTTAATAGCTCTTATAAAGAGTTACATTCTTTAACTAAACAAAGGAGTCAAAGAGGATAAAGTGGCACATGGACAAGTCTGGTGATCCCAAGTTTTATGCCACTTGTTTCCTTCACACTCTCCCTCACTAGTGTCACCACTGGCTCTAGAACCGTGTCTGAGGGCCTGGGCGTAGAGGCTTAGTGGCGGCTTGTTGGCGGCACTTGAGCACTTTGACACTACACATCAGAACAATCAGACTACTTGCAGCGTTATACACTGGCGCTCTGACGGTTGGCCGAAGCTGCAAAACATGACGGCAGTCGTTGCTCCTATTTTTAATAGTCGTTGCTTTAGTTTGTTATTTTGAATTCTAAAATAAAAATACTTTGTGAAGTGTTGCAATAGATAGCAAAAGGTGAAAGTTGCAACACTTAGTGTGAAATGTTGCTGAAAGGGTGTGTTTAATCAAAGATGAAAACCTTGTGAAACACCACCATTTAACCGATAAAAAGTCAATTCCTGATTCAGAAAAACACATAACAAAAAACCATTCTCTTCACTACAATTATATATTTCATATTTCCTACATTCTAGTTATTATTAGTCATATGCAAACTAGAATATATGCTGAATTATCTTGAGTATTCATACGAGTTGACTCTAAGACATTTTAAGAGTGTTTGAAATACCATTGTTTTAAAAATTGGACCGAACCGGTCAATAAAATTAAGTACCAGAGGGGTCATCGATCTGACCTGATTGCTGGACCAAATAAACTATTTAGCCAGCGGAAACCGACTAAAATTCACCAAAACCAATAAAAACCGATGAATCGCCAGTTTTAGAAAATCAATAGATTAAATGTTTGTTTTTTTCCCAAACAAAACGACATCGTTTTGATAATTAAAAAATAAATAAAATATAAGTCGAGTTTATCCAAAATTTATTTGAAACAACTTTCCCTTCTTATAATTAAATGTTTTAGACGCCGCTTTTATCTTATTATTTAGTTTATGTTACAGTAATACTTTGTTCAAACTTTATTTAAAATTATATTTTATACTGTTGTGTATAATAATTATATATAAAATTTTAATTTAATTAATAAACTTATAAAATTATGCTATTTTAAAATTAGATATCATAATTTTTTTAAAGACCGAATTATTTAATTCAATCGATTTAATAACTATATAATTTTGTCATAGTGTGGATTTATTCAACCAAATTAAAAACAATTTTTTTCCCATTTCAATTATCCATCTATTCTTATGCTATAAGTATTCTGAGAATGAACTTTTGAAGCCAACCATAAAAAATTGATAATTGTATAGTTCAGAAAACCTACAACCGTAGTCACTCATTTCTCACCAAAGACTTTTTCTTAGTCAGTGAAATAAAACTTGATATTCTAAAGTTTACAACCCACATAACACATAGTACCATCCACTTACGCTTTATCTACGACAAAATTGTGAGTATGTTAATCAAAGACTTGAAATACATGAATATTTTGCATTTATCTATATGATAGACTTTGATAATTATTATTTTTTGAAAGGAGGTTTGATTTATTTTAGTGTATAAACAGTAATTAGACAAAATGAGAAAGACATGATAATAAGATTCCAGCAGTATACATAAGACGCGTGCCGAACATTGGAAAAAAGAGAGTCAATAATAAATCATTTTGTGGATAAGGGAAGAGAACGTTCAAGGGAATTTTATTTTCTTTTAGTAAAAGAATGGAAATTATCGTCAAATCAAAATATGCTTCCAAACTTTCCGTGACCGATTTCATGAATATCTTTATATTCTTATGAGATTATTATTATTTTTTTAAATAATCATATTTTAAAACTAAAATATCAAAATTAACTATATTTCTCTATTTTTTTAAATATTTATTTTTAAAAAAAATTCATGCACAAAATTTAAGATGAATTGACGTCTGAACTAGAATTTTATAGTAAAATTTGACGAATTGACGTCTCCAATAGATCACTTCAATTTAATTGACACCTATGTTTTAGAATTTAAAAGAGGCATTAACTCATCAAATATTTATGCGTTGTATTTTTTTTATTTTGTATTTTAATTAAAATAAATAATTAATTAAAAATAATTAATTAAATACTAATATTATTTCATTTAAACTGTATTACATACGTGAATTTTTTCTTACACTAATGATAATGATAAACTTGATTATACATGTCCGATTCCACATCTCCGAGGTACCATTTCTCGTACATGTCTCTATAGATTCACATGAGGTGTTTCATACGAGGGTCCCTTGAACACCACCATCACCATCATTCTTAAGAATTTCTTGTAATTTTTTCTAGTTGTGTCTGCATTAATGCAATGCCGTAATTGAATTCGTTGTCCGTGTTTTTGTAGTTTGATTGTGTTGTTTGGGTTAATGGGCATCATTGGCAGGTGACCTGGTCGATTGAATAACGACATCGGTGGGAATGCTTTTCGGGGAAAGGAAGCAATTGTTTTTGTGGTGTTTGATAGTCAAATGTCTGTTGGGTGTTTTGGTATTGTGATGTTTGAGTGTTTTGACTATGGTAGGAAATGTTGGTGTCATATGTTTCTTGAGCGTTTTGGCTATGGTAGGATGTGTTGGCGGCATATCTTTGTTGGGTGTTTTAATTATAATCATGTGGTTGTTGGTGATATGGGGTATGCTCCTGGTTTTGTGGTTAGGTGTGTGACATGTATTATTGTGGGTTTGAATGTTTGTAGGTTGGTAATTTTGTTCGGTAGGAGTTGTGTGCAAATAGTTTAGTAATTTTGTTGGGTAGTTATTGAAGCTCGGTTAAGAGTTAACTTAGACTCGGTTGGCATGACAACGTCGGTTAGGACCCGTTGATGACAACGCTTCCATTAATGACACTCAACTTTATTGAAGTTTGTCCATTCAAAGAGGTTCCATTGTTCAAAGACTTTACGTTGATACCATTGTCCTAGGCACCTCGGGAGATCTGAGGTTTCTTGATGCATGTCGAACTACCGTTTTACACGGTCGCTATGGTGCATCTCCACAGTGGTGAATCTGATGATCGATGTTGTTACAAGCGGAACCCCAACTAATTGTTCATATTTTATATATGTTTCTTAAGAAAGGTAAATACATAATATGTACAATACAACCAATACTACCGAGAAATAAAATAAACCAATAGTAGCATATAAAATCTAGTATTAGTTATTTTTTTCTTGTTCGGTATAATTTTTCGTTTAATATCATACCTCTGTAATGAGTTATAAGTCGTGATAACTTTCTTAACAAATATATTAATACAATCGAAGTAATAAACTAAAGGCCGTCTCTATAGGTATTGCAAATTTAATAAGGTTGTAATTATGTGATTTAAAATAATTGCAGGGAATTTTCATTTTGGTTTGTGAAAAATAATCACGTGAATAAAATTTGGTGAAATATACGATAATGAGAAAACAATTAAATCTTATTCGAATCACATAATTTTCTCCCGTCGCTAATTGTGCATACTTGAATTGAATTGACTTATAATTTTATGGCAACTTAACAATGCCACTGTACCCAATTCCTTAGTGTACAACTCACTAATTAATACCATAATTCCCTAATTCATTAGGCAAATTCGAAGTAAAACAAGGTGATCTATGTGTAATAATTCTCTAGCCACAATTATAATTGTCTATTCCAATTTTATTACTAAGTTGAAAAATTGCTTTATTTATGTTCGGTAGACTTACAATCAATAGTCCCTATTCATCTAATTTCACTTTACGCGCTCGTTGTAACACCCTAATCCCAGACTCGATAATTAATAAAATAATTTAAATAAAACTCCATGATCAGAGTGTCACACATGTTTCATTATAGCATAAAAACATCAACGTAACATAATCAATAAAACTCAGCAGCAGAAAATCAATAAGTTTGGCATATAAGCCTCAACATCACACAAACAAGAAAACTTCAACATAGGCAAGGTATAAAACAAGTAAAAAGAGAACAACCAATCCTCAACGCTACATATCAGAGCGAATCCTCTATGACCCAAATATAAATAGCTAAAGAGGAATTGACGTTTTCCTCTAACTCAAGCAGCTACTCTTGTACCTGGTTGTCTGTACTCTAGAGGAGCACAAACGCCACAAAAAAAGGTGAGAATACGCTCAGATAATATAATAGTGCAATACATAAAAATGGTAGATCACAAACATCTACATCATCAAATCACAACAACACTACATATTCATCATTCACCCATAAATTAACAATCATCTATTCATCATCAATTACACATACATCCTCAATTGAACACACTTCACATATATTACACATCACATCATTAATATAAGTTCATTCACAATGCAGGTATATATGCAATGTAACTCCACCTCAACTTTATATGCAAATGCAGTATCAACTCATTGTACATCAGAGGTATGTTACTAATATTGCCCACTCGCTCCCGATCCCACTAATGGACCCGAGCACATCAAAACATTATTGATTCCACCACTGAAAGGAAATGCTTCACCAGTCCCATTATACGGGAGTCGGCTACTCGCTCGCGATCCCACCATTGTACCAGAGCATATCAAAATCGTTATTAATCCCACTATTGACTCAGTAATGCTTTACTATTCCCACCATAAGCATCAACTACTCGCTCTCGATCCCACCACTGAACCAGAGCATATCACTGGACCGAGTCCGTACATCATGATGCATTACACATGTAACTATACGCCAAGTAAGGCCATCAACACATCATACATAATCATACTCAATTATAACTCACATTATTTAGTTTATACACGTATGACAATCACAACATACATCCATAACTTACAACATTGATTCATCATCACATGACAATATTTATGCATAATATTAATTTATCAATAACATTCATCAATATTAATTCACTAATGCATGTCAACATTTATGCAAGCTCACAATTCATCAACAATTAATCATATACTCATTTGATAATATTCAGAGCATATCGATTCATGCCTCCACACAGTAAACACCATACAACAACATCAAATAATCATTGACTTCATAAACAACACTGAAATTTTGAATCGGCGCGTCAAAACTGACAGACCAAATCATGACAGCCTGTTCTAGTGCCATGACAGTCGTCATGGGGATGACGATCAACCCCTCATCCCCCACTTCATCCGTTGTCACTTCCCCCGTCCGTCATCCCTAAAAAAACCTAACGGTCTACCTATCATTCAGTTGACGGACGTCAGCCCTTTTGACATGCTGATGGGCTGCCCGTCATGCAAGCGACAATCGTGACCTCTATGAAGAAATCAAAAGTTTTTTTCCTGCCATTAGAGCTCATTTGAAGCTCCGATTTCACACCCAAAATACCCAAATCGACAAAAAATAAATCATACATCAATTGTAACACATAGACATGTTAATTTCCCATAGATTCACAATTTATTTCACCTATTTATCATAAATCAAGACCATACTCGTGAAAATTCAAACACATCAATTAACAACAACAACTTGCAGGTTTCACATACTTTCATCATGTATCAATTTAACATAATACAGTACACGAATTTCATATCACAATGAACATTCAAAACTGATTCATCACAATATTATATCAAACATAGATATACATCATCAATTGGGAAAAAAAGAGAAAACGTATAAGAGGATTAAGGAGTCCTCGCTACCCTTTTATGAAACTACCACCATTAAATGAGTAGTTCTCCCCTTTACCTCATATTTCCCAATTTATCACGTACTGCTCAAAATTTCTAAACTCTCCTAATCCCATCATATAACCTATTTATTTAACCTAATTTTAGCTTACTAATAATTCCCCCTTGGCCCAACTTACTTATATTTCCTCACTACTTCTACCATATTTTTATTAATTCTATTTTCCACCCCATCTCTTAATATTCTGATTTTCTGATACTTTTAAAATAACTATAATTCTAATTAATTCTCATAATTCACCAAAAATCCCTCAAAGCCCCTATAAAATAAAAATTAATTTAATTCAATTAAAATATGAAAATAAACTATCGGGGCGTTACAACACTCCCCCACATAAAGAATTTTCGCCCAAAAAAATTACCTGATGGAAAAAGCTCTGGATAGGACTCTCTCATCCGATTCTATAGCTCCCACGTCACACTTCCACTAGCAGGTCCTTCCCATACAACTTTTATTGAAGCAATCTTCTTACCTCACAATTACTTCACTTCATGATCCTTAATCCGTAAAGGTGATTCATCAATAATCAAGTTCTCTCTAACTTGCACATCATCAAACTGTATCACATGAGACAGATCAAGAATGTAGTTCTGAAGTTATGACACATGAAAGACATCATGAAGATTAGAAAGAGATGAAGGTAATGCAACCATGTAGGCCATCTCTCATACTCTATGGAGGATCTAATATGGATAAATGAAACGGGGTGTGAGCTTTCGATACTTTAACGCCCGACCAACACCAGTCAGTTATGTGACTCTAAATAACACATGATCTCCCTCTTGGAACTCAAGTGCTTTTATCCTCTTATTATGATAACTCTTTTGACAACTCTATGATGCTTTCATCTTCTCTTGAATCAACTTGATCTTCTTAGTAGTCTATTGAACGATCTCAGGCCCAAGCACTACACTCTCACCTGATTCATACCAACAAAAGGGAGTCATACATCTCTTTCCATACAAATCCTCATACAATGTCATTCCAATACTAGAATGGAAATTATTGTTGTAGGTGAACTCAATCAACGGTAAGTAGTTGTCCCAATTACCTCTTTCTCTAGGACACAAGCTTTCAACAAATCCCCTAGGGATTGGATAGTTCTTTTAGTATGACCATCAATCTCCGTATGATAAGAAAAACACAACCTTAATTTAGTTTCCAAGGATTCTTGCAAACTATACCAAAACCTCGACGTAAACCTTAGATCTCTATCCAACAAAATACTCGAAGGAATACCATGCAGCTTCACAATCTTGTTGATGTAAATCTCTGCTAACCTTTGCAATGTATAAACGATCTTTATCGGAAGCAAATGAGATGATTTAGTCAAAATATCAACAATAACCCAGATAAAATCACTTCCTTTAGATGCCTTACTATAAATAATCATAAAAGCCATAAAAGTTTCTTCCAATTTCCACTCAGGAATACTCAACGGATGCAGAAATCCTAACTACTTTTGATGCTTAATATTTGACTTATGACAAGTCAAACAAGAACAAACGAACTCAGGAACATATTTCTTCATTCCTGACTACCAAAACATCTTCTTAGCATCAGGATGAATACTCAACCCACTTTTGTGACCTTCTTTCAGAATCTCCTTCTTAAGTTCTGGAAAATCCGGTACACAAACTCTATCTTTGAACATCATAACACCATTTTCATCAACTAAGAAGTCCACCTTTCCACTTTGATTGATCAAACACCAATCAATCAATAAATCCTAAGTTTGTATTCTATCCCCCTCAGATTGAAGGTGAGAAAAAACACACAAGAAAGGGAAACCAAACCTTTTTTAACTAACTGTTTCTGATACATCATATTTTAAACCATGTTCAGAGTCTAATAATAGAGTGAGAATAGTAGTGAAAAATTTACTTCCTTTTCTAAACCTTGTTTCAGAGCCTAAGGTGTCAATATCAGATTCTGATACATGTAAGAGGTTGAATCAGATCAGAGTCAGACTTTGGTGTTTGTTGCACATTGGAATATAAATGCAAAGGTAAATAGACACCCAAATTATATCTTGGTTCCTCTCAACTGAGAGTAGTCTAGTTCCCTTGCAACACAAGAGCTTTTAACTATAATTATAATGATTAAAATTGCTTAAGCCAGCAGCTCAAGACTTCCTCCTCAACCACCTAAAAAAATACTTTTGCTCAACCCCTCAAGCAAGAGAATTTCTTTCCAAAACAACCCGTTCGAGACTTCCTGCTCAATCCCACAGAAAGAGACTTCCTGCTCTACCCATAAACATGAGAGTTCAATGCTCAATCAACCTAATCAAGACTTCATGTTCTTCCCGCAAGCATGAGACTTCAATGCTTAATCTATCCAGAAATAAACTTCCTTGCTCCCCCGGCAAGCATAAGACTTCATTGCTCAATAAAAAAAAGAGACTTACTCTGAGCATAGAGGCTAGAGTCTGCATATTCTCTTAACCAAGAGTATGATATTAACCTTGTGTTTACTCGAGTTCTTCTTGTGTAAGCAGATACACAGAGGTTTACACTCTTGAGTAGAATATAAATTGTTTTCTCCTGAGTGTAGAAGAATGAAGTTTTCATTCTTCTTCTCTCCTTGCACATATTTCCATCTTGTTATGCCTTCCTGTTCTATTGATCATATTCACAAATTCTTTCTTCAGAATATATGTGTATACACCTCACTCTACTCTGACACACTTAACCCTTCAGGTTATTTTTTAGTGTGTTTCTCTCAACTGTATTTTTTGTTAAACACAATATTTCTTGACTAATTTATGTAAACTGGTATAACATCCATGTGAACATAGTTACACATTCTTCAACCAACATTCATTCCATTAATAGAGATCTTCACCAAGAGTCTTGTGAATGTTTTTAATATTCTTCTTTAAATAGATGCTAAGAAAAGATCCGTTAAAGATTGAGACTACCAATGGTATAAGTAGTCGTCGATGCTATTTAGCTAGTGTACAATAGAGTGAGCTAAAAACTCAGCTAGCATAAAGACGTTGAGAGTAGTAGAGAAGAGTTTAGAACAATTGGAGGGAGAAGATCCTGACAACATTACTTTATACTTATTAGACATAAAGTAGTGTAACTTTGTCACGTGATCTTATTTGGATAACTTCTGACCAAAGACTTCTTGTAGACATTTGTTGAAGCTTGCTCAGAGTCATTGTTATCTTTATACTTAGCCTTCTGAATCAGAGGCTTTTTATAGAATTAGTTAAAGCATGATAAAAAGCTAAAGTATGTCTTCAAAACCTGGTTGGAATGAGACTATGGAGTCTTGAGTTCACAGGTTCTAAAGTTTCCTTCATCAGAGTCTCGATTAGAACTCACTACTACAAATAATAATTTTTATGACGAAGGTTTCACCTTGAACATGCATAAAATCGAGCTCATAGGTCCTGGGAACGACATGTTTGATTTTTTTAAGCAACTTTTTCCTTTAGTTTTATATAAAACCGAGGTAATTTATTAACAAGTGAGTGCCAAATCTTCTGAAAAAAATAATATTAAACCTAATACCTTGGTGTTTTTTAAAAACCGAGGTAATATCAGTGATTTCTCACTTGTCGCCTTCCAATCTTCCCTATTTTCTTAGTTAAATTTTTTTTTATCAATTAGTAACTCTCAAATTTTTTTGTTATCAATAAAAACGAATAGGCAATAATATGAAAGGAAATATACCATTAATTAAAAATGGGACAACAAATAATTATTCCATATATTCAAATTTCTGTCTCTACTCAAATTCAATAGTATCACTATTAACAATCCTTAACTTAGAGAAAAGTTAAGAAAGAACTCTTCCATATGGTATGAGAAAATTCATTTCATCCCTAGAGATGACTATCATTTCCTTTAAGAAATTAAATATGGTAAGAGGAAGATTAACTATGATATTCTTGGAAAGGAATAACAATAGATGCTTGTCACTCCTAGTAAGCGTTTTCATTTCTTTCTCTCTAGGACAAAGATTTGACACTAGAAGTTGATACAATACTTTTCCAATTGGTCATAGACTAGCAGGATTGCTGAGATTATTGTTTGTTGCATAAATTAGGCGAATGTGATCTTTAAAGATATTGTTGAATCTATAATGTTCAACACAAACAGCTTCCTCTTCAAATTTTATTGTCTGAACAATAAGTGATTGAGTAATTGTGACAATAAAACCATTAACATAGGACTGGATTGACTCAACATCATGACAATATGGCCCAACAGATGCATTTAACCAAAACTCTTTAACGAGATTAATGTATATGGATCCATTAAGAATGTCAAAGTAACCATTCAACTTTTGTTTGTGAATAGTTGTCCTTAAATCAAAATCTTTGTCTTTCAAATCATCGAAATCGACTAACTTTTCATTGATTACGAACAAAATATTTTCATCTAAGGTTGTTGAAGACATTTTTGAAGAAAATAAAAGACTTTGAAACTATGTTTGAAGACACAAAGAGTTGGAAATGAGACATTGAAACAAGGAATGATGTTTAAATAAAGTGGAGAGTAGGAAGTGAAACAATCAGAGAAGCTCAAACACCTTGAAAATCCAAAAGATACGTTATATTTTTGAATATGGGTGATCATTGTTGTTCTAGTGGATATGATTCCAATGCACGCCATAGTTTAATTTTTTTAGAAGTAGAAATCACATATTACCTCGGTTTTTCAAAAACGTCTGAGGGTAAAAAAAGTTCAGGAAACTATTTTTATTTATTATAATTTTTTTGTAAACTAAATGATATATCCGGTCGGTTTCCTTAATAACTGAGGTATAAGATACATAACATTTTACTATAAAAACACTTGTTAGACATATTTTACCCTAATCCTAACTTATATGTAGCCGCTCTAAACTCATTAGAAGTAGAAACCAGATCATTCTTTTGGAATCCATCTCACAAAATGGTGTTGATTTTGTTGTTGTTGTTGTTGTTGTTGTTGTTGTATTTAGAAGCTTGTAAAAGTTCTCTATAATGGATTGCAAGTGCAGAAAAACATTTTTCAATAGAAGTTGGATGCATTCAATGGTTGGACTAGATAACTCTTTAGAAATTGGATGCGTGCAATATTTGGACCATATAACCACTTACACCAAAATTCTGATTTTGCTGTATTATTTTTTTCAATATTCTATGTAAACAATGTAATTAAAAAAAATATTTTCACCTCGATTTTTATAGAAATCGAGGGGATAACTTAGCGTTCTTAAAAAAATCTTTGCCATTCATTTCATGACTATGAATGATCAAGAAACTACCATTAGTGATCCACATGATACCTAAGAAATTTCTATTATAAAGGCTTTATGATATCTAAAATTGATAAAGAAACATAATGAAGCGATTAAAACTATATATATATATATATATATATATATATATATATATATATATATATATATATATATATATATATATATATATATATATATATATATATATATATATATATATATATATATATATATATATATCCTCAATTTTAACTTTTTCCATTAGCGATGGATTGCAAGTGCAAAAAAATCGTCTGGGTTTAAGGTTTGTGTTTTTAAATATTAATTTGAGCAGAAAATCATTTATTTTCATATTCTTTTTTCTAATACTTTTAATTTTTTATATCAGAAACAAATACTTGCAAGGTGAAGCGTTCGACCTTGCCCAAATATCAAGGAGTCAAAGATCCAACATGTGATCTTCAGGGATAAATTAATTTTTATTTTAATACTCTGTGTATATAATGTAATATTCTGGGTAAATATTTAAGTTTGTAAACAAATTATTTTTATTTATTTTTTGTGTAAATAATATAATATTCTAGGTAAACATTTAAATTTGTAAACAAATTATTTTTATTTATTTTCTATGTAAACAATGTAATGAATTTCTAATAAAAAACAATCTAACTTATCCCTTGTGAAAATTCTGGCAAGCACACGATGAATGTTATTCCCAAAGTTATAACATCCATTGTGACATCTGCTACTTAACACCTAATAATCAGTAATAATAAATGCAGTAAAAACACAACAATTGTTTACCCAGTTCAGTGTCAACAACACCTACATAAGGGGGCTACCAAGCCAGGGAGGAACTTCACTATTAGCAGAATTAATTCAGAGTCAAACAACACAGTTTGCACTCCTCACTTAAAACCTACCCAATGACAATTCAGCCTAGAGATACTCTAGACCTGAGTATACCCACTCACTCCCCCTCAATCACTCCACAGTGATATATAACTCTCAATTACAAAACAGTTGAGGAGATACACTCCAAACACACCTTGATCTTGCTTCACAGATTTGATCAAGGAACTCACACACTCTTGCTTCACAGCTTTAAGTGAGACAAAACCTAGAATCTACCTATCCAATGCAAATCATCCACCAGACAATTGCTTGGAGTACAAGTATTCATAAATCGAATTCACACGTAAAGACTAGCCTTCTTCACTTACAAGGACTCTGCAATTTGCACTCTCTATTCTTCTGTCAAGAGCTGCTATTTAGAATTGCTTCTTCTGATATTTATAGCAGCTGTCAGTCATTTTGGGCCTTGGTGCATAAATTAGGTTTTATTCATAACAAACCTATTTTCAATAATCTGCACACTTGCCACTTAATTCAGGGATATTTCAGTCCGCCTAGGGCTTCTAGAAAATCTCCTGATATCCAGCTTGAACTCCTATTCTGTTTCCTGGTTTATAGCTACCAGAAAAACAAACCTGCGCTTGATGTCATACGACCCAAGTCATAACATTGGGTATGACATCCAACTTAACTTGCTTTTAGCCAATTCAACTTACCCTGCATATACCATATTATGTATGCACTCTCATCAGTTATGAAATACATACATGCTCTAGTGTTTTACCATAAAATGAAGCAAATCAAGAGCACTTACAAACTCCCTATTTGATAAATTTTTGGCTAAAACACTCTGTCATTATATTAGAGATTTACACACAGCAGAAGACTTATGTCATGCAGGATAGCTACTGGCTCAAGCCTCTCTGAGTCCTCATAGTTAGCTCTCACTGTTAACTATTTGTAGAATGCCACTATAGATGTCACTCTTTGCTGAGTGAGTAACACATAGAGTTACTCCCCCTCAACTGATACATCTTATCAGTTTATCACTTCTCCTGCAAACAAGTCTGCAGTCACACATATTCATCCAGTCTGCTCTGGATGTTATGACCTTTAGGATAACATCCTGAAGTACACACACTTGTGCTACTCCCCTTGAAGAGTTGCACAAGACTCTCTGCTACTATCAGGCAGACACACACACACACACACACACTCCTAAATACCTTCTAGGATTACCCATTTACCCATTGTACACATTGTTAGCAACATACATAATCTACCAAACAATCTAAAAAACATTCCTATACACCATAGGAATTCACACACATGCTAGCACATATGCTCTTCAAGCTATCCACCTGTTCTTCACTGTTCTGCACCTCACCTGCACCTGTTCTGGAATATCTGCTGTACCTGTTTCCTCTCTCTCCCCCTTTTTAGCCACAAATTAAAATCCAACTAAAACTTAGTATAGATTATACATTGTAATATAACTGTAGTTAGGGATACTGTAAACATACTGCTCATAAAGAGCATCACATATATAAAGTCATACAAGTCTTTACAAAAGATCTTAAGGCAATATCAGACCAACAACACACAATCTCATCAGCTCAGCATAACAGCAGCCTGAGCCAGGCATCACCAACAATTACTTTTCCTCCTCTTCAGGAGAGCTAGATCTCTCCTCTGAAGTGTCTTCTGCACTGGTTTCCTCAGACCTGTCCTTACCTGTTTCCTCATCTTCACCACTGGCTTTCTCAGAACTATCATCAGCTGCTTCCTGGTCATTATCACCTGAACCATTACCATCTCTCTCTTCATCAGTGAATTCAGATCCCTCATCTTGCTCAAGGGTTCTGATTAATTCTTCAAGATTTTTCTTTCTAGTATCCAGTTCCTTGCAAGTTTCCTTCAACCTTGAAATTACTTCAGCTTTTCTTGATTTTGATGATCCCTTTGATGTCTCAGCTGATGTCATAACAATATCAAGAACATGAGTCCCCTGAAACAGCTTATGATGAAATGACAATGCGGTTTCTCTCTTGCTTGCAACATCATTCTTCTTTAGGATGTTGGGATGTTGATCACAAATGATTCCACAAATGAGAGAGGGAAAAGCAATAAGGTCGTTAATACTGTAGCTACCAGCATGCTTCATGGTTTGTTCATGAATGTATGTTCCCTAATTGAGCTTAGCCTTAGTTCCTACAGCATATATGAACCTTCCAAGAATGGTTGCCACTGTTGTCTTATGATTGGTGGGCACCCAATTTGCAGCACCAATTTTTTGAATCATAGCATATTTAACACTTAGTTTGCTTGCTACAAGCTTCCCTTTGGAAGGCCACTTCTTGACCTGTTTAGTAGTTATTTCTTGACATACTTGATGGTTTGAGACTCTTAGTTCAATAAGGCCTTCATTAGGTCTCCCCAAGTACTTGATGATGATAGTTGCTGTAAAGTTGATACATTCACCTCTTACAAATACTTTGCCAAACTCACTGGATTTTCTATCAGCACATGCACCTGATAGATTGACTATGAATTCTTTCACCGACGTTTCATAGCATTGGGAGAACTCAGTCATATTTTTCACCAAGCCAGCATCTCTGATGAGGGCCATGATTTCTTTGTTTTCAAGAGCATTTTGAGCAAGCTCACTCTCTAGGGCCAACCTCTTGTGATACACGTATTTCCATCTGATAACACTTGATGGATAATGAAATGAAATGTTATCACTTGGTACTTCAGAAATACTTTCATCCAGTTTGCTTGTGGAAAGCTTTTTCTTGGTTTGGATGTCAGTGACATCAACAATAACATCAGACTCTGTTTCTAATTCTGAACTCAATTCAGCCCTCTTCTTCTTTGTGACAACTTTGCTCCAACCTTTAGGGGGTCCAACCTGAGCCCTCTTTGTTCCAGCCTTCTTTGTGGAAGTTTCTTGCTCAGTACTCTTCTCACCATCTTTCTTCTTGGGGGAAATTTGATCAGCTACCTTTTTCCCTTTTCATGTCATCAGCCTTTTGGCTATGCCTGGATTGAGTTTGATAATGAGATCATTGTCAGAATAGTTGTCTAGGTCTACCACTTCAGTATTTGTGGTGCCTTGCATACTTTCACCCATTTTTTTAGCCTCTTCACCATTGTTCCTCCCTTTTGGTGCAGGGTCCTTGGATGTTGAAACATTTGGTGAGACATTTGCTTGATCATGCAGTTTAGGATCAGACCCCTTCAAGCTAGAAGACGTGGGTATGTTGAGTGTGTTGGCGACTATTTTCACAATGGCAAGATGGGTTCGTCTAACTTCTGCGTTGTTGAGATCATCTGATGCAGTAGAAGAAGGATCTTGACCTGTGACACAATCATTTAGACTTCTTGCATGGGGTTTGCTAGGTTCATTCATCAATAATCCGTCTGGTGTCACCATGCGCAATGAAGCTACTTCCAGCACCTCGTTAGGGTTTGACTCCTCGGCTTTGTTGGACATGCATTTGATGGAGATGATTTTGATTGTTGTGACATCTTTGGAGACGTTGATTGAGAACAAATGAGTTTTCTTTTGTTGGAGGCTGTAGGGAAGATGAACAGTTTAATCGTGAACCAAGTGGTGTAGGAGTTTGATGTGTAGGGGCTCAATATATGATATGGCAAATGAGGAGGGAACTTAATGTTTTGATCAATCAGTAAATGATTGAATTTTAAATTATAACTCCCTATTCCCATTAATTGCTATAACTCACCATTACTCAAGGGCCTCAATTTTTGTAGATCATTTTTATGGTCCTTGACACTTCTTGCACCAATTTCAGCCCTATTTATTTCATACTCATCAAATATTGCACAAGTCCCTTGCCATTTACACGAGTGACTCCTGAGCATGCCTCCCTTGAACTCACCAGGACTTGGTTGAATGGTGCGCTGGATGTCACAGAACAAGGTCATGGCATCCGGAGTAACATTGCTTCCTTTAGACAGGGTAGCATCCATGGACTCCATCAGGTTCCAGTATAGCCTATCTAGCTTTCCCTGATGAGTAATGTTTGGGTATCCCTTCTTGGCTTGCTTCCCTACATGAGGTTTCTTACATCCTGTCCTTCTTTTTGAAGCATACTTTGAAGCTCTTCTTGCTGATGTGTTGGACCTTCTATTTTGTCTGTCTTTCACCAGCCATAATTTGTCCTTAGTTTCCTTTTTCTCCAGGTTATTGAGGATATTTCTAGGCTCCCACAGGTAGCAATTATTCATTGCTCTGGATCCCCTCATTTCTTCCTCACCTTCTTCATTGACAACCACACACTTATCCTTTGAAAAGTGGACTTTTAAACCTTGATCACATAGCTGACTTATGCTTATTAGGTTAACAGTTAGTCCTTTAACCAGCAAGACATCCTTCAATTTTGGTGCTTCAGTACTGTCCAGTTGTCCTACACCTGTGATGTATCCTCTAGATCCATCACCAAAAGTTACATGACTAGATGAATGAGGTTTTAGTTTTATCAAGTGGTCCTCAATTCCAGTCATATGTTTGGAACAACCACTGTCAAAGTACCAATCCTCTTGGGTTGGCATCCTTAGAGCAGTGTGATCTGCTAAGGCCATATTCTTGGTAACCCAATGTTTTTGCTTGTTAGGGGCACCATTCTTAGTTCTGGCTTGATGATGCCTTTTGACATGAGCTCTTTGTTCTTGATGAGGATGACTAGGAAATCCATGCAGCCAGAAACACACAGATTTGATATGACCAAGTTTTCCACAGTGGTAACATCTATACCCTTGGAATCTACTTTTGACTTGATTCCAGTTTCTGTTAGTTGGATGTTGTGACATTGGTCGTGATATCCTCTTTAACTTCTGGACCTCAGGTTGTAATCTCTTGAGTTTTAGCACAGGATTTTGTTTATCAGCAAATCCTAGTCCAGACCTATCTTCTGAGGTTTGTCCACTCTGAAGAATTTCCTCTAGGGTGTCAGTCCTAGAATTTAGCATCCTTATAGACTTTGCCATTTGATCCTTTTTACTTTTCAACTTCTTCGCTTAACTTCTGAGTGTGTTTATTGTGGCTAGATGCTCTCTCTTTTCAGCTTCTAACTCCTTGATGATTTTCTTCTGTTGCCCTCCTTGCTGAACCAATTTTGTACTTCTGATGTGAAGTTTTTTGTATGATGCTGCAAGCTCCTCAAAGGACAACTCTTCATCACTTGAATCACCATCAGAGATGCATACACTGTTAAGAGCAGTGACATGTTTATCTGACTCCTCTTCTGATTCACTATCAGAATCTCCATCTGACCAAGTAACAATTAGGCCTTTTCCCTTCTTTTTGAGGTATGTGGGACATTCCCTCCTAACATGTCCATATCCCTCACACTCATGACATTGGACTCCTCTGCTTTGGCTGACTTTATCTTCAGATTTCTCTTTATTAGAAGGCATGATTTTGGTATAAGGTTTAGACCTATCATCTATCCTTTTGACCAGTTTGTTGAACTATCTTCCAAGCAAGGCAATTGCTTCAGACAGATTCTCCTCCTTTTCACCATCTGAATCAACAGTGTTTGAGACAAGAGCTATGCTTTTGTTCTTTTTCTCCACAGCCTGATCACTCATTCCCATTTCAAAGGTTTGAAGGGAACCAATGAGTTCATCCACTTTCATGTGGCATATGTCTTGGGCTTCTTCAATGGCTGTAACTTTCATAGCAAACCTTTTAGGTAGTGACCTTAGAATCTTTCTTACAAGCTTCTCTTCAGTCATCTTTTCTCCTAGAGCTCCTGAGATATTTGCAAGTTCAAGAACATTCATGTAAAACTCATGAATGGTCTCATCTTCCTTCATTCTCAGACCTTCAAATTTGGTGGTCAGCATTTGAAGTCTTGACATTTTTACCTTGGAAGTTCCTTCATGATTAGTTCTGAGAGTGTCCCAAACATCCTTTGCTAGTTCATAGTGGTGTACCAGTCTAAATATGTTTTTGTCTATACCATTGAAGAGAGCATTCAATGCTTTAGAGTTCCCAAGAGCTAAGGCCTCTTGCTCTTTGTTCCATTCCTCTTCAGGAATCAACATATCTACTCCATCCTTGTCAGTCTTCACAGGATGTTTCCAGCAAGAGTTTGCAGCTCTCCAAGCCATGTTGTCTAAGGATTTTAGGAATGCAATCATCCTAGGCTTCCAATAATCATAATTAGATCCATCAAGAATTGGAGGTCTATTAGTGAAGCCTGTATCTTTATCCATAGTACCCGAATTTATTTCCCTAGATCTCACCAAGAATAAACAGGCAGGGTGCCTGCTCTGATACCAATTGAAAACTCTGGCATGCACACGATGGATGTTATTCCCAAAGTTATAACATCCACTGTGACATCTGCTACTTAACAGCTAATAATCAGTAATAATAAATGCAGTAAAAACACAACAATTGTTTACCCAGTTCAGTGTCAACAACACCTACATAAGGGGGCTACCAAGCCAGGGAGGAACTTCACTATTAGCAGAATTAATTCAGAGTCAAACAACACAGTTTACACTCCTCACTTAAAACCTACCAAATGACAATTCAGCCCAGAGACACTCTAGACCTGAGTATACCCACTCACTCCCCCTCAATCACTCCACAGTGATATATAACTCTCAATTACAAAACAGTTGAGGAGATACACTCCAAACATACCTTGATCTTGCTTCATAGCTTTGATCAAGGAACTCACACACTCTTGCTTCACAACTTTGAGTGAGACACAACCTAGAATTTACCTATCCAATGCAAATCATCCACCAGACAATTTCTTGGAGTACAAGTATTCCTAAACAGAATTCACACGTGAAGACTAACCTTCTTCACTTACAAGGACTCTGCAATCTGCACTCTCTATTCTTCTATCAAGAGCTGCTGTTCAGGATTGCTTCTTCTGATATTTATAGCAGCTGTCAGTCCTTTTGAGCCTTGGTGCATAAATTAGGTTTTATTCATAACAAACCTATTTTCAATGATCTGCACACTTGCCACTTAATTCAGGGATATTTTAGTCCGCCCAGGGCTTCTAGAAAATATCTTGATATCCAGCTTGAGCTCCTATTCTGTTTCCTGGTTTATAGCTACCAGAAAAATAAACCTGCGCTTGATGTCATACGACCCAAGTCATAACATTGGGTATGACATCCAACTTAACTTGTTTTTAGCCAAGTCAACTTACCCTGCACAGACCATATTATGTATGCACTCTCATCAGTCATGACATACATACATGCTCTAGTGTTTTGCCACAAAATGCAGCCAATCAAGAGCACTTACACCTTGGTTTATTCGTAAATGGAGATTTATGAGGCACTAGTTTTGTAAATAATAAAAATGTAGATGTTGAGTTCAAACTCATGTGCAAATTAATTTACCCCTTGGTGTTTAAATAACTAAGGTTATAAGCCTTTATTTTTCATGAGGACATTTGTTACCTCGCTACTGCAGCCGAGGTATAATAAACACTTTTCTAGTAGTGACTAGTCTGGATGAACACTTTCAGAGTTGATGACTTGGTGTAGACAAATTCCTTTGAAGCACTATCTTCAGAATTCTTAATAAATCTTGTTCAGAAGATGTAGAGTCGTTCCTTATAATAAAGTTTGTTTGCTTCAAATGATTCCAGTCTTCAGAGCTTTGTTGATCTTTGTATTCCAAGTAAGCTTAGGTTCAACATCTGAAAGACTTTAGTTGACTCTTTAGAGTCTGAAGGTTTGGTTCTGATCCTTCAGATTCAGAATAGATTTACTTCTCTTTAATGTTTCTTCTGAGCGATTAAGTTGATTTATATCAAGGTTAATGTCTTTTGATCCTGCACACTTGAACAACCACTAGTAAAATCTATTGTTCTTTAAATACTTTGTTATCACCAAAATCTTTTAAGGGTGTGAACAAATCTTGTTTTAACATGGATTTCATCCAAAACATTGTTCATCAATTTCATTACACTCAACATAACACTTTTTGGCATCACCTCGCACACCAAACTAAGATCTCAGTATTGTTCGATTAAGTCCAACTTTCTTACCATCAATGCCGACATATGCAAAGATTTCCTACTTAATCATCTGCCACCATATTCACTTTATTAAAATGGTAACTCAACTCAAAATTATAATCCTTCAAGAATTATATCCACTTTTTCTGTCTTATGTTCAAGTCCATCTAATCAAACAAATATTTCAAACTCTTATCATCGCCGGACACTTTGAACCTCGCACCATACAGATGATGCCTCCAAATATTAAACACAAACACCACAACTACCAACTCTAAGTCATGGGTAGGATAATTCCTCTCATGAACTTTTAATTGTCTTGAAGCATAAGCTACCATGTTACTCTTTTGCATGAGCACTCCGCCCAAGCCCATCTTCGAAGCATCACAAAATACCTTAAAGGATTCACTAGCATCAGGTAGTACCAACACTGTAGCTCTTGTCAACCTCTTCTCCAACTCTTGAAATTTTTTCTCTCATTGAGCATCCCACACAAAAACTTGCCTCTTTCGAGTTAAATGAGTCAAAGGAAACACTAACCTAAAAAAAGATTTATATAAATCTCCTGTAGTAACTTGCCAAACCTATAAAACTTCTGATCTCAATGACCGACTTAGGAGTATCCCACTCCAACAGTGTGTCTACCTTAGACAAATCAACCGCAATACCACCACTAGAAATCACGTGACCAAGGAAAATCACTTCACACAACTAGAACTCACACTTGGACTTTCATACAACTTGTTCTCTTACAAAGTCTATAACACACCTCTTAAATGTCCTACATGCTTTTCATCTGACTTTGAATACACTAAGATATCACTGATGAATACCACAACAAATTGGCAAAACTACCGTCTAGGTCCTTTAAGTTATTTTAAAATATAAAGTTAGTCCATTAAGTTTTTTTTGTAACGCTTTGGCCTTTTTTTTTAAATAAAAAATCTCCGTTATAATAAATTACAAACTCATATACCATTTGAACTGGTTTTTCATGCTGATCACAAATATGTAATTATTTTTACGTTTGATTGTATATTTTGGTTAGATCGATGACATTTCATTATGTATTTCATCCATTTTTACCTGATTATCATGAATCGTAACTTGTTTGATAAATTTGATTGCATATTCGTAATCAGCGCGAAAAACCAGTTCAAGTGATATATGAGTTTGCAATTTATTGCAACAGAGATTTTTAAAAAGGGACCAAAGCGTTACAAAAAAACTTAAGGGACTAATTTGATATTTTAAAATAACTTAAATGACTAAAACAATAGTTTTTCCCAATTTTTTTATCCAAATAGGGATGAAAGATCATGTTCATGTACTCCACAAACCTACCTGGCATATTAGAGACTATGAATGATATCACTGAGTACTCATAATGAGTATATATGGTTCTTAAAATAGTCTTCAAAATATATTCTGCCTTCACTCGGATATAATGGTAACTTGATATCAAATCAATCTTGTTAAAAACACAAGCATCTACCAACAGATCCATAAGTTCGTCAATTTTCAGAAGAGGGTACTTGTTCTTAATCGCGACCTTGTTCAGCTGTCGATAATCAACACATAATCTTATACTACTGTCATTCTTCTTTACCAACAACACTAACACTCCCCAAGAGAAAACACTAGGTAGAACAAACTTCTTTTCAAGAAGATCCTCCAACTCTTTCTTCAGCTCCCCCAACTCTGATGCTGACATCTTATACAGAGCCGTCAACACAGATCTAGTACCGGGTACTAAATCTATGGAGAACTCAACTTCATGCTCCATAGGCAAGTCACAATTATCTTTAGGAGACACATCAGGAAACTCACACGCCATTGGCATAACACTAACCTCAATATCGCCTTCCACTCTCAAGGAAGCGAACAACACAAGCACCATATCGCCCCCTAAAAAACATCTAACTTGTCAGGCATATAGGAATCTTGAATTTGCACTCTCTTCAGGTTCGAGAAACCAAAAAGTGTTACCAAAACAATTGATAGACACACAATTGAAACCTAGCCAGTTCATCCCCAAAATCACAACAAATTGACTTAATGGCAAAATATTAAGTCGACTCCAAATTTCTTACCATGAATGGTCAACGGACAATTTAAACACACAAGCAAAGTAGTCACTGAACTATTATTCGGTGTAACAATGACCATACTTTCAAACACAAAAGACACTTTGAGTTGTAACTTGTTAACATACTCAAAGGAAATAAATGAATGAGTTGCACCAATATCAATCATCGCAGTCAGTTCAACACGACGAATAAAACACATACCTCATATTAAATTATCTGTATTCAAGACATCTACACCACTCAAAGCAGAAACTCTACCAGTAGTCTTTGCAGCAGTAGCCTACGCCTTCCTTGGCTTCTGACATTATATACTGATGTGATCCTACTCGCCACATTTAATACTAGTCGGCCTATTACTCATACACCCAGCCTTGCAGTGACCTGTCTTTCCATAATTGTAGCCTTTCAGAACTGCATTCTTACATTCGATAACACGGTACCCCAACTTTCCACACTTAAAACACTTCAGCGGAACCCCCACAACTTATCTCTTTCCCATCTGCAGACTTCTTCTACTTCTCTTTTTCAGATGGGGTCAAATATGGTTTCCCACCATTCTTCTCAACAATACTCTTGTAGTGTGCGGATCTAGCTCTGTTATCCTCACCATAAATCTTACAATTGCTTACTATCATAGAAAACTGACGAATTTCTTGGTAACCAATGAATTGCTTGATTTCAGGATGCAATCCACTTTCGACCTTAATACACTTAAACGCTTCAAACTTCACACCATTATAATATGGGAAAAACCTCACTAGCTCTTCGAACTTATCAACATACTCTGCAACCTACATGTTCCCATACTTCTGCTCCAGGAACTCAGTCTTCTTCTTGTTGCACACATCAGTCAGAAAATACTTCTCTAAAAATTTAGCTCTGAACACGACATATGTAATCTCAATACCAGTAGCTTCCATTCTCTAACGTTCATTCTCCCACTAGCATTCAACCTCTTCATATAACATGTGTTGTACCCCAAAATTTGCCCAACCTTTTCTTTACTTGGTTTATGTTTCTAGCATATCGCATTGCATAGCATTTTGAATTTACAGGGGATCAAAAGATGTGTGTTTGACAAGAGGAGTTTGACAAGGGTTCTAAGCCTAATCAAGAGGCCTTATTCAAATTATCAAGTGGTTATCATCATCAAAAGAGGGACAAAGCCCTTTGAGAACAGATAAGTGTATGTGGTTCACCTCCTGTCTAGGAGGCCATTTGAAGGTCATCTGAAGACCACAAGTCCATGTTTATGGATGGAGTTTGTCATTGAAGCTCATTAGAGGCCTTGAGGGTTACTATGGAGCTCATCTAAGTGTTTATTCCAAGTGCTAATGGCCACAGTGGAAGTTGGTACAATTAGGATTTTCATCTGGTCAACCTTAAGTCAACTGTGAAACTGAAGGAGATTAAGACTCAATTCCAAGTATTTATGATCATGGAATGTTGTGTTGAAACATATGAGATGAAATTTCAAGATAAATTCATCAAGAATCAAGAGTGTGAGAAGTTACTGAGCTAGGGTTTCTAAGTTTCCTCAGTATAAAATCCCCTATTCAACGCCTAAATTCAAGACCACCTATCTCAAGATACAAGTGTAATCTCACTTTAAGATGGACATAAAACTTGTATATCTTGTTCTTAGCTTTCCAAAAAGTACTAGAAGTCCTCCATTGAATTTATAGAACTCTAGTTGTGAAGCTGACAAGTTACAGGTCCCCAGATGAATGTGATTTCAGTCAACAAAAGTCAACTAACTTCTAAGACAATTTTGACCTAGAAGAATGTTTCTCCTCAACTTCTAATGAACATGAAAGTTGTTCCTTATGATCTTAGCTTTCCAAAAAGTCCTAGAAGTCCTTCATATGATTTGTAGAGCTCAAGTTATGAGGCTTGCAAGGAAGGGATATTTTGGGAAAGTAAGATTATAAGCCATTTTCATTATAGGTCCATTTCACCACTTTGCACACTTCAAATGAAAATCTTTCCAACACCAAAGTTGCTTCAAATGGGGTCATTTGCATTGTCAAACATCAAGGTATCAAATATTTGGCTTGGATTGGAGAATGCCTAGAGAAATTTTCATGGAAAAAGGCTTTAAAAATGGAAATTCACAATTAATTCATTTGGAAACTTTTTGAATCAACTTTGTGCATTTTTTGAGTGCCAATAATACTTCAAACACAATGCCACTTTTTGATTTGGAATTTGAACTCAAATTAATGGCCATTTTCAAGCTTTCTTCAATTATATGTAACATTTCAAAAACCACCATAAAGCAAAATTAAGGAGCAAATCTCATTTGGCGGATCAACATGAACATAGTACAAGTGAACCATGCCTCTTTGACAGCCTAGATAGTACATTTTCGTGTACCTCCAAAGCCAAAAAAGTGGGAAAAATTCAAAATTGTTTTGGGCTTTATGAGCTTCCATTGGACTTCCTTTTGACCTAAATCCATCATACATAAACTCATAAACATTCTCCAAGCTTCATAACTCAGATTTTGGTGAGAGAAAGAGGAAGAAAACTTGAGAAAAAGTGAGAGAAAAGTGATTTTCGTTTTTTTATTTTCCTTGAGTTTCAACCACTTTTAAACATCCAAACACCTTCCTTGAGTGATTTAGAACGTTTCTGGATAGTTTCTTTTAAGCTTTGGTTGCACATTGAACCATATTTGAAGCTTTTTTTGAGGTTACTAACTTTTCAAAATATCTCATGATTTAAGTTTCTATTTCATACCATTTTTTGCATATTATTCATCCTTGTATATCATAGATCATTATTATTGTCATTTGGTTTCCATTTGTGAACATTTTTGTTTTTGCTCATTTTCTTCTTCCTTTAGTTTCTCTTTGTTTAAGCCTTATTTTTAAAACTAATGGTAGATTTATGATCCTTGCGACGAGTAGATGACTTTTGACATAAAAAAGCGCAAGAAATGGTTGAGAAATGAGCGAACCGGGTTGTGATTGTTGAACCCGCGGCGGCCGGACCTCCCGGTAGGGATGACCGGAAAAACCAATCCGGCGGCCGCCCCCCCCCCCCCCCCCCTTTTTTTTTTCTGAGTTTGTTTTGTTTTTATATTATGTTCTGGGCTTAAGTGGAATGCTTTTCGTACCCTCATTGGGCCCATTCACATTTTTGCTCACATTTTCTTTGCTATTAACACCAAACCTTTTTCATTTAAATTTCTTTTTTATTTTCTAATTTCTAGATTGGGCTGGGTCGCTGTTTGCACCCCTCTTTTGGAAGCCCAGGCGTGTTTGCCTTTACTGGGTTGCTATTTAGCACCCAGTTTTATTTATTTTTCTTGTATTTTCTTTTTGGTTTTTATTTTGTTCTGTTTAGAGATTAAATTAATTAAAATACTTCCAAAGATCATAAAATCCCAAAAAAATATGTTTTAGAATTCTTGAGATGTCCTCTTATTTTTAGAATTTTTTATTTTATTTTATGATTAATTTTTTATTTAAAAAAGGGATTTACCATTGGAAGTGTCTTATTTGATCTAGTTTTTGACATACTTTGTTCTTGAATTTATTTCTCTCATTTACTTTGGCTCCAATGAATAAGGTTCAATCCTCATATCAATGATGAGTTGAAGAATTTTTGAGGACCATTTTCCCCCTGACTTGTTGACTTTTGATGCATTTCATTTGACCCTAAACAATCCTCCTTCACAATGGGGCACCCTTGTGAATCAATTTCTATGGTGATGTTGTGAAGTGACCTTGATTGAGTTCTTTTGGCCTCTGATTGCCAACATGCTTATGAGCTTCTAGCATTTTATTTATTAATTTTTGAATCATTTTCCTATTTTTAGAGTAACTTGCAAGTCAAGTTACTTAAAGGGAGGTTCACACATACATCTTGACCTAGTTTGACTTGGATATGACAATTTTGGATCCCTTAAGCTCTCAATGCCTATTGTTTCATATTTCTAACATGTTAAGGATGATGCTTGCTCATTGTTAGGTCATTATATTGTGTTTAGCTTGTTCTTTTGTGGGTTTACTTTTGAGTTGCCAATTAGGGTTCATATTGAAACATGCTTGCAATCCTTTGAGAACTTGCTTGCATTTACTTGTGGTTTACTTACCTTTTTCTTTTGAGAACTTGTATTTCATGTCCCTTACTGTCCAATGACATAGGAGTGTCATTTAAGGTGGCTTGATCCCTCCTTTGGAGGTATTTGAAGCTTACCTAAAGTGGTGGAATCCTTGAGGACACTTCTTGGTGTTTTCTTTGCATTTCTTTATGATTCATTTGATTTTGATCTTGATACATTTTAATTCATGTCCATTGCTGTCCAATAACATAGGAGTGTCATTTAAGGTGGTTTGGTCCCTCCTTTGGAGGTATTTGAAGCATACCTAGAATGATGGAATCCTTGAGGACATATCTTGTTGTTTTCTTTATGCTTCTTTGTTTTGGTTGGTGATGCCCATGGTTGAGTGTCTATTGTGAGTTCCTTGTTGTCCTCACATTATCTATCATCCTCACTTTGTCTTAGGATTTGTTTACCTTTCATTTATGCTTGATTTTGCGCCTTACGGTTGATGTTGTTTGGTTTAGGCCATTTCATCCCATTTTTAGCGCACGTGCTTGTTTTCATTGGTGCATTTCCTTACCCATGCTTTTCTCGCATATTTCATATTGTTGTTTGAGGTTGACATGAGCATGTGGAGGCTACTGCCCCACACTAATTTCCTCCCCCATTCCATGTTTGCATTCTTACAATGTTTATGTTACTTTTGTTTCCTCGTTTGTCTCTTTTCCCTTAGGACCTCTAATCTTTCTTGTTCAAGATTGATTATGATAGAAATTAGGACCTTAACCATGTATGATAACATCAGGTAGCTTCACTTTATCTCAACTTTAGGTGCACTTTGCATGATAACTTTAGGTTTGAGTTAGTCCCCCTTTAGCGTGTCTTTCTCCTCTCATCTCCTAAACAATCCAAAACACCTAATAAAGGCTAGTGAGTATTGTACGTTACGAGCCTTGAGCTATTTGGGAAATGGTTGTTGAAGGGTCTCACTTTAATGGCTTGAGTGTTTAGTGTAGCACCCTTTGAGTGATATGTGACGCATTCACTCCTAAGTCATAGTCTCTAGTGCAATACGAATTGCAAACCAATTCAAAAACACTTCTTCTCTAAAAAACACAAAAACAATCATTCAAACTTCTCTTTGCCCTTGGGGCCTTTAATCCTTGAGAAATCATTTTCATAACAAGAGTGTTGTTAACCCTTAGTTCTACCACAAACGGTAACGCCTAAGTCTCCAAAGGTCGAGCTGCATACACCAAATTGCTAGAACTGACTGTTAACCTTACTCGTTTAAAACTGTTGAACAAACTTGTGTTCCCTGTTACCCCAAACTACGTTTGCTCTGATCTCTCATACCTATTGAGAGTACGTAGGCACAAGACGCAATGTCTTGGCGAGCAACCTTCCCCCCTTTTACCTGTAGTTAGGCGAACTACGTTTACTCTGACTTCTCATTTCAGATGAGATACGTAGGCACAAAGCGTCATTGCTTTTCCGAGTCACTTCTTTTCCTTTTGTCCTTAAGCCTATAGTTAGATAGTTTAAACACCCTTTTAGATAGACAACAAGCATGGATCCCGTCGAGTACGACGGACGTGAGGGGTGCTAACACCTTCCCCTTGCGTAACTGACTCCCGAACCTAGAGATTTGGTTGCGATGACCATTCTTATCCCTCTTTTCGTTAGGTTTTCTCTGAGCGTTTCATTTCCCTCTCTTGGGATAAATAACGCACGGTGGCGACTCTTCTGTCACAGCCGGATTTCGATTTTCGCAGTAGCGACAACATGTGCATTCCAAACAATACTTTCTGACTCTTAGTACAAACAATGACATGAAAAATCTTTTCAATCTCTCGGAGCCATGTATGAGCATATTCTGGATCATATCTCCTCTTAAAGGAAGGTGGTTTGTTCCTCTGAAACTTCTCTAACCCACATATTTCGCCAACACCTCCATTTTTATTATGATTCACTTACGCCATCACATAGGCAACAACTTCCAAAGCATCAACAATTACGTGATCATTTCTTCCAACCATTTCTCTATACACAAGCAAACAACTATTAGGAAAACCATTATATCGACATCGGTCACACACTTGTTGCATACTAGGAAATAGATAAGAATTCAGAAAACCTGGCCGGATGGACCAACTACGCTCTGATACCACTATGTAACACCATAATCCCCAGCTCAACAAATAATAAATAATTTAAATAAAGCTCCATGATCAGAGTGTCACACATGCTTCATCATAGCATAAAAACATCAACATAACATAGTCAGTAAAACTCAGTAGCGTAAAATCATTATGTTTGGCATATAAGTCTCAACATCAAACAAACAAAAAAACTTTAACATAGGTAAGGTATAAAATAAATAAAAAGTGAACAAACCATCCCAAGTTCTACATATTAGAACGATTCCTCTAAGACTCAAATATTAATAGGTAAAGAGGCATTGGCGTTGTCCTTTAACTCAAGCGACTACTCTTGTACCTAACTGTCTATAATTAAGAGGAGTACAAACACCATAACAACAAAAAGAGCCAGGTGAGAATACACTCAAATAATATAGTGGTGATATACATAAAAGGGGTAAATCACAATCATCTACATCATCAAATCACAACAACACTACATATTCATATTAACCCACACATCAACAATCATCTATTCATCATCAATTACTCACACATCCTCAAATCCAACACACTTCATAGATATTACACATCACATCATTAATATAAACTTATTCACAATGCATGTATATATGCAATGTGATACCAACTCAATTCTATATGCAAATGTGGTACCGACTCATTAGACTTCAGAGTATGTTACTGATATTGCCCACTTGCTTCCACAAATGGACCATAACACGTCAAATTGTTACTCATTCCACCACTGAATCATTAATGCTCACCATTCCCATTACACGAGAGTCAGCTACTCTCTCTCTCTCTCTCTCTCTCTCTCTCTCTCTCTCTCTCTCTCTCTCTCTCTCTCTCTCTCTCTCTCTCTCTCTCTCTCTCTCTCTATCGATCCCACCATTGGACCAGAGCACATCAAAATCGTTATTGATCTCACCAGTGAATCATCAACGCTTCATTGATTCCACCATAAGCATTAGCTACTTGCTCCCGATCCCACCACTAGAGCGAGTCCATACATCATGATGCATAACACATACAACTAAATGCCAAGTAAGGCCATCAACACAACATACATGATCATGCTCAATTATAACTCACATTATGTAATTTATACACGCATGACAACCACAACATGAATCCATAACTCACAACATCGATTCATCATCACATTACATTATTTATGCATAATATTATTCTATTAATAGCATTTATCAATATTAATTCACTAAAGCATGTCAACGTTTACGTAAACTCACAATTCATTAACAATTAATCATCTAATCATTAGCTTCAGAAACATCTATGAAATTCCAAATCGGCATGTTAAAAATGACCACGGAGACCATGATAATCTGTTCTAGGTCCATCACGATCGTCATGGGGATGACGACCAACTTGTCATCTATCCACTTCATCTGTAATCACTCCCCCCGTCCGTCACCCCTAAAAATCAAATGGTTTTCCCGTCATTAAGCTGGAGGGCGTTAGCCCTTTTAACACGCTAACAGGTTGTCCGTCATGTAGGTGACGACCGTCACCCATTTGTAAAATGCAGTAGTGCGTTTTCTGCCATTGGAGCTCATTTGAAGCTGCGATTTCGCACCCAAAATACCCAAATCGACAAAAAACAAACCTCACATTAATTGTAACACATGGATATGTTAATTTCCCATAGATTCACAATTGATTTCACTAATTTATCATTAATTAATATCATACTCATGAAAACTGAAACACATCAATTAGCAACAACAATTTGCAGGTTTCACATACTTTCATCATGTATCAGTTTAACATAATACATTACAAAAATTTCATATCATAATGAACATTCAAAACAAATTCATCATAATATTATATCAAATATACTTATAAATCATCAATTGGGAAAAAAAGATAATTTATAGGAGGATTAAGGAGTCCTCACTACCCTTTCATGAAATTAGCACCCTAAATGAGTAGTTCTCCCCTTACCTCATATTTCCAGCAAAAGTAGTCTAGCTATGGTTTCTTCTTTTCTTCCTCACACCCTTACTCTTGCCTTCCAAAATTTCTTTTCCTAATTTCTCACATACTGCTCAAACTTTCTAAACTTTCCTAATTCCATCACATAACCTATTTATTTAACCTAATTTTAACTTACTAATAATTTCCCCTTGGATGAACTTACTTATATTTCCCCACCACTTACACCATATTTTCATTAATTCTATTTTCGTCCCATCTCTTAATATTCCTATTTTTTCATTATTTTAATTAATTAAAATTAACTATAATTCTAATTAATTCTCACAATTCACCAAAAATCCTCCAAAACCCATAAACATACCAATTAGCAACAATGATCAAATAAAAATTAATTTAATTTAATTAAAATATGAAATTAAAATATCGGGACGTTGCACTTGTTAACACCCACTACTACAAAACTCATATATCACTACGGTTGGGTGAAGGATTCCGTCATAGATGGTAGCTGTGGTAAGGTAAGGCGTGGTAGTAAGTACACTACTTTCTACCATGGACTATGGCCCGTTATGAAAAACTGGTTAGCGCATTACATTTAACCACTGTTGGAAATTCCAACCGTGGTGAAATGTAATCACCCCAATATTTAAAAAAGAAAAGCATAACTTTTCACCACGGTTGGAATTTAAACCGTGGTGAAAACTGGCTTCAAAATAAATAAAAATCAAAACTATTGCTATTGAGATTCGAACCCATGATCAGACACCACTTTTCACTATGGTTGGAATTCCAACCGTGTTAAAAAGTGGCTTAAAAATAAATGTAAATCCTAAAATGCTGGTGCTGGAATTCGAGGTGATAATTTGTTATGAAATTATATTTTGTAGTAGTGACTCAAATAACATTAATAATAAGAGCAACTGAATATAAATTATAGGCAAAACTAATGTTTTAGTCGTTTAAGTTATTTTAAAATATCAAATTAGTCCCTTATGTTTTTTTTGGTAACACTTTGATCCCTTTTTAAAAATCTCCGTTACAATAAATTGCAAACTCATATACCATTTGAATTGGTTTTTCGCGCTGATCATGAATATGCAATCAAATTTATCAAACAAGTTATGATTCATGAAAATCAGATAAAAATGGACGAAATACATAATGAAAAATCAACGAGCCGACCAAAATACATAATCAAACGCAAAACTAATTACATATCCGTGATCAACGTGAAAAACCAATTCAAATGGTATATGGGTTTGTAATTTATTGTAACAGAGGTTTTTAAAAAAGGACCAAAGCATTACAAAAAATACTTAAGGAAATAACTTGATATTTTAAAATAACTTAAAGGATTTAGACAGTAGTTTTGCCTAAATTATATAATTAAAAATATTCAAATAACATTAAAAAATCATGTGATTCAGTAGAGTAAAATTAAGTTCTTCTTCTAAGACCTAATCTTGAGAAATCTAGCTATTTATAGTTAAACAATGAAATACTATGAATTTAGATGAAGAGTACAAGAAAATCAACGAAGAAATGTGTCTCTAATGACTCTAAAGCTCTCAAAATTCATGATGTAAAACTCCTTGCCGTCAATTTCTATTATATAACTTGGAACCCTTACAAAATTAGTATGCCTTTCTATTTAAAGCTTCCAAAACACATCAAAATCACGTACCATCGTGACCATGATAAGTAGTATCACGAACACGATATTTTTCCATTGCACCCACGATGATGTCATTGTGGTTGCGAGAATTTTAAAGGCTTTTCGTGCTTTTTCCTTACTTTTTCTTTATATTTTTTTTCTAAGTCCCCAATATCTCTTCCTTTGGCTATTCTCATTTATTCATCACTTTTTCTCATCTTTTACTCAAAATTTCACCGATTCCATCGAAAATAGTCATAAATATTACGTAATGATAGAGTGTATCATAACCCCAAACTTACTATGTAATTTGTCCTCAAGTAACTTTCCTATAAACCAAAATTTTTAACAGAAATAAAATGCTCATCCTTACCAATGAACATCACCATTCTATTTTTTTTGGATCAACACATTCGTTCCCTGCTTCAATCTAGATAATTCTGAAAATTTCTTCCAACATCACAAGTACTCAACCTGTCTCTCATCTCACCCATGTTCACTTGAATTGAAAGGGTAAACACACAATCAACGTACAAAAGCATTTTCCATAAGTTTGCAAAATTTCTAACAAAGTCAATCAAAGTCATATTTAAACACACACTTTCGAGGTATTTTCAAGGTTGTAAATGGGCTTATATCAGGGTAGGATATTTTGGGACAATAGGATTAAAGTTTTGAAGTTAGGTACCTAGTTTTCATCACATTCTTTTGCATGGTCAATCGATACTAGAGAATGCAATTTGTTGATTTTTTCATACATTTTTTTGTAACACCCCGAATTTTAATTGGAATATTTTAATTAATTTATTTAATTAAGAATGTTCAATTTTGGTGATTTTCGGTTAATTGGTGGAGTATTGGAAAAATATGCATTTTTGGGTATTTATTTGATTAATAGCATATAATATTAATTTATTAGTATTATTATTAATTAAAATGAATATAAGTGAAATAGGGGTAATTTGGGCATTTGAGGGAGTTAGTAAGGGTAATGAGGGAAAAGCCCAATTGTGAGGCCCAAGACTAGGTTTGACAAAATTGAGTTCTGAAGGGAAATTAGAATTCATTTGTGTTAACTGTGAAAGTTTGGTGGCCAGAGCTCTGAAGGAAAGGTTGGAGGCAGAAGATCCCAAAGTTAATCGTGAAAGCTGCGAATCGACTAAGGTATGGGGAGTATCACTTTTCATGATTTTTTATATATGCCTTTCGATGTGTTTATGGTGATGTTAAGATTTAACGTATTTTGGGTTGATTGTGGGAAAATTAGGGAAATTGATGATAAGACTCTGAGATTATGGCTAGTGGTATGTATCACCGAGTATTGATATGAGAATTAGGAAACTTTAAGCCTTTGTGGCCAAAGCCTTGCAATGTTATAAGTCTGACCTTGAAGGGATTTGATATGGGAAATTATGATGCCTTTGGTAATTGTAAGGAAATAGTGTTTTAGGGCGTAAATATGTCCCGAAATTGGCCTAATAAGCTGTAGGTTGTGTGCCGTTATCGCCGTAGGTTGTGTGTCGTTATCGCCGTAGGACCTTAGGGATGATTTAGGGGATTTGGGTAAGTGAATCGTATGAGTATTTGAGTGAAAATCAGTTCTGGTGCGTAGCAGTTTTTACTGTCATCGCACTGTTCGCCTAGCGAACGATTGTTTTTCCAGACTCGCCTAGCGAAGAAAGCTTGGCCTAGCGAAGAAACTTGCCCCGACTCGCCTAGCGAGCATGCCAGCGAACGTAGCAGAGTTTCACGAATATTGATCGTGTGCAGCGATGCCGTGATGTTTGAATCTGTGATTTCTGTGATGGATTACCATGAGTGTGACAATGGGTTTTGGGTGACATGTACATGATGACATGATGGTTTCTATGATGTATTGATTGAATTAACATGATGAAATTACCATGATTTGATGAATTATGTGACATGAGATATGATGATTTATGTGATGATGATGAATATGATGAATGATGATGCATCATATGCTGTATTATGAGGATTATTATTGTGACGTGTGCATCATGCATTCATGTGCATCCGGACTTCGGTTCAGGACCTCGATTACTTTGGCTTCAATCCCACTGTTTGAATGTGAAGTGTTTTAATGTGCTCCAATTCTCAAGTAGAATCGATCCTATTGATGGGGATCTATGGAGGGTTGATGACCCAGTGTCCATCGAGCTGTGATGATTGGTACTGCATGCATTGAGTAGTGTCGCATTGCATTTATGAGTCTTTTTGTATAAATTATGACGTTGTGGCCTTTGAACATATTTGAGGAATATGAATGTGTTGAATATAATTATGATGCCGTTTATGAATTAATTGTTATACATTGGTCATTATGAACTGTTTTACTCACCCTGCCTGTTTGAATGTTACCTCCACGTGGATAACGTGCAGATGACCCAGTTTAGCCGTGGACGCCGTCGAGGAGTATTTTTGAAGTTTTTGAGTGTTTTAGCCTTTTGGTTATCTTAGAGGGTCTTGCCTGATATGTAACATCGGGTTGGGTTCTTTGAGTTAATTTTAAACTGTTGAAGTTATTTTGATTAATTTCCCTTTTTGAGGAAACCTTGACTTTATGCTTTGAGTTCCGCTGTTTTATGATGTTTTGATGTATTTTGGGGAAAACCCGTAGTTACGGAGTATGGACCTATTTTGATGACTTTGAAAAATGTACGCCCTTTTGGTGGCTTTTTAATGAGATTTATTTATTCACTCTGATTTTTGTGTTATTTTGCCACGATAATTTTGGGGTAGAAAAAGGGTGTTACATTTTTCACATTTTTTAAAGAAGTCATTTTAACTTCTTGTTTTATTTATTTATCTCTTCTTTTTATTTATTTTTGACTAGTTTTCTCTAGTACCCCAACTCCAAAATTAAACATTGATAACTTCCAAGAGCAATCCCAAACTTATTCTTTTACGTTGGACAAGGAAAGTAAACTTTATACCTAACTCCAAAGAGGGTGGAAAGTTTTAAACTTTCAATTCAAATGGCTATATAATAGGCTATTTTACCGAAAGAAGGTCTCGGGCTTAAAGTGGTTAAACAACGAATTAAACATTTCATACAGGTTGGTTTAAAAAGGCTCAGAGTTTCCATAAACAAGTACCTAAGTGTGTAATTTATCATACCAATAGACTAAGCATAAATAAAGCAAATTCTAGAAAATAACAATTGTACGGATACTCTCATAAGAAAGAAAAGTAAACAGTAAAATATTTGGCTCAAACCTTACTAGACGAGGTATCTAAGATTGAGCAGAATTAAGTGGGTTATCCCTTTTCTTTCTCATATGTCAATCTACATCAGGAACTTCTATATTGATAAACTCTTTTTGTAAATTCTTTTCTGGTGACTTGTTTTATTTTTTTCTTTTCATATTGTCACTGGTAAGTAGTAAATAATTAACTGAAAGAAACAACAACAACAAACTTGTTCATTAAGTAAAGCATAGAGAAGCAGTACAAAAGGTCAAGAGTACTCGTCAAGCTAGCTCATACTCTTTATTAGATTGAATTACAAAAAGGGAAATGCTAAAAATAAAAACTGAGAAAAATATGAAAAACTCCTAAGTCATATGTTGTCGGGGTTCAAGTAGTTGTGCACATAAACCATGGCATCCCAAAATTCCTGGTCTTGTCTGGTCCAAGTTTACTCATTTGATATCTCCTATGGCCTAAAGCTTGATCTTGTTCTCTAAAGTATGTCTCCATGTCTTTAGCTGTTGCAAATCACTCCTTAAAGTTATGAACACGCATGTGATTTCAATGCTCATTATAGTATGCCTGAAATCTCGATTAATATCTGGTTGGTTCGACATACAAGTTGGGTGAAAATTTTAGTGACCAAAATTTCCATACCAAGTGTATGCTCCTCTAGTCTTTGGAAATGATCTGATGTTTATTGTTGTTGTTGTTGTTGTTGTTGTTGTTGTTGTTGTTGTTGTTGTTTTTGTTATTGTTTTTGTTGAGGATCTTCTTCTAATTGTTGCAACTATGGATGATATAACCAATCTTGGCCTTCCTCTTGGGCTTCTTCTTGCGCATCTCTCTGAATAAGACAAGTTGGTATCTTTCTCATGCCACTTTGGTTGATCGGCAACATCAGGCTGATCATTTTATCATCAGAGTGACTTTGGACTCAAACTAACTTGCATAACTCATTAACAATACAAAAATCCCACAAGCTTATTGTGGTGCACCAACCATATATTTAATATTTCCTGCTATTAACCTCCAAACATTTATATGCTCATGGTTCAGGATATACATCAAATCCATACACTGCTTCACAAAATATTATGATTTATTAGAAGCAGATTCCAATGTTTGCACAAAAAAGATACCCATGCGTTAGGTATTAGGCACATTTGTGAGGTGAGAAGCCTTAATGCAATATAATTTATAATAAACCACTTTGCAAGGCATAATGCAATACCATTTATAATAACCCACACCGCTTCTTGTCAGCATAATTCCTTTTCATCATTTCATACATTTGTTCGCTTATCCCGTGGTTGTGACTCTTTCTATTTTAAACTCTACACACACTTGGAGACTGTAAATTAAGTAAATAATTAATGACAAAAGGACTGTAGTTGATATGTTTACCTTGCATATAAGACGTGAGTTCATGTCAACCATGAAAGGCAACATTAACATAAAATTCCAACCCAATAGATTTGTTTATGTCTTGGATCAAGTTTTAAATCTCACCAATTTCCTTTATTCCAACATCTCCACTAAATCTTCGTATCCCACAAAATTTTGACAATTAAAAGCTATCTCATGCACCACTTTGTAATTTACCACCTTAAGGTATTTTTTGGCATGCGCTTGCGAGATGAATTGGTAATTTCGGAAGACTGGAACATCTTAAGCTGGTGGTGCAGTTGGTGTTGTTGCACGAGAAACACAACTTCTCTTGAATTCTATTTCAATTGAAACAAAAGGGAAATATGTGTAATGTAAAGAAATTAGATATGAAAGTGATATTTGAGACAGTTTAGGAGTTGAAAGAGTGCTACAAATTGTGGTTGTATGGAAATTTTGCCACAAATGGTCTTTTATGGGCACTTTTTTAGACTCCATCGCGACCATTTTAGGTGTATCACGATTGCAATACATAACAGTTTAACCTAATGGTCTAATTTTCCAACGTCTCTTGATGTTGTGTTTTGCAAGTGCACGAATAACGTCAGAGTAATATAAAAGATTATCGATCCCACAGAGACCAAATGTCAATCTATCGGTTACTATTGTTATGGTGTTTATCTAAGGTAAGTCAATTAGGAGTTGGGTTGTACGAAACAAAAGTAAAGTGCGAAAATAAATTCAATATTAAAACAATAGGCTTGGATGTAATTCACATAGCTAGGCAGTATTCCAAATGCGTATAAATAGGATGTCTTATGGGGTAATGTTTTCTACTCATAAAAATAACTAATTTAACGGGAACTGTCGCTTTCGTTTATTTAGAACCGAGTTTATCCCCTAATCGATCCCTCTTATTGTCACTTATAAAAAGGCGTGCATTGTGTTAGAGTAATTAAACCAATTTAAAGAAATATAGCTTCTTAACTTAGTTGAAAAGTATTTTGACCTGTGTTGCGGTGGAAATAGGATCACAAACTATTAATTAGTTTGAATCGCAATTCAATTCACAACCGCTCTTTGATTTATCCGAAGGAAAAGGTCAAAAGAGGGAAAACCTATTTTGCATCGTAAACACAATGCGGGGAAAGATCTAGGGTTCGGGGGTTGGTTAAATTTAGGGAAGGTATTAGCACCCTAAACTTCTGTAGTACTCTACAGGAACCTTTTGTTCAGATGTTTACTATTTGCTTTATTCATTTGCTTAAGGTATATGTACAAAGGATTAAAAGTGAGAAGAGAGACCTAAGGGGTTAATTCTAAGTTTACTCGGCAAGACATCGCATCTTGTGCCTACTGTCGCTACTGCGAAAATCGGCGCCGGCTGAACAGAAGAGTCGCCACCGTGCGTTATTTAACCCACGGGAGGGAAAGGAAACGCTCAGAGTAAACCTCGCACAACACGGGAAAGGTATGGTCATCTCAACCAAAACCGGGGTTCGGGAGTCGGTTACGCAAGGGGAAGGTATTAGCACCCCTCACGTCCGTCGTACTCGACGGGATCCACGCTTGTTTTCGGGTATGGATTGTTATTCTATCTACTCTACAGGTCTGGGGTTAAAAGAAAATAAAATGACTCGGCAAAGTATCGCACTTTATGCCTACGTATTCCCGCCTGGAACGAGAAATCAGAGTCAACGTAGTTCGCCTACCTACGGGAATGGAGGGAAAGGTTGCTCGCTAGGATATCGCATCCTATGCCTACGTACTCCCACACAGCATGGAAGATCAGAGCAAACGTAGTTCGGGCTACGGAAGACACAGGCTTGTCTTGGTTGATTTTATTCCTTCTGAAAAAGGTTTTTCTGATTAGCAGTCCCGGCGGACAAAAATGACATCTTGATGAGTTCACATTCTTTTACGGAAGAAGTGTCTTTTATTGTGTTTGAAATCTTTATGTGTTTTTCTGTTTGTTTTGAGAAAGGAGAGACAGAACTCTAACCTACGGTTGCGAAGGGAATCAAACTAACCTAATGTTATCATGCATGGGTTAAGACCTAGTGTCTATCATGCTCCTCTCTCGCACAGAGAGAAACAGAGATCCTACGGGATAGGCAGAAACAGAAACAATACCAGATATATACAGTAAAACAGTAAAATGCATGGATGCAACAGCACAAGCGAGGCAAGGGAGTCCCACTCAACCTCGAACCTAGAAAACAATAGGCGAAAGTGAATAGGATTCACTTTCAACCTAACAGGGTAAACAGCAAACAATACAGTCCAGAAAACCAATCAATACATCAGCAAATGAAATACAGCAATATCACAACAGCTTCAGCAGCTCTGAATCAACATCTGGCTTCAAGTAATCTCCAATCAGTTACAGGCTTCAACAAGCATCAATCTCCATCTTCATGACCTTCAGGCAAAGGCTTTGATCATCAGTCTTCTATCTGCAATGGCTTTTCTTCAAGCTCAAACCTCCAGGATGAGGGATTAGTCACAAGAGTGAATTGGGTGTTAAGCAATCAGTTGACTACCAAGGGTGGTGAACAGACTGCTTCTAACACAAGAGACATTTTCTCTCAAGAGTTCTATCTCTTAGACCCTATCACCAAGCCTTCCAAAGGAAGGGGGTGAGTGTCTTAGAGAGACTCTGAATCACAGAGAAGAATGGATGCAGACTAGGCAATCCATGTTTGAGAAACAAGCTTTCTAATCTAGAGCTCTGCCTAGCTCCTAAACCCTAGTCTCCTCAGCAGCTGCTAGCAAGAACCTCCTCTCCCACTCTGGCAGTGGATCTTCAATCTTTGGATCTCCAATGGTCTTCATCTTCTCAAGTCTTCAGCTCTCCCAAGTCCCCAAACAATCCCAATACCCAAGCAAGCAAACAATAATCCCCAGAGGGCACACCACACCAGTCAATCAGATATAACAGATAGTATTAATAGCAGTAGGGGAATCCTGACTTTTTCTAGGGGGATCTAATAACTACCCATAGCCCCTATAGTCCCATAACTAAACTAGTCAAACCCTAAGTCCTAAGGGAAATGAAATCAAACTTCCTAAGTCATCACCTAAAAAACCCTAATTTGTTCAAGTTGTTCAAGACTACATTAAGCACCTAAAATTAATTCCTAAAAATGGGAACTAAATTGAATCTACAAGTTCAATATCTAATCTAAACAAACCCTAAAAGAATGAACAAACAATATTAAAGCATTTAATAGAACAAAAATTACTAAAATCATGCATGAAATGAAGCTATTTAAAATGACATTTATTTAGAAAATATGGAAAAAATATGAAATAAAAATAAAAATGCAATTTTATTTTTCTATAATTTTCTAGACATCCTAAAGAAAATAGTGTAAAAAGAATGAATTGAAAATGATTTTTTATGTATTTATTATGAATTTTAAAAGTTGGTAAAAATTAAAGAATATAAAAGAAAATAATGAAATAAAGGGAGGGGGGTTTATTCAGCAAACACGCCCAGTTGATATTAGGATGGGCCAAGCAGTGGTGGGGTGCGCATAGCAAATTGGTTAAGGCCCAGAACCAGTCAGCAACAATGAAAAATAAAAAAAGGCGCAGGGGGGTGAAAATAGTAAGCATAACACGTTCAAAACTGATTGGGCTCACTAACTGGGGGGTGGGGATATCAATACTCGCTCAGGCCCGCCCGTTTCAATTAATGAAACGGTGCGTTTAGGGCACCACCACATCTCCCTCCAAAATCTGCTTTAAACACCAGCCACACGATGGCTCCTCAAGTCAAAAGTCTTGCATGAAATGAACGGATACGATTTCGTCTTCTCCAATGGATCATAAACACTTAGGGTTTCTGCCATGAAAGCACATGCACGAGCAAACTTCCCTCAATCTGTTCTCACTCTACAGTCCATGAAACACCATGATGTAAACATGAAAAATATTCAGAATCTCTCCCTCTACACGTCTATGGCCTTTGTTTGCATTAAAACTCAACCAATCAATAAACCCGCGCGCAACAATCACTGGCTCCATGAAAATACACTGAGATGCATCACAACAATTCTCAATCAAACTTATCCTAATCTAATCTATGACTAATGGTGATTATCCTGCGCTAACAACCTAAGATTCTAATGCACTAGTCCACGAGTTCTAGGTCCTAACAGTTTGGTGCACCTGCTATGAATTGTCTCTATTCAGCCTCAAATTCATCTAAACTAACCTCCTAACATCATAGACCATGAATATACTAGTAAAACTACCTAAATCTCCCTAAATTGAGTAAGTTAGAAAGATTTGCACCTTGAACAAGCTTTAATGGAGGCTGAGTAATCACGTGGATCCAGGCTCTTGTATGCTTCAATCTTGATCCATTCTTGATGTACTTGATTCTGTTTGCAATATTTGGATGAAACTTGGCTTGGATCTTGCTGTCCAATGGAAATTGTAATTTTGATGTTGATGATGGAAGTGCTCGAAAATGGATTGATCACACCTTGTTCTTGGTTGAATTCTGATCTATGATGATGAATCAGTATGATGAAGTTGATTTTGATGGTGATTGGTGAAGAATTTGAGGAATTGAAGTGAAAATGCAATGAGAAAGAATGAGAGAATTTGGGAAATTCTTGGTGAAAAATGAAGCCAACCCTTGATCAATCTTCATTTCATGAATATATAGGGCTCACATGAACATTCTAGATCCATCTTGCAACTTCCCTTGCCTTCCAACTTTGATCCATTTTGGTTATGTTTCTTCAATTACAAGTAACCAAGGATAACTTTGAAATCTTCCACTAAACTCAAAAAAGTGCTTGAACCATTGTCTTTAGAATGTCTTTTACATTCAAAATCATATATTGGAAGTCTCCATTTGGACTTATAAATCTCCCAAACCATTTTTCTTTTTGACTTTATTCAAATTATAAGCCATTTTAGTTCAAATTTGGACCAATCATGCAACTTCATGTTATGAGCTTTTACAACAATTTGTGACCTTCTTTCTAGACTTAAAATCCCATTTGGAGCAAGTTTGATGTTGTAAGTTTTTCCATTTGAGGCCTCCTTGTATGAGTTTTGGACATAGGTTAAAATGACCTGTAATTCACAAATGCCCAAAATACCCTTTGCTTGCCAAGACCATAAGTTGAGTTCCACACATCATATGAAGGCATACCATACCATTCTAGAAATCTAAGACAATGAGTAACAATTCTTATGTTGACCAAGAATTCATTTGAAATCTCCTTGAGGGGTAAAACTAGCTTGGAAGTCAAGTCACTTTCACAGACAAAATTTCAGATACCTCATATGACCTGTAACTTGCAAGGACCATAACTTGAGTTCTATAAATCTCCTTGATGTCTTCCACCACTCAAATTAAAGGTCTTGAGATCCTCTACAAGTTTCATGTTGGCCAAGAAGCCATTTGAAGCTAGCATTTTGACTTATCTTGCTTGGAAATTTGACCTAAACTAGGGGATTTTACACAGAAACCCTAATTTAGAAACTCCTCTTCTCCTTGATTTCTCTTGAATTCTTCTTGGCATATCTCCATATCCTTCTTTATATGTCCAATTATGAACCCCACATCTCTCCACTAGACTTGAATGCCCCTTAAATCAGTCAATTGACCTAGGGTTGACCTAGGGTTGACCCAGATGAAACCCTAGTTGACTGCCTTCAGTTATAGCTCTTGTGTTCTCATCAATGACTTGTCTCCTTCTTCAAATGACTTTCTAAGTCTCTCATAATGTCTAGATACTCTCCATGCCTTCAACTCACAGCTCACAATCCTCTTGTTGACCCTCAGATGCCCTCAGCTAGGAGATGGACTCAAGGCTTGATCTGCTGCACTCTTTGCTTTCAAATTCTTTCCTGATGACTTGAATGAGATTGAATTGGGATAATAACCTCTTGATAGGCTTCTAGAGATGAGAATAATGGTTGGTCCCCTGTTGAATGACTTGCTATGCTTATGCTATGCAGATGGTTAGGCTATGTACATGACTCTATATGCAAATGCTAATGATATTGAAACATAAACCCAAGGAATAAGGTTGGGCAAATTTTAGGGTGCAACACCTACGTATCCTTACGGGAGTGGAATCAGAGTAATCGTAGTTCCCCTCAAAAGGGAGGTTAGAGATCTCTTGACAGTGGTCAAGGTCTCAAGGGGAATAAACATGTCTTAAGGACACGCTTACGTGGAGTGTAGAAACTCCAAATCTCTACGTTGAAATGTTAAGTTGTAATTAGGGTTAAATTAGGGATTCCACGGCGGGAAACCCTAAAATGAGTGCGGCGGCTCTTTGACCTAATGCTAGGGGTAAAATTGTAATTTTGCCTGCGGCGAGGCATTTGTGAAAATTAGGGTTTGTAAGGTTGTAAGGGTTTGAAGTTGAGGACTATTGACACGGCGGTCAAATGCTAGACCTAGTTCCTTCGGAGCGTGTAATGTGACAGAAATATTGCAATACATCAGCAGAAATTTAAACCATACATTAGCGGAAATTTAAATGCGAAAAGTAAACGCGATTATTAGGTTCGCGAGGTTACAACTGAGAAGCAGATACAAATATAAACGAAACTTGAATCGAGAAATAAATAACGGTAAACATGACAAGCTGCAAAACCAATGAGCAATGTTAGTAGGCAAAGTCAACCGGCTATCAGATGAATTACGAGGCAATGAAGAAAATGAGATACAAACTTGAGATAGTTTTATTTACTATTTAATAATTTAACTTACAAAAGAATTTTTAAAAAAGTTTTATTTTTGCATTTTTAAAAAAGGAGTTTTTCATTATTTTATATCTACAAAAGTAAAAAGTTTATAAAAAGATTTCAATTTATTTTTAATATTTATTTTTTTTTTAAAAAAAGTTTTTCTTTTATAATTACAAAATTATATTATTTTTTTTAAGATTTTTTCATTATGAAAATTAAAATATTAATGTAGTTTTTTTTTTAAAACATAAACAAATTAAATTAAAAAAAGAAGAAAAAAAATAAAAAGGGGGAGGGGTTGGGCCGGTCACCACATCCGGACCCAACCCGGTTAGTAACTTAATTGGAAAAAAGATTAGGGTTCTGGGAACCCTAATGCTTCTTCGGCGCCGTTCGCACATTCTTCTTCTCTCATCTCTTCCTCCTCTCTTCTTCCTCGCGCCGTGACCTTCTCTGTTCCTGAAACAAAATACGAACCACGAAAATATGTGAGATAACACATTTACATTTGATTTGGCCGATGATGCTGAAGCTGAGGCCGTGGAGTTGATTGCCCGTCGTTCTTCGTGAACGATGAAGGTGATCTCTCGGGGTGTTGTAGATTCGCGTTCAATGATGGTGATCTCTCTGAGCGATGATGACGATCGCTTCGTCTGAGCTCACGCCGTTTAGGGTTTTCTGCGTGTGATTTCTTCGCTAGGGTTTCTCCTCCTTTCGCGCATCAGGTTGTATTCCCCTATTTATAATTTCTTTTATCTCTCTTTTTGGGCCTTAAACTAGCGTTATTCTGAGATTTGATTTTGTGGTGATATTATTTGATTTTGATTTTCCAGATTGAGTTCTAATGCGATGCTTTCTGATACGATTGGGATCTCAATTCATTTTTCTGGTATGAATTTGATACTAGTTCATTGATTGATCCAAAATACATTCCAATGGGCTACGATTTGGTTCTTGCTGATACATGATTGAATCCTATTTCTCCTTTTAGGATTTGATTGGTCTCTGATTTCCAGCTGATTCTTCTGACCCTGTTTGATTTAATAACCTGAACTGATTTGTTTTGATCTGCTTTAGGATTGACATCAAATCTAAATCTCTATTATTTTCTGATATGATTTGCCTTCAGATTGGATTGATTGGCATTAATTCACGGGGTTTCTTGATGGATTCATTTTGACTTGTTTTGATTTTTCCCAGATTGAGTTCCAATGGGATATGATTTGGACCTGACTCGAAACTTTCCATTTGCGAGTTGGATTGCTTTTGGGGAATTTAGATACTGATTTGATTCCTGATGCGATTTTGCTTTGATTCAATCCTGATCACTAGCACTTACTTTTCTTTTTCTTCTTTCAGGATGGACACCTTGCCTTGGTCTTTGCCGTCGAGACGGGTTCATGGTAGTGAAGACTTTTGTCTGAACCCTTTGGAACAGGATACTACATCCTGGCTTCTGATCATATTGCTGCTTGAATTGGTGGCGATGACCTGGGCTATGATGTTTAACTGAGCCCCGTGTTTGATGATTTGTTTATTTTATGAACTGTGCATGATTTGATAGCTTGTTTATCTCATGAACTGACATGTTTATATGGGATCATTCTTGCTGGTACAAACCGTGCCATGATTTAATACTGCCTGCAATTCTGAACTGACATGAATTTCAACTCTTCTGTGTAGTTTTGGCAGGTTGATTCAATGGGCTATGATGTTAAGCTGAGCCCAGTGCCTCCAATTGTAACATCTATGACAGTTTTTATGGACTGAGTCCCTTGTAATCGAGCTGGTTCTGATAATCTTTCTGAGTTACATCTTGCCTCCGTTTCTCATTCTTGTTGAGGCGCTTTAAGCATCATATTTGGATGTGCAGTCCGTTTATTCACTTCTGATTTTTATGAGGTGAGCTCTCTTGTTTGGTTCAGAGCTGTGGCGCTTCTTTGGATTCTGCTGAGTGTTATGACAGATTGGTAGGACCTTTGCACATGAACTTGCATCGTTTGATGGTTTATTTTCTTTTTGTGCAACTTGATGCCATAGTTTGGCCTCTCTTGTTCTATTTCGAACTTGATTTTCATTCTGCTGGACCCTGGGTCTTCATTCTGTTTGGTACAGATTTGTTTCCTTTGGTGGCTATTCATACCTGTATTGGCGCGAGCCCCTTCCTGGTTTTGTTTATGCTGATGATGCTTGTGGCTTTTCAGGTGTTGGAAGTTTTGAAACCAGGGTGACTCAGACCTGCCGGCATCCGGGTTTGAGTCAAAACTTGCCTATGTTGCCTTATTCTCGTATCAGTTTGGAAATCCAATCGCGGCAAAACGAATCAGCCCCACTTCTTTTATTTTTTCTATCTCTCGGATGTCCCGCAACGATTAAGAACAGGTGTTACCTGATCTGACGCTTACGGCGCGGATCGGTAACGGGGGTAGGACGCAGCTTCGGTTGTGCCACTCCCGACACTCGATGATGACGATGTTCTGAGAGTGTCAAAACAAATTCTAACCTTTTTGTCCATATTGTTTGTTTTGCTTTGATGTGCAGGCTAGTCGAGATTTGCGGCGAAGCTTAAAGACAGCATGAAGACCCTTAGGAACTTTTAGGAATTAGGATAGATACTGATTGTGAATGAAACTCTTGTAAACCAAATTCAAATTCATTTATCAATTTGTAAACTATAAATATTTATGAAATGAAATTCAACAAATATTCATATTTATTTTCTCAATTGTAAATTCAAAGTATCCCTGAATAATAATTCAGAATCATTTAAATTCCTTCTTGAGTTGTAACTTATAAGTACTTATGAACACAAAGTTCAAAACTTACTTCTCCTTTGCCTTTCATAAATGATATCCCGCCATCCAAACAAATTCAAATTAAAATCTCGTTGATCACACCACTTCTCAAAGTAACCTTAACAGTATCCACTTCCTTTCCAACCCAACTTTATAAAAGGAAACAAAACTGTTTGGAAACGTTTCGGAATCAAACAAATCACGGCCCTGAGTCTAATCATATTTCTGACAAAACATACTGGCACCTTGACCCAAATGGCAAATAAATGCCTCAGAACGTAATAACAGCCCGTTTTCAAGAAATTAGCAGAAGTGGTGTAAAATGACCAAAATACCCCTGGAACCAAATCTGCAAAACAAAAACCTCCATAACTGGTTAGCGGTTAGCAATGTACATATGAGATGACTGGCTAAATATAAGGGTAAAATTTGGGGTATTACAGTTGCCCCTATTTAAATGGCTACACCGGACGATTTGAGTGACAGAGACTCGAGGAATCGTGGTGGAGAGATTTAAATATAGATAACCGAAAATTTTGCCCTTATATGCGACGATATGCAATGCTATTGGACAAAGCGGGAACAGCTTAATGCAGATGATGCCATGAATATGATATGACGCGTATGCTGGAATAATGAATGCGAAAATGCTGCCGAACATGACGACACCGGGGCAGACGCCACGAGAAGAACTCACTGGGGAAAACGACGCGCTGAGATACAGTACAACACTGGGGAAATCTAAAAATGATAGTCAACTGGTGCGAATGACCAATTGTCACTTTTAGAAAAGGAATGAGATCCTCGAATGGAGATGGTACCTATGAGACGGCCTCCACTGGGGAATCTAAAAATAAAACTGGATCACGTACGATTGTAAGATCGATTACAGAATGCTGGAGCATTGAGCAAAGAATAACATCCAAGCTTCTGTAAACTACCCCTCGTGACAGGATCAAACGGATTTTTCGGAAATCCGTAGCAAATATACAGGGTAAAGACCGACTGTATGCCAAAATAAATGGACTTTGATGGGAAATGCCCTGATAAGCTTCTCGGGAGAACTGTCACTTATCGTTGGAAGGGACTTATGTGCAAAAAATGGATAAGTACTCAAATAAAAGGCTGCTGCTTATCTGATAAATAAATCTCCTCGCATTTAAGGTCGGCGCCTGGAATACGATTTTGATTCCTCTCTTACTGAAGGATCAATGTTCTCCTGAACATAAAAAGGGTAAACTGAATTTCCTCATACTTCAGAATCGTGCTCTCCTGAATATGATTCTGATAAAGGGTAAATGAAAATCTTCATACTTCAGAATCGTGCTCTCCTGAATATGAAACTGGCTGACTGGATTTACTCATACTTCAGAATCGTGCTCTCCTGAATATGAAACTGGATGACTGAATTTCTTCATACTTCAGAATCGTGCTCTCCTGAATATGAAACTGGATGACTGAATTTTCTCATTTTTCAGAATCGTGCACTCCTGAAAAACGGCAAACTGAACTTCCTCATAACTCAGAATCGTGCTCTCCTGAATATGATTCCGCTTCTTCTTTTACTAAAGGATAAATGAACTTCTTCATAACTTCAGAATCGTGCTCTCCTGAACATGAAAAGGGTAAACTGAACTTCCTCATACTTCAGAATCGTGCTCTCCTGAATATGATTCGGCTCTTTCGGATAAATGAAATTCTTCATACTTCAGAATCGTGCTCTCCTGAATATGAAGAGGGCTAATTGAACTTCCTCATAACTCAGAATCGTGCTCTCCTGAATATGATGAAATTCTTCATACTTCAGAATCGTGCTCTCCTGAATATGAAAAGGGCTAATTGAACTTCCTCATAATTCAGAATCGTGCTCTCCTGAATATGAAAAGGGCTAACTGAACTTCCTCATACTTCAGAATCGTGCTCTCCTGAATATGATTCCGCTCTTTCTTGTAAATGAAATTCTTCATACTTCAGAATCGTGCTCTCCTGAATATGAAAAGGGTGAACTGAACTTCCTCATACTTCAGAATCGTGCTCTCCTGAATATGATTCGGCTCCTTCTTTTACTAAAGGGTAAATGAACTTCTTCATAATTCAGAATCGTGCTCTCCTAAATATGATTCCGCTCAAACCTCCCCGTACTTCAAGATCGTGCTCTCCTGAATACGATTTGGTTCAAACCTCCCATACTTCAAGACGACAGGTAAATGGAAGCCCAACTGCTCCATGGAGATGGCCATTTTCCGCGAGTCATAACGAAGATAGGATCGGCTTCTTAGGTGAGAAATGTTGTATATTGATGCTGTAAGATGTAAAGTGTAAAGGGTTATAACATGTAGGATTGTAAAGTGTTGTACTGATATATTTCCCAGGCGTGAACTGGCGTGTATCTGTAAATGATTGTAGTTGATTTTCTTGAAAGATAGTGTAAAATAAATGCACGTCCGGGTACAGTGATAAACTTCTCAAGCGAGATAGTCGCGCATCTGTCATGGTATAGTGAAGTTTTTTTTAGATGGTGCAAAATAAATGCACGTCCGGTTGGGCTTGACGACCGACAAGACTGAGATTCAATCTAGGATCGAGCTAGAAAGAAGACTGGTAATCAAAACTCCATCGAGGGAATGATCTCGGAGGGTAAATATCTTATCCTGGTGAGGAAAGATAGCTGAAGTAACCGTCATCCACGAGGATCGAGCTCTGTAGGGAAACTGGAAACAAGTAAGTATTTTATGCTTAGGGCTGACAATCTATTTGAAGAGAATGGACAAACCCAAATACTCGGCGATAACAACCAATGACGGTGAAACGCAATGAACCTGTGAATGCTAATGCATATGTTAATGTGAATGTATGTTAATGTTTATGAAATGAGTATGTAATGAATATGTAATGAATATGTAATGAATATGTAATGAATATAGGCATGTGATGCTTATGCCCTTGCATATGCTGACGAAACAGACTAGAGACGGGACGAGAGATGAAATAAACATCTCGACGGAAATACCCTGCGTTCTCTGCAACCAATACGTCAATCATGGGTAAGAAGGATCAATGGTGGAACCAACTCTGGTTTTAAAGTTCTGAATTCTCTGGGGAGAAGGTAATCTGCTTGGGTGTACAGTATCACGTCTTCACATGGGGAGAAGAAAACCTGAGGGACACTTTCGAGTTACCCAAGAAAAAGTTGTCAGCTTATAGTCTCTCTGGGGACTATCACTGGGCAATGGTTTGAAAGTGTTTCTGCAATAATGATATTTCCGGAGAATGAAGAGATCCTGTCGGAATTTCCACTAGTCAAAGTAATTTATTACATTTCAAATTTGTTTTGTTTTTTGAAAAACAGTTTTGAAAAATCTACAATGCACCTTTCATTTTCAAATTTTAGGAATAAACGCATTTTGCATAACAAATAGAAAATAAAGAGCAATGCACCAAGGAATGTAAGTAACGAGATGGTATCTTTTATTAAAGGGCGGTAGCTTGCTGAAGGCATAGCTCCACAGATGATTATGTTTTGAAATTGGCAACATGGGAAAAAAAGTTACATCGAATCCAACGACACCTACTGACACTAATAACTAAGACTAATCCAGAATCCTGCTTTGGGCAAGGATGAAAGAACTGAAACATGGCTCTCATGCGGAAAGTGTGTTTGAGATAATCAGTGTCTTCTGATGCAATGAAATGCCTTTGTCCCTAACTTTTGCCTGGACCGCCCTTTCGGGTTTTCAATCCACCGGGACGCTCTTTTTTGCCTAAGCCGCCCTTTCGGGTTTTCACCTTAGCGAGCTTTTGTTATTATATTTTTTTTTTCAACCCTTACTTTTGCCTAAGTCGCCTTTTGCAGGTTTTCGACTTAGCGGGTTTTTAGGCATAATATTTTCGGACTGCATCAGAATTCACGGGATGTGCTAGTTCTTCACCGTCCATTGTCGTAAGTATTAGAGACCCTCCGGAGAAGACAGTCTTTACAACGAATGGGCCTTCATAATTGGGCATCCACTTTCCACGCATATCTTTATGTACTGGTAAGATCTTTTTGAGTACGAGCTCTCCTTGACGGAACTCACGGATACGAATCTTCTTATCAAACGCTCTTTTCATCCGTTTCTGATATAATTGCCCATGGCACATGGCTGTCAAACGCTTCTCGTCAATGAGATTCAACTGATCCAATCTGTCTTGAACCCACTCAGCTTCCTCAAGTTCAGCCTCCATTAACACTCTTAGCGAAGGTATCTCTACTTCGATGGGGAGCACGGCGTCCATTCCATATACCAGTGAGAAAGGTGTTGCCCCTGTCGAAGTTCTCACCGAGGTTCTGTATCCATGTAAAGCAAACGGTAACATCTCATGCCAATCTTTGTAAGTCACAACCATCTTTTGCAGGATCTTCTTGATATTCTTATTTGCAGCTTCAACAGCTCCATTCATCTTAGGACGGTACGGAGAAGAATTGTGGTGAGTGATCTTGAAGTTATCACACAACTCTTTCATAGTCTTATTATTCAGATTGGTGCCATTGTCAGTTATTATCCGGCTTGGGACTCCATAACGGCAGATGATTTCTTTCCTGATGAAGCGGGCAACCACTTGCTTGGTCACGTTGGTGTAGGAGGCAGCCTCTACCCACTTGGTGAAATAATCTATAGCAACGAGGATAAAACGATGACCATTAGAAGCCTTCGGCTCAATTTCCCCAATCATGTCAATGCCCCACATAGAGAACGGCCATGGTGAAGACAACACATTCAACGGTGACAGAGGTACATGCATTTTATCAGCATAAATTTGGCACTTATGGCATTTCCTAGCGTATCGGATGCAGTCGGCCTCCATGGTTAACCAGTAATACCCAGCCCTTAACATCTTCTTGGACATAACGTAACCATTGGCATGGGTTCCGAAGGTCCCCTCATGAATTTCCTGTAGTAACATGTCCGCTTCCCGTTTATCAACACATCTGAGCAGGACCATGTCGTGATTTCTCTTGTACAACACACCATTACTGATAAAGAATTTGGACGCCAATCTTCTCAATGTCTTTTTGTCCAGACCAGTAGCACCATCGGGATATTCCTGCTTGACGAGGTAGTTCTTGATATCATGAAACCAAGGCTTTTCATCCACCTCAACTTCTTCGACCATCTGACAATATGCGGGCTCAACCTTGCGCTCAATATGGATAAGAGGTGCTTCATTAACGAACTTAACTTTCCACATGGATGCTAACATGGCTAATGCATCAGCTACGTGATTCTCGGATCTAGGAACATGCTCGAATTCTACCTCGTCGAAATGCTTGATCAGCTCAATAATGTAGTCCTTATAAGGGATCAGCTTCTCATTCTTCGTTTCCCATTTGCCTTGTACTTGGTAAATAACCAAAGCTGAGTCACCACTTACTTTAAGAAGTTTGATTCGGAGGTGAATCGCCGCTTCGAGGCCAAAAATACATGCTTCGTATTCTGCGACGTTGTTAGTGCACTCAAAATCCAACCTCGCTGTGAATGGAGTGAATCCGCCCTTCGGGTTCATCAAAACGGCGCCTATACCATGCCCATTGAAATTTGAGGAACCATCAAACATCATCTTCCACCAAAGACCTGGTTCTGGACCTTCGCTCGGATCTGGCTCTTCACAATCTCTTTTAATCAACAAAATATCCTCATCAGGAAAATCGAGCTTAAGAGGTTCATAATCTTCAACTGGCTGGTCTGCAAGGTAATCAGATAAGATACTACCCTTAATCGCCTTCTGGGGTACATACTGGATGTCATATTCGGATAACAACATGTGCCAACGGGCTAGCCTCCCGGTTTGAGCAGGTTTTTCAAAAATATACTTGATCGGATCCATTTTAGAAATCAATAACGTGGTATGACAGACCATATATTGCCGAAGGCGCCTAGCGGCCCATGCCAATGCACAACAAGTTTTCTCCAATGGTGAGTATCTGTTTTCGCAATCGGTAAACTTCTTGCTCAGGTAATAAATCGCATGTTCCTTTTTCCCAGTCTCATCATGTTGCCCAAGCACACAACCCATAGACTTTTCGAGAACAGTAAGGTACATAAACAACGGTCTTCCAGGTACGGGCGGGATCAGAATAGGGGGATCTTGCAAATAACCCTTAATCTTCTCGAACGCTTTCTGACAATCAGGGTTCCACTCAACTGTCTGCCCCTTGCAAAGCAACTTGAGTATCGGTTCACAAGTAGCGGTCATATTAAAGATAAACCTGGAAATGTAATTCAGACGTCCCAGAAAACCCCTAACTTGCGTCTCGGTTCGCGGAGCCGGCATATCTTGAATGGCTCGGACTTTGTCAGGATCCACCTCAATCCCTCGCTGGCTAACAATGAAACCAAGCAGTTTTCCAGATCTGACACCGAAGGTACATTTTGCAGGATTCAATTTCAACTGATATTTCCTGAGTCGTTCAAACAATTTCACCAAATGGTCTAGATGCTCCTCTTCACTCTGAGATTTGGCTATCATATCGTCCACATACACCTCAATTTCTTTGTGCATCATATCATGAAAAAGAGTGGTCATAGCACGTTGGTAAGTTGCCCCTGCGTTCTTTAAACCGAAGGGCATGACTTTGTAGCAGAAGGTTCCCCAAGGAGTAATGAAAGTAGTCTTCTCTTGATCATCGGGATCCATCTTGATCTGATTATAGCCAGAGAAACCATCCATAAATGAGAACAACGCAAAACTGGCCGTATTGTCTACCAGTGTGTCAATATGTGGTAGGGGGAAGTCGTCCTTTGGACTTGCTTTGTTCAGATCCCTGTAGTCTACACACATCCTAACTTTACCGTCCTTCTTAGGTACTGGCACAATGTTGGCAACCCAATCTGGATATTTTGCGACTGCCAAGAAACCTGCATCCAACTGCTTTTTAACCTCATCTCGAATCTTCAAAGCCATGTCGGGTCTCGTTCTTCGGAGCTTTTGTTTGATAGGCGGACAATCTGGCTTAAGTGGCAACTTGTGAACAACAATATCCGTGTCTAGGCCCGGCATATCTTGATACGACCACGCAAACACATCAATATACTCTTTTAACAACTCAATCAACCTCGGCCTAATCTCCGTCCCAAGCATTGCACCAATCTTGACCTCTTTCTTGCTCTCATCTGTACCGAGATTAATTAAGTCCACCTGCTCTTTATGCGGTTGAAGCTCTGTGTACTCGTACTCAATCAATCTTGTCAGTTCCGCGGGTACTTCAAAATCTTCTTCACCCTCGTCCTCAGCTTGATTGATGGGTGCATCCCAGTCAGGAGTGTCAGTAAGGTCATCGGATCCAACAAGGTTTATGATGTCTCTGCATGATGGAAGGCTTACTTAATTAAAATGCTCGAAGATATGTAAGAATGAAATGCTGTTTTTTTTTATTATTATTTTTTTTGAAAAAGGTTGCCAATTTCATTTTTAAAGGTGAAAACGAAAAACGCAAATGAACCAAAGTGGAATTGAACAAAATGCTTTTATTAATATCTTTTTAGAAATGAAAGGTGGCCCGACAAAACGACCCTATAGCCTTGGGCAGAGCTACAGATTTTTATTTGAAAATGTAAATGAAACTTAAAAAAACAATTACTTTGACAAGGGAAAAATAACAGGGATCTCTACGGCCTCCCAGTTGTTCAAAACTGCATCACCCTTAAACACCAGGTTGCTCAGCTCTTCATTTTTCTCACATTCACTGATGGCATTGACTTGGAAACCTCCGCTGACAAACACCTCTTGGATAACCTTCGGACGCCCTTCGACAGTCGTGGCAGCTCCCTTCTGAGTTGGTTTGTAACCCAACCCAGAGCGATCAGTCTTGGTCTTGACATCGATTACCTCTCCCCAACCTTCAGGAATGCCCCTGTCAATTGTTGATTTGGTACTTTTCAGAGATGCAAAAGATGGATTGCCCTGACCAACTGTCTCTTCGACTTCTAGCAGAACAACATTGGCGATCTCAAGTGCTTGAAAGGAGATTTCTAAAGCATTCTCATCGGCCTCGGTGTAACGGAAAGAAGACAGGTTACTGACCATCAGATCTTCCTCACCGTGTATAATAACCAACTTTCCATCGATCACGAACTTCATCTTCTGATGTAAAGTTGAGGTTACCGCCCCAGCGGCATGAATCCACGGCCTTCCGAGTAAACAACTGTAGTTGGGATTAATGTCCATGACTTGAAACGTGATATTAAAAACTTGCGGACCGATCAAGATAGGAAGCTCAACCTCCCCCATTACCGACCGGCGAGAGCCGTCGAAAGCCTTGACAACCAAAGGAGTAGGTTTCAACACGGTCTCTTTACAAGCCAACTTATCGAGAACCCTCTTGGGTAGCACATTCAGAGAAGACCCGGTGTCTATTAGCACTCTCGCTAAATTGTCCTCCTGACATTTCACCGATATATGTAAAGCACGATTATGGTTCGGACCCTCTTTCGGTAACTCTTCATTGCTGAAACTGAGGGTGTTACAGGCGGTCAAATTGGCAATCACACTATCAAACCGACTGGTGCTGATATCTTGATCCACATGTGCTTGAGTCAAAACCTTCTGCAAGGCCATCCTATGAGCGGGTGAACTCATCAACAGAGATAAAATCGAAATCTTGGAAGGAGTCTAATGAAGTTGGTCAATAACTTTATAGTCACTTTTCTTGATGATCCTCAAAAATTCGGCATCTTCATTATTCGTAACGGCTCCCTTACCTTTGTCTTTGGCAGGCACTGGGATATTAGTGGTCTCCTTAGGTGGATCCTCATTAGAATGGGGAGTATACACACGGCCACTGCGGGTCATCCTACTTACCTCTGCGATATTGGTCACAGTATCCTTACCCTCTTCCTTTGGAATAACCTTCCCAGACTCCTTGTCAATCATCGTCACGTCATATTTCCAAGGCACAACTTTAGGATCACTGAAAGGAAACGGACTCGGTCTTCGAATAACTATAGGCTTAGGCTGATTCACTTCAGGGATATACGACCTCGGTATATCGAACACGAGGTTGGCGGAGCCTGCCCCTGACAAATTAAACACTGGTACCTTACCCTTTGATTCAGGCTGATGGAAGACAGGCTCAACCACAGCGGCTACATCCTTCTTGGCTTGGCTTGTCACTTGTAAAACACCCTCATTAATTAGCCTCTGAACATCATTCTGAACCAACACACAACCCTTGCTACTGGCTTCACAACTTGCGCATGCAACGTGGGAAGTATCTACCAAACCGGCTTCAAACAGTTTCGAATGGAACATCTTAAGAGGAGTCTTAATCTGTTCAACATCAAGGGCATAACCTTCCTCTGAATCAGCACTAATGGCATTGACACTATCATGGTTAGGAAAAGGGTTCTTCTTAACATTTGGTTGAGGATCTTCAAATGACAAAATTTTCTTTTCCAATAAATCCCTGACAATATTTTTGAGAGCATAACAATTTTCCAGATCGTGACCAGGCGCACCCTCATGAAATAAACAATGAGCAGCGGCGTTGTAATTGGCGGGTAGAGGATTAGGAGGCGGACCCAAAGCCCGAGTGGTGATGAGACCTTGCTTGACCAAAGAGGGGTACAACTCGGTGAAAGTCATCGGAATGGGCGGACAAGGCTTATACGTTCTTCTATTCGGAACATTCCGGCGAGGAGCCGGACTCTCTGGCTGTTGAGGAGCAGGAGCGTTGGGTGCCTGTAGGTAGTTGACAGGAGGCGGATAAACAGGAGGTTGTTGCATAGGTTGATACATGGGAACCTGTTGATTGAAAGAAGGTGTAATAGCTGCCACATAGGGTTGTTGAGCATATTGGACTGGGTACCCTTGAGGTTGAGCATAACCTTGCGGATGCCGATAAAAGCGTTCCCTTGGTCTACCAGAGGATATAGCATTAGTCTCACTCTCCTTCTTTTTCTGGGAGCTATACGGAGGTTTCTTCGGCTGATCCTTAGAAGCGCCATGATTATTTGTCATTTTACCACTCTTCATACCCAATTCAATCTTGACACCCACAGCAACGATGTCGGAGAAATTTGAAGTCACACTACCCACCATTCTCTCGTAAAATTCTGGACGGACTGTGTCGACAAACCAATCAGCTAACTCTTTTTCGGTCAAAGGAGGTTCTACCTGTGAAGCAGTCTCTCTCCACCTTTGGGCATATTCTTTGAATGACTCGGAATTCTTTTGTGACATACTCAGCAACTGTCTTCTGTCAGGAGCCAGATCCATATTGTACTTGTAGTGTTTGATGAAAGCGTCAGATAAATCCTGGAAACTCTTAACGCGAGACTGGTCTAAAGTTAAATACCACTTGGAGGAAGCACCCTTCAAACTATCTTGGAAGCAATGAATCATCAGCTTATCATTCTCAACATGGGCAGCCATTTTGCGATAATACATGATCAGATGACTCTTAGGACAGGTGGCACCTTCATAGCGATCGAAGTTCGGAGTTTTGAACTTCGGGGGAATAACTAAACCTGAGACCAAACAAACATCCCTTGCAGCAGTCCCAAAAATTTGATCACCCTCTACCTTTTTCAATCTCTGGACGATGGTGTTCACTTCCTCACGAAGCTTATCATGTTTCTCATAACCCTCAACATTCTCATCAAGATTATCAAAAGCTGTCTCATTGAAGTACGGTTGCGCACGAGTGTGTACAACAGGTGGTGCAAAGATAGGAGCCCCCCTAGAAACTTCAGAAAACAAGGGCACGGCCTGCTGAACAGGTTGATTAATCGGAACAGTGGCTTGAGGAGGCACAAAACCGGGAGCAAGACCATAAGGTGGGTCCCTTGCTACGGTCACACTTGGTGGAGGGTCCACAGTAACGCCGGTAATCTCAGAAACAACAGTGGGCTGGGTATCCATTTTAGCATTCATGACATGTAACAATTCCATCATACGCCCCATACCCCCTCGAAGGTCTTCAAGTTCATTGCTAAGGCGATCAATCTCTTTTGCCTGATCCTCCATTCTTTTCCGAGTTTGAGCTCTGGTGTTGTATTGGTGCCGAGAACTCAGGGTGACGAAACTGGAAGGTGAGAGAACCGAGTGTGAGAAATCGGGAGACACATGCAATGCAAAAAAAGTAAATGATGCTAAAATGTGGATGAAGATTTCATGAAGTTCAAAGGCAAGTACCCTCCCCTGAAGTTAGATGGTTCATCCTGTCCTACAAAAGTAACCAGGTTCTAAGGGATCTCAATATCATTGATCCTTCACAAGGGTGGTTGTTCAGAAGGCAACTTACTTGCCAACCAAAACCCTCCAAGTTTAAGATCTCAATGAGCGTAGTATCGAGTGTCAACCAACTTCAGTCTGCACCAAAGCCGGTTACCTCACTACTTTCTAAAGGCCAAGATAAGTTAACTAGGGTTCTAAAAGTCAGTTAGTGCATTGACAACATATGGCAGCCTCAATATTATCCTCAACTTGACTTAAGGAATATAAGCACCAACCAAGAAGTCGCACTAACTATGGCCACCAGATCAACCGTATCGATATACGTCGTACAGTTTCCTTGGTCTATTGCCATTTACCTAAGGTACACTAGATCCGGGTGTAGGACTCATCTCACAGCACAAGGGACAGTCCCACAATCAAAGCATAAATATATACATGCAAATGAATAATAACACAGATAGTAATAAATATGAACAAATTAGGGATAACCCTCAAAAGTTTAGAAAGTCCCCAGTGAAGTCGCCATTTTCTGTTGCGGTGGAAATAGGATCACAAACTATTAATTAGTTTGAATCACAATTCAATTCACAACCGCTCTTTGATTTATCCGAAGGAAAAGGTCAAAAGAGGGAAAACCTATTTTGCATCGTAAACACAATGCGGGGAAAGATCTAGGGTTCGGGGGTTGGTTAAATTTAGGGAAGGTATTAGCACCCTAAACTTCTGTAGTACTCTACAGGAACCTTTTGTTCAGATGTTTACTATTTGCTTTATTCATTTGCTTAAGGTATATGTACAAAGGATTAAAAGTGAGAAGAGAGACCTAAGGGGTTAATTCTAAGTTTACTCGGCAAGACATCGCATCTTGTGCCTACGTATCCTTACGGGAGTGGAATCAGAGTAATCGTAGTTCCCCTCAAAAGGGAGGTTAGAGATCTCTTGACAGTGGTCAAGGTCTCAAGGGGAATAAACATGTCTTAAGGACACGCTTACGTGGAGTGTAGAAACTCCAAATCTCTACGTTGAAATGTTAAGTTGTAATTAGGGTTAAATTAGGGATTCCACGGCGGGAAACCCTAAAATGAGTGCGGCGGCTCTTTGACCTAATGCTAGGGGTAAAATTGTAATTTTGCCTGCGGCGAGGCATTTGTGAAAATTAGGGTTTGTAAGGTTGTAAGGGTTTGAAGTTGAGGACTATTGACACGGCGGTCAAATGCTAGACCTAGTTCCTTCGGAGCGTGTAATGTGACAGAAATATTGCAATACATCAGCAGAAATTTAAACCATACATTAGCGGAAATTTAAATGCGAAAAGTAAACGCGATTATTAGGTTCGCGAGGTTACAACTGAGAAGCAGATACAAATATAAACGAAACTTGAATCGAGAAATAAATAACGGTAAACATGACAAGCTGCAAAACCAATGAGCAATGTTAGTAGGCAAAGTCAACCGGCTATCAGATGAATTACGAGGCAATGAAGAAAATGAGATACAAACTTGAGATAGTTTTATTTACTATTTAATAATTTAACTTACAAAAGAATTTTTAAAAAAGTTTTATTTTTGCATTTTTAAAAAAGGAGTTTTTCATTATTTTATATCTACAAAAGTAAAAAGTTTATAAAAAGATTTCAATTTATTTTTAATATTTATTTTTTTTTAAAAAAAAGTTTTTCTTTTATAATTACAAAATTATATTATTTTTTTAAAGATTTTTTCATTATGAAAATTAAAATATTAATGTAGTTTTTTTTTTAAAACATAAACAAATTAAATTAAAAAAAGAAGAAAAAAAATAAAAAGGGGGAGGGGTTGGGCCGGTCACCACATCCGGACCCAACCCGGTTAGTAACTTAATTGGAAAAAAGATTAGGGTTCTGGGAACCCTAATGCTTCTTCGGCGCCGTTCGCACATTCTTCTTCTCTCATCTCTTCCTCCTCTCTTCTTCCTCGCGCCGTGACCTTCTCTGTTCCTGAAACAAAATACGAACCACGAAAATATGTGAGATAACACATTTACATTTGATTTGGCCGATGATGCTGAAGCTGAGGCCGTGGAGTTGATTGCCCGTCGTTCTTCGTGAACGATGAAGGTGATCTCTCGGGGTGTTGTAGATTCGCGTTCAATGATGGTGATCTCTCTGAGCGATGATGACGATCGCTTCGTCTGAGCTCACGCCGTTTAGGGTTTTCTGCGTGTGATTTCTTCGCTAGGGTTTCTCCTCCTTTCGCGCATCAGGTTGTATTCCCCTATTTATAATTTCTTTTATCTCTCTTTTTGGGCCTTAAACTAGCGTTATTCTGAGATTTGATTTTGTGGTGATATTATTTGATTTTGATTTTCCAGATTGAGTTCTAATGCGATGCTTTCTGATACGATTGGGATCTCAATTCATTTTTCTGGTATGAATTTGATACTAGTTCATTGATTGATCCAAAATACATTCCAATGGGCTACGATTTGGTTCTTGCTGATACATGATTGAATCCTATTTCTCCTTTTAGGATTTGATTGGTCTCTGATTTCCAGCTGATTCTTCTGACCCTGTTTGATTTAATAACCTGAACTGATTTGTTTTGATCTGCTTTAGGATTGACATCAAATCTAAATCTCTATTATTTTCTGATATGATTTGCCTTCAGATTGGATTGATTGGCATTAATTCACGGGGTTTCTTGATGGATTCATTTTGACTTGTTTTGATTTTTCCCAGATTGAGTTCCAATGGGATATGATTTGGACCTGACTCGAAACTTTCCATTTGCGAGTTGGATTGCTTTTGGGGAATTTAGATACTGATTTGATTCCTGATGCGATTTTGCTTTGATTCAATCCTGATCACTAGCACTTACTTTTCTTTTTCTTCTTTCAGGATGGACACCTTGCCTTGGTCTTTGCCGTCGAGACGGGTTCATGGTAGTGAAGACTTTTGTCTGAACCCTTTGGAACAGGATACTACATCCTGGCTTCTGATCATATTGCTGCTTGAATTGGTGGCGATGACCTGGGCTATGATGTTTAACTGAGCCCCGTGTTTGATGATTTGTTTATTTTATGAACTGTGCATGATTTGATAGCTTGTTTATCTCATGAACTGACATGTTTATATGGGATCATTCTTGCTGGTACAAACCGTGCCATGATTTAATACTGCCTGCAATTCTGAACTGACATGAATTTCAACTCTTCTGTGTAGTTTTGGCAGGTTGATTCAATGGGCTATGATGTTAAGCTGAGCCCAGTGCCTCCAATTGTAACATCTATGACAGTTTTTATGGACTGAGTCCCTTGTAATCGAGCTGGTTCTGATAATCTTTCTGAGTTACATCTTGCCTCCGTTTCTCATTCTTGTTGAGGCGCTTTAAGCATCATATTTGGATGTGCAGTCCGTTTATTCACTTCTGATTTTTATGAGGTGAGCTCTCTTGTTTGGTTCAGAGCTGTGGCACTTCTTTGGATTCTGCTGAGTGTTATGACAGATTGGTAGGACCTTTGCACATGAACTTGCATCGTTTGATGGTTTATTTTCTTTTTGTGCAACTTGATGCCATAGTTTGGCCTCTCTTGTTCTATTTCGAACTTGATTTTCATTCTGCTGGACCCTGGGTCTTCATTCTGTTTGGTACAGATTTGTTTCCTTTGGTGGCTATTCATACCTGTATTGGCGCGAGCCCCTTCCTGGTTTTGTTTATGCTGATGATGCTTGTGGCTTTTCAGGTGTTGGAAGTTTTGAAACCAGGGTGACTCAGACCTGCCGGCATCCGGGTTTGAGTCAAAACTTGCCTATGTTGCCTTATTCTCGTATCAGTTTGGAAATCCAATCGCGGCAAAACGAATCAGCCCCACTTCTTTTATTTTTTCTATCTCTCGGATGTCCCGCAACGATTAAGAACAGGTGTTACCTGATCTGACGCTTACGGCGCGGATCGGTAACGGGGGTAGGACGCAGCTTCGGTTGTGCCACTCCCGACACTCGATGATGACGATGTTCTGAGAGTGTCAAAACAAATTCTAACCTTTTTGTCCATATTGTTTGTTTTGCTTTGATGTGCAGGCTAGTCGAGATTTGCGGCGAAGCTTAAAGACAGCATGAAGACCCTTAGGAACTTTTAGGAATTAGGATAGATACTGATTGTGAATGAAACTCTTGTAAACCAAATTCAAATTCATTTATCAATTTGTAAACTATAAATATTTATGAAATGAAATTCAACAAATATTCATATTTATTTTCTCAATTGTAAATTCAAAGTATCCCTGAATAATAATTCAGAATCATTTAAATTCCTTCTTGAGTTGTAACTTATAAGTACTTATGAACACAAAGTTCAAAACTTACTTCTCCTTTGCCTTTCATAAATGATATCCCGCCATCCAAACAAATTCAAATTAAAATCTCGTTGATCACACCACTTCTCAAAGTAACCTTAACAGTATCCACTTCCTTTCCAACCCAACTTTATAAAAGGAAACAAAACTGTTTGGAAACGTTTCGGAATCAAACAAATCACGGCCCTGAGTCTAATCATATTTCTGACAAAACATACTGGCACCTTGACCCAAATGGCAAATAAATGCCTCAGAACGTAATAACAGCCCGTTTTCAAGAAATTAGCAGAAGTGGTGTAAAATGACCAAAATACCCCTGGAACCAAATCTGCAAAACAAAAACCTCCATAACTGGTTAGCGGTTAGCAATGTACATATGAGATGACTGGCTAAATATAAGGGTAAAATTTGGGGTATTACAACCTGGAATTTCTAACAAAAAGATGTTCTTGCGAACCGGACTTTAAATCCATAAATGCGTCCGAAAATAGTTTTAAAATCATTTTTCTAAAGCATCAAAGATTCCTACTTAACTGGACTCAGCGCTTTCGCTTCCTTTGAACAGTTAAGACTAACCAAGTTTATCTAAAGGTTTGACGGCTTTCGATCTAACCCAACAGATTTTAAGTGCAGAAAATATGTATTAAAAGTCAGAATAACCCCTAAGTGATTCTATCCACAGCCGTATGGAATACGAACTTTAACTATGATCATCACATCCTAACCTCTAAGTTTTAGCCGGACATGGAAACGTAAATAGACATGGTAAATAGATGCAAGTCAATAAAGTGCGAGTAAATAAATAAAGAGCGATAAATAAAGTGAGAGTAAATAAATAAACTGCGCTAAATAAAGAGTGATAAATAAAGTGCGATAAATAAATAGTGCGGGAAATAAATATGGATAAATAAATGCATAAAATAAATAGAAACCTGCTCCAATCGGAAAGTTTTAAATCTTGGTACGACTTGAAGTAAAAGACTGAAATAAAATGGCGGCAAGATTAACTTCTACCAAAGTGCTCCAAACGCGATTACAGACTCGATTAGACAATGTGATAACCACTCGATGTGAGAAGTTTATCACTTTACAACAGATGGAAATTTATGGCTTGAGTTCTGTAACTAAACTTGGATCCCTAGAAATGAGGCAAGACTCTTCTATTTATAATTCTAGGAAAGTACAGGTAAGGACTAGAATGTCCCCCAACTTCTTTTGGGAGGGAAACGAAATGCAAGGGTGGTGCCCGCCATACCCTCATGGCGCCGGCCATGTGAACTAGAGTAGAAAGAAGTGGGAGACGTGGCAGTTGTCAGAAGTTGGTCTCTTATCCAAGTTATGGCATCCCCTATGGCGCCCGCCATGGTGAGTGCCATGTGTACAATTCCTAAAAAGCTGGTCTTTTTGCTCGTTTTTCTTCATTTCTACTCGAGGAGCTCTGAAAATACAAAATCCTAAAAAAGAAACAAAACAGAGGCATAACGCAAGAAAACAGAAATAAAATCCTAAATAACATGTGCAAATCGAGTCAAATAAACAGTACATTTTAGGTTTATCATCTCTCTACTACATCTTTATCATGACCACAATGAGATCCATTGCAATCACGATGTAGATGTATCGCAACCACCATGTGCCCATTGTGTTCGTAAAAATTCAAGGGGTCGTTTCATCTTCTTTTCTCCAATTAATAGGAAGAAGGTAAAACACCCTATTTTTAAATTCCCGTTTTGTAATAGGTTTGACCACTTAGATCTACTAACGTACCATGACCCAAAAATAAAAGATATTTCCTAATGGCGTTTGATGATTCTGACGCTTGTGATCCAAGTATGTTTGCTGATGGTGTATTTCAACAGACGTGATAAAGACACTTTTATTGAGGATGCTTCTCAACATTCATAATGATCTAGGATGATCATTTTACCTATTAGTAGATTGAGATGATATGTTTGTAATGGATTTATTAGCTTCATTGTTTAAACTAGTTCTCACATCAAACGATTCATAGAGAAGAATTTACGACATTATTATGTCGTTCCCTCAAAAGGAGGAGTTTTCACAAGTCTAATTGGAATTTAAGGCAATTCACTTTTTAGAGGTTAAAAAAATAACTATAATTAACATTCTAAATAAGTGCTTTATTATTTTTTCAATCCTCAATAATTATTGTTATTGGTAAATCATTTGAGTTTTAAGCATTTTTTAAGAAAAGGGTGCAATCTGAATGAAAAATGGGTGTCAAAAGCAGTTTACCAAACCTAAATCTCGATGCAAGGTCCAAAAGAAGAAGAAGGTTTTAATCAAGGCAAATAATAAATTATCCTAATCCATTAGATGCTCTATGTGTTTCAAATTTCAAGCAAGTTCAGATTGTATCTTTGTCCCCAAGCAAATCAAATCAGAGCATTAATGAAGAACACACAAAATCTTTAAAATTAACAACAAATAATCAATTAGGCCCCTTAAATAATCGGTTATCAAGCATGTTTTAAAAAGTTCTGCTTCCAATATTTTCTCCAAATCTTCAAGGATTTTGTGGAGTTTTTACACTCCTAAACGTTCAAAAGCAACGATATAAATAGGTACTCATTTTCCTTTCTTTTGAATAATATCTTCTTTTTTCTTGTGTTTTCTCTGTGTTCTTTGAGAATACTATTTTAGTACTCCACAATAATCATCATGTTACCTAAATGATTAAGATTTCCATCTCTCGTCCATCTCTCTATTGACTTCTCATCTCAAGAACAAGAAGGAGGATTCTTTCAAATATACACAAATAGGATGGTGTTAAGGGTTCTTACCTTGGATGCTAAAATATTTCAATAATGTGAATTCTTCAAGACTTTCGAAGAATTAACTTAAAGGTATTAATCTGCAACTCTCCAAGAAAAATATATCTATCCATAGTCAAGAACTCAAGATGTTCTATTCTAATATCTACTTCACCGATGGGATTATCTACTTCGAAGTGAGAAAGCACAAGATATCTATGCCTTTCAAAGAATTTACTGATATTTTGGATCTACTCTATGGTGGACCTCACTTCAAGCCAGATGAACAAGAAGAAAGTGAAAACTAAATGTATAAGAGTGTTGCCTCCTCTTTTCTGTTGGATCCAAATTCTCGTGTGTCTTCTCCATTCACTGTAGGATTCGTGTATCTAAAAATTCGTCTAATTCATTATATGAAAAATCATATACTCTTTCCAAGGAAGAGAAACTTGAGTCGCTTGACTAGGTATGATGTTGCCACAATGTGGTTACCTGCCAACAAAGTTGAGACAAATTAGAAAAGTGTGGTGATCCAACACATGTTGAAAATTAAAAGGAAAGGAATATCTCTGTCGTATGGTAACTTGGTCATGAAGATTCTGGAACATGTTAGGTACAACTTTGAAGGAGAAGTATCAATGTAAAATTTAACAAAAATAAGAGAAGCAACATTAGGACTAATGTGGTACAAAATTTTCGATAGTGAGATATTTCAAAAACCTCCCAAGGGAAAGAAAAGTGTTATGGAACAACAATAATCTCTTAAACACCCTCAATTGAGAATCTACTCATGGACATCATCAAGAGACTAAACCAGACTAATATGAAGATCAACTTTTTGGCCCATCACTTTGCCTAAGACTTAGGGAATCTACCTCGAGGGTTGTTCAGTAATGATGATGAGAATACTAGAGATTAGTCTCTCTTATATGTTTAAGTGTTAGCTGCTACTATTATTATTATTATTATTATTATTATTATTATTATTATTATTATTATTATTATTATTATTATTATCATTATTATCATTATCATTATCATTATTATCATTATCATTATCATCATTATCATTATTATCATTATCATTATTATCATTATTATCATTATCATTATTATCATTATTATTATTATTATCATTATTATTATTATTATTATTATTATTTTTATTTTTATTTTTATTTTTATTATTATTTTTAAAAATTTTCATTTTCCCACTTTCTGTATTTTAAATTATCTTTTAATAAAGCATTGTTTTTCCCTTCATTAATGCAACATGTTTGATCTATGTGAGTTATGTTCTTGCATACTCTTTAGTATTATTTTTTGCCTTTCTGATTATGCCAAAGGGGGAGAAGTGTACTACTCTCTACTCATGTGAGAATGGGTTTAACCACTCCAAAGTTTATCGGTATGTTTTCTCTTTTACCATCTCCCTGAGAGATGCACTGTCATCATAAAAATTGAGAGACTGTGGATCTATATGCTTTCAGGTATTGTCAAGATGGTCCAAGGTGGTGGAGTTTATGGATAGCAAAGCTGCAAGACAACCGAGTAGCGGTTTAGTTTTGATTATGATAACACTTAATATCAAATGATGTTGAGTGAAGTCAAGCATCTGCCAAAGATACCTCAAGCGGTCAAAGATAGTCAAGATGGTTGATTAAGCTATCCTCCTAAATCAATCTATACTTTTGAAAATTAAAACATCTATTTGAATAAAAAGTTGTAGTCAAACGATACTCAAGTGAAGAATTCTTTTCAAGGGTTACTAGTGGTTTAACCTCTCAACTCTCAGATGATGGTAATCAACATGAAGATATCTCAAGTCTCATTAGAATATTCAAGACTATTGTATGATGCTAAAGTCAAAGATAATAATGTCAGGACTTGAAACTTCAAAGTTTTGAAATAGAGGAATCGTGAAAGCTCGCTTGGTCGTATTCGTTTGAGTGTCCAATGGCTTGTAAAAACACAAGGGTATTTTTGAAAATACTATGGCTAAAATTTACAAACTAAAAACATTCTAGAAACCACTCATATTTTATTTAAATCACCTAAAGTTTTTTTAGGGCCTAGTTAGTTGATTAAGGAGTGTCTGATTGATTGGAAGACTTTCCTAACTGACAAATCAATTAGACATAATGACCTAATCAATTTTATTGGCTAAGTTAAGTCTAAAATTGATTGGGACAATCTCCTTATGATTGATAATGGCTAAATATAAAAACCTTCCATTTGTGACATGAAAATCGATTATTGAAGCTAAATAATAGATTAGCCTAATCGATTAAGATATTGATTTACCTCATGGATTGTTTCTAAGTTTACACCATACATTGACCTATAAATACAAAGCTTTTCAATCACTTTTTCACATAAAAAAAGAGCTTTAATCTCACTTTTATTTCTCTAATACATTTTACTAAATCACTCGCTTTTCTCACTTATATTTAGCCATAGTATTTCGAGAGTATTCTTGAGTCTAAACGAGGATCTTTGTTCTAGGTGAGAGCTTATTTTGTAAATATTTCTTACGTAGGAAGTCATTGTTTGGTTGCAAGTTAAATAGTTAAAAACTCTTGTTTGGTTTAGGGATACTCTTTGGAAGTCTCAGTTGGTTCATGAAGAAAAAAAATCTATTTTCTTGTTCGTGAAGGTCATCCATTTAAATCTCTACAACAATTCCTTAATTCATCTCAATTAAAATCTCTATTAGTTCAAGATCAACCCAATTAAAATTTTACTTGGTTCTTAAGTTCGACATTGTAAAAGTTCAGTCGGTTCGAGATTAGTCAGTATAAAATCTCAACTCAGTTCGTGGTCATCCTTTTCAAATCCCATTTCGATTTGGAGAATAGTCAACTCAAAACTCCATCTTGGATCGAGATTAGCCCGTGAAAAATCTCAATTTAGTTCAGAGGATAACCATTTAGAGCATTGTTCGTTGTTTGGTTTGAAGTTAGTCCAAAAACTTTATTTCCTTGCATAAGGAGGTTCGTCGATAATATCTTTATTAAAACTCTTAAGTTTATAGGATACTCAAGAATAATTCTTAAAGACATGAGTAGATATATATAGGTAGAATCTGTATAAAACTCTAGTATATCTCTCTACCTCATATCTTTTTATTTTACCATCTTTTTTACTATTTATTCAATCATTTATTTTAAAATATTTTCAAAAGTCAACATTTATAAATAATTTTATTTTAAATTAACCTCTTTTAAATCTCCACAATTCACTTCTCTCTCTTAAGTTATATGTTCAACACCATATAAGTATTTAGTAAGAATATTGATATTCAACATGAGAAATTAATACTATATATCATGTTTAAAAAAGAATATATTCAACGCAATTTAGATATTGAAAGAAAAAATATTTATATTCAATGCAATTTAGATACTGAAAAAAAAAACTATTATTAAAACAGAAACCTTATAAAATATGGTGTCCATGTCCCATTTCAATGTCACCAAAACATTACAAGTTAATAAATTCATGCTTTCTTTCTCTTATGAATATGCATATATTTTGGATTTTATGCAACATAACATGAATGCCACAGCCACAAACTCTTTCTTACCAATGTTTACTCCCAAATATGAAGTCACAATGGGTTCCACCACTCATCTTCTCATACAATCACTTTTCTACTCCATTAATTTTATAGCTACATCCTACATGCATGTCCAATATTTAACTAGTGATAGTAGTCTAATCAGATTTAGATTTTCAAAATTGTAAAAAATTACATTTAAATATAATTAAAAAATATATAGTAAAATAATTATCTTTTTAATACTACTAAAATATTCTAAATTTTCTTATTCTCTACTTTCCTTGCCACGTTCTTCTTGTGTTTATTTTTATTTTTATTTAGATTTTCTCTATTCAACACCCAAATGATTACTATTACAACTACACCCACCAAAGCATGTCCACAGATTCTTTCAAGTTCCGTGCATTATTGTTTTTTCTCATTATTCATTCTTTCTAAATTACCAAACTAACCTTACCCTTTACCCTTATACTATACCAAATAAAGGGTATTAAAGGAAACTCATTAATTTCAAAGTCAAATAGTATCTACCAATATGTTTATATTCCCCTGTCATGTCAAACTCTGTGCTAGTGTAATGCAACCCTTTCATATGAACCTTTCGTTTCCAAATAGAACAAGAAAATTAGTAAAACAAACCAAAAAAAAAAAAACTTCAAATGGTTCAAACCGATTGTAAGCACTTAACTTGGTTGGTTTTTATTAACATGTGTAAAAGAATCAAAACTATTGACTATTCTAATAATCTCTTTAACCAACCATGTTCAATATTTTGATATAAATGTTTCTGTTTTTTTTAGAATTAGCTAAGAATATAGAAGGTGTTTGATGAGTTGGTGAAAATTTTAGATAAGAACCAGACATGTTTTGTAAGAGAGACAACATGGAGGATTTTAAGGAAGAGAAATGTTATGTGGAAACTGATCCAACTGGTCGTTATGGCAGGGTAAGTTCTAAACCTACTATGTTTTTTTCTATGTTTTTTCTGTTTGTTTTTTTTGTGTCGTGTGCTATATCATTGATGTTTGAGGTTGTTATTTATGTTTCATAAGTATGTTGTTTTAGAAGGGACCAAGGTTTTAAATAATGGTCGAGTTGGTTGCGATTTCAGTTGGTACAGGTGTTGTGATACTGAATGTGTGATCTTTGTGATTGATTAGTTTGGAGATGTGCTTGGAAAAGGGGCAATGAAGACAGTGTACAAAGCAATTGATGAGGTGCTTGGAATAGAGGTAGCATGGAACCAAGTGAGGCTCAATGAGGTACTTAATACGCCGGAAGATTTGCAGCGGCTTTACTCGGAGGTTCATCTCCTCAGCACGCTCAAGCATCGGTCGATTATGCGATTCTATACGTCTTGGATTGATATCGATAACAAGGCTTTCAATTTCATTACAGAAATGTTCACATCAGGATCACTTAGAGAGTAAGTTTCTTTTTATATATCAGACTTTCAATTTTGTTAGCTTTTTGTTGAAATAATTGATCAGAGGTTTCGTTTTAAGTTTTTGGAGGCTCTGTATAGTCAGGTTTTACTCTGACAAACCTATTATGATACCATATTCAGCCACAATTTTACGGTGGAAAATTTGAGGCCTTGTACGGTAGACTATCTTACACATCATCAAAGACGGTCTTGTAATTGATAGTTTTCGAAAATGTGCAGATACCGTAAGAAGTATAAGCGAGTAAGCGTACAAGCGATAAAGAGTTGGGCGCGCCAAATCTTACATGGTCTAGTTTTTCTACATGAACATGATCCACCTGTTATCCATAGGGACTTGAAATGTGATAACATATTTGTGAATGGCCATCTTGGACAAGTGAAAATTGGTGATCTTGGACTAGCTGCAATTCTCCAAGGCTCTCAATCAGCTCATAGTGTTATAGGTAACTACTTTTCGCCGAAAATTTTCACTTTTCGTATATTAGTTGTTATGTTAGTATTTTTTCTCTCGTGAGACTTTGAACTCTGAGCCTTCAACTCGTTTATTTTGCGATAGGTACACCGGAGTTCATGGCACCGGAAATGTACGAGGAAGAATACAATGAACTTGCTGATGTTTACTCATTTGGCATGTGTGTGTTGGAAATGCTCACTTCTGATTATCCGTATAGCGAATGTACTAATCCAGCGCAGATTTACAAGAAAGTGACATCGGTAAGTTCTGGTTTCGATATAGATTTCGTGAAATACAAGTAAAGTTTGATGATTTATTGAGTAACATTTTATGTTTTTAGGGGAAGCTACCAATGTCGTTTTTCTGCATTGAAGACACGGAAGCACGGAAATTCATTGGAAAGTGTTTAGAACCTGCAGCAAAGAGACCATCTGCGAAAGAGCTGTTGCTTGAGCCCTTTCTTTTGGCCGATGATTTGTCGTCGGCTAAGAAGTTGGCAATTCAGAAACCATTTTTGAATGACAGTGAGATGGAGAAACTTCGACTGAGTGATGAATTTCCTAGGACTGAAATGAAAGTAATCGGAAAGTTGAATCCCGAAGACGAAACCATCTTTCTCAAAGTGCAAATTTCTGATAAGAATTGTATGTATCTTTCTTATATTTTCTGAATGAATTTTAGTCTTTAATAATAATTTTCTGCTTTCTGTTCATGCAGGTTCTGTTAGGAATGTATATTTTCCATTTGATATTCACACTGACACACCAATTGATGTTGCAATGGAGATGGTAAAAGAATTGGAGATTTCTGATTGGGATCCTTATGATATTGCGAATATGATCAATAGAGAGATATCTGCTCTTCTGCCATTTAGATGGAAAAATGAAAATTCAGATTCCTTCCAAACATTCAGTTACCAAAATGACGATATCGATGAACATCGTCTTCATTTCCGCTCAATCTCCTCTTGTTCATCGTTACAAGAATCAATACCGGATTTCGCCTGTAAAGCTGATGAAATATCGCGCGGCTATTATTTGCTTCACGGTATGTCTTTTTCTTCATTCCCCTTCTTTTTCTAATAGACCTATAGACAAGTCCGTCTCAAATTTTTGGAGATTCTGTGTAGATTAGTTGCAGTTTAGCTATAACAAAACAAATAGAGACCCTATTTAACGAGAGTTTAACCGTGACAAATTTTTACGAGACTTGATTTAACCACGGTTTAACAGTGATAAATTTTGGGCCCTGTCGCATAGCCTGCCTTGCACGCTCTCAAAACGGCCCTGCCTTTTAGGAAGGTTTTGATACCGAGCTCGATTTCTACCGATAAACAAAATGTCTCTAGGTAACATGAAATACTTTTATTGCAGATGATTTACATGATGATAACAGTTCAAGATGCTCTTCACAAGGGACATATTCAAACTGGAACTACTATTCTATGGATGATCATGAACACAATGTACCTTCGATCCGAAAAGATTATAACCTTCCCATCATAAAGAGTCACAAGGGCACAAGATTTTCACCTGGTGAAGAGTTAAGCAATTGCAACCAGTGTAAAATTTTAGGAGGATCACAGAATGCTTCACCTAGTAAAAACAAGATGATGATGGAAAATCGAAAACTGACACGGAACAGGTCACTGATCGACACACGGAGCCAATTGTTACACAGATCATTGGTTGATGAGTTGAACAAAAGAAGACAATTCAAGACTGTTGGTGCTGTGGAGAATATTGGATTTCAGTCACCTTATGATGACTCTATATGATAATACTCATAGTTTGTATATCTTGCTTTAATATGAGTGTGGCATGGTATAAAAAATTGAAGAGTCATAGTAACATTTAGATTTGTGTGGCTCTTGAACATTGAATTAAATAGATGAAATGCATAATGGTCTTGTGTGTATGTATGGACTTAAAAAAAAATTTAGGTTCTTTGTGATGTGTTATCATACTTCTCAGTTTTGGAACATACTCCAATTTAATTAGAAGTTGTTGAATATGTTGAATTGTGAATTATAAAGACATAAGAACCATATGGCTAAACTTTTCAAGGTCAACACAAGTTATGTTTGTGTGCATTGTTATGGTGACATGAGTTTTCTTCATAGCAATCAATTATTGATGTATTGGATTTGATTAGTTTCTAAATCTGGCTAAGCATCCAAACAACAATTCAAGGTGTACATGTGCTTAGTTAACCTCACAGGTAAAGTTCATAGACTTTCCATTTGAACTATTTCAAGCTAGACCTTATGGCACCTTAAGGAAAATAAAAAATCGACAAATCATCAAGTTTTGGATCGAAAGGCATTATTTGTTTGACCATTTTGCACACATAAACACTCTTGATATTCAAACTAATATTTGACTGAGTAGATATAAGGAGGGGTTTATAAAAAATAGTGTACATTGTTCTGCGGCAGAATTAAGGTTGTTTGATGAATGGTGAATTATTGCTTTGCTACGACGAATTTGATTTGCAAGGTTAACACTCTGACACCTAAGTCAGCGAGAGAACGATAAGTAATGTGAGAGTGAGAATAAATTTGAATACTTGATAATGGCGCACCATTCTAATAATATATTAGGGACGATTAAAACTATCTACGAGGGATGCAATGCGCTATGCAGACAACTGTCCGATTGATTTGAACAGTGGGTGATGCAAGAGGGGATAGAGTTATCTGCTTTGGGTGATAACGGGAGTGCGCATGTTTCTCACATTCACTTCCCTCACTTTAGTCTCAATACCTCTATAAGGAAGATGACTTGTCCGACAAAGAGATATATCTGAAGAGGATGTTGGTTTCTAGATTCGAGTCGGTGCTTGATTGCATCCTTCAGCTGAAAGCAATCACTCATTTTGTGGTTGTGAAACTTATGGAAATGAAAACATTTGGATGTGCGTGTCTTTGGAAATTTGTTGATTAAGTGATATTCATGATCCCCCCTTTTTTGAAATTAGTCTTACACATTCCTTCTAAAATTTCTCCCTCTAAGTGTTATGGGGTGTAAGCATTGAACCTTGATCGAGGCCAATGTTCTTCTTCCTTTCTATGATGGCCACCTTCCTTAAAGGGATAATTATCTAACCTTCTATCTGTGTGCTTAACATGTTCATCTGGGTCTCGGGTCTAATCATAACTCTGCAACACTATAGGCTTTTCTAATGACCTCAGAATCCGACTATCAACAATGCAAGCAAACATAGGGTTCTTTTTTCGCTCTTGAGCCGAAGCTTCCTCGTTATACCTCTCTCTCTATTGAGGACAAGGGACTTTTAGGGGAATGTGGCAACCACTCATTCCTTCAGGATCTGGGGAACAAGTCCTATGTCTTCGGTGACGGCTGTGAGCAGAAGACCTCAGGGTATGTCCTCGCGATGTTTCTTCCCTAACTGAGGTAAGTTTAGGAAGAATAGTTTGTTTTCCTTGTGAGGCCGCCTCTCGTATAATACTATTTCTTGATGTAATGTGCTACAATCTCTCTTCAATCATGTAGAGCCTCTCTGCCAAGAATTGTGAATTCCACAACTGCACCATATTATAAACACTATTCAGATGATCGGTAGCTCCTTATATTCTAAGGTTGAACTATAATTAAAGGCCATAGAACATTTCATGTCTAGGTATCAAAGGTAGCAGTGGAGGTCGATGCGATGGTTCACCTTGGTGGAACTGTTACATAGACCCAAAGAAAGGAATATATTAGAATGCTCCTTAATCGAACCTCGGTGGAGCAAGATCTTGTGGTGAAGAATTGGAGGAGATGCCATTAGAACTGGATTTTTATCTGTTTTAGGAGAAGCATGTGGAGTTTTAATAGTTGTAGCAACAACTTGCTATTGAATGAAAAATCGAATGGCTTTGGATGCCACCATGATTGATGAATCTAAAGATGGATCTGCTGGAGGAGGAAATTAAAACTTCAAGGAAGAAGATCAAGAAACGAAGTTCTGGACCTCCCGATAGAAGGAGATCTAAATGTAGGTATATGCGGGAATCAAATTTTGATTCTCACAAGCAGTGTCATTATTCTGTAATGGAGCTGTGAGATATTGGTTCAAACTCTAGTATGGTCGAAGTCTGTTCGCGAGTAATGCATGTTGTAGTCGAAGTCTGTTCTAACATGCATTAATCAATATTGCTAGGGTTGTTAGCATGTTGAATTGAGCCTTGCTTGTAAGCCCAATTGTTTAAGTTAGCTTGTAATGGGTAATTGTTAAAAAGCCCATTAGGTTAGTGTGCTATTTTATTATAAAAAGGATGCTAGTTTCTCAATCTTGGAATAAGGAAAAATAGGAAGATAAAATCCTAATTTCAAGAGAGAGAGAGGTTATTTTGTTATTCTTGTATACTTGTAATCTTGTTCTAAGAGAAAGGAAAGAATAGCAGTTTAATAACCAATCCTTGTTGTTTTCTTCTTTATTAATCCTAACCCTCGTGTGTTTCTTGCTAAGGAAATGTTTATACTTTATTTAAAGGTATCCGATTCACAACAAATTGGTGCGGTGAGCGTGGAGAAGATGCCTTCAACAAAGTATGAGATTGAAAAGTTCACCGGAGTGAACGAATTTGGTCTGTGGCGCTTGAAGATGAAAGTCCTGTTGGTTCAGCAGGGTTGTTTGGAAGCGTTGAAGGGTGAGGCAGCCATGGACGTTGCGTTAACGGAAAAAGAAAAGACGTTGCCCAGTTGCAAGTTTTTCCACTATATGCAGTTAATAAAGCTGCATGAAGAAAGCTAGTTTCTTGATGTTATAGAGTTAGATCCAAGGTGGAGATTTGTGAGATGTTGGATCAAACTCTAGTATGGTCGAAGTCTGTTCGCGAGTAATGCATGTTGTAGTCGAAGTCTGTTCTAACATGCATTAGTCAATATTGCTAGGGTTGTTAGCATGTTGAATTGGGCCTTACTTGTAAGCCCAATTGTTTAAGTTAGCTTGTACCCTAAGTTAGCTTGTAATGGGTAATTGTTAAAAAACCCATTAGGTTAGTGTGCTATTTTATTATAAATAGGATGCTAGTTTCTCAATCTTGGAATAAGGAAAAATAGGAAGATAAAATCCTAATTTCAAGAGAGAGAGGTTATTTTGTTATTCTTGTATACTTGTAATCTTGTTCTAAGAGAAAGGAAAGAATAACAGTTTAATAACCAATCCTTGTTGTTTTCTTCTTTATTAATCCTAACCCTTGTGTGTTTCTTGCTAAGGAACCATTTATACTTTGTTTAAAGGTATCCGATTCACAACAGGAGCCATAGTTGTTTGATGAACGATGAAGTAGTGCTTTGTTACGATGGACTTGAGCTTCCAATGCGGTGGAGAGATGGCTTACCTGCGAGGTTAGCAATTCAACATTCATGTCGGTGAGAGAATGAAAAATGATGTGAGAGTAAAAATGAATTTGAATACTTGAAAATGACGTGTACGCTACTTTATATACCTGGGACGGTTAAAACTGCATACGAAGGATATGACGCACTATGCAGACAGTCGTCCAATTGATCTGGATGGCGGGTGACACATCAGAAAGTAGAATTATTTTCTTTAGATGAAATGAGGAAGCCTTGTTTCTGACTTCTACTACTCTCACTCATGCCTCCAGACCTTTCATCTTTGACCTTAAAAACATATACCTTCTCTTTGGAAATGTCATGTGATGTTAATTACATGATATTTGTCAATATAGAAGATACATTAGCATGCCTAACTGTGAAGTATAGACATCTCAAAAATGACATTAACACTGACACGATAGTATCAATAATAATTTTAAAAATAAATAAATAAATATATTTTACAGATATCGGTGCAGGCATTCAACATCAACGCAGACTCAAATATGTTTTTCTTCAAAGATAACGACCATAGATGCTAATTTAACATTGCAACACTTTAGTGTTTACCCTCTCTTAAATGAAACTAATGAATTTGATCAAATAAGACTTTTAATGATAGACCCGGTTATGCGAATAAATCTTTATTATAAAAGGTATGGAGCATAATCACCAAGTCTAGATCTGTCTCTTTTGTTAGATGCATGGCCTTAAACTTTTAGTCTTTAATTAATAGATACAAGGATTTGAATAATTAAAGTCATATTGCTTATCCCTTGATTTTGAAGCATAGTAATATTGGATCTTAGTAGAATCATGATACTTTATAGTCTTAGTAAGCTATATTATAAAAACATTTTATAAGGTTGTGGTGACAAGCAAAATTTTGTATGTTACTTTAATTGTGAAACACAAATTTATAAATTGAGTTGGATTGAAGGAAGTTTTACCCCATACCCCTACACTTATACCTATACCCCTACATTAAAAAATTTTGGACCAAAATATCCTCGTATAAAAATTTATTATTTTTTAATTTCTTTTTATATTTTTTTATTTGTTTACCGGAAGACTTTTTGGAAGTCTTCCGGTTCACATTTTTTTAGTATGTTTACCGGAAGAGTTTTTGGAAGTCTTCCGGTACATATTTTTTTAGTTTGTTTACCGGAAGACTTTTTGGAAGTCTTCCGGTTCATGTTTTTTCTTTTAATTTGTAATTAATATTTAAGATTTATTAATTTTATATAAAGACCAATTTAGTAAATTTTTGAATATTATATTTAAAATATAAAAATTCTATAAATAGAGAATCATTTTCAGAATATTTTCTATTTACTATAATTATTAGAATACTAGGATTAAAATCATTTATTTTAAATGATCATAATAGTAGAATTTTCTCAAATATCTTATTAATCTTAAACATTAATAAATAAAATAAATTTAAATATAAGATATAAGTTTACATTATTCAATATATTTAATCAAATGAAAACACATGTGATAAATAAATAATGTATTTTAACTTAAAATGATCACAATAAGTTAACTTGCAAAATAATATAAGTAATAAATTAATAATGTATTTTATTTAAAATAATCACAATAATAAAATACGCAAATAATGTGTTTTATTTATAGGACTGATATAGTTTTATTGATTATTTAATTTTGAATACTACTATGAATATAGTATTTAATCTATACTTTAGAACTCACATAATTATAAATATAAAAAATATTGTTTTATTATCCATATTTTTATTTAATTAAAAAAATAAGAATATAAATTTATTATTTGTTTTTCATTTTTGTTTGATCTTTTTAATTATTTCACTTTATTTAATATTTTTAATAAAATAAATAATATATTTTATTTAAAGTAAGCACAATATATAATATGCAAAAAATTTATAAATAAAAAAAAGATCAAACGAAAATGAAAAACAAATAATAAATTTATATTCTTATTTTTTTTAATTAAATAAAAATATGGGTAATAAAACAATATTTTTTATATTTATAATTATGTGAGTTCTAAAGTATAGATTAAATACTATATTCATAGTAGTATTTAAAATTAAATAATCAATAAAACTATATCAGTCCTATAAATAAAACACATTATTTGCGTATTCTATTATTGTGATTATTTTAAATAAAATACATTATTAATTTATTACTTATATTATTTTGCAAGTTAACTTATTGTGATCATTTTAAGTTAAAATATATTATTTATTTATCACATATGTTTTCATTTGATTAAATATATTGAATAATGTAAACTTATATCCTATATTTAAATTTATTTTATTTATTAATGTTTAAGATTAATAAGATATTTGAGAAAATTTTACTATTATGATCATTTAAAATAAATGATTTTAATCTCATTGTATTCTAATAATTATAGCAAATAGAAAATATTCGGAAAATAATTCTCTATTTATAGAATTTTTATATTTTAAGTATAATATTCAAAAATTCACTAAATTGGTCTTTATATAAAGTTAATAAATCTTAAATATTAATTACAAATTAAAAAAAATATGAACCGGAAGACTTCCAAAAAGTCTTCCGGTAAACAAACGAAAAAATATGAACCGGAAGACTTCCAAGAAGTCTTCCGGTAAACATACGAAAAAAAATGTGAACCGGAAGACTTCCAAAAAGTCTTCCGGTAAACAAATAAAAAAATATAAAAAAATTAAAAAATAATAAATTTTTATACGAGGATATTTTGGTCCAAAAATTTTTAATGTAGGGGTATAGGTACAAGTGTAGGGGTATGAGGTAAAACTTCCTGGATTGAATTGAAGCTAGCTAGAGTCTGCGGTGTGACTATAGATATTTGAAAGGAACGTGACTTAATTAATATGACTTTTTCTGTACGTAAACTGTAAAGTGATTTATTAACTATGCAATTATGTGGTGGTTTTCTATATAATAATAATAATAATAATAATAATAATAATAATAATAATAATAATAATAATAATAATAATAATAATAATAATAATAATAATAATAATAATAATAATAATAATAATAATAATAATAATAATAATAATAATAATAATAATAATAATAATAATAATAATAATAATAATAATAATAATAATAATAATAATAATAATAATAATAATAATAATAATAATAATAATAATAATAATAATAATAATAATAATAATAATAATAATAATAATAATAATAATAATAATAATAATAATAATAATAATAATAATAATAATAATAATAATAATAATAATAATAATAATAATAATAATAATAATAATAATAATAATAATAATAATAATAATAATAATAATAATAATAATAATAATAATAATAATAATAATAATAATAATAATAATAATAATAATAATAATAATAATAATAATAATAATAATAATAATAATAATAATAATAATAATAATAATAATAATAATAATAATAATAATAATAATAATAATAATAATAATAATAATAATAATAATAATAATAATAATAATAATAATAATAATAATAATAATAATAATAATAATAATAATAATAATAATAATAATAATAATAATAATAATAATAATAATAATAATAATAATAATAATAATAATAATAATAATAATAATAATAATAATAATAATAATAATAATAATAATAATAATAATAATAATAATAATAATAATAATAATAATAATAATAATAATAATAATAATAATAATAATAATAATAATAATAATAATAATAATAATAATAATAATAATAATAATAATAATAATAATAATAATAATAATAATAATAATAATAATAATAATAATAATAATAATAATAATAATAATAATAATAATAATAATAATAATAATAATAATAATAATAATAATAATAATAATAATAATAATAATAATAATAATAATAATAATAATAATAATAATAATAATAATAATAATAATAATAATAATAATAATAATAATAATAATAATAATAATAATAATAATAATAATAATAATAATAATAATAATAATAATAATAATAATAATAATAATAATAATAATAATAATAATAATAATAATAATAATAATAATAATAATAATAATAATAATAATAATAATAATAATAATAATAATAATAATAATAATAATAATAATAATAATAATAATAATAATAATAATAATAATAATAATAATAATAATAATAATAATAATAATAATAATAATAATAATAATAATAATAATAATAATAATAATAATAATAATAATAATAATAATAATAATAATAATAATAATAATAATAATAATAATAATAATAATAATAATAATAATAATAATAATAATAATAATAATAATAATAATAATAATAATAATAATAATAATAATAATAATAATAATAATAATAATAATAATAATAATAATAATAATAATAATAATAATAATAATAATAATAATAATAATAATAATAATAATAATAATAATAATAATAATAATAATAATAATAATAATAATAATAATAATAATAATAATAATAATAATAATAATAATAATAATAATAATAATAATAATAATAATAATAATAATAATAATAATAATAATAATAATAATAATAATAATAATAATAATAATAATAATAATAATAATAATAATAATAATAATAATAATAATAATAATAATAATAATAATAATAATAATAATAATAATAATAATAATATATAGTTAAACTAATGAACTATTTTCTTCCATTCTAATGGGTCCTCCCTTTGAATATTTCAAGTTTCTATCAGCCTATTTATTATTTATTTTTTCTTCTTTGAATTGTGATTGTCTTACGGTGACAACTAAAATTTTTTAATGATTAATCTTTGTAAAGAAAACAGGCTAGGTTATCCTCCCCATTACATCTTTTTATAAAATAAATAATTCAAACACAACATTTTTACAATAAGGAGATCCGTTCCTCCAAACTTTGTTGGGTATTGCAAGTTCTTCGAAGTGATTGTTTCAAATCTTTCACTTCAGCAATCTGAACACTGACTTGAGTGGTCACTCTTTTGACAAGTGCCTTTAAATCATCTCTCTTTTTTATAGTTGATGTATCGTCGCCCTTCTTATGAAATGTACTTTTTAACATTGACTTCCCCATATAGGAGCTCCCTGAGGGTGCGAGAATATTTTTTTCTCATTACTTTCTCCATTAGTAAGCATCTTGATAGTTAGGTCACCACCTCATCAGATAGACGGGAATGGGTCATGTTAGAAAGCAAATGATAGTAGTCAATGAAGTTCTCACGAAAGTAAATGAGGCGATCAACGAACTCCACTACATTAAAAAGTTGGTTGCTCCATGGGAAGAGCTCAGAAGAGGCTGAATCATTTGGTGCCCTCTCCGCGTCTGTCTCCACCTCATGGTTTCTTGTCGGTCCAGAAGAGTCTTCTTCACTCCTAGGAACCTTTGGAGGACGAATCTCGACCGCTTAAGAAGCATCGCCTTACGCCACCCCTGGCACATGCCATGTCTTGGTCAAAGGAACACATCACCCACTATTGAGTTGTCTGCATCTTCAGCAAACGCTCCCTCTTTTTGTTAAAAGGGACCCATCATCTCACCCACAGATAACAAACTTTATTAAAACACATTTGCAGTCATTGTTAGGTTAAATAATATTTTTCCCTACCTAAATAAATCCCCACTTCATTGTCGTCTTCATGATCCCGGTTGATGAGGACACTAGATTCCAGGGGACAAAAACACTTTAGAACCTCAATCACTTCTCGATCGAGGGGAGAAAGGATGCATGGATCCACTCTCACCTTATGTAATGGATCTGAAGACCAGGATAGAGGGAAAAAGAGAAGCGTTATCCTAACCCCATATCCTTACAAAATTGTCTTTCCAATCCTCATAACAGTTGGCCAAGAGTTTTAGCAGACAACTAAATGGAAAAAGGTGCAAAGTCATCCAGCCATTGGTAGGAAGAAATTATGTCCTAAAGAAGTAGAAAAGCACTCTGACAAAGGGGGGATACCCCTAAAATACAAAAAAAATATATTTGAAAAGCCATAAGTATACCCCATACATTTGGAGTAACTTGAGAGAGATTGACATTAGCAGCAGTTAAAACCTCTGCTTCAAAAGAAGTAAAAGGAATTAGAACCCTTAGTTCATAAATAACGAGAAGACGAATATAAAAATAGGGGGGACAACCCTCCAGAGGCATCCATATTCATTATCTCTTCCTTTGAGCAAGGTTTCATGATCACATCCATTTCTCTATCGGTGCTAGAAAATATGCTTTCATTTCGACCACGGAGAAGAAAACAAAACATGTTCATGTCCAAGGATAGGTTTTATTTTCTTCCCCATGGTTGAAATGAAAGTAGAGACTTGGGAGAGAAAAAATGAGTAACACAAAAATGTTTCTTTAAGAATAAAAGATGGGAAAGGAAAATGAAAGGGTTTGAAGAAGTAATATAGGGAAGCCCAAAAATACGACTACACATTAACCCTATAAGAGAACTGTCATAAGAAATGGGGGAGTTTCCACACCTGGAAGACATGTGTAAGAAAGTGAAATAAATTGGTTTTCTCGAGAAACGTCTTCATGGGGTGCATCAAATACCACTCATACCTTTTTCTATTCAAACACTCAAGCTTTCATAGGTGATTGACATTTTGATATCTTAGAACATCACATATGAATATGTGTGTCGTTTAGTAAAATATTCTCCTTCCCTGTAAATCATTTCAGTTGAGGGAATCAACCCTATATAAGGGACTTGTCTAGAGAGCACGGTTATCCTCTCTTAGAGAAATTAATAACATGGCAAGGGGCACGGAAAAAAAGTTTAAAACACTTCGCCCTTAGAAAAGCCCTCGTGCTTGAGGGACTATGTAGTATTATATTTGTGGATGCTCTAAACCAGGGCTCCCTCTATTAGATGCCCAATTTTGCTTATTTGAGCTATCGAATATGGGCATCTTTCACTTCTTTTTGTCGAGAAAGTTTTCAAAATCGCTCTTGCTTTGGTTGGTTTGCAACATTAAGAGAAAGGATCTTAGTACCTTTAATTTGTGTGTTATTGTGCAGGAATTAGGCATGAGAGAGTAGGAAATTAAGACACAAGAAAGATGGAAAAGATACCAAGAAAGCAAGCAAACAACAGCAAGTTCGCTAGGCGAACTGCCAGCGAAGCTCCCTCCAAAACTTCATAAAGTTCGCTAGGCGAACTATGTAGCGAAGGCCAGAAATCTTGACACTGTTCATGACAGAATGGAAAGGGACCTAAACTCGCTAGGTGAGAGAGGCAGCGAAGTACTTGCTAGGCGAGGAAGCAACGAGATGCCAGCAAGCACTCCCAGACTTTGGGCAGAGGCAAAAGAAGCATAAACTCTCTAGGCAAGGGAGGTAGCGAAGAGCTCGCTAGGCGAAGCACCAGCGAGCAGGTAGCGAACACCTCCAGACTTGGAATAGAGGCGAAAGGACTATAAATTTGCTAGGCGAGGTTCACAGCGAAGGCTTCGCCTGACAAAGGATTACTCGCCTAGCGAACATGTGCAAAATGTTTTATGGAGAGTCCTCAGGACACAGGCACTTCTGGTGGCACATTTTGGGGTTCGCTAGGCAAACCACTTTACTCGCCTAGCGAGCATGACAACTCAGCAAGACTTCTATAACTGGCATGAGCTACTTTTCGTAAAAATATCTTTTTTCTTGTTTTTGCATTAGAGGTGATTTTTCTGACCTAAAAAAAACCCTTTCTTTCATTTCTCATCATCTCTTGACAATAATTTCCAAAAAGAAGGTGGATTCCCATCCAATCTCGATTATTTGACTCGGATGTTGATCAACCTTCTTCCGAAACTTGTTGTTCAAGCTATCATGGAAATGAGTAGGTAAATCCCTCTCTTGTCAAGGTTAGAAGTAGTTAGTTTAGATTTTATGTATTCTTCTTAATCTCTTGTATGTGAACAAGTTGTTAATCAAATAGATGAAGTTATTTGCTACTTTTTGTACATTTATGGTTTGGTTTGTATTAGAGATAAACTTTCCAAGCCTTGACCTAATATCTTCATCTATCAACTATACAAATGCTAGAGATAGGTTTGAAAGTTGATATCCGCTTTGTATTGTTCTTAATGCTTATTGTTTTGATCCGTTATTTAGAGAGATTGTTTAACGGTCGAAACAATAACATTCACGAAAATGATTTAGAGATGAACGTTTTTACGAGGATACGCGGTTATGTTGATTAGAACTTCGGTCACATATTTGATTGGTTGGATACGTTTAGGATGGACTAGCGAACCCTAATCTTAACATGTTTTTATCAAGCTTAAAGACCGACTTTTATTCCACTTTATTTATTGCAAACTTTTGTTACAAACATTGAAACCACTTTAAAAACCCCCTTACTCTTAAGTCACTAAATCATTGAACGGCAAACATCTCTATTCTCTTCAATCCCTGTGGATACGATAAAATACTACCGCAAATACTTTCTAACAAAATGGCGTCGTTGTCGGGGATTGGTAGTTGAATATTGCAAGCATTGCAATAGTTTAGTGATATTAAGATTTTTGTATTGTGAATCTCTTATCTTTGTAATTCTTTGTGCTTCTTAATTTGTTTAAGCTCGTGTGCAGAATTCGTTTATGCGCGGACAGGTTCGGCTGGAAAACCTTCTTTTCGATCCTGAGATTGAGAGAACCGCTCGGCGTACCAATAGTCACACAAGGAGAAGACGACAAAAAGCTATTGCAAGACAAGAGCTCAGAGAATCTTCTTCATCCACTCCACCTAATTCACCAATTATGGCCGCACCTCCACCTCCACCTCCAGTTTCTACTCCTTGTACGAATAGTCCAAGACACGCCGCTCAGTTCGTATGTAATCTTCAAAATGGAAGACAAGCCGAGATGAAAACAGGAATCCTAGCACTTGTCTATCAAAATCCTTTCACGGGATTAGACCACGAGGATCCGTTCGCACATCTTACAAAATTCTATGAGATTGTGGGTGCAACGGGAGCAACCGAAGCTGACGAAGAGTCATTGTTCAGGAGACTATTTCCTCACTCCTTGATTGGGAAAGCAAAGGAATGGTATCTTGATCAACCTACAGCAATCATGACGGATTGGAATCTTTTAGAAGCTAAAACTGCGATAGCTGTGTTTTCGCAAGGAGCAAGTGAATCACTCAACGAAGCTTGGGAGAGATTCAAGTCTATGTTAAGAAAATGCAAAAGACACGATTTTGATGAACTCACTCAAGTTCATATTTTCCGCAATGGTCTCCTTTCAGTCCACAAGACCTTATTGGATGCTACGGCGGGAGGTTCTTTGATGTCTAAAAGCGCCGATGATGCAATTACAATTATTGAGAAGATGGCACTTAATGATCATCAAGGGAATCATAACCGTGGGGTAGCTCAAAGAAAACCAGGTGTGCTCGAGTTAGATACAAATGACGCTATTCTTGCCCAAAACAAACTTCTTACGCAACAAGTGGATCTCTTGACTCAACAAATGTCAAAGCCTCCACAACAAATTAAAGAAATGCAAGAAGTTCCTACTCAACTTCAAGTGGCAAGTTGTGAGTTATGCAAAGGTGACCATCCTACCGGATATTGCCCTCCCGTCTTGGAAGAAGTCAATTATGCCGGAAACCAAAATCAAGGATATCAACAAAGACCACCTTATCAACAACAAAACCAAGGTTATCAAAGACCTAATCAAGGGTACCAACAACCTTGGGGGCTACAGGAAGTCGAAACTTCGAATCGTCAACAATATAAAATCTACACTCAACCTCCTCAAACTCAAAATGCACCATCAAAGATGGAGGAAACTATTACCCAATTCATGCAAATGTCAATGTCCAACCAAAAGAACACCAATGCGGCTATTAAGAATTTGGAAACACAAGTTGCCCAATTATCAAAACAATTGACCGACCAACAAAAAGGGCCTTTCACAGCTACCGCTACTCCAAATCTGAAGGAGCATTGCAAGGCGATTCTTACAAGGAGCGGAAGAGAAATTGACATGGGCGTAGGTGAGGAAGTAGTGGCGGAGGAAGTTGTAGTTGAAAAAGAAATTGAAAATGTTGGTGATGAAGTAGAAAAGAATGTTGAGGGAGAATTAGTTGAAAATGAGAAAGTGAAAAAAAAATGAGGAAGGAGAGAAAAGTAAGAGAGATGAAAGAGTAAAGAGGTCTAGGAAAGGAAAAGAGCAAATGAGCCCTATTCCTATTCAAAATTTGTCTTATCCACATGCTCCGACAAGAAAAGACAATGCTAGACATTATGCTCAGTTTATGGACATATTCAAACAATTGCAAATTAATACTCCATTTTCCGAAGCATTGGAGCAAATGCCGAAGTATGCTAAATTTATGAAGGACATTCTCACGAAGAAAAAGCGGTACACGGATCAAGAGACAATCATGGTGGATGCTAGTTGTAGCGCAATTATTCAACGAACTCTCCCGAGGAAAGAAAGTGATCCGGGACGAGTCACTTTGCCTATTATAATTGGAAATACTTATATGGGCAAGGGGTTGATTACTTTGGGCTCTAGCATAAATTTGATACCCTTATCTATTGTGAAGCGTTTGGGTTACATGGAATTGAAATCTACTCAAATGACGTTGGAACTCGCCGACAAATCTATGACTCGCCCTCATGGTGTAGCCGAAGATGTGTTGGTAAAGGTTGATAAATTTTTGTTCCCAACCGAATTTGTGGTAATTGATATGGAAGAAGATGAAGACTCTCTATTAATTCTTGTTCGACCTTTTATAAAGACCGCACGTATGGAGATTGATATGGATGATGGTCTCATGAAAGTAAGAGTTCTTGATGAGGAGATTTGCTTCAATGTTTTTGAAGCCATGAAGCTTTCTAAAGATAAAACTGATTGTTTTAGGATTGATGCAACGGAAGTGGAAATTGAAGAAGTCAAAGAGTTATTACAAGTGTCCACACCTTTACAACAAGTTCTAACCAATGCTCTTTCAAAGATCAATGAAGAAAAAGAACGAGAAATCGAAAAATGTTTGCGTGAACTCGAAGAGTTAGAGGAAATCCCACCTTCGAAAGAAAAGGTGGAAGATTTAAAAAAAGAGAACAATGAGGAAGGCAAGCTTGAGTTGAAGTTGTTACCATCTCATATAAAGTATGTTATTCTTGATAAAGAAAAGAACAAGACGGTGATCATAAGTTCGGAGTTAACCATGGATGAAGAAAGGAAATTAATTGTGGTGTTGAAGAAAAATCAAGAGGCAATGGATTAGACTCTTTCTGACATAAAAGGTATAAGTCCTTCCTATTGTATGCATCGTATCTTTATGGAGGAAGATTTCAAGTCGGTAGCTCAACCGCAAAGAAGATTGAATCTTACTATGAAAGAAGTAGTGAGGAAAGAGGTTGTGAAGATGTTGGATGCCGACATGATTTATCCTATTTCTGATAGTCCATGGGTGAGTCCAGTTCAAGTGGTGCCGAAGAAGGGTGGAATGACAGTTGTCCGCAATGAAAATAATGAGTTAATTCCAACAAAAACCGTAACGGGATGGAGAATGTGCATTGATTACCGTAGGCTAAATCAAGCTACAAGAAAAGATCATTTTCCTCTTCCGTTCATGGATCAAATGCTCGAGAGGCTCTCCAGTCAAGAGTATTATTTATTTTTGGATGGATATTCCGGGTATAACCAAATCGTTGTCAACCCGGAAGATCATGAAAAAATAGCTTTCACTTGTCCTTTTGGAATCTTTGCTTATCGGAGGATGTCGTTTGGTTTGTGTAATGTACTGACGACTTTTCAACGGTGTATGCAAGCGATATTCTCGGACTTGATTCGGAAGATGATCGAGGTGTTTATGGATGATTTCTCAGTTTTTGGGCCGTCATTTGACCTTTGTTTAAAAAATCTTGATGTTGTCTTGGAGAGGTGTGTGGATACCAATCTAGTGCTTAATTGGGAGAAGTGCAACTTCATGGTCACGAAAGGCATTGTGCTCGGTCACAAGGTTTCTTCAAAGGGACTTGAAGTTGATAAAGCTAAAGTGGAATTGATTGAAAAGCTACCGCCACCTCTGAATATAAAGGGAATTCGAAGCTTTCTAGGTCATGCGGGATTTTATCGAAGATTCATCAAAGACTTCGCGAAGATAGCAAACCAATTGAGCAACCTGCTCAACAAAGATAAGTCTTTTCTTTTTGATGATTCTTGCATGACAGATTTTGATTCTTTGAAACAAAGCCTCGTAACTGCACCCATAATTGTTGCACTGAACTGGAAAAGTGATTTTGAACTAATGTGTGATGCAGGCGATTATGCGGTTGGTGCAGTTTTAGGCCAAAGGAAGACCAAAATTTTCCATGCGATACATTATGCAAGCAAGGTTCTTAACGAAGCTCAAATCAATTATGCGACAACGGAAAAAGAATTACTTGCTATAATGTATGCATTAGAAAAGTTTAGGTCTTATTTAATTGGATCCAAAGTTGTTGTTTACACCGATCATGCGGCGATCAAGTATCTTCTTACCAAACCGGATTTCAAGCAACAGTTAATTCGTTGGATTCTCTTACTGCAAGAATTTGATTTTGAAATTCGTGATAAAAAGGGATCCGAGAATTTGGTAGCAGATCACTTGTTCCGACTTGCAAATGCTGAAGTCACAAAACATGAGAAAGAGGTGAGGGGGAGTTCCTCGATGAAAAACTGTATATGGTAACGGTTAGACCTTGGTTCGGCGATATGGCTAACCACAAAGCCACCGGATTGATACCCGAAGGTCTAACTAGTCACCAAAAGAAAAATATTTTGTCTGATGCCAACTATTTTGTTTGGGACGAACCACATCTTTTTAAACTTGGCGTCGATAACATTTTGTGGAGATGTGTTTCAGAAGAGGAAGCCAAAGATATCCTATGGCATTGTCACAACTCTCCGTATGGAGGTCATTTTAACAATACGAGAACGGCCGCTAAAGTCCTTCAATCGGAATTTTATTGGTCGTCCTTGTTCAAAGATGCGTACATGCATACAAAAGTTATGACAAATGTCAGAGGATCGGTGGAATAACGCAACAAAATGAAATGCCACTACAAAACATGATAGAAGTCGAAGTTTTCGATTGTTAGGGAATTGATTTTATTGGTCCATTTCCACCGTCATTTGAAATGAATACATTCTTGTTGCGGTGGACTACGTCTCCAAATGGGTGGAAGCCATAGCTAGCGCTAAGGCAGACGGGAAAACCGTAATAAAATTTTTGAAAAGGAACATTTTTTCTCGTTTCGGTACTCCGAGAGTGTTAATAAGTGACGGTGGTTCGCACTTTTGTAACACTCAGTTAGTCAAAGCTTTAGAGCAGTATGGTGTGCGACACAAAGTTACAACACCATACCATCGGCAAGCTAACGGAAAAGCGGAGGTATCGAACCGAGAGATTAAATTTTTTTTGGAAAAAACCGTGTCTACCTCACGAAAAGATTGGGCAAGCAAGCTGGATGATGCATTATGGGCCTATCGGACAGCTTTCAAAGCTCCGATTGGTCTCACGCCTTTAAAAATGGTTTATAGAAAAAATTGTCATCTTTCAGTGGAGTTGGAACACAAGGCCTTTTAGGCTTTGAAGTTGCTGAATTTTAATCAACACTTGAGTGGTGAAAAAAGGAAATGCCAACTTCATGAGTTGGACGAAATCCGCCTTCAAGCGTATGATTCAAACAAGATTTACAAGGACCGCGTGAAGATGTACCCTGACAAAAAGCTTGCGACCAAGACATTTGAAGTGGGGCAGATGGTGTTACTGTTCAATTTAAGGTTAAGATTATTTCCCGTAAAATTGAAATCCAAATGGTCGGGTCCGTTTTGGATTCGCGAGATTTTAAGTTACGGGGCTATTATCATTGAAAATATCATGACCAAAGAGACTTGGATGGTAAATGGCCAACAGTTGAAAGTATACTTGGGTGGTGATTTCGAGCGGGATACCACCTCCGTGCATTTCGGCAACCAGTGATTGCGTCTGACCGTCGAACTCCAACGACGTTAAACAAAGCGCTTGTTGGGAGGCACCCCAACATTGTAAGTATTTATAGCTTTTTTGATGTGTGGATTTGGTACCTAACATGGTGGACCCTTGCTGAATTGTGATGTGTAGTGTTGTTTTTAAAAACCAAATCCTATCATGTTCGCCAGCTCCTTCGCTAGGCGAAGACAGTAGCGAGCATGTTCACTAGCTATTCGCTAGGCGAGCTGAGCGAAACAGGGGAATTATTTTAATCCAGTGGGCCGCCTATTTGGGCCCATAATCGTTTCAGTTTGTTTTGCTTTAGTCTGAAAACTTAGGGTCACTCTTCCCACTCTCACATTATCACATTTCACTCTCACATCACTCAAACTTGAAAGTTTCTCTCTGTACAAGCCCTAACCTTTGTGTCTCAATCTCTATCACCCTCTGTAATCAGGTTTGTCTCGGTTTCCATTTCTTTTTGTATTCAATGCTTTAATTTTCAGAAGTTTGGATCATTTGGGTTGTAGTTGGGAAATTGGGGATTTGAAAAAATTAGGGTTGCATGTGTGTCTAGAATGATTCTTAACATGCCAAATATTGTTGTTTCTTGATCGGTGGTGGTAAGCATTTGGAATGTCTGATTTTGGTTGGATAACAGTGGAGAAAAATCAAAATTCGCAGCCTTCGCTAGCATCTTCGCTAGGCGAATCTGGGGCGAACGTTCGCTGGAACTTCGCTATGCGAACCTGTAGCGAGTATTCAAGGGTTCTTCGCTAAGCGAAGCTCTCAGTGAACATGACAGAACTATTTTTTTATGCTGATTGCTAATCTGTTTGCGGATGTTTGTTGTTTCTCTTCTGTGATTTGTGTAGATGGCATCCAGGTCTGGGGTTGCAAAAAAAAAGAAAGATCGGAAGCATTTCCCGTCCTCCACCGAATCAGTATGACACCGAGAGATTCGCTGGTCCCAAACAAACCGCGCGCTATGTGACTTTGGAAAAAAGAAATTTTTTGCCTGAGAAGAGGTTCCTGATCAATCCACAAGGTGAGTATAGGACATTTGCGGGATTGATCAACAGCAAGAAATGGGGTACATTGATCACTCCACCAGATATCTACAATATCGAGATCATGCATGAGTTATACGCAATCGCACTTCCGGACGATGACGAACCTTTCACCTGGACTACAAAGGTGTCAGGACGTCAGGTTATATTTGATCGTGATGCTATAAACAGGGTGCTCGGAGGACCGCTAAGTTTGGGAGCTGATGAGATTGATGCTTATCACAGAGGTTTGAGGCTCCATAGGAATACCAAGCTAGCCTGCGGACAGGCTTGTTTTCCAAGAGAGGGCGGGTGTTTCTGGTGCTTCTGGTTCTGGTGGCGCTGATGATGCTGATGACGATGATGAGGATGGCTCTGGTTCTGAATCTGGTAGTGTAGGGGGGACTGAGTCCGATGATGAGGACTAGTTTTTTTTTACTGTATGGTTTATTATTTTGTATTCTCAAATATTTTGTTATTTTGGTTATGTACTATTTTGGGGTGTTTTTTCCCCACGCACATTTTATTTATTTGAAGTAATGTTTAATTTTTATGTTTAAATTATTTTGTTTGGTTTAAGTTTCTTTTTTAATATTTTTTCTGGTTGTTGAGTTGTCAAACCTTCTAGATTGGTTGCTCTCCAAAAAGAAGTATCCAATGAAGGTGCTTCCGAGCTTGGATGGCAATGATAAAAACAAACAAGCGAATAATGCTAAGGTACATGGTTACCTTCGGTTAGAATTTTAGAATGCATTAAGAACTTTACTCTTGTCGTAATTGAATATTATTCTTTTTGCAACATTGTTGAATGAATGATTCACCTAGGACTTAGAACCATAAATTGGGAGGAAACCTCCATTGTACACTAAATGTTGGATTCTAATAAACTGTGTTGATTCATTTGATTCCTGCTTTGTCGTTTATTATTGTGAATTAGTGGAAGCAATTAGAACTGATCAAGGCGCTTGTTTTCTTTCGAGCACAACCAGTTCCAAATACAACTTACCCATGAGCAGAGAGTATTCGTGAACCCCCTTGAGCTTAAACAGTTGAATCTCAGCTTGAAATAATGCTAGATTTCAAAATCTTTTTTCTTGAAACCCTGAAATTTTATGTTAATTGTTCTTTTTGCCGTAAAAAGTCAAGAGCATTCACTTGAAGGTTGAGTAAAATATAAGTTGGGGAGAACGAAAATGAAATTCGGTAGGTTGCCACAACTCTTGAAAAATCGAGCAAGCATTGAAAAAAATATTTAACGAGAAACATTTATTTTATGAATATGATGTGTAAAAGAAAAAAAAAGAGAAAGAGAATGCTTGCTTGGAAGAAAAATAGTGATAGATAAAAATGAGTTGTGAAGGTTTCAAATGAGAAACAAGTGGAATGAAATTGGGATGTGTAAATAACTTGTACAGTGAATGTCTCTTTTGCATCGACAATTTCGTTTCAATGGCCTTAGATATGTCCCTTGTTTGTAAACTTGACCAAGCTACAACCGAAAAAGACCTTAGTGATCTCCTTGCTTCCGAATTTTCATTTATAATTGTTAGATATTGTATGAATTGAATCATTTTTGACATTGTTTGTTGGAGAGTGAAATTGTCCCCGCGGTTGCAAACACGTAATTTCTTCAATCCTTATTCGAAGAGGAGAGATAGGGTGATTCATTCAGGATAACATTGTTGCGGATTGATATATGTTTTGCATTGCTTTAAGGCTTTAGTTCTTGTGTATTGTGTTATTCTAACCATTGGGAACTTGTGTCTAGTTGATTCTCTTGTGTTTGAGCCATTTAATCCAATTTCGGAGAAATATTTTTCTTTAAGCAAATCCTCTTGTTCATCAAGAGGAATACTTTGCTTGAGGGAAAGCAAGAATCTAGTTGGGGAGAGTTGTTAGATGCCCGGTTTTGCTTATTTGAGCTATCGAATGTGGGCATGTTTCACTCCTTTTTGTCGAGAAAATTTTCAAAATTGCTTTTGCTTTGGTTGGTTTGCAACATTATGAGAAAGGATCTTGGTACCTTTAATTTGTGTGTTATTGTGCAGGAATTAGGCATGAAAGAGTAGGAAATTAAGACACAAGAAAGATGGCAAAGAAACCAAGAAAGCAAGCAAACAACAACAAGTTCGCTAGGCGAACTGCCAGCGAAGCTCCCTCCAAAACTTCACAAAGTTTGTTATGCGAACTATGTAGCGAAGGCCATAAATCTTGACACTGTTCACGACAGAATGGAAATGGCCCTAAACTCGCTAGGTGAGGGAGGCAGCGAAGTACTCGCTAGGCGAAGAAGCAGTGAGATGCTAGCAAGCACTCCTAGACTTTGGGCAGAGGTAAAAGGAGCATAAACTCGCTAGGCAAGGGAGGTAGCGAAGAGCTCGCTAGGTGAAGCACCAGCGAGCAGGTAGCGGACACCTCCAGACTTGGAATATAGGCGAAAGGACTATAAATTTGCTAGGCGAGGTTCACAGCAAAGGCTTCGCCTAACGAAGGATTACTCACCTAGCAAACATGTGCAAAATGTTCTATGGTGAGTCCTCAGGACACAGGCACTTCTGGTGGCACATTTTGGGGTTCGCTAGGCGAACCACTTTACTCGCCTAGCGAGCATGACATCTCAGCAAGACTTCTATAAGTAGCATGAGCTACTTTTTGTAAAAATATCTTTTTTCTTGTTTTTGCATTAGAGGTGATTTTTCTGACCTAAAAAAAACCCTTTCTTTCATTTCTCATAATCTCTTGACAATAATTTCCAAAAAGAAGGTGGATTCCCATCCAATCTCGATTATTCGACTCGGATGTTGATCAACCTTATCCCGAAACTTGTTGTTCAAGCTATCATGGGAATGAGTAGCTAAATCCCTCTCTTGTCAAGGTTAGAAGTAGTTAGTTCAGATTTTATGTATTCTTCTTAATCTCTTGTATGTGAACAAGTTGTTAATCAATATAGATGAAGTTATTTGCTAATTTTTGTACATTTATGGTTTGGTTTGTATTAGAGATAAAATTTCCAAGTCTTGACCTAATATCTTCATCTATCAACTATACAAATGCTAGAGATAGGTTTGAAAGTTGATATCCGCTTTGTATCGTTCTTAATGCTTATTGTTTTGATCCGTTATTTAGAGAGATTGTTTAACGGTCGAAACAATAACATGCACGAAAATGATTTAGAGATGAACGTTTTTGCGAGGATACGCGGTTATGTTGGTTAGAACTTCGGTCACATATTTGATTGGTTGGATACGTTTAGGATGGACTAGCGAACCCTAATCTTGACATGCATTTATCAAACTTAAAGACCGACTTTTATTCCGCTTTATTTATTGCAAACTTTTGTTACAAACATTGAAACCACTTAAAAAAAACCCTTACTCTTAAGTCACTAAACCATTGAACGACAAGCATCTCTATTCTCTTCAATCCCTGTGGATACAATAAAGCACTACTGCAAATACTTTCTAACACCCTCGTGCAGGAGACACGTTGCCCGAGTGATGACCTGGAGACCCGCCCAGAGGAAATCCTCACGTGTGAGTTAAGAAAGAAGGAGTCTCCACTAGCTCTTGAAATATAAGCGGTCAATAACTCCCTGAGGAAGGAGGGAGTAGTTAACGCCACTAAGGGTGACTCAAACTCCTGGTCCTATAAACCTCAACAAATACATGTTCTCCCAAGGAGATAAGGGATAAACCTCAAGTAATACACATTCTTAACACCCTAAAGAGCACAACATTCACTACCGTCTTAGCACACGACCTTCGGTGATTGTACGCTTGCTACCAAGCATCACCACTCATCAGCACGACCTCTCACCTCACGTGAGCAAGTTCTCTAAATCACCTCAAAACACTTCCATACAAGATTTCTCGCTGCCGTGGGCAATCCCTACCACCAAAACATGTTATAAACCTACTAAGTCCTCTGAGTCTCCCTGCCCTTGTAGGGGAAACACGCACACATGTACTTTTTGACCACTACATATTTTATCATAAATATTTAATATTAAATAAATTATCTAAAATATTTAATTATTAAAAATAAATTTTAGAGTGGTTGCTTATTAGACCTATAAAAAATTAAAATTATATATGCATGTTCTAAGGATTACACATTCGACCTCATTTTCAAAACAGATGTACAACACCTCTACACTAAAGTCAAAACTTTGTCATTAGATTTAAAGAACTGTATATATTATATTTATGTTTATAATTTATAAATCCCAATACCTATAAATTTGAAAGCCCTATTTTTTAGGTCTTATGCAATTAGGCAGGTTACATAGACCCCAAATCGACCCTGTTTGTGGAATATTTTGTTTCAAAAACATTATTTGCTAAATTTATATTTATTTCGTTAAAAAAATTTAAGAGATCACAAGCCTCTTTGCTACTATTTGGTGGCCTTTTTTTGTTTTCTTGAGAAAACTTTTGCGCTGGTGTCAACAAATATGGCTGAAAATAAATCTATTATGATTTATGTTTTTTATGTCCATATTGTCTTTAAGAATTCTTGAATCCTTGATTTGGTGTCATTCATCACTTGACAATTGTTTCTCAATATTTTTTTTAAGAATACTTCTCATTTCAGAATTTGTTATATTATTGTTGCAAATGATTCTCATACTCGAGTTAAGGGTTATGAAGACATTAACCTTCAATCTATTAAATTGAAAGATGTGTTTTTTGTTCTTGTTTTATCGAACAACATTATCTATATTGGTAAGCTTACAGAATATAATAATTATGCAATTATATTTTTTATTCTAAGTGTACCTTTTAGGATCTCTCAACAAGAAAGACAATTGTAGTTGCTAAGGAACATGGAGATTATACTATATCTTTAATGCACGAATTGGTCAGAAGGTGTTGTCTCACACTTTGGTCTAAGTGAGAGTCATTTTATCCCTTCTAAATATGACTTCGGCATATGCATCTTGGTCATTTTCATTTTCCATTAACGAAATCTTAGTTTTCATCCTTGTTTTCATAACAATCCGATTGTGTCTCTTAAATGTGACATTTGACAATTTTCTTGATATAGTTGGACTACTTTTCTTTTGAGTATTTCTAAAATTGTTGAATAATTTGATCTTATCAACACGTTGTTACTAACATTTCTGGTTCCATATGGTTTGTTTCTTTTATTGGTGGTTGTTCACGAATAACTTGGATTTTCTTGATGAATAATAAATCAAAATTACTACAACTGTTTATTATATTTTATAATATAATACACTGTCAACTTGGGGAAAGGTATTAAAAATATATCTTTTGACAATGGTAAAGAATATGTCTATCATAACTTTTCCAACTTTACTAGTAAACATGGCATCATGTATGGTTTACATGTATCAACACTCCATCAACAAAATGGTGTCGCAAAAAGAAAAAAAGTCATTTACTTGAAGCTATTTGAGATCTTATATTCTAAATGTTTGTCCAAAAATCATATTAGGGTGGGACAAATTATGAATGATGCTCATCTAATTAATTGTGTGCCAATTCGTATTCTAGGTAATGTTATTTTCGTTCATTTTATGATCTTACATTTCCTCATACTTCTATCTTGCATATTCTCGAATCCCGAGAATATGGATGTGTTGTTTTTGTTCATGTTCATAAGCGACACCAAATTTAGTTGGATTCTTGTGCACTTAGATGTATATTTGTAGGTTACCCTCATAATAGAAGAGGGTACAAATGTTATAATCCTCCCTTACATAAATATTTTTTTCTAAAGATGCCACTTTTCACAAAATTGTGTCTTACTTCACTTGTCTACAGTTGTAGGGAGAGAACATGAAAGACTCTAACTCTTAGTTTGAATTTCTAATAAGTGGTCATTGTAACACCATAAACCCTAAAACTAATATATAAAGGACTACTCGACAATTTAAGGTGTTATCAATGAAACACCTTCAACAAAACACAGACATTTTGAAAACATGCAGCTGAGAAGTAAACAACATATAACACCTATCATCGCATATCACCTTCACTTAGGGTATCATCGCAGCAGAATCATATTAATCGCGGTAATAAAACATATTAACTTCAATTTGGGTCTTATAAAGGCTTTACTTTCACAAAATGATTCAAAAGGAATTTCAGTATCCAGCTCTCAACAACTTCAAAACAACTCAACATAGTAGTTATTAAACTTCAACAAAACAAGTAAGTCAACATCAAACATAACAAAAGAAAATATTATTCTCCCCCAATGTTATAGAATTAGAGTGTAGTGATTAAAAATGTGATAACTAATGAAAATAACTCCAAGAGCTATTTCCCACTCACATCAACAACTTTACTCCCGAGTATCTGCAAGATGTTCATGGTGGACAACATCAAACCAAAGGGGTGAGAATTCACATCAATAGTTTAACGGCATAAGCTGCAAGGTAGAGTTCAAATATCTACACATTCGAAAAATAATCACACAATATCATTCTCACACCCAATCCATCAACCTACACAAAGCAATCACATATTCATCATTTAAATTATGCAATGAGACTCACAATTTCAACCAGACTCATATGCATATGGTACCATATCATCATCAATTGGTTCACTTAGGAATTAGGTTCGCCATACTCAAACCCCAAATCCACCCTACTCAGATTCGAGACAAGTCACCAATCCACCCTACTCGAATTGTAACTTGCCTCTTTCATCAACAACAACGACATAGTGAATGCATGTCATAACATGTCAATATGACAACAACATAATATTTAAATTCCCCTCCCAACAATAAACAAAGAATGCATTAACCTAACAATAATAGTTCCCCTTCCTAACCATCACCCTATAACAACATGATCACAATTCAACAATATAATTCATGCTCATACAGTAGTATATCATCTTCACAATTCACAACACTTAACACAAAATCATCATCACATGTGCACATATCCATAATTTCTCAAATAATTCATAGATTTGATTAAAATAATATTTAATCATTAGGTCATACTAAAATATCATTTAACCAGTAGCTAACAGAGCCTAGCAGTACCCAAAACATCCACAAAGGTCAAAAAATCAAAATCTGCAACTTAATATCATCAAAACAAGAATTTTCACCCACTGAAGACTCACGAAGGGTTACCCGTCACTATCATGGATCCCGTCACCGACCTCAACATTTCAGAACTCATCTATGTGACGACCGACTTGGAAAACAAGCTTGGGCAGCATGACGGGTTACCCGTCACTAGCATGACGCCCGTCATCGACCTGCAACCTGCATAATTCATCTTTTTTAATGGAGTTCAATGCAAAAATCCTATTTCTCAGTCCATGCATACAAAATTGATCTAAAATATTACATGCATGTTATATATATTCATCAATAGCATCTAGTTGCATCAAATCAACACCTTTTGTTCATAGTTTCATAAAACCATTTTATTCTCAAAACCTTCAACATAACAACAACGGTGAATATATGTTAACTCATCAAAACAAAATGTGTCATACATCATACCAAACAAACTTCATCACCAATCATAATCACATGCAACAATTCAATCATCAATAACAGAATTATGTTAAAATCCCAATGCTTTATTGGTGGTTAAGAATTTCTCAATTCTACCCCTCATGCATATACTCGTTATTGACATAGTTCTTCCCTTACATGGTTATCCTATGAACGGTGTAAAACTTTGGTTTTTGTTTCTCTAATCTCCTCCAAGTTCTAAGTTTTCTCTTACACTTTCTCTAGCCTATTCTCTATTCTTCAATTCTGGTTACACATACGGATAAAAACTCCCTAAAAGTAAGTTATGGTTCTAATGAATATCATTAGGATAAATCTTATTATAATTCTAATTATGGCTCAAACTCTTATTCCTCTTACTCCTTCCTCCCTTCCACTCCTTATAAATGACACTTTGACCCCAAACTTTCTATTTTCTATTAAATTAAATAAATCTAATAAAATATTATTATTTTAATTATTAAAATAAACTCAGATAATTTACTCAAACTCTACTAGCCTCTAGTTAATCTCCACACTCCCACCTCCATGTCACACACCCCCACCATCCTTATTCATTTAATTAATATTACCCAATAATCAAATAAGTACACAAAAATCATGATAAATCAAATAATTATAATAAATAAAAAATTGGGGTGTTATAGTCATAACTTCCCTAAAACAATCTTTGCAACTCCTATTTTTAGTGGATCTACTCTTAGTTCTAGTCCAAATTATACTTTTAGTTATGAATCTACTTATGAATCAATGTTGTCTTCTATTTTGAGTGAACTCATTTCTAATCTTAGTCACGAGTCTACTTCTAGTCTTAGTCATGATTCTACTCCTAGTCCTATTTCGATTCCTCCATTGAATTTTATTTTGTAGGAATTAGCACCTTCGACACCAATTATAGTGTATCGGAGGAAAAATATTTCATATCTTCTGTAGAAACAACTACAATCACCTAATTCAAAGATAAGTACTAAAAATGACTCCCCTATTTGTAGCTCTCAAATTCTTTAGCCAAAGGAAAGTATTGATCATAAAGATCTACCCATTTCTTTGAAATAGATAAGATATTTTATCCTTCCATATATAGATACCATATTTTTGAATATGTATCCCCTTAACATTTTTCCATGTTATTTCAGAGTTTTATTGTATTATTGATTCTATGGGAATCCCATCATCTATCGAAGAAGCGCCGAAAAGAAGAAAAAATTGGGTCCAACCTTTGAATAAGGAAATTGATCTGACCTGATCAGGAGAGGATCACGGGCTGGCCACACGCTGTTGGACTGCTGCTTGCTCACCGGTGATGAGGAGGAGAAGGGGGTGTACCTGCAAAACACTCTGATGTCAAAGTGAGGAGTTTGGCAGAGCGATGGCGAAGTACAGAAAAAGGGGTAAGAAGTGTGTTACCTGACCCTCTTGAGGAAGAGGGTATTTATAGAGAGACCCCAGCGCTGGGCCAACGGTCATCTGAGGTGGGCTGGATGGCCAGGCCCAACTCTAATGACTGCTAGGGCTTATGTGGTGTAGTGAAGACCAGAACGTGGTCTTCGCCCTAGTCCAACTGTCCCGTGATCTCCGGAAAGTGGGTTTGACCTTCTCTTTCGGAGGTGGGCAGTTGGGAGATGACGTGTCCCCGCGGAGGGGAGCACGTGGAGAACGTGCGCCGGGCACGTTGTTCTCCCCTCGGAGGGGAGCTCGGGAAGTGCCACGGAGGCACGTCGTTCTCCACGAGGGGAATGAGAGGATGTGGAGGAACCAAAGGTCTTGCTCGACGGACCGGGGTGTGCCCTGTTCGGCCGACAAGAGAGGATGTTGAGGACGTCATCGGACGCGTCGTCCATCCCCGGGGGAGCGTGCCCTGCCCGTCCTATGGGGCGCGTGTGCCCGGTCGGGCTAGTTCACTTACTGGGCCATGTGTGGTATTGGGCTGGACCGAGGTTGGGCCCAGACCAGAACAAGAGCCCCCCAAGTCGAAGCTCTGGGGAAAGAGCGAGGACTTAAGGTCGCTGTGACGGGGAGAGAGGTAGCGAAACGGGAGGTTCATCGGGTTTGTGCATGGAGGAACAGGCGCTTGCGCGGGGGTCTTCGATCGCCGGCGGAGCGGGGTGAAAGCAGGTGAGGGGACGCGACTGTCAGGTTGCCGCCACGTGTCGCGCATTAAGTGGTCGTAGGGGCGGCTACCCTAGGCCATTAATGAGCCTAGCGTCGCTTCGAATCCCACACCGGGTTATAAATATGGGGGTCCCCGCTCATTTTTCTACTATCTATCTTGCTGCCTTACCTGCGAAGCTCTGAGATTCTTGCTCGTCTGCCGTTGCCGTCGATCGCCGCCACACCGTTTGGTTCTTCCTCCCGTTCGCCGCCGTTACAAGTGAGTTTTTATTTCCCCTCTCCTTTTATTTCTGCCGTTTGATTAGGATGTGTGGTCGGGGCATGATGAATTCCCCGAGGAGAGACGCAAGATCCGCCGTATCTGGCGGTTTTCTGATGAATAACCCGGGGAGAGTTGGTTGTTCCGGTGAATGTCCCGAGGACGGGGGCTTTCTCCGATGAATGCCCCGGGGACGTGCGCTTTTTCCGATGAACATCCCGAGGAGGGATGATGGGTTGGCCCTTAAACGCCCCGTGGAGGATCGGCGGGGAGCGCCTGTTTGCTCGCTGTTCTCCGACCTTTGTCGCCCTTTCACTTGACCTGCGGTGGAAGGGTGGATTTGATCTTGGCTATCGAATTCACTGTTGTCCTCTGCTTTTCAGGTGTAGATGTCGGCCTTGGTACCGGGGACGATGGTCGAAGATAATGAACCCGAGGTCCCGGATTTTGACGAGCGTGTCGTCCCGGTCGAGGAATGGGTGGCCGAAGAGCCGCTGTCCACCCCGTCCTGCTTCGTGGCCGACGCGTCCGATGTCTATGCCACCGTCGAGGACACGCCTGAAGGGGAGCTGCAACATTGGCAGGTGTACCGCCCGAAGGAGCACCATCGTATCTGTCCGCGATATGGGCGTCGGATGTTCCCCATGCACGAGTTCTACTTCAAAGAGGCTCGGCTCAGGTTGTCGTTCTCCGCCTTCCATCTGGGGCTCTTCGATTGGTTACGCTTGGCCCCGTCCCAACTGCACCCCAACGCTCTGGCCTTTATCCGTGCTTTCGAGGTGGTGTGCTTCTATCTCGAGGTGGAGCCCACGGTGCCGTTGTTTTTTCGCATCTTCCACCTGCAGCGCCAGTCGGTGAACGGTCGTCAGGGATGGGTCTCGTTTAAGCAGCCGACCACGCTCTTCAAGACGTACAGCGATTCCGTCAAAGATTTCAAAGGCCGGTTCTTCCTCGTGAAACCGATCACTCAGGAAGGCTCGGATACTCTTTTCGCCGAGGGGGAGCGAATGGTAGACGGCCAGCGGTTCCTTGCGTGGCTCCCCAAGGTACATCTGTTATGGACCGCGGAGCACTTCAACCGTGGCACGGACAGGTATATCGTACGGGCGGGGACCCTCGACGAGAAGGATATGGCCGCTTATATGAAAATAGTTGCCTTTGTGCGGGATCTTCCGCCGTCGAAATTGGTGACGCCCGATGGTCGGTACATCCTCGACGCGCAGGGGAACGTGCGAACCAAGAAGCGGCTGATTAACACTAAGACCCTGCTCGGTTGAGCCACTGGGGCGGCCACTCTTGACTATCTAGGTAGGGATGTTTCTTTTTCCCCGTGATCGTGTGTTCTGACCGTTGCTAACTCTCTGTTTGTTTTTGCAGCGAACATGTCTTCTGTCGAGGAGCGAGTGAAGAAACTGCGTGCTTCAAGGAACGCCGTGGTCCCGAAGACACGGGTGAGTCAATTGGTCAGGCAGGAGGCTGTAACGCTGGGAGGCCAGAGTTCGTCTTCTTCTCCTCAAGAGATTAAGTCTCCTACGTCTCAGGGAGAAGCGAAGAGGCCGAGATCCGAGGAGCCCAGCGGTTTGATTGATCTGATGGCCGGCTCGGCCGAGGAGGGTTACGTCGTCCGGCCGTGTCATCAGCATCCGGGCTATTTTCACGGTGCCCGATCTCCTACCGTCTCTGCTGGGCAGGTGAAGGCTGTCCGCGAAGCCGTTCAAGAGTCTCGTCAACGTATCCTGGCGGAGGATTTGGCCGCGATGATGCGGACGTTCACGACGGCCCTTGTGCTGAACAAGGAGGGCTGCTCTGCCGCCGAGTTGTCCAAATTGCAGGGGGACCTTACCTTTATGCAGTCGCGTCTGGCCAAGCTTACTGAGGAACTGGAGAAGAGTCAGAAAGATGTTGCTGACCAACGCAAACGAGCGGATGGTGCTGAGGGGAAGGTGACCTCGCTGGAGGAGAAGCTGGGGGCGGCAACGGCCGAGGTGCAGGCGCTGAAGGTTCGTATGGAAGTCCTGGACAGCGCGCTTCGTCCGGCCGAGAACGAGACAGAGGAGGACCAGCGGTTGATCACCCGTGCTGACCTGGTTGCCCGGATTCGGGTGCTGGAAGGCGATTGTTTGGAGGCTGTCGAGGTCGGGTTCAAGAGCGCTGTCGCGCAGATCCAAGTTGTCAACCCGGGCGTCGCGCTGGTCGTGGATGGGATCGGGCCGTATCATGAGATCGTCGGCGGGAAGGTGGTCGACCCCAAGCTTGTCTTTCCCGAGGAGGTCCCCGTGGTTGCTGATCAGGAGGGCGAGGTGGCATAGGTTCCCGGGCCTGCGTGCTCGTTGTTTTTATGGCCTGCGTGCCGATATTTTATAACTCGTTTTTCCTTTGGGCCTGCGCGCCCCGTTTGTGTAATATTAACTACTGGGCTGGTGCCCGCTTTTACTTAATATATTTTTATGGATTTTCTAAGTGTGCGCTCGGTATTTGCATGATGTTTATGCTCGTTTTTTCGTATTTATTTGTTTGCTTGAATGGTGTTCGATGTGTATGCTTCGATATGCTCTGGGCCTGTCCGAGTGTTAGCTCGACAAACTTGTTACCGGCGGTGAAGGGAACTGGCCGGTCTGGCCGGCGGTGTGGCTGGACCGTTTCGGGGATAGTTCTCCCCGTGGCGTGGACGTCCCATCGCGAGCTGGGTGTCTTGCCGATTTTGGTACGGCGGTGGGGAATCTCGGTCGAGGTGTTCCCCGCCGAGCGAGGCCGTCTGCCCGCGCACACAAGTGGCAGGGCTTGATTTTCTCTGGTCGCTAGTGGACGCGTGGGAGTACGGTGGTACCATGTCGCCCCCCCAGTGGCCGGGACGACGGGTTGTCGCGGGAAATTTTCTAACTGTAGTACCGCTTGAGTTTCGCGGCGTTCCATGGTCAAGCTAGTTGTTCACCGTGCAGGTTTTCGAGGTAATAGGCCCCGTGCTCCATTTTGTCACGGACACGGTAGGGGCCTTCCCAATTCGCAGCCAGTTTGCCCTCGTGGGAGTCTTTCTGGTTTCTACGCAGAACTAGATCGCCGGTTTGAAATTCGCATTTTAGGACTTTGCTGTTGTGGCGAAGTGCTACTTGTTGCTTCAGTCGGGCTTCTCGGGGGGCTGCTCCTGACCGGATTTACTCGACGAGGTCGAGCTCTTCTCGAAGGGCGTCGTCATTGTCGTCAGTGCCTAGGGGAGCTTCCGTTCGTCTGGACGGTTCGCGTATTTCGACGGGTATCACGACCTCGGTTCCATACGTGAGGCAAAATAGGGTTTCCCCCGTGGTTGAGTGGGGAGTGGTGCGGTATGCCCAGAGGACGCTGTGGAGCTCTTTGACCCATGCTCGCTTTGCGTCCCCGAGTCGTCGTTTGAGTCCCCTGAGTATGACCCTGTTCGCGGATTCTGCCTGGCCGTTTGTCTGAGGGTGCTTGACCGAGGTGAAGTGGTGTTTGGTTCCGAGCTTGGTGACGAAGTCGCAGAAGTTTTTGTCCGTGAATTGTATGCCGTTGTCGGTGACGATGGCGAGTGGGACCTCGAATCTGGCGAGGATGTTGCGTTTGTAGAATCGGAGTATGTTGTGGGCCGTGATTTTGGCCAGAGCTTCGGCCTCGATCCATTTGGTGAAGTAGTCGATGTCGCTACTCGAAAAATGCATCGCGCAACGACGGGGAGGCGAAAAGAAAGGACAGAAGAGTCGCCACCGAACTTTATTTATCCCGTGAGGGGAAAGGAAAATATCGAGAAAACCTTAAGAAAGAAAATGGATAAGATGGTCTCGCGACCAAGAACAGGTTCGGAAGCCGGTTATGCAAGGGGAAGGTATTAGCACCCCTCGCATCCATCGTACTCGATGGGAACCTTTTGTTTGTCGACGTGTGATTATATTTGCTAAAATATTATGCTATAAAAGTGTGTTCCAAAGGGAGAGAGAGAGAGAGAGAGAGAGAGAGAGAGAGAGAGAGAGAGAGAAAGAGTTAGAAACAGGGAAAGAGAGGTAACGGGGAAGAAGAGAGAAAGAACAGACTCGATAGAACTTCGCGGTCCTAGGCCTACGTATTCTCAATAGGTATGAGAAAGTCAGAGTCGACGTAGTTCGGGGATACGGATATGGGGTGAATGTGCTCGGCAAGGATTGTGGCCCTTGTGCCTACGTATCTTTACTTGAAAAAGTGAAGAATCAGAGCAGCCGTAGTTCGGCCTACGGTGTGCAGGGAAATTCTGGTAGACGATGCTATCGTGCGCATTCTAGCAGTTAGGTGTTTTGCTGCTCGCATGTGAGGAGACTTATGCGTACCTGTTTGCGGTAGAACGGACGTAACATATCCTGTTTGAAAGGTTGGTTTTTGCCATGCAAGGCAAGATATCATGTTTGATTGGTTGAGATTGTTTTTGGGGCGAGATATGTCCTCAAATAGTAACCCCTACGGGTAGTACCCAATTCTTTATCTCAAAGTTTTTGTTATAAAAGGGTGTGGCGAACGAGGCGTCTTCGTATTGAAAGACGAGCGTCGAAACCACCCTCACTACAGTGGGCATCCCTACGCTCGGAGAAGAAGTGGTCTACACCCAATCCTCTCTCTTTAATTCAATGCAAAGAGAACGTCGTTCTCTCATTAAAGATGTTTTTGGTTTTGAATGGTAAGTGCTTTGCGACAGAGAACCCTACGGTAAACGTCAGCACTCGGGATAGGAGAAGACCTACGCCTAACCACTCCACGACCATTCAAGTTTTGTTGTGACAAGATTTGAAAGTGCACTCGGTCCAGGACCGAGGTTTTATGTGTGAAAATTATGGAAGGAAGTTGTGAAAGCGAGATAGTGGATAAAGTCGCATCTTCGTATTGAAAGACGAATATCAAGACCACCCTCACTACAGTGGGCATCCCGACATTCGGAGAGGAAGAGGTCTACACCTAATCCTCTCTTTTTAATTCAATACAAAGAAAAATTAGTTTATTATTGCAAGAGTGCTCGGTACGGGACCGAGGTTTTAGGAGGAAAAGTTTAAAAGCGTCTTCGTATTGAAAGACGAGTGTCGAAACCACCCTCACTACAGTGGGCATCCCAACACTCGAAGAGGAAGAAGACTACACTTAATCCTATCTTTTTTTATTCAATACAAAGATAATTGGATTTTGAAGATAGTTTGACAATGCTTTTTGAATCGAGTTGGGACAAGTGACGAAGAGAGAAAAGAGGTGGTCTCGTCATCGACCCAAACGAAGTGGAAAAAGTCCAATAATAAATAAAGATAAAATCTAAAAGGACGTTCTAAAAGAAAATGAATACGAAATAGATCCTAGAAAATAGTATACATATATAAATTATAAGAACAAACTTCAATATAAAATATATACAAAAGTTATAAAAAAAAAAATAAACATTAATAAAACCCTTTTTAAAGAAATAAAAGATGTACATGAAATAAATAACTTAGCAAAAATATAATATACATACATACCAAAACTAAATAAGAAATAAAATAAAAACATATATGTAAAAAAAAACGAGAGGAGGTAGTTATACAAACAATGTATAATCAACTCCCTGACTTATTAACTCAAAACACTAAGATGAAATGAAAACCAAAAGCCCATGAGATTTGGACCGTCATAACTCCACCACCGGATCATGGGGATTAATCGGCAATTTCAACGGATGGCTCAGATTTGTCATCTTCATCGCGCATCAACAGTTCAACCGCAAGCAAAGAGATATGGTTACCTCAGTAGAGTTCACGCGATGAAATCGTCTTCAATCTCTCTGTTGCGCGAACGAAACCTAACAATACTCTCGTTTGGCTTCGATTCACGCTCACCTTACGCCTTTTTTTTTGGCTTCGATTCACGCTCGTTGAACCTTGGTTTGTATCCGATTTGCTTTTCACCTTTGTTTTGCCTAAATCTTCATCTATTCCCTTCTATTCTTTTGACCTGTTTATGGGTGGATTTGGTCTGAAGCAGGATAAAACAGGTAAAGGTTTTTATGGGGTTTTGGTTGAAGATTTTTGAAGCTTGGGGTTGAGGGTGTATGAAGGAAGTTTATAAGACGAGGAATAATGGAGGAGCAAGTTATTAGAAGGAAAGGGTCGGATTCAAAGAAAAAAAGAAATGGACTGGTGATTGTGTTTTCTCAGATGTCAAGGTTGTTGAAGGAGATAGTCTTTGCTGTTGTTGTAGTATGAAGTTTGGGAAGGTGTCTGTTGGAAATGGTAAACGAAAATGAAGAAGATGAGATGCTAGGGTGGTATCTGTTTTAGAGCTTTTCAAAGAAGGTGATGATGAAAGTGGATAATGGCGAGGGGTTTAGAAAGATGAGATGATGTGGTTATTCTGAGTCTCGAAAACGGAAGAAGGTTATTGTTTTTATGATAATGAAGAGGTTCAGTTTGATATAGGTGAAGATGGTGATGAATGAAGTTGGTGAATGGTCTTTGGGCTGCGCAGCCAAGGTTTTTTTTTCTCTGAGCCAATTCCTCTGTTTTTTATAGTGTAGCATTTAGGGTTTCCTCTTTTGTGAATCATGATAGTGTATAATCTCTGTTATCACTTTTGATGCCAAAACTATATTTTTTCTATTTTAGTGAAACTGGCTCTGCTGTCTCATTTTCTTGTCTCCTAATTTGTTTATTTATGCTGACTGTATCCTCCATCTCTTGTCTCATTCTAATAACTGATGAGAAACCATAAAGAGGAGTTTCACTCAACTCCAAACCATTATCACAGCTTGTTGTACTTGTTTGCTTCTCTAGCGTCGCATGTACTACAGCAATTGGCTTTGAATCAGGACCACCTGAATTACTTCCACCTTCACTCTCGTGGTTCATCACAACAGAAGCCACATTCTTCATCGACTCATTCAAACTAGACTTAACATTTATATCATCATCAACCATCATGGTATTCGGTATGTTCATCTAAGTTCAGTTTATCGCTTGAAACACTGACGGATTCTCTCTGGTTTTGATGATCAGGTAACTGAGACAAAATCGGTATCATAAAGTTTTCACCATGAGCATTTGCTGCTTGTGAGATGGGTCTTGCTGCTGTCACTAGTTCTGGACCAATTGAAGTTGGAGACGACGCCATTTGTTCCCGTTGGTACTTCTTTTTATGCATCTTGTTGTTTCCATCTGGCGTGAAACTTCCTACTACAATTTGGATAGGACCAGCAGCTGTAAGGAAACCAGCAACAGAAACTCCAATCACCCGGCCATCAGGGCCAGCCAGCGAGACACTCAACCCACCATCGCGAGTTCTTATGCCGCTAGTGTCTGAGACCGTATATGATCCAGACAAAGATAAAAATCTCAAACCGACCCTCATAAGTCAGAATACCAACACCGGAAGAACCAAGTTGACGTAGTGTGACTTTAGAGATAGCTCCATTGGCAGAAAGAATGCATATAGCTCTTGGACTCTTCTGCGCAAATGACAAGATCTTCCCACCAACATCCTCTCCAAAACTGATGGCTGCTCTAACTCTACTACAACAGCATTCAATTACTTTCAAGCAAGCTCCTCAATTTGTCCCGAGCCTCTTCAGACAGAGAGCAAGCTCTGAATCTTCGCCTTTGAGGTGGACATGATTCAACAATGCTTTCAACAGAGGACAGGGAAATAACAATTACAGTAAGATTATCTGTTGTGTGTAGGTTGATGCTAGAGGACCGCAGATTACGCACGGCATCATGGTCATTTGGTGTGGGGTCTGCGTACCTCATTGATGATACAGTCGCTGTTATGGTGCAGGGGTCAGCTTATGGTAAGGTGAATTAAATTTACTGAAGTATTTTATTTCGTTTACCGCTCACGAACTTTGATGTTACGTATCCCCTTTTGCTCCCTATTTTCAGGTTTCGAATTGCGAGCACAGTATGGAAGGACCGACACGTACACGCTAACATGGAGGCTGAAATGCTACAAATTCATGCGCAAGAAAGTGTGTTTGCATGGACTGGTAATTCTGCGTCTCCGTGAGCACAGTGACCAACACCATTGAATGGACGTCTACCGGTACTCAACCACTTGCGACACAACTTTGTTTTCCCTCTGTTAGAATTTGGGCTGTTTAGTGGTTCTGCTGTGTTGTTGGTGATTTGTCGGTACGAAGGTTGGAGTGGCGTGTAGGTGAAGGCTGGTTGATGGCTGTATGCAGGCTATTGTGAGTTGCTTTGTAAATCATGAAGGGTGTGATGATGATTGAGAGTTCGCAGATGCTTTGAGATGAGTTTGAAAGTGGCTGGTCTTGCGTCGCATTTTGACGAAAGGAATGGTGCGAGGTTACTGATGCGAGTGAAGGTGCAGATCCTTCTGATAGCTTTTGTTTTCATTTTTCTTAACAAGTTTGGACTGGGAAAATGTGAGGGTAATGGCCTTTACACGACTTCCCCTCATTGGAGAAGTTGCTTCTCTACCTCTCCCTTCCTTCAATGCCATCATTATATTTCTGATTGTTTTTTGGCTGTTTAGATTCAACATTCGAACATTGTTCATTATGAGAAGATTTGCTCGCTTCTTGCTCTGAGCCATCATCATTGATTAATGCAACATCTATCTCAGTGGCTTTGCTTTCACTCTTTAGCGTTGTCGTTCCCGTTGCAATGTTTCTCTCAATTGACATTAAACTATCTTTGTCACTACTTGAACTGGTACTGTTCTGACTTTCAGCCATATGTTTTTTGGTATCCTTGACAGAAGAAAGTGGTTTTTTTCAGGAGAAAAGGCTGTTAGAGGAGCGAAAGACGGTCGATATTGATCGACGTAAGGTTGCAAATAAGGATGCTTCAACACCTGAGATGTCGTTGGTCGGTGCTCGGGGCTTTTTCTCAACATGCCTTTTATAAGTATTTTCAATGAAGGGGAATAACACGGAGGCAAAGGACCGATAGAGGAACGGTTTATCCTGCTTATCAATCCTGCCATATCAAAAGCTTTAAAGGCGGGGCGATGAGCGGCCATCTCATATACACAACAACCTAATGACCAAATATCAGATTTGAATCCATATGGAATATCTGCAAGAAGTTCAGGACACATGTAATTCGGAGTTCCTACCACCGAAGAAGCCAAATCATTTGCTTTTTTAGTGTCTTCGCAAGCCCGAAATCTCCGAGGCGGATATCATGATCCTTGGTAAGAAAGATGTTGGAACACTTTAGGTCGCGATGCAGAACATAATTTGAATGAAGGTACTCCACCGCCAAAAGTAATTGAGTGAACCATTTGCAGAGTTTCTCCTCAGGAAAGTAAGCGTCGTTTAACTTTTTCATTAGTTCAGCCATGTCTCCACCCTCGCAGTATCCGGTGACAATGCAGACATAACAGCCTTTCTCAACCCAAGCTTCTTTGAATTCTACAATGTAAGGGTGCTTGATTCTTGCAATAAGAGCCATCTCTTGATGAGCAGATCTTCTGCATCTTTCAGTCTGCCTAGCAAGCCTGATTTTTTTCAACACATATTTCTTTTTCTCAGCCTTGTGATTAACAAGAATAGCAGCACCAAAAGCTCCACGACCGATCTGTTCCATGATCTCATACTGATCCATCTTAGATTCCATTGTTCACACAATTCTCCAAACAAAAACAAACCCAATTTTAGTAACCAATCTCACACCATTTCCCACTTCTCAAAATCGTTACTTTCCACATCAAATTGCTGAAACAAGCTTCCTCTACATTGCTTCTATGAGAATTTTTCTTACTCTGGTATGGTTTTCATTCAACAATGAGCAACAACAATAACATACCCTTGATGAATTTTGTGAAGAATCACAATAAAGTAGGTTGAAAGTTTCAATCTTTATTGCCAATGAATGCTGAGAACAAAGCAAGACACAACACAAAAACACAAACACTTTCTCTCTCTTGAATTAAATGAAGAGTTTTTTAGAGAGAGAAGAAGAAGAGGAGGAGGGCCAACTTACAAACTTGGTTACCTTTGAGTTTGTCTTTTTATGGTCATTTGCAGGTTATGTTGCAAGCATTGCGTTTTGAAACTTTTACCCAATGGCCCGCGTGGATGTTGTTTTCGGTTATTCTTCTTTTGCTGTATAATGAGGAGGCATTTGTTGCAGGTTACCCTGAATTTTGCAGCGCATAAAAAACAATCTTGGAGCTTGTTCGCGGCTTAACTCTTGGGCTGCAACTCATCCTTTGGAACTTGCATTTGGTATAGCTTGTAGCCTGTATTGTGTGCTTTGAATCATACAGTTGTTGGATGGCATGGTAGTGTAGTTTGACAGGTTGGTTGTCTGTGTTGTTTTTTTATTGCAGGTATAGATGCACAGTGTGGGGGTGATGTAGATTTTACAAACAAAATAAATGGCGATTTTTATTACTTTCTTCACGCCACCGTATTCATACGCTTTCATTGTGATTTCATTTCAGTGCTATTACCAATTGTGGCTATGTTTCGTCTGACAAGTTATCATGTTGCTGCAGTCTTCAGCGGTAATGCGCATTCGTGAAGCGGCGTTTTTTCTTGTACAATCATGGTTCTCATTGCCTTTTGGTGAACCCCCCTTTTGAAGTCATTTTGTTTTGGCAATTATATGAATTGCGGTGGAAAGTACTGATTGGCTGAAACATCCTGGACTGCATCCTCCATGACAGGATTTGGAATGGCCTTCTGTGGATAAACTTGAGGTAGGAGTTGGCTGTATGAAACATGGCTTGTTCCTTATGGTGTCAAAGAAAACGTACATCTTGTGTTGGGAGTGAATTAACAACGACATACGAAGACTTGATGAATTTTAGTTCATACTATTTAATTCATGCTACTTTGCAAACAGGCCGTGTTGGATGGTTGGTAAAGGAAAGTGGGCCTTGTTTACTTGTAAATCCTGTAATAACTTAAAAACAACACGGGCTTCTTTTATCTTGTAATTTTCCTGAAGTTTCTTTTTTTTTTCTTGTAATGAATTGTAACAGTGGGTTCTTTTGTGAACTCAATTCGAATCTTGCATACTCCCAATGTTTTCTCACACCATGCTTAATTGTGTTCATCTCTTAATCCTCAATTTAAAAACTTGGCAATTTAAACTTGAGTTTTTTTTTTATGCTCAAACTAACCAAAACAAAACCCAAATTTCGCGGAATGAACTAACAAAACTTGAATTAATCTCGAGCGACAAAAACAACCATGAACTACAATTAGACCTTGGATGGATCAAAAAAAAAAAGAGTCAACTTTGGAGCTAGCCACTTGAATCCTACAAGACCAACAATCTCACCACGACACAGTCACGCTTTGGAATCGAGAAAACTTATGAATTGAAATACAAAACACTAATTGACCATGATTTGGTCCTTAGTAGTCTTTACTCACAAAGCACTCGAATACAACCATATCCTTGCACCTAAAACGGCTCAAGACACAGGTGACTTGTAGACATTCCAATTTGTATGGACACAAACTAAGTCAAACTTTGTTTAAATTGAGTCATCAGTACACACACTTGACCTGATACTTTGAATTCAACCTTATACCATCACGAACAACAAGTAGAAACAACATACTTCTTTCTGGATTTTTGTTGAACAAATGTTAATGGACGAATATACAGATGAAGGTAATACACAGGTAGGACAAATTTGGGGTATGACAGATGCCCCTATCTAATCGGCTTAAACCCAGTAAGATGAACTGCTACTGCGTTCATTCTTTCAAGGTATGAGTCAATTAGATATAAAGAAAACCCTGAATTTGTCCGAAAAGACGGAAACTGTTTGGGAATGAAATATTGGATATCTTGCAAAGGTCGTTACCAACATAAGGATGATAACATTCACACACACTGCCTTGACACCGCAAGAATGTAAGAGATCCATTACCAAAAGGATAATAGAGAACAGACGCTAGTCATGACACCAAAAGGATGTCAGACCCATCACCAAAAGGATGATGGAGTGGAATAGGATCAAATTTAATCGCCACAAGGATGTAGATGGATAAGCTTCTCTGAAGAGATTGCCACTTATCTCTGAAGATGGATAAGCTTCTCTGAAGAGATTGTCACTTATCACTGAAGATGGATAAGCTTCTCTGAAGAGATTGCCACTTATCACTGAAGATGGATAAGCTTCTCTGAAGAGATTGCCACTTATCGCTGAAGATGGATAAGCTTCTCTGAAGAGATTGCCACTTATCTCTGAAGATGGATAAGCTTCTCTGAAGAGATTGCCACTTATCACTGAAGATGGATAAGCTTCTCTGAAGAGATTGCCACTTATCACTGAAGATGGATAAGCTTCTCTGAAGAGATTGCCACTTATCGCTGAAGATGGATAAGCTTCTCTGAAGAGATTGCCACTTATCACTGAAGATAGATAAGCTTCTCTGAAGAGATTGCCACTTATCACTGAAGATGGATAAGCTTCTCTGAAGAGATTGCCACTTATCTCTGAAGATGGATAAGCTTCTCTGAAGAGATTGCCACTTATCGCTGAAGATGGATAAGCTTCTCTGGAGAGATTGCCACTTATCACTGAAGATGGATAAGCTTCTCTGAAGAGATTGCCACTTATCGCTGAAGATGGATAAGCTTCTCTGAAGAGATTGCCACTTATCGCTGAAGATGGATAAGCTTCTCTGAAGAGATTGCCACTTATCGCTGAAGATGGATAAGCTTCTCTGAAGAGATTGCCACTTATCGCTGAAGATGGATAAGCTTCTCTGAAGAGATTGCCACTTATCGCTGAAGATGGATAAGCTTCTCTGGAGAGATTGCCACTTATCGCTGAAGATGGATAAGCTTCTCTGAAGAGATTGCCACTTATCTCTGAAGATGGATAAGCTTCTCTGAAGAGATTGCCACTTATCTCTGAAGATGGATAAGCTTCTCTGAAGAGATTGCCACTTATCGCTGAAGATGGATAAGCTTCTCTGAAGAGATTGCCACTTATCGCTGAAGATGGATAAGCTTCTCTGGAGAGATTGCCACTTATCGCTGAAGATGGATAAGCTTCTCTGAAGAGATTGCCACTTATCGCTGAAGATGGATAAGCTTCTCTGAAGAGATTGCCACTTATCGCTGAAGATGGATAAGCTTCTCTGAAGAGATTGCCACTTATCACTGAAGATGGATAAGCTTCTCTGAAGAGATTGCCACTTATCACTGAAGATGGATAATCAAGTCTGCTTGAGACAAAATCACTAGGGATCGTCCATAGCATTACTGAAGATGCCCCTGTTTGGGCTAAATGTTGATTTGAAGATCTGATTAACCACGGGGTTGAAATACGTCATGCAATACACTCATGGTCCTGAAAAGATTCCCCAGACTGGACTGGATTTTTCTTTTGGCATTCTTGAACTTCGTGGGATGACCCACGGCCTTTGCAGAAAATGCCCCTGACTGGGCTGCTGATTGCGTTGAAGCTCTTGGATTTGCCAAACAAATGTTGAACAAATTTGTGGGGAACGCCCACGATCTCGCAGAGAATGCCCTTGACTGGGCTGATGATGATCTTGGGAATCTTCAAAATTGATCCTGGGTCTGAGCTCACACATGCGGACACTTAATGATAATGGTGTCCCATAAATGGAAATGCGAATACAAATGCTGATGCGCGGAGATGCAAGAGCTGGGGAAAGTACGATATGATCATAGGTCTGCATATGATGCAAGATACTTATGAAGTCGAATGCGATGCGTATGATGCATATGATGTGTATGATTGCAGGAAGGTGATTGGAAATGCAGGTGCCAACATGGCGGACTTTGGTGGTGGGAAAGTGAAGGATAAGCCTGACTTCCCGACATCATCTTTTCATGATGTGATAAAACCTGGAGGTGCTGATACCGTCAACTCGAGGCCTGCCCTGCCAGGTTTGACGGCCTTGTCAGTCAAGTCGTTACAATATTTAGAATGATGTTCCTGTGTACTTCTTAGAGTCATGGTCACCCTTTAGTTACCCTAAGTGGGTAAGTCACCCCTTAATCTAATTTACCATAATGTCATTATATGCAAAACCCATCATCAAATAAATGAAACTTGCAACCAAAGGGTAAATAAAAACAGAAAAAGCTTTGATGAAAGTAATTTTATTAATGAAAACCCATAAATGGGAAAATTACAGAAGGAGGCAATTCCTAAAAGAGGTAACTGCTTTTGAAAGAGAATATAAAGACTAAGACAATGTTGAAAATGGTCCCTGCCAAGTTTCAAATCTGCTATGGCCCATATGTCTCTGAAGACCCTTCACGCCTTGCTTTTGAGCGCCAGGATCGAATTGATCTTTCTCAGTCGAGAGCTTGATGGTTATGGAGGATAATTCACACGTCTTTTCAAGATGCAGTTCTGCCTTTTCGAATCCCTAACTTTTGCCTAGGCCGCCCTTTCAGGTTTTCAGCCTATCAGGATACTCTCCTTTTTTTACTTCTAGTCCCTAATTTTGCCTGAACCATTTTTATGATCCACCAGGACGCCCATTTTTGCGTGGATTTTCTTTTTGGATCCACCGGGCCTATCTTTTGAGCATAATATTTTTTAACTGCATCTGCATTCACAGGGGATGAGAGATCATCACCATCCATGGTTGACAGGATCAAGGCCCCTCCGGAGAAAACTTTCTTTACTATATACGGACCCTCATAGTTTGGTGCCCATTTTCCCCTTGGATCGACGTGAGTTGGCTGAATTTTCCTTAGTACCAAATCTCCTGCTTGGATGTGCCGTGGGCGAACCTTCTTATCAAAGGCCCTCTTCAATCGTTTTTGGTATAACTGTCCATGACAGATGGCCGTCATGCGTTTCTCGTCGATGAGATTGAGTTGGTCGAGTCTGGCTTGTATCCATTCGGCCTCATCTAGCTTGACGTCTGCTAAAATCCTTAAGGAGGGAATCTCTACTTCAATGGGCAATACTGCTTCCATGCCATATACGAGAGAAAACGGGGTTGCCCCTGTGGAAGTGCGCACTGAGGTGCGGTAGCCATGCAACGCGAACGGCAACATCTCGTGCCAGTCTTTGCAAGTCTTCACCATCTTCTGGACGATTTTCTTAATGTTCTTATTTGCCGCCTCAACAGCTTCGTTCATTTTAGGGCGATAAGGTGTTGAATTGTGGTGTTCAATTTTGAAGTTTTCACACAACTCTTTCATCATCTTATTGTTGAGGTTTAAACCATTGTCTGTAATGATCTTGTTCGGGATTCCATATCGACAAATAATCTCTTTTTTGATGAAGCGAGTCACCACTTGCTTAGTGACGTTGGCATAGGACGCCGCTTCTACCCATTTGGTAAAATAATCAATGGCCACTAAGATAAAACGGTGCCCGTTTGAAGCGGTTGGCTCGATGCGTCCGATTACATCTATACCCCACATAGCGAAAGGCCAAGGCGAAGTCAAAACATTCAGAGGGAGTGGTGAAGTATGGACCTTGTGTTGCACCCTAAAATTTGCCCAACCTTATTCCTTGGGTTTATGTTTTAATATCATTAGCATTTGCATATAGAGTCATGTGCATAGACTAATCATCTGCATAGCATAAGCATAGAAAGTCATACAACAGGGGGACCAATCATTATTCTCATCTCTAGAAGCCTATCAAGAGGTTATTATCCCAATTCAATCTTATTCAAGTCATCAGGAAAGAATTTGAAAGCAAAGAGCTCAGCAGATCAAGCCTTGAGTCCATCTCCTAGCTGAGGGTGTCTGAGGGTCAACAAGAGGGTTGTGAGCTGTGAGTTGAAGGCATGGAGAGTATCTAGGCATTATGAGGGACTTAGAAAGTCATTTGGAGAAGGAGACAAGTCATTGATGAGAGCACAAGAGCTATAGCTGAAGGCAGTCAACTAGGGTTTCATCTGGGTCAACCCTAGGTCAACCCTAGGTCAATTGACTGATTTAAGGGGCATTCAAGTCTAGTGGAGAGATGTGGGGTTCATCATTGGACATATAAAGAAGGATATGGAGATATGCCAAGAAGAATTCAAGAGAAATCAAGGAGAAGAGGAGTTTCTAAATTAGGGTTTCTGTGTAAAATCCCCTAGTTTAGGTCAAATTTCCAAGCAAGATAAGTCAAAATGCTAGCTTCAAATGGCTTCTTGGCCAACATGAAACTTGTAGAGGATCTCAAGACCTTTAATTTGAGTGGTGGAAGACATCAAGGAGATTTGTAGAACTCAAGTTATGGTCCTTGCAAGTTACAGGTCATCTGAGGTATCTGAAATTTTGTCTGTGAAAGTGACTTGACTTCCAAGCTAGTTTTGCCCCCCAAGGAGATTTCAAATGAATTCTTGGTCAACATAAGAATTGTTCCTAATTGTCTTAGCTTTCTAGAATGGTATAGTATGCCTTCATATGATGTGTGGAACTCAACTTATGGCCTTGGCAAGCAAAGGGTATTTTGGGCATTTGTGAATTACAGGTCATTTTAACCTATGTCCAAAACTCATACAAGGAGGCCTCAAATGGAAAAACTTGCAACATCAAACTTGCTCCAAATGACATTTTGAGTCTAGAAAGAAGGTCACAAATTGTTGGAAAAGCTCATAACATGAAGTTGCATGATTGGTCCAAATTTGAACTAAAATGGCTTATAATTTGAATAAAGTCAAAATGAAAAATGGTTTGGGAGATTTATAAGTCCAAATGGAGACTTCCAATATATGATTTTGAATGGAAAAGACATTCTAAGAACAATGGTTCAAGCACTTTTTTGAGTTTAGAAGGAAAAAGAAAAGTTATCCATGGTTACTTGTATGTGAAGAAACATAACCAAGATCAACCAATTTGGAATGCAAGGGAATGTGGCAAGATGGTTCTAGAAAGTTCATGTGAGCCCTATATATTCATGAGATCAGAATTGAGCAAGGGTTGGATTCATTTTTCACAAAAATCTCACAAATTCTCTCATTCTTTCTCATTGCAATTTCACTTCAATCTCACAAAATCTTCATCAATTTTCATCAACATTGATCCTCCTGCATTCAATCATCATCCTGGATCAGAATTGAATCAAAGATTTGGTGGTTAGAGCTCAATTTTGTGCACTTCCATCAAGAACACACAAATTGCAATTTCCATTGGACAGCAAGATCCAAGCCAAGTTTCATCCAAATATTGCAAACAGAATCAAGTATATCAAGAATGGACCAAGATTGAAGCATACAAGAGCCTGGATCCACGTGATTACTCAGCCTCCATTAAAGCTTGCTCAAGGTGCAAATCTTTCTAACTTATTCAATCTAGGGAGATTTAGGTAGTTTTACTAGTATATTCATGGTCTATGATGTTAGGAGGTTAGTTTAGATGAATTTGAGGCTGAATAGAGACAATTCATAGCAGGTGCACCAAACTGTTTGGATCAAGAATTCGTAGGATCTTGCATGATAACCTTAGCTTGTTAGTTTAGGATGATCACCATTATGCATAGAGTAGATTAGTATAGGTTTGGTTGAGAATTATTGTGATGCATCTCAGTGTATTTTCATGGAGCCAGAGATTGTTGCGCTCGGTTTTATTGATTGGTTGGGTTTTAATGCAAACAAAGACCATAGACGTATAGAGGGAGAGATTCTGAGTAAGTTTCATGTTTGTATCGTGTTGATCCATGGACTGTAGAGTGAGAACAGATTGGTGGAATTGTACTCGTGCATGTGCTTTCATGGCAGAAACCTTAAGTGTTCATGAACCAAGGAAGAAGAAGAAATCATGGCCGTCCGTTTTGTGTTAGACCATTGACCTGAGGAGCCATCGTGTGGCTGGAATTCAAGCTGAATTTTGGAGGGAGAGGCGTTGGTGCCCTAAACGCACCGTTTCATTAATTGAAACGGGCGGGCCTGAGTGTTAGTGATATCCCCACCCCCCATTAGTGAGCCCAATTCCATTTGAACGTGAATCCTATGCTATTTTCACCCCCAGCTTGTTTTTTTTATTTTCTTTAATGCTGACTTCGTTCTGGGCTTAGTAAACTTGCTACGTGCACCCCACCATTGTTGGCCCATCCTGGTATGAACTGAGCGCGTTTGCTTATTGAACCCCCCTGGTTATTTCTTTCTTTATTATTATTTTCTTTTTTTCATTTTTTCATTCATTTTAAAAAATTCATAATAAATAGATAAAAAATCATTTTTAATCCATTCTTTTTACATCATTTTCATTAGAATGTGTAGAAAATTGTCATTAAATAAAATTGCATTTTTATTTTTATTTGATATTTTTTCCATATTTTCTAAATAAATGTCATTTTAAATAGTTTCATTTCATGCATGATTTTATTAATTTTTGTTCTATTAAATGCTTTCATATTTTTTGTTCATTCTTTTTAGGTTGTTTAGATGAGATATTGAACTTGTAGAAACAATTTAATTCCCATTTTTAGAAATTAATTTTAGGTGCTTAATGTAGGCTTGAACAACTTGAACAAATTAGGGTTTTTTAGGTGATGACTTAGGAAGTTTGATTTCATTTCCCTTAGGACTTAGGGTTTGAATAGATTAGTTATGGGACTATAGGGGCTATGGGTAGTTATTAGATCCCTTAGAGAAAAGTCAGGATTCCCCTACTGCTATTAATACTCTGTGTATATCTGATTGTCTGGTGTGGTGTGCCCTCTGGGGATTATTGCTTGCTTGCTTGGGTATTGGGATTGTCTGGGGACTTGGGAGAGCTGAAGACTTGAGGAGATGAAGACCATTGGAGATCCAGAGATTGAAGATCAACTGCCAGAGTTGGAGAGGAGGTTCTTGCTAGCAGCTGCTGAGGAGACTAGGGTTTAGGAGCTAGGCAGAGCTCTAGATTAGAAAGCTTGTTTCTCAAACATGGAATGCCTTGTCTGCATCCATCCTTTCTCTATGATTCAAAGTCTCTTTCAAATATCCACCTCCTTCCTTTGGAAGGATCAGTGAATGTATTTGGAAGATAGAACTTTTGAGAGAAACCTGTCTGTATAATGTTAACAGTTAATGAGCCACCCTTGGTAGGCAATTTACTGTTTAATATTCCTCTCCTCTTGTTGATTGATGTTCATCCCTGAAGATTGGAGACATGAAGAAAAGCCATTGCAGAGGGAAGACAGATGATCAAAGTCCTTGCCTGAAGGTCATGAAGATGGAGATTAATGCTTGGTGAAGCCTGTAACTGAGTGGAGATTACTTGAAGCCAGATGTTGATTCAGAGCTGCTGATGCTGTTTCTTTTGCTGGTGTATTTCATTGTTGATGTATTGATTGGTTTTCCGGACTGTATTGTTTGTTGTTTACCCTGTTGGGTTGAAAGTGAAGTCTGTTCACTTTTGCCTATTGTTTTCTAGGTTCGAGGTTGAGTGGGACTCCCTTGCCTCGCTTGTACTGTTGCATCCATGCATTTTACCGCTTTATTATATCTGTTTTTGTTTCTGTTTCTGCCTATCCCGTAGGATCTCTGTTTCTCTCTGTGCCGGAGAGGAGCATGATAGACACTAGGTCTTAACCCATGCATGATAACATTAGGTTAGATTGATTCCCTTCGCAACCGTAGGTTAGAGTTCTGTCTCTTCTTTCTCAAAACAAACAGAAAAACACATAAAAATTTCAAACACAATAAAAGACACTTCTTCCGTAAAAGAATGTAAACTCATCAAAACGTCATTTTTGTCCTCTTGGACCAGTAATCAGGAAAACCTTTTTCAGAAGGAATAAAATCAATCAAGACAGACTTGTGTCGTACGTGGCCCGAACTACGTTTGTTCTGATCTTTCATGCTGTATGAAAGTACGTAGGCATAGGATGCGATATCCTAGCGAGCAACCTTCCCCTCCTTTCCCGTAGGTAGGCGAACTACGTTGACTCTGATTTCTCGTTCCAGACGGGAATACGTAGGCATAAAGTGCGATACTTTGCCGAGTCATTTTTATTTTTCATTTTCTTTTTCACCCTCGACCCATAGTTTAGATAGAATAACAATTCATACCCGAAAACAAGCGTGGATCCCGTCGAGTACGACGGACGTGAGGGGTGCTAATACCTTCCCCTTGCGTAACCGACTCCCGAATCCAGGTTTTGGTTGCGACGACCATACCTTTCCCATGTTGTGCGAGGTTTACTCTGAGCGTTTCCTTTCCCTCCCGTGGGATAAATAACGCACGGTGGCGACTCTTCTGTTCAGCCGGCGCCGATTTTCGCAGTAGCGACAGCTGGCGACTCTGCTGGGGACCCAACGTCCCCTGGCTGCTAAGAACTGCGATGGTTCTTATGCATTTGGGATCCAACGTCCCTTTGAGCGAGTCAATCCTAGCGCTTGTTTTCCCGTCGAGGATTTTGTATGAAGTTATTGTATATTTCTAACCTTGTATTTTCAGCTTTGTATATTGATTATTATTGCTGTATTTGGGGTGTGACGGGTGTTCTGATATTGAGAGATAAGCCGGACCTGGGCTTGAGTGCACCTAGAATTAGCGTAGAAAGTAGTGGGCGCGTGCCGGCTTTGCTTGCATTAGTGTCTCATGAAATCTACACTCGGACGAGGTTCTTCTGGTTGGCTTCTTTTTCTACCCTTTGGGTCGAAGGGGTTGTTGGTCAGCTGAATTGTCGACTCCGGGGACCGATCATTTGGAAGTTGGCTGAGTGAGGCCTCTTCAGGATTTGATGATGCCACTCCTTCTAGGAATCGTATCATCAACCCTGAAAGTCTGTGACGCCGACGACCGCATAGGATGCCGTACCTTGTGCCAGTTATAGGGCCACCCACCTGTGAGGGGATTTGGGGTTATGCAGGTAACCAGACCTTCAGATACCGGTTTGTTCTCGATCAGAGATCCTGGGTATTTATGGAGAGTTATGAGGTCTGTCAGAGACCATTTGGAGATGTGTTCTGAGGTCTGTCAGAGACCATTTGGAGATGTGTTCTGAGGTCTGTCAGAGACCAATTAGAGAGGTGATTTGAGGTCTACCAGAGACCAGCTGGAGTTATGGTTTGAGGTATGTCAGAGACCAGTATTGGAGCTTTGTGTTAGGTCTATCTGAGACCAGGGTTTGATGACTTCTGGATGGTCTATCTGAGACCTTTCTTGATTGGGTTTAGGCTATTCAGCTACAGCTTTGGTCCCTGTTGCATGTTACTTGCATTGCATTGCCTGCATATCCATTACCATTTGCATTTCACTAACGTGTGTCTGTGCTGCAGGTGCATTTGCATTTCCCTAGTTCTAGTGCCCAGACGTCTGAGTATTGATTATGGCTGGTTTGAGGAAAACAGTTGCGTACAAGCTGCCTTCACCTGATATTACTTCTTTGCTTGGTCTGATATCTCTCGCTAATGAGGAGGTTAGGAGGAGCTTCAGGATGAGCCATGGGAGATTACTGAGATTAGTCTGCAAGCCCACTGCTGATGAGATGAACGGGCTATACACCTTGATGCAGTTCTATGACCCCGCATTGAGATGCTTTACTTTTGCTGACGTCATTCTAGGACCTACCATTGAGGAGTATGTGGAGTTTACTGAGCTTCCCGTACAGAACGAGGTTCCCTTTATTCACTCTGCTGCTGAGCCCAAGTTGGAGGACTTAGCCAAAGCCTTACATATGGACGCTGCAGAACTGTTATTGACTTCTTGGCTTGGGGTTTCAGGTTTCTCTCTTGATTTCTTAGTGGTCAAAGCTCGAGAGTACGCCAAGAACGGTTGTTGGGTGGTTTTCAATGCTATTCTGGCTTTATGCATCTATGGAATTGTGCTGTTTCCTAACTTGCCCAACTTTGTGGACCTGGACGCTTTCTATCTGTTTGCTGCAGGCAACCCAGTGCCAACTTTGATTGGAGACTTCTACCACTCACTGCACTACAAGAATGAAAATCGAAGGGGAAAAGTCGTTTACTGCTGTGCTCCTCTATTAAATATGTGGTTCAAGAGTCACCTCCCCATGAAGGGACCATTTGTAGACAGTGCAACCTCAGCCAGTTGGTCTGAACGCCTGATGAGGCTATCTTCCGAAGACGTTGTATGGTTTGATCGAGATTTGTTGGGGTCAGAGCTCATCTTTAGTTGTTCTGGGTACCCTAATGTGCCGCTGATAGGAAGAAAAGGGTGTATCAATTACAACCCCTCTTTATTCATTCGTCAGTTCGGATATGCGCTGAAGAATCCACCTCAGGAGGAAGAAGTACAGGAATCTCTGTACTTCACCGGAGACGTGAAAGGGGAGTTATTAGCCAAGTTGCAACATGCCTGGACGCGTATTAACCGCAAAGGGAAACCACTGTTAGGTAAGAACGATTGCCAGGCCTATGCACCTTATAGAGTTTGGATTCAGGAGAGGGCTAGTCGGTTGAGGATGCCGTTTCCAGATGCACCAATTCTTGTTCCCGTTCCGGTAGCAGAGCCAACTACTGTTTCTAGGGAAGTCTATGAACAAGTTGTGAGAGAAAAAGAAGCCTTGATGAAGATTAATGAAGGGTTAGAGCAAGAGTTAGCCCAAGTACGCAGCGAGAAAAACAAGGCCGTATATGCTTTCCAGCAACAGATCGAGCTAGTAAACAGACTAGGGGCTGAGTTGACCGAGGAAAAGAAAAAGCGCGAACGTCTGGGGCAAGAGTTCAGAAGCTCCCATGACATGCTTGAATCCAAAAAGAAAGCGCTCGACGCCGCACACCGAGAGATATCCTCTTGCAATAAGACTTGGAATGCTACACTCACTAACAATAAGAAGAGGGAAGATAAGCTGAAGCAGCAAATTTCCGACCTCGAAGAGAAGTTGAAGTCTAGCATCAAGAAGTGTGAGGAGGAAGTGATGACCCGGTATAGTGTCCAGCATGCACTGAACAAGGCAATCAAATCTAGAGATGAAGCAGTGTCTCAGAAGCGAAAGTTAGAAGATTGCTTCGGAGAAGCAACATGGGAAGAAACTGCTGAAGACGTACGCCGTGTCCTTAAGAGGAGAAACCAGCTTGTTGAAGGACTGCTTGACCGACCAAGTCATCCGGAGACCAAGAAGTTGCTAGAAGAGTACCAGACTTTTGGGAGGATTTGATTATTTCATGTAGTAACTTGTATGCTTTATTTGCATAGTGCTGACCATCACCAGGATTGTTGGTTGAGGTCATGCCTTCTTTGTATTCTCAGTGATATTGTACCCTGGGCTTATTGATTCTCCCTGTAATATATGAGGCTTTCTATGATTCAGCTCCGATATTCCTATTGTCAACACTGTCATTGCACCGGCACCTTCGCACTAGAACTGGGGGAATGAACTTCCCTAATGCACAGACACATTGCATTGCATTCATATTCATATTGCATTACAGGTAATCTTTGGATGGTGTCTTATTTCCTGCTCTGTACCAGGTACTTACCAGGATTGCAGATCAACATCCGCACCGCTATTCTACCCGCTCCAATTGTCGAAAAATCATGGACCAAATGCAGAACGAGATGCAAGATGTGCGCGAGAAGCTCGCTCTCTTCATGCAGACCATGGAAGCTATAGCAAAAGGGCAAGAGAATTTGCAGGCCATGGTCCAGCCTCTGTTGGCTCGCAACGCTGGTCATGGTAATGAAGATCATCAGTCTGTCCGGGTTGATACTGCTCATGGAGACGGCACTCCCACGCCAGTGGCTCCGCCCGTAGTCAATATGCCTGCTGCTAATGTCAACAACGCTACCGCTGCTGTGAATGGTAACGTCGGAGTGGGGAATGAAACTGCTGTCCATAATGCTGGGCTGGATGATGTCAATTTGGGAGATAATCTAAGAGGCAACGGCTTTGTCAATACTGGGTTCGGATTCAACGATCAGGGATTCGACAACACTGGCAAGTATGGCTTTAATGCTCAAGGCTTTGGGCAAGATGGTTATGGTATGGTCAATCAGGGTTACGGAGGCTTTGGAAACGGAAACGGTACTGGATTTATGGCTTTTGGTCCCGCTGGAGGTGTTCAAGGGTACGGCAACAGAGGCCGAGGTCCGGGGATGAATCAGATCAGAGCTGGACGTAATAATGGATATGATGGGTACGGAGCTGGAAACGGTATGTGGCAAGAAGATCAGCAGGAAGACGCCTTCTCCGGAGGAGATTTTGAAGGGCCGATGGATGATTCCCAAAAGATTAGAATGCTGGAAGAGCAGATGAAGGGAGTCCTAAACCAGAGTGCTGTGGGTTTGGACATGGCAACCATGGGCTTGGTACCTGGCTTGAGGGTGCCAATTAAATTCAAAGCTCCTGCGTTCGACAAGTACAAAGGAGACACATGTCCGAAAGTGCATGTACGAGCTTATTACAGAAAGATGTCTGCATACTCCACTGATGAAAGAATGCTAATGCATTTCTTTCAGGATAGTCTATCGGGTCCTTCCCTAGAGTGGTACATGGGGTTGGAGCCAACTGATATCAAGACATGGAAGCAATTAGCAGAGGCATTTGTAGCCCATTACAAGTATAACAGCGACTTGGCACCCAATCGGGTCCAGTTGGCCGGGCTTTCGCAGAAGAAGGGGGAGAGTTTTAAAGAGTACGCGCAAAGGTGGCGCGATATGGCTGCCAGGGTCCGTCCTCCGGTGGAAGATAAGGAAATGAATGACATGTTTGTCGGCACATTCACAGGGTTGTTTCATGATATGCTGTTTCATACGTCTCTGGCCAGTTTTTCAGACCTGATTCTGATGGGGGAAAAGATTGAGCGTAACATTAAGCAAGGAAAGTTCCAAGTCGAGGAATCAACCGCATCTGGCAGTAATAGGAAAGCTTATGGTGGGCGCCGTCAGGGCGAAGCCAGCGCGGTATTTGGAGGCCGAGGCCGAGGCCGAGGCAGGGGACGAGGTCAATATCGTCAGCCGCAGCAGGTGTCGAGTGTTACAATCCCATATCAAAAACAACCAATCCAGCAACAACAACCGGTTCAGCAGCAACCACTGCCACAGCAGCAGCAGCCTCAGCAGGGGGCACAACAGGCTCAACGAAGATTCCAGGGTGGTAAACCGAGAAGAGTGTTTGAGAAGCCTCCCTCAACCTATGCTGATTTGTTGCAGACATTGCTGGGATTGAATCTGGTAGAGAAAAGAACTCTGGCACCAATAACGGGAGCTCCCCCGTTCGGCTACGATGCAAACAGGCACTGCGAGTTTCATTCTGGGGCCCCGGGCCACGATATAGAAGGTTGCCATGCTTTTAAGCACGTTGTGCAGGATCTTTTAGACAACAAGACTATCAACTTCGGAACGGCAGGTCCGAACATAGTGCAGAAACCCATGCCTAATCATGGGGCAAACGCCGTTCTGACTGAGGAAGGTTTGAATCTGATTATGAATGTCGATGATTTGAAGACGCCGCTGAGCGAGATAAAGAGCCGACTGTTACAAGGAGGTGTTTACCCAGGATGTAACGAGTATTGCTTAGACTGTTGGACCCTAACTGGGGGGTGTGAGGATTTGAAGAAAGGCATTCAGGCTTTAATTGATGAGGGCATATTGCAGTTTGATCGAGCGGCGACTGACGAGCCTGCAGGGGCAGTAGTGGATAATCGGAGTGATGTGGCCACGGTAACAATTCCTCGGAAGACGATCACTATTGCAGCACCGGCTCAGCGACCACCGATCACCATAATTAAGGCCGGGCCGATCCCGTACGAGAACACGAAAGCAGTCCCATGGTCATATGGGCTAGAGGTGTATTGTGATGGGATAAAGATTGATGTTAACAAGCAGCCAGCGGAGATTGTGGATAATGTTGTTGGTTCAGGAGGCATGACGAGGAGCGGCAGGATCTTTATATCTCCTGAAGTGGAGGCTGAAAGGCTAGCGAAGGGAAAAGGGAAAGCGGTTGAGAATGTTCCGGTGCAAGCGAGTGAAAAAGAATCAGCATCGAAAGACGTAGAAGAGTTCATGCGCTTGATTCGGAAAAGTGATTATAAGATTGTGGAGCATCTGCAGCAGACGCCGTCCAAGATATCTATCCTGTCATTGTTGTTGTGTTCGGAAGCTCACAGAAATGCTTTGCTGAAAGTCCTGGATACTTCGTTTGTACCCCAAGACGTCTCCGTGAACCAGCTAGAAGGAGTATTGGCACATGTGAATGCGGGTCACAGCTTGGGCTTTACCGATTTTGACTTGACTCCGAAAGGGAGAGATCATAATATGGCATTACACGTATCTGTTGAGTGTAGAGGATCGGTAATGTCGCACGTATTGGTTGACACCGGATCATCTTTGAATGTGCTGCCCAAGAAGGCGATGATGAAGCTGGATGTTCGAGGGATTTTGTGTACACCCAGTGATTTGGTAGTCAGAGCGTTTGACGGCACGCGGAGAACAGTCTTCGGATCGATTACCTTGCCTCTGCAAGTGGGGCCGGAAGTGTTTGCAACGGAGTTTTATATCATGGATATACAGCCTGCGTATAGCTGCTTGCTTGGAAGACCCTGGATTCATGGGGCAGGGGCCGTCACGTCTACCCTGCATCAGAAGTTAAAGTATATGGTCGGAGACAGCGTAGTCACCGTGTGCGGAGAAGAAGACATCCTGGTCAGCCATCTATCATCGTTTAAATATGTGGAAGTCGACGGGGAGATCCACGAGACACCATGCCAGGCATTCGAAGGTTTGCGCATCAAGGACAAAGGTCCCGGGCCGAGCAAAGTGCCAGAGATAGCTGTCTCATCGTATAAAGAAGCTCAAGCTCTAGTAGAAGCAGGAGAAGCCAAGGGCTGGGGCAAAGTGCTGGACATTCCTGTGAAGATGGACCGGTTCGGACTGGGGTACCGACCGTCGTCATCAACTCCTTCCGTGGGAGCCCCCCGTTTCAGAAAGCCAATTATCATCTCTGCCAGTGGAGTATGTCATGAAACTGTCAATGCTGCTTCGGAGTCTGATGAAGGAGACAGCGACTGTGATATGGATGCCTGGATTCAGCCAAGCACGCCAGGACAAGGACTGTGCAACTGGTCTATTCAGGAGCTTGTTCCTGTGACTTTTAAACAGTAATGCTTTGCTTTATTAATTGTTGAATAATCTGATGTCTGGCCCGGGGCATCAGGATTTGCTTAGGGCTGTGTTGTTATAAACATTGCGTGTTAATCATTAAATAAATGGCGTTTTTTCATGTGCAAATACCGTAATCCCTGTCTTTCTTGTTTTATATTTTTCAATAAAATGGCAACGTGGTTATTCGCTTTATACGCATTTTGAAGCACTTAACCATTCCTTTTGCAGGATAACATTTTCAGATGACATCCTTGAACCACCTATGACTCGTCCCGACTTCGAGCACCCGGTATTCCAGGCCGAAGAAGAGGTTGTCGAAGATAGCGACGTTCCTGAAGAACTGTCTTGGTTAGTGAAGCAAGAGGAAAGAGCCATTCTGCCTCACGACGAGGTTATCGAAATTATCAATTTGGGGTCGGAAGGGGTTGAGAAAAATATTCGTATCGGAGCCGCGCTGCAGAGTGATATCAAGCGGAGACTGGTTGAAATGCTCCAAGAGTATAATGATGTATTCGCTTGGTCGTATGAGGATATGCCCGGGCTCGATACAGATATGGTTGTGCATCGCCTGCCACTGAAAGAATATTGCCCGCCGGTCAAACAAAAGCTTCGCAGAACGCGACCAGATATGGCAATGAAGATCAAAGAGGAGGTGCAGAAACAGTGGGACGCTGGTTTCCTGGCTGTGACGAAGTATCCTTCATGGGTTGCCAACATCGTACCAGTGCCAAAGAAAGATGGCAAGGTTCGAATGTGCGTGGATTATAGAGATTTGAATAAAGCAAGCCCAAAAGACGATTTTCCACTTCCTCACATTGACGTGTTAGTTGATAATACTGCTCAATACTCCGTATTCTCCTTCATGGATGGCTTCTCAGGCTATAATCAGATTAAAATGGCGCCAGAGGATATGGAGAAGACTACTTTCATAACGCCGTGGGGAACATTTTGCTACAAAGTGATGCCCTTTGGTTTGAAAAATGCTGGGGCAACATATCAGCGTGCGATGACGACTCTTTTCCATGACATGATGCATAAAGAGATCGAAGTTTATGTTGACGATATGATTGCCAAATCCCAGACGGAGGAAGAGCATCTGGTGAATCTGCTGAAGTTGTTTAAAAGACTTAGGAAGTTCAGGCTGAGGCTGAACCCTAATAAATGCACCTTCGGGGCGAGATCGGGTAAACTGCTGGGGTTTATCGTAAGCGAAAGAGGAATAGAGGTCGATCCTGCTAAAATAAAAGCGATTCAAGAAATGCCGACGCCTAAAACAGAGAAAGAGGTGCGCGGGTTTTTAGGGAGGTTGAACTACATTGCCCGGTTCATATCTCACCTAACGGCCACGTGTGAACCATTATTCAAGCTGTTGAAGAAAGATCAAGTTGTAACGTGGAACGAAAATTGTCAAAAGGCGTTCGATAAAATAAAGAAGTATCTGCAGGAGCCTCCTATTTTGATACCCCCAGTGGCAGGTAGACCCTTGATAATGTATTTGACGGTTCTTGAGGGAAGCATGGGTTGTGTTCTCGGTCAACACGACGAGACGGGGAGAAAAGAGCATGCGATCTATTACTTGAGTAAGAAATTTACAGACTGTGAATCTCGATACTCAATGCTGGAGAAAACTTGTTGCGCGCTAGCCTGGGCCGCCAAGCGTTTGAGGCAGTACATGCTGAATCATACAACCATGCTCATCTCGAAGATGGATCCTATCAAATATGTATTCGAAAAGCAGGCGTTGTCAGGTAGAATTGCCCGTTGGCAGATGGTCTTGACTGAATATGATATCCAATACGTCTCGCAAAAGGCTATAAAGGGGAGTGTGCTGTCTGAGTATCTGGCGGAGCAGCCTATTGAAGAATACCAATCGATGAGGTTTGATTTTCCTGACGAGGATATCATGTACCTTAAGATGAAAGATTGTGAAGAGCCGTTACCAGACGAAGGACCAGAGTTGGGGTCCAAATGGAAGATGATATTTGACGGAGCCGTGAATGCTTACGGCAGCGGAATAGGGGCAATCATCACGACGCCACACGGGTCGCACATCCCGTTTACTGCCCGATTGACCTTTGCCGTTACCAACAATGAGGCCGAATACGAAGCTTGTATAATGGGGCTTGAAGAAGCCATTGACTTGCGAATCAAGAATTTAGACGTATACGGGGACTCAGCTCTGGTAGTGAATCAGATCAAAGGGGAATGGGAGACACGGCAGCCTAATTTGATACATTACATGAATTATGCAAGGAGATTGTTGCCTTTCTTCGACAAGGTTGAATTGCATCACGTACCGCGGGCAGAAAATCAAATGGCTGACGCCCTTGCCACTTTGTCTTCCATGTACAAGGTCAACTTCTGGAACGAAGCTCCCCAAATCACTATCTCTCGGTTGGACAGGCCGGCTTATGTATTTGCTATCGATGAAGCATCTGACGACAAACCGTGGTATTTCGATATCCTTAGATTCCTGAAGAATAAAGAGTATCCTGCTGGGGCATCCAGTCAAGATCAGAAGACTCTCAGGAGATTAGCGGGTAATTTCTATTTGAACCCGGATGGCGTCTTGTACAGAAGAAACCACGATTTGGTGTTGTTGCGTTGTGTAGACGAGAAAGAGGCAAAGCTTCTCATGGAGGAAATTCACGAAGGTGCCTTTGGTACGCATGCTGGTGGGCATGCTATGACGAGAAAACTGCTGCGGGCAGATTATTTTTGGCTGACGATGGAAACTGATTGTTTCAAGTTCGCGAGGAAGTGCCACAAATGCCAAATCTATGCTGACAAGATACACGTGCCTCCGAGTCCTCTAAATGTGATGTCATCTCCATGGCCATTCTCGATGTGGGGAATCGATATGATTGGAAAGATCGAGCCGACGGCTTCTAACGGGCATCGGTTCATCCTAGTAGCAATCGATTATTTCACCAAGTGGGTGGAAGCGGCGTCTTACGCAAATGTAACGAAGCAAGTGGTGGCTAGATTCATCAAAAGAGATATCATTTGCCGATATGGGATCCCCGAGCGGATAATCACGGATAATGGTTCAAATCTGAACAACAAAATGATGAAGGAGCTCTGTCAGAATTTCAAGATCGAACATCACAACTCCTCCCCTTACCGACCCAAGATGAATGGCGCTGTTGAGGCGGCCAATAAGAATATCAAGAAGATCGTTCAGAAAATGGTGGTGACCTATAAGGATTGGCATGAAATGCTACCTTTTGCTTTGCACGGTTATCGTACGACGGTACGCACATCAACCGGGGCAACTCCGTTCTCGTTGGTATACGGGATGGAAGCGGTATTACCATTGGAAGTTGAGATCCCTTCTCTGAGGGTATTGCGAGACGTTCAGCTGGACGAGGCAGAATGGGTAACAAATAGATTGAACCAACTGAGCTTAATGGATGAGAAGAGGCTAGCTTCCCTAGCATACGGTCGTTTGTACCAAAGACGAATGAAGAAAGCGTACGACAAGAAGATACTTCCGCGGAGCTTTCAGACGGGCGACCTTGTGCTGAAAAGGATTCTCCCGCCGCAAGCAGATCACAGGGGCAAGTGGACCCCCAACTACGAAGGGCCATACGTCGTTAGTAAAGTCTTTTCAGGAGGAGCTTTATTGTTGTCCACCATGGACGGAGAAGACTTCACATCACCTGTGAATTCGGACGCAGTTAAAAAATACTTTGCTTAAAATAGACCCGCTGGACAAAAAAAGAGAGTCCAGGCAAAAATGGGGCATCCTGGCGAACCAGAAACAGAATGAAAGGTTCGGGCAAAAGTTAGGGATAAAATTGAAAAAATGTACACCCGCGAAGTTGAAAACCTACACTGGGCGGCTTCGGCAAAAAAGGGTATCCCGGTGAACTGAAAACCTGCAAAGGGCGGTTCACGCAAAAGTTAGGGATTTGAAAAGCAAATGACTGCGGTCCGAATTTGATATTGCAATGAGCGTCAATGCGGGAGAATATATTTGAGGAGCCAGTTATTGGATACAATCTCTTCAGAAGTGGGGATACCGGGAAAGCATTAGAGTCGGACGAGTCATGGGAGGATCAGTTCGTGGTGTTCATCTGCATCCTGTTGCCGACATGTGTACAAAATTTAAGTTGTCAATATTCATGCTTCTTGTGCATACTTGCATACTTATGTATTTGCTTTGCGTAGCTTCCTCTTTTCAGGAGTTACATCCCGTGTACAAAAACTCCGCCCATTCAGGGGCCCAATCAATGAAAATGTGTTATTCAGTACTTGACGCCGGTTCTTTACTGTTTTGTGCATGATAAAACGCCTAAGTTTAGTGAAGCTAGCATGAGTATAACATCACTGGCCCTTGCCAACAATTGTTAAAGCTTTGAATTAACTGAGTGTAACGTCACTAACCTGAATTGATTTGATTGCATAGGCTTGTCGTGTCTTGTTTGTGTTGTTGCAGGTTTCGTAACCATACGAAGGAGGTGATCAAAAGATTGCGATAACGAAAGACTCAGTCTTCACGCAGGTCATGCGTGTTCTTCCTGAAGAAGGATAGAATTTCCCAGCTAGCCGTAGCTTACTCGAAGGGAGCAGAAAAGTTATTCGTCCTCAGCAGAGTTTGGCGATTCCAAGATCACAAGGTTGTATTCAGACAGGTTCATCTTTCCCCGCAGGGTCATGCACTCTCCCCAGTGGAGTCAGTTATTTTTTCCCAAGAGAAGTCCCATCCCCAGCGGAGTTCTCTATTCAGCAAGTGTTCATTCCTTCCAGTGGAACTCGAAGATCAAGACTCTCCCAAGCAGAGTTGATGGTGGTACCTGTCATTTATTTTGTCAGGGATACTGTGTAATATCAGTTCACGTTCCAGCAGAAAGTCCGATCGTACTATGCACATCTGCTATTCCCCAGCAAAGTTATGTTCCCCAGCAGGGGGTTACCTCAACAAGGCGTTTGGTTCGAGTTCCTAATTTCCCAGCAGGGTTGACTTCACCCTTCCAGCATTTATTTTGTTGGAATAATTCTGTAGCATCTGGCTATCCCCGGCGGAGTCGGCATTATCCTTCCAGCATTTATTTTGCTGAAGCAGTTTCTGTACTCTAGCAGTTCAGGTGGAGAGAGTTCTTGCTCAAATGAACAATCAAACACTCAAGATCTCGGCATGAGATATTCAATGATAATGTCAGTTTCGGCAGTATTCCCCGCAGAGTTACCAGGATAAGTTTCTCTTTATTCCCAGGCAGAATTAGTTGTCATCAGGGGTTCCATGAATCAGAATTGCAGAGGCCACCGCCGGTTATCAGGGCAGGCGTCCGATAGTTTGGTTTCCAGACATCCTCAGTAGAGTCCGCCTCAAAGTCGCTGTCACGTCAGTGCTAAGAAGTTTGTGGGTGAGGATCATTCGAGAACTAAGTCCTGACGTGGACAATTTATTCCTATATTGACGGGTTTTCTTCAGAAGTGGGCGTCCTAACGTGGACAAGTTCATTTCCCCGGGTTGGTGAAGTGTGGTAGTCCTATCATGGGCAGATTCGGTTTCTCGAAATTAGTGGAATGGGAGGTCATGACGTTGACAAAAGTAATTACCCTTTGTGTTGGTGCCCTGACGTGGACAGATCAGACCAGGGTGTGAGTCCTTGCGTGGACAAGTCTTATTTCCTCAGCGGGTCGAAGGTGCCTGAGTCCTAACGGGGACAAATCAAGACGAGATCAGTGTCCTGACGTGGACAAATCAAAAGAGGTGATTCCTAGCGCGGAAAGAGTGGAGTCCTTACGTGGACAGATTAAGATGGCATCCCTTACGGGAAAAATGTAGTCCTGACGCGGACAAATCGGAAAGAAGTTGGTATTCCTTACGTGGAAAAATCAGAGTCCTTACGTGGACATATCAAGAGCATCCCTTACGTGGAAAAAGATAGTTTCCTTACGTGGAAATGACAGCATTCCTGACGTGGAAAGATTAGGGTCCTTGCGCGGACATATCAAGAAATGGATTATTCCTGACGTGGAAGAATTTAGTCCTGACGCGGACAGATCAAAGAAGTTATTCCTAATGTGGAAGAAGAAGATTTACTCCTTACGTGGAAAAATTGGGTTCCTTACGTGGACAGATTCAAGAAAAGTTGATTCCTGACGTGGAAGAATGATGTACTCCTTACGTGGAAAGTTGAGTCCTGACGTGGACAGGTTCAGAGCCAAAGTTGGATTCCTTACGTGGAAAGATTGGAGTCCTTACGTGGACAGATACAGAAGAGATGATTCCTAACGTGGACAGGTGTTACTCCTAACGTGGAAGAGTTTTATTCCTAACATGGACGATTCAGTTTATGGAAACGCAGACGAATTATCGCCAGCGGAGTTGCCGAGATTTTTCTGGGTTAACAGCAGGTGGAGTCCTAACGTGGACAGGTTCTAGTTGAGAGTTCTTCGTATTGATGACAGACAGAGTCCTAACGTGGACAAGCAAACGATCTGTTATGACAGAATCCTCTTCGGAACGATGAAGACAATCCCCAGCACGGTCGCACGAGATCAGTGGGTTGCCGTAACAGTTAAATTCAGTTGATGAATATTGTTCCCCAAGCAGGAGCGCAATTTAGTTTTGCGGTTGGCAAATTTCTGGTTTCACTAGTATTCAACCGTCCAGCACCGCGAATGTCTGAAGGCTCCGGGCTCTTCACCCAATCGGGTCCAAGTCGCTTGAATAGGGGCAGCTGTTGCACCCTAAAATTTGCCCAACCTTATTCCTTGGGTTTATGTTTTAATATCATTAGCATTTGCATATAGAGTCATGTGCATAGACTAATCATCTGCATAGCATAAGCATAGCAAGTCATACAACAGGGGGACCAATCATTATTCTCATCTCTAGAAGCCTATCAAGAGGTTATTATCCCAATTCAATCTTATTCAAGTCATCAGGAAAGAATTTGAAAGCAAAGAGCTCAGCAGATCAAGCCTTGAGTCCATCTCCTAGCTGAGGGTGTCTGAGGGTCAACAAGAGGGTTGTGAGCTGTGAGTTGAAGGCATGGAGAGTATCTAGGCATTATGAGGGACTTATAAAGTCATTTGGAGAAGGAGACAAGTCATTGATGAGAGCACAAGAGCTATAGCTGAAGGCAGTCAACTAGGGTTTCATCTGGGTCAACCCTAGGTCAACCCTAGGTCAATTGACTGATTTAAGGGGCATTCAAGTCAAGTGGAGAGATGTGGGGTTCATCATTGGACATATAAAGAAGGATATGGAGATATGCCAAGAAGAATTCAAGAGAAATCAAGGAGAAGAGGAGTTTCTAAATTAGGGTTTCTGTGTAAAATCCCCTAGTTTAGGTCAAATTTCCAAGCAAGATAAGTCAAAATGCTAGCTTCAAATGGCTTCTTGGCCAACATGAAACTTGTAGAGGATCTCAATACCTTTAATTTGAGTGGTGGAAGACATCAAGGAGATTTGTAGAACTCAAGTTATGGTCCTTGCAAGTTACAGGTCATCTGAGGTATCTGAAATTTTGTCTGTGAAAGTGACTTGACTTCCAAGCTAGTTTTTTCCCCCAAGGAGATTTCAAATGAATTCTTGGTCAACATAAGAATTGTTCCTCATTGTCTTAGCTTTCTAGAATGGTATAGTATGCCTTCATATGATGTGTGGAACTCAACTTATGGCCTTGGCAAGCGAAGGGTATTTTGGGCATTTGTGAATTACAGGTCATTTTAACCTATGTCCAAAACTCATACAAGGAGGCCTCAAATGGAAAAACTTGCAACATCAAACTTGCTCCAAATGACATTTTGAGTCTAGAAAGAAGGTCACAAATTGTTGGAAAAGCTCATAACATGAAGTTGCATGATTGGTCCAAATTTGAACTAAAATGGCTTATAATTTGAATAAAGTCAAAATGAAAAATGGTTTGGGAGATTTATAAGTCCAAATGGAGACTTCCAATATATGATTTTGAATGGAAAAGACATTCTAAGAACAATGGTTCAAGCACTTTTTTGAGTTTAGAAGGAAAAAGAAAAGTTATCCATGGTTACTTGTATGTGAAGAAACATAACCAAGATCAACCAATTTGGAATGCAAGGGAATGTGGCAAGATGGTTCTAGAAAGTTCATGTGAGCCCTATATATTCATGAGATCAGAATTGAGCAAGGGTTGGATTCATTTTTCACAAAAATCTCACAAATTCTCTCATTCTTTCTCATTGCAATTTCACTTCAATCTCACAAAATCTTCATCAATTTTCATCAACATTGATCCTCCTGCATTCAATCATCATCCTGGATCAGAATTGAATCAAAGATTTGGTGGTTAGAGCTCAATTTTGTGCACTTCCATCAAGAACACACAAATTGCAATTTCCATTGGACAGCAAGATCCAAGCCAAGTTTCATCCAAATATTGCAAACAGAATCAAGTATATCAAGAATGGACCAAGATTGAAGCATACAAGAGCCTGGATCCACGTGATTACTCAGCCTCCATTAAAGCTTGCTCAAGGTGCAAATCTTTCTAACTTATTCAATCTAGGGAGATTTAGGTAGTTTTACTAGTATATTCATGGTCTATGATGTTAGGAGGTTAGTTTAGATGAATTTGAGGCTGAATAGAGACAATTCATAGCAGGTGCACCAAACTGTTTGGATCAAGAATTCGTAGGATCTTGCATGATAACCTTAGCTTGTTAGTTTAGGATGATCACCATTATGCATAGAGTAGATTAGTATAGGTTTGGTTGAGAATTATTGTGATGCATCTCAGTGTATTTTCATGGAGCCAGAGATTGTTGCGCTCGGTTTTATTGATTGGTTGGGTTTTAATGCAAACAAAGACCATAGACGTATAGAGGGAGAGATTCTGAGTAAGTTTCATGTTTGTATCGTGTTGATCCATGGACTGTAGAGTGAGAACAGATTGGTGGAATTGTACTCGTGCATGTGCTTTCATGGCAGAAACCCTAAGTGTTCATGAACCAAGGAAGAAGAAGAAATCATGGCCGTCCGTTTTGTGTTAGACCATTGACCTGAGGAGCCATCGTGTGGCTGGAATTCAAGCTGAATTTTGGAGGGAGAGGCGTTGGTGCCCTAAACGCACCGTTTCATTAATTGAAACGGGCGGGCCTGAGTGTTAGTGATATCCCCACCCCCCATTAGTGAGCCCAATTCCATTTGAACGTGAATCCTATGCTATTTTCACCCCCAGCTTGTTTTTTTTATTTTCTTTAATGCTGACTTCGTTCTGGGCTTAGTAAACTTGCTACGCGCACCCCACCATTGTTGGCCCATCCTGGTATGAACTGAGCGCGTTTGCTTATTGAACCCCCCTGGTTATTTCTTTCTTTATTATTATTTTCTTTTTTTCATTTTTTCATTCATTTTAAAAAATTCATAATAAATAGATAAAAAATCATTTTTAATCCATTCTTTTTACATCATTTTCATTAGAATGTGTAGAAAATTGTCATTAAATAAAATTGCATTTTTATTTTTATTTGATATTTTTTCCATATTTTCTAAATAAATGTCATTTTAAATAGTTTCATTTCATGCATGATTTTATTAATTTTTGTTCTATTAAATGCTTTCATATTTTTTGTTCATTCTTTTTAGGTTGTTTAGATGAGATATTGAACTTGTAGAAACAATTTAATTCCCATTTTTAGAAATTAATTTTAGGTGCTTAATGTAGGCTTGAACAACTTGAACAAATTAGGGTTTTTTAGGTGATGACTTAGGAAGTTTGATTTCATTTCCCTTAGGACTTAGGGTTTGAATAGATTAGTTATGGGACTATAGGGGCTATGGGTAGTTATTAGATCCCTTAGAGAAAAGTCAGGATTCCCCTACTGCTATTAATACTCTGTGTATATCTGATTGTCTGGTGTGGTGTGCCCTCTGGGGATTATTGCTTGCTTGCTTGGGTATTGGGATTGTCTGGGGACTTGGGAGAGCTGAAGACTTGAGGAGATGAAGACCATTGGAGATCCAGAGATTGAAGATCAACTGCCAGAGTTGGAGAGGAGGTTCTTGCTAGCAGCTGCTGAGGAGACTAGGGTTTAGGAGCTAGGCAGAGCTCTAGATTAGAAAGCTTGTTTCTCAAACATGGAATGCCTTGTCTGCATCCATCCTTTCTCTATGATTCAAAGTCTCTTTCAAATATCCACCTCCTTCCTTTGGAAGGATCAGTGAATGTATTTGGAAGATAGAACTTTTGAGAGAAACCTGTCTGTATAATGTTAACAGTTAATGAGCCACCCTTGGTAGGCAATTTACTGTTTAATATTCCTCTCCTCTTGTTGATTGATGTTCATCCCTGAAGATTGGAGACATGAAGAAAAGCCATTGCAGAGGGAAGACAGATGATCAAAGTCCTTGCCTGAAGGTCATGAAGATGGAGATTAATGCTTGGTGAAGCCTGTAACTGAGTGGAGATTACTTGAAGCCAGATGTTGATTCAGAGCTGCTGATCCTGTTTCTTTTGCTGGTGTATTTCATTGTTGATGTATTGATTGGTTTTCCGGACTGTATTGTTTGTTGTTTACCCTGTTGGGTTGAAAGTGAAGTCTGTTCACTTTTGCCTATTGTTTTCTAGGTTCGAGGTTGAGTGGGACTCCCTTGCCTCGCTTGTACTGTTGCATCCATGCATTTTACCGCTTTATTATATCTGTTTTTGTTTCTGTTTCTGCCTATCCCGTAGGATCTCTGTTTCTCTCTGTGCCGGAGAGGAGCATGATAGACACTAGGTCTTAACCCATGCATGATAACATTAGGTTAGATTGATTCCCTTCGCAACCGTAGGTTAGAGTTCTGTCTCTTCTTTCTCAAAACAAACAGAAAAACACATAAAAATTTCAAACACAATAAAAGACACTTCTTCCGTAAAAGAATGTAAACTCATCAAAACGTCATTTTTGTCCTCTTGGACCAGTAATCAGGAAAACCTTTTTCAGAAGGAATAAAATCAATCAAGACAGACTTGTGTCGTACGTGGCCCGAACTACGTTTGTTCTGATCTTTCATGCTGTATGAAAGTACGTAGGCATAGGATGCGATATCCTAGCGAGCAACCTTCCCCTCCTTTCCCGTAGGTAGGCGAACTACGTTGACTCTGATTTCTCGTTCCAGACGGGAATACGTAGGCATAAAGTGCGATACTTTGCCGAGTCATTTTTATTTTTCATTTTCTTTTTCACCCTCGACCCATAGTTTAGATAGAATAACAATTCATACCCGAAAACAAGCGTGGATCCCGTCGAGTACGACGGACGTGAGGGGTGCTAATACCTTCCCCTTGCGTAACCGACTCCCGAATCCAGGTTTTGGTTGCGACGACCATACCTTTCCCATGTTGTGCGAGGTTTACTCTGAGCGTTTCCTTTCCCTCCCGTGGGATAAATAACGCACGGTGGCGACTCTTCTGTTCAGCCGGCGCCGATTTTCGCAGTAGCGACACCTTGTCTGCGTAAATTTGGCACTTGTGGCATGACTGGACATGGAGACAACAATCTGTTTCCATCGTCATCCAATAGTATCCCGCCCTCAAAATCTTTTTAACCATAGTATGACCACTAGCATGCGTCCCAAAAGATCCTTCATGCATTTCATTTATGATACGTTCTGCTTCGTGTTTATCCACGCATCTGAGTAGAACCGAATCGTAATTCCGCTTGTATAACACGTCACCACTGAGGAAGAACTTTGAGGAGAGCTTTCTGAGATACTTCTTGTCAGTGATAGTTATGCCTTCTGGATATTCTTGTGCCTCTAGATATCGCTTGATATCATAGAACCAAGGATGATTATCAATTTTAGCTTCTTCCCCATCGGCCGCTAGGCAATAAGCGGGTTCGTCCAGATATTCCAAACGGATGGATGGCGCCTCATTCTCCCACTTGACTTGAAACATAGATGCTAGTGTTGCTAGAGCGTCAGCCAACTGATTTTCTCCTCTGGGAATGTGATGGAAAGTGATCTCATCAAAGTACGGGATTAGCTTCAAGACATGATCTTTGTAAGGAATTAACTTGAGGTCTAGTGTTTCATACTCCCCTTTAATCTGGCATATGACAAGCGCGGAATCTCCATAGACTTCTAGAATCTTGATTCTATTATCAATAGCAGCTTCAATTCCGAAAATGCAAGCTTCATATTCGGCCATGTTGTTAGTACATTTGAAGCATAATCTGGCGGTGAATGGCAAGTGAAAGCCAGTTGGAGAAGTGATGATTACCCCAATTCCACAACCTTTGGCATTTGCGGCACCATCGAACACGAGCGTCCATCGCGACCCTAGTTCGGGTCCATCATCCGGGCCTGGCGTGGCATAATCTCTGGCAAACATGATGTCTTCATCGGGGAAATCGAAGCGCATGGACTGGTAGTTGTCCATAGGTTGGTGGGCAAGGTATTCAGAGAGTACACTTCCTTTGATAGCTTTTTGCATAACATACTGGATGTCATACTCTGTTAACACCATTTGCCAACGAGCTACTCGCCCGGTGAGAGCAGGCTTCTCAAATATGTATTTGACAGGATCCATCTTGGAGATCAACAAAGTCGTATGGGTGAGCATATATTGCCTCAAGCGTTTTGCTGCCCAAGCCAATGCGCAACATGTCTTCTCGAGCATTGAATATCTCGTTTCACAGTCATTAAACTTCTTGCTAAGGTAATAGATTGCACACTCTTTCCTGCCGGTTTCATCGTGTTGTCCCAGCACGCATCCCATGGATCCTCTAGCACAGTCAGGTACATGATCAGGGGTCGTCCGGGTACTGGAGGCATCAAGATCGGCGGTTCTTGTAGGTATTCCTTTATCTTCTCAAAGGCTTTCTGACAATTATCGTTCCATACCACGGCTTGATCCTTTCGAAGTAATTTGAAGATGGGTTCACAAGTGGCCGTTAGATGAGATATGAACCTGGCTATATAGTTCAACCTCCCAAGGAACCCTCGGACTTCTTTTTCAGTTTTGGGTGCCGGCATCTCTTGGATAGCTTTGACTTTATCCGGATCGACTTCAATCCCTTTCTGGCTCACAATAAAACCTAGCAATTTACCGGATCTTACACCAAAAGTGCATTTGTTGGGATTTAGTCTCAGCTGGAATTTCCTTAACCGGGCGAATAGCTTTCCCAAGTGGATGAGGTGCTCTTCCTCATTCTGGGATTTCGCAATCATATCGTCTACATAACACTCAATCTCTTTATGTATCATGTCATGGAAAAGAGTGACCATTGCTCGCTGATATGTTGCGCCTGCGTTCTTAAGTCTAAATGGCATGACCTTGTAACAGAAAGTTCCCCATGGAGTGATGAAAGTCGTCTTTTCCATATCTTCGGGCGCCATCTTAATCTGGTTATATCCAGAAAAGCCATCCATAAATGAGAAGACAGAAAATTGGGCCGTGTTGTCTACTAGCACATCAATGTGTGGGAAAGGGAAGTCATCTTTCGGACTCGCTCTATTGAGGTCTCTATAATCTACACACATTCGCACCTTCCCATCCTTTTTAGGTACTGGGACAATATTCGCTATCCATTGTGGATAGTTGGATACTGCCAGAAAACCAGCGTCTAATTGCTTTTGTACTTCCTCTTTGATCTTGAAGGACATCTCGGGCTTTGTTCTCCTCAACTTTTGCTTCACCGGCGGGCAGCCTTCCTTGAGAGGTAATTTGTGCATCACAATCTCTTCATCTAGACCGGGCATATCTTTGTAAGACCAAGCAAATACATCAACATACTCTTGAAGCAATATTATCAGTTTTGACTTAATCTCTGACTCCAAAGCTGCGCCTATCTTGATTTCTTTGGCATCCTCTTCAGTTCCCATGTTGATGACTTCGACCTCTTCTTGGTAGGGCTGAATGACCTTTGACTCCTGCTTCAATAGTCTAGCTAGCTCTTCTGGGAGATCACAATCTTCCTCGCAGTCTTCGTCGGCTTGGTAGATCGGGTTATCAAAGTCATATTGGACCATAACGGGGTCGTTATTGACAGGAGCAAGGGAAGATCTGCACGAATGGATGACTTCATGCTTTATTATTTTTTATTATTTTTAGAAAAGGTTGACAGAAAAAAGGAAAATAAAACAAAACATTGTCTTTCAAAGATAATTTTATGTGCAAAAAGTAAAAATGAAAGAAAGAGAGCGTAATTGGATGCGAAAGTTTATTTATTGATGATAAGTTATGCTTGAAAAGCAAAAGGCCCTACAACATGATCCATATGCCTTGGGTAGAGCATATGATTTTTTTTAGATAAAATAAAAGGGAATTACTCGTCTACTAGAGTAACTTCGGGGATTTCAACGACTCTCCAATTGTTCAAAGTTTGATTAGGCGCCCTAGGATACACCATACACAACTCTTCATGATCTTCGGCTTCAGTTTCCAAAAACATGACTTGACCATCGACAAGGTGGCCTCCACTAGTAAAAACCAACGGAGTTACAAGCTCTTTGCCCTTATCAGTTGCATTCTTCTGCTTGTAGCCTAGACCAGCTCCATTTTTGTTGACGGGCAATTCCAACACCCTGCCCCATCCTCGCGGATGTCCTTCCTCTATCACCGTCCTCGCGTCCTTCCAAGTCACTATTGAAGATGTCGGCTTTTCGTAAATCATTTCAACATTGATCACTTCAAAAGCTTGAAACGGTGTCTCATGCACTTCATTTCCTACTTCCACATAGCGGAAAGAAGCAAGATGGCTCACGAGAACATCTTCCTCACCCTCAATGATGACCATCTGGTTGTTAATCATAAATTTGATCTTTTGATGCAAGGTTGAAGTTACAGCGCCTGCGGAATGAATCCACGGACGACCAAGAAGGCAACTGTAAGCAGGGTATATATCCATTACGTAAAATGTAATGATGAAAGTATGAGGTCCAATCTTGATCGGGAGATCAACCTCGCCTACCACAGTTCTCTTAGCTCCATCAAAAGCTTTTACAATAGTTTGACTTGGCTTCATCACAAGTCCTTTAATTGACAGCTTACACAACGAGCTTTTTGGTAACACATTCAACGATGATCCAGTGTCGACGAGCACCCTAGAGAAAACAACATCCACACATTCGATAGTAATGTGCAAGGCCTTGTTATGATTTTTACCTTCGGGAGGTAATTCACTATCATTAAAGCTCAAAATATGACCTGATGCAATATTTCCCACCACTTCTTCAAACTGTACTACCGATATCTCCTCTGGCACATGAGCTGCCTTCAAGAATTTTAGCAGTGCTTCTTGATGGGCCTTTGAACACATTAACAATGACAGCATGGATATCTTCGAGGGCGTCTGATTGAGCTGATCAATCACTTTGTAATCGCTTTTCTGAATGATTCTTAGAAACTCCTCCGCTTCATCATTTGGGATGCCTTTCTGTTTAGATGACTGCCCCTGTTCATTGGTGCTTGGTGCGGCAGTACCTTTCCTTGTGTTGTCACTGCTATTGACAGGAGGTGCAGTCGGAGCGAAGATTCGACCACTTCTAGTGACGCCTCCGGTTCCCACGATGTTCTCTACAGTCTTCTTTTCTTCCAATACATCTTCTTCTGCCACCTTCTGTCCATTGAGAAAAACAGCTTCATCGTATAACCAAGGTACAACTTTAGTGCTCTTGTACGGAAACGGAGATGGGGTCGAAATGACAAGCTGGTTCATTGATGGTGGAGACATAGGTATCTTAACTGGATCATACGGGATCTGCAGTGGGATAGAAGTATGTCCATACATGTTGTCCCATTCTTCCTCATCGCATGGTATGGTCAATGGTGTGCGGTTCGAATTGTCAACTGGGATCCAAAGCTCATATCCATCATCATATGGTATCTCCAATGTTTCGAACGGAATTTCAAGAGTAGCAACTTCCTCAATCTTTGATAGTTGTTCTGCTACTAATACACCCTGCTCAATCAGGCTTTGTATGCCCTTCTTCAGCTCAGCGCATCCTTGAGATCCGTCCATGCAAACATGGCAATTAGTTGGACATCCTGGGTAAATGTTTTTCAACAAGAGTTGCTCCTTAATAGTGGAAAGTGGGGTCCTCAATTTCTCAATATCCGAAATTAATCGGATCCCCTTAGAGCCTTCAATCATGTTTGTTGAGTGGTGAGGTGGCATTGGATTAGATTTGATGTTCGGAGTATTTCGGGTAAAGTTTATCGCTTTTGAATCGATAAGATTTTGCACAATGTATTTTAAAGCCTTACAATTCTCAATGCTATGGCCTGGGGCGCCAGAGTGGAATTCACATCTCGCATTTACATCGTAGCCGTAGGGGAGAACAGCCGGAGGGTCTTTCATTTCCCTAAGTTGAACGAGACCTGCTTTCAACAAGAACGGAAGCAATTTGGCGTAAGTGGACGGAATTGGATCAAGCCTCCTTTCTAGCTTTCTCTGCCCTTGATACTGATTTTGTTTTGGTTGATAGGGTTGTTGTTGTCGATTTTGCTGAGGCGCAGGCTGATTTGCCGGAATAGAAAGTGGTTGCTGTGGAGCAATGGCAGCAATGTGGTGATAACCTTGGTGGGTTCTCCCTCCATTGGTGAACACTGCACTAGCTTCGCCTTCCCTTTTCTTAACGAAACCCTGATAAGGCTTCTTGACCCCGCTTGCAGATCCGCCTGCATTCTGAATTTTTCCCGCCTTCATGAAACTCTCTAATCTCTCTCCAGCCATGACAAGTTCAGAAAACACCGTGGAGGTTGAGGATGCTAACCGCTCAAAGATCGGTCCTTGTAGCGTGCCCATGAATAGGTCTTTCAGTTCTTTCTCCATCAGCGGAGGTTGTACCCTTGCAGCTACTCCCCTCCATCTCTGCGCGAAGTCTTTAAAACACTCATTCGGCTTCTGAGTCAAATTCTGAAGCTGCATACGATTCGGAGCCATGTCAGTATTATACTGATAATGCTTCACGAAAGCGTCTGCTAACTCTTTCCAGCTTCTCACGTTGGATCGTTCAAGGTGCATATACCATTCTAGGGACGCCTCTGTTAAGCTATCTTGAAAGAAATGGATTAGTAGCTTCTCGTCATCAGAATAGGCGGCCATCTTCCTACAGTAAGACCTTATGTGGGTCTTAGGACAACTGTTACCCTTGTACTTCTCGAAGGTTGGAATTACAAACTTCGGAGGTATCTTAACTCCGGGTACAAGACATATTTCAGCAGCATCCAGTCCCAAAACATCGGGGCCTTGCAATGCCCTTACCACCTCTTGTAAGGCCTTGAACTTTTTCTCCAACTCAGCAGTTTGGGGTGCACATGCTTCAGCTGAATTCTCATAGAAGCCTTCATGTTCATCATACTGGACTGGTATTGGGATCGCAGTGCCATGAGGTTGAGTAGTACCGACTGGCGGAGGGACGGTGTTGATAGGTACGGCGCCGACAGAAGTAGGAATTGCCCCAACAGGGGTTGGGGTGGCCTCAACAGGAATTGGAATTGCACCACTTGCATTGGGAATTGCACCAGCCAAAGTTTGATTAGCGCTCCTCTCTGCTGCTTGCCTCATCTCCTCTTGACTCCTGGCCATATTCTGAATCACCTCCATGAGTTGATTCATCTGCGTTTTCATGCCTAGCATCTCGCTCCTCATAGTAGCCTGGTCTTGCTCTATCTGATCCATGATTCTCTTCTGGCTATTCCTTGTGTTATACCGATGTCATGAAGTCAGCTTGCTTTACTCTTTCTGAAAGGGGTAAGCGGCGTGTAAGGTCGGGTTGTAGGAAATGCAAAAAGAAAAATGCGCAAACGTATGCAAAATGCTCGAGAGACTTTCGAGGCTTGTGATTATCATTGGTATCATAGAATCATGACTGAATAATAAAGAAGTGCACAATTTAGACCAAAAAGCAATCTTTCATTAATTTTTAGAAAAAAATCATACAGACAATTGTTGAATAAGCCGAAACTACAAGTCGTGCTACAAGAAAATAACTGAATAACTAAAATTCTCTCTTTTGGAGACGTTCTTCAAGCTTCTTCGTCTCAAACATGAACCTCCTAACCATCTGGTCGCAGAGCTGGATAAAGTGGTGAACAGAAGGGGGAATATCATTTCCTTCCAAGTCTTGAATGGCGCTTTCCAACCTCCATGGGATATCACGGATCATGAGGTTGCAATGCTCCACCAAATTGTTGTACCTAGCACGACACATATCTAGAGTCGACTGGTAATAACAAATAAAATCCACATGGGTGTCCAACAACTCATTGAGCTGAGCCTCCTTCTCGAGCCACTGCGCACTATCTCTTTGCAAAGCCTCGAAACGATTCCTCCACAGAAGGGTTGTTTCTTGGGCAGTTTCCAATTCTTGACATTTGTTATTCCACATGTCAGACGTGACATATGAATCTTTCAATGCCTCCTCTTTGAGTCTTCGTTCATTTTCCACTAGGGTCAAGGCATTTCTCAGTCGTTCCTCAAGATCCCCAATATCAGCCTCAAGATTCTCTCGTATCTCTTTTTTTTCGGCAGAAGCTACCTCAAAGAAGTGCCATGCCCTATCACAAGAAGCTTTGGTGTCCTTTAAGCGTTGTCGGAGAGTTGTTAATGATGCATCATCCCCTTCGTAACCCTGCTGGTACCTGACTCTCAGATCCGTTTCTAATTTTAGCTTCTTGCTACTCTCAGCTGCTTGATCCTGTTCAAACTCCACCTTTCTTTTGTACTGACTGCTCTCCACATTTGCTTGGTGGACTTCATTCTGAAGGTCCTGGTTCTCCTTAGTCAATTTCTCCACTATTAGCTTCAGTTTTTCATATTCTTCTATGGATACATGAGTGGGAGCAGGAGGTGCTTCTCGCATAGAGAGCTCTAAGGGAAATGGTAACGACCTTTCAGCTACTCTAGCTAGTAACCACCGGTTGTATGGCTCCTTTGCCACACAATTCTTCGCTTTTAACTCCTTCCTCCCCTTTGTATGAATCTTGCCCCAAGCCTTAGCAATCTTCCTGACAAACGCAGGGTCCTCTGATGTGGCTAGCAAAAAGAAACTCTGAACCTTTTCTACTTCGGGCTCGCCCTCCATAGCATAGCCCAACTGACGTAATTCCATGACTGGGTTATAGTTAATACAACCGGCCCTACCGATCAAAGGTACATTACTGAATTCTCCACAACTAAAAATGATTTCCACATCATAGTACTCAGGAGAGTACCAAGCAATATCACTAGCTTCCAGAGACATGATGCGCTGAGACCATTTTAATTCTTTCTTGTTTTCCATGAACGGCCCTTTCTTGGGCAAATGAGAAGCATACCACTTGTATAGTAGGTGAAAGCAGCATTGGATCATTCCCGCCTTCTTTTCACTCCTCCAATGAATAGAGTGATAAACATCGGCAAGGAGTGTAGGGATGGGATTCTTCTGCATGAAGAGAACGATGGCAGTGATGTCTATGAAATTGTCCACATTTGGAAAGAGGACAATCCCATAAATCATTAGAGCAACGCTTATTCCGAACTTTTCCCAATCTTCATCAACCTTGTATTGAGCAGCCTTTTCTAGCAGAAATTTCAATGGAAAACCCTGAACACCCCCTTTACTGGTTAGACCCTCTTTGACTTCCTCTTTGGTCATACGTAGAGTAAGAGCAATGGCAGGAGGTTTTGGTTCTTCTTCCAAGCCTGTGTATATAGGTTGATCCTTAATCTTGATGTTCAAAATGTGAGAATATTCCTCAAGAGTAGGGGCCAACTGATAGTTTTGAAAAGTGAAACATCTGAGAGGTGCATCATAGAACTGAGCCATAGCGAACAAAGCCCAAGTATCGACCCTAGAATGGAGGAGATCAAGCAATTTCCCATACTTCCCCTGAAAGTTGATCTTGATAGCCTTTGGTACGTCAATCAGAATGTCTTGAATTAGTTCCAGCTTTGGTTCTCTAAACTTGATGGAATTTGTGCTTCTCTTTCTTAGGTCAGTCATTGTATTCACCAATACCTGAGATAATCACAGTCTCTTAAGTCCCTTGATATGCGAAAAATGATATGTAATGCAATGTTTTATGAATGCACATGATAAAGGACACAAAGCGAGATCAAGATCACTGGTCCTGCAAAACAACACAAAAAAATATCTCTCCCATCGGGTGGGTCATCTATTGGTTTGTAAGAGGGCATCCCAAAGGCTTTTAAACAAAGTCCCATGCACTAGCCCTCAAAAGTTTTCCATCATAACGACTACTCGTAAGACGGTAATCCCTTCAAAGGATGAACACAGAGTCATGTCTTAGCAACCTTTGGAATAAGGTTCTACAAAGGTCCTCAGAGTCACGGACTCCCACGTCGGAAATAAAGACGTCATTACGACTACACGTAAGACATAATCATTCCAACGGGGTCTCATCTGAGCGGTGGAATTCGATCCAACTTAACGAGTCCTAAGTCTCGCAAATCAGAAAGAACCCACCTCCTATCTTAGTATATACTCGAAAGCTCGGGTAGAAAGCTTTTATCCTTACAAACCATCCAAATAAACCCAACGGTTAGAGAATAAAGCATAAATAAATAAAGCAAGTAAAAACACAAATACGACAAACAAAATAGGCTTGGCCTGCTAGGAGTTGTCCCCAGCAGAGTCGCCAGCTGTCGCTACTCGAAAAATGCATCGCGCAACGACGGGGAGGCGAAAAGAAAGGACAGAAGAGTCGCCACCGAACTTTATTTATCCCGTGAGGGGAAAGGAAAATATCGAGAAAACCTTAAGAAAGAAAATGGATAAGATGGTCTCGCGACCAAGAACGGGTTCGGAAGCCGGTTATGCAAGGGGAAGGTATTAGCACCCCTCGCATCCATCGTACTCGATGGGAACCTTTTGTTTGTCGACGTGTGATTATATTTGCTAAAATATTATGCTATAAAAGTGTGTTCCAAAGGGGGAGAGAGAGAGAGAGAGAGAGAGAGAGAGAGAGAGAGAGAGAGAAAGAGAAAGAGTTAGAAACAGGGAAAGAGAGGTAACGGGGAAGAAGAGAGAAAGAACAGACTCGATAGAACTTCGCAGTCCTAGGCCTACGTATTCTCAATAGGTATGAGAAAGTCAGAGTCGACGTAGTTCGGGGATACGGATATGGGGTGAATGTGCTCGGCAAGGATTGTGGGCCTTGTGCCTACGTATCTTTACTTGAAAAAGTGAAGAATCAGAGCAGCCGTAGTTCGGCCTACGGTGTGCAGGGAAATTCTGGTAGACGATGCTATCGTGCGCATTCTAGCAGTTAGGTGTTTTGCTGCTCGCATGTGAGGAGACTTATGCGTACCTGTTTGCGGTAGAACGGACGTAACATATCCTGTTTGAAAGGTTGGTTTTTGCCATGCAAGGCAAGATATCATGTTTGATTGGTTGAGATTGTTTTTGGGGCGAGATATGTCCTCAGATAGTAACCCCTACGGGTAGTACCCAATTCTTTATCTCAAAGTTTTTGTTATAAAAGGGTGTGGCGAACGAGGCGTCTTCGTATTGAAAGACGAGCGTCGAAACCACCCTCACTACAGTGGGCATCCCTACGCTCGGAGAAGAAGTGGTCTACACCCAATCCTCTCTCTTTAATTCAATGCAAAGAGAACGTCGTTCTCTCATTAAAGATGTTTTTGGTTTTGAATGGTAAGTGCTTTGCGACAGAGAACCCTACGGTAAACGTCAGCACTCGGGATAGGAGAAGGCCTACGCCTAACCACTCCACGACCATTCAAGTTTTGTTGTGACAAGATTTGAAAGTGCACTCGGTCCAGGACCGAGGTTTTAGGTGTGAAAATTATGGAAGGAAGTTGTGAAAGCGAGATGGTGGATAAAGTCGCATCTTCGTATTGAAAGACGAATATCAAGACCACCCTCACTACAGTGGGCATCCCGACATTCGGAGAGGAAGAGGTCTACACCTAATCCTCTCTTTTTAATTCAATACAAAGAAAAATTAGTTTATTATTGCAAGAGTGCTCGGTACGGGACCGAGGTTTTAGGAGGAAAAGTTTAAAAGCGTCTTCGTATTGAAAGACGAGTGTCGAAACCACCCTCACTACAGTGGGCATCCCAACACTCGAAGAGGAAGAAGACTACACTTAATCCTCTCTTTTTTTATTCAATACAAAGATAATTGGATTTTGAAGATAGTTTGACAATGCTTTTTGAATCGAGTTGGGACAAGTGACGAAGAGAGAAAAGAGGTGGTCTCGTCATCGACCCAAACGAAGTGGAAAAAGTCCAATAATAAATAAAGATAAAATCTAAAAGGACGTTCTAAAAGAAAATGAATACGAAATAGATCCTAGAAAATAGTATACATATATAAATTATAAGAACAAACTTCAATATAAAATATATACAAAAGTTATAAAAAAAAAATAAACATTAATAAAACCCTTTTTAAAGAAATAAAAGATGTACATGAAATAAATAACTTAGCAAAAATATAATATACATACATACCAAAACTAAATAAGAAATAAAATAAAAACATATATGTAAAAAAAAACGAGAGGAGGTAGTTATACAAACAATGTATAATCAACTCCCTGACTTATTAACTCAAAACACTAAAATGAAATGAAAACCAAAAGCCCATGAGATTTGGACCGTCATAACTCCACCACCGGATCATGGGGATTAATCGGCAATTTCAACGGATGGCTCAGATTTGTCATCTTCATCGCGCATCAACAGTTCAACCGCAAGCAAAGAGATATGGTTACCTCAGTAGAGTTCACGCGATGAAATCGTCTTCAATCTCTCTGTTGCGTGAACGAAACCTAACAATACTCTCGTTTGGCTTCGATTCACGCTCACCTTACGCCTTTTTTTTTGGCTTCGATTCACGCTCGTTGAACCTTGGTTTGTATCCGATTTGCTTTTCACCTTTGTTTTGCCTAAATCTTCATCTATTCCCTTCTATTCTTTTGACCTGTTTATGGGTGGATTTGGTCTGAAGCAGGATAAAACAGGTAAAGGTTTTTATGGGGTTTTGGTTGAAGATTTTTGAAGCTTGGGGTTGAGGGTGTATGAAGGAAGTTTATAAGACGAGGAATAATGGAGGAGCAAGTTATTAGAAGGAAAGGGTCGGATTCAAAGAAAAAAAGAAATGGACTGGTGATTGTGTTTTCTCAGATGTCAAGGTTGTTGAAGGAGATAGTCTTTGCTGTTGTTGTAGTATGAAGTTTGGGAAGGTGTCTGTTGGAAATGGTAAACGAAAATGAAGAAGATGAGATGCTAGGGTGGTATCTGTTTTAGAGCTTTTCAAAGAAGGTGATGATGAAAGTGGATAATGGCGAGGGGTTTAGAAAGATGAGATGATGTGGTTATTCTGAGTCTCGAAAACGGAAGAAGGTTATCGTTTTTATGATAATGAAGAGGTTCAGTTTGATATAGGTGAAGATGGTGATGAATGAAGTTGGTGAATGGTCTTTGGGCTGCGCAGCCAAGGGTTTTTTTTCTCTGAGCCAATTCCTCTGTTTTTTATAGTGTAGCATTTAGGGTTTCCTCTTTTGTGAATCATGATAGTGTATAATCTCTGTTATCACTTTTGATGCCAAAACTATATTTTTTCTATTTTAGTGAAACTGGCTCTGCTGTCTCATTTTCTTGTCTCCTAATTTGTTTATTTATGCTGACTGTATCCTCCATCTCTTGTCTCATTCTAATAACTGATGAGAAACCATAAAGAGGAGTTTCACTCAACTCCAAACCATTATCACAGCTTGTTGTACTTGTTTGCTTCTCTAGCGTCGCATGTACTACAGCAATTGGCTTTGAATCAGGACCACCTGAATTACTTCCACCTTCACTCTCGTGGTTCATCGCAACAGAAGCCACATTCTTCATCGACTCATTCAAACTAGACTTAACATTTATATCATCATCAACCATCATGGTATTCGGTGTGTTCATCTAAGTTCAGTTTATCGCTTGAAACACTGACGGATTCTCTCTGGTTTTGATGATCAGGTAACTGAGACAAAATCGGTATCATAAAGTTTTCACCATGAGCATTTGCTGCTTGTGAGATGGGTCTTGCTGCTGTCACTAGTTCTGGACCAATTGAAGTTGGAGACGACGCCATTTGTTCCCGTTGGTACTTCTTTTTATGCATCTTGTTGTTGCCATCTGGCGTGAAACTTCCTACTACAATTTGGATAGGACCAGCAGCTGTAAGGAAACCAGCAACAGAAACTCCAATCACCTGGCCATCAGGGCCAGCCAGCGAGACACTCAACCCACCATCGCGAGTTCTTATGCCGCTAGTGTCTGAGACCGTATATGATCCAGACAAAGATAAAAATCTCAAACCGACCCTCATAAGTCAGAATACCAACACCGGAAGAACCAAGTTGACGTAGTGTGACTTTAGAGATAGCTCCATTGGCAGAAAGAATGCATATAGCTCTTGGACTCTTCTGCGCAAATGACAAGATCTTCCCACCAACATCCTCTCCAAAACTGATGGCTGCTCTAACTCTACTACAACAGCATTCAATTACTTTCAAGCAAGCTCCTCAATTTGTCCCGAGCCTCTTCGGACAGAGAGCAAGCTCTGAATCTTCGCCTTTGAGGTGGACATGATTCAACAATGCTTTCAACAGGGGACAGGGAAATAACAATTACAGTAAGATTATCTGTTGTGTGTAGGTTGATGCTAGAGGACCGCAGATTACGCACGGCATCATGGTCATTTGGTGTGGGGTCTGCGTACCTCATTGATGATACAGTCGCTGTTATGGTGCAGGGGTCAGCTTATGGTAAGGTGAATTAAATTTACTGAAGTATTTTATTTCGTTTACCGCTCACGAACTTTGATGTTACGTATCCCCTTTTGCTCCCTATTTTCAGGTTTCGAATTGCGAGCACAGTATGGAAGGACCGACACGTACACGCTAACATGGAGGCTGAAATGCTACAAATTCATGCGCAAGAAAGTGTGTTTGCATGGACTGGTAATTCTGCGTCTCCGTGAGCACAGTGACCAACACCATTGAATGGACGTCTACCGGTACTCAACCACTTGCGACACAACTTTGTTTTCCCTCTGTTAGAATTTGGGCTGTTTAGTGGTTCTGCTGTGTTGTTGGTGATTTGTCGGTACGAAGGTTGGAGTGGCGTGTAGGTGAAGGCTGGTTGATGGCTGTATGCAGGCTATTGTGAGTTGCTTTGTAAATCATGAAGGGTGTGATGATGATTGAGAGTTCGCAGATGCTTTGAGATGAGTTTGAAAGTGGCTGGTCTTGCGTCGCATTTTGACGAAAGGAATGGTGCGAGGTTACTGATGCGAGTGAAGGTGCAGATCCTTCTGATAGCTTTTGTTTTCATTTTTCTTAACAAGTTTGGACTGGGCAAATGTGAGGGTAATGGCCTTTACACGACTTCCCCTCATTGGAGAAGTTGCTTCTCTACCTCTCCCTTCCTTCAATGCCATCATTATATTTCTGATTGTTTTTTGGCTGTTTAGATTCAACATTCGAACATTGTTCATTATGAGAAGATTTGCTCGCTTCTTGCTCTGAGCCATCATCATTGATTAATGCAACATCTATCTCAGTGGCTTTGCTTTCACTCTTTAGCGTTGTCGTTCCCGTTGCAATGTTTCTCTCAATTGACATTAAACTATCTTTGTTACTACTTGAACTGGTACTGTTCTGACTTTCAGCCATATGTTTTTTGGTATCCTTGACAGAAGAAAGTGGTTTTTTTCAGGAGAAAAGGCTGTTAGAGGAGCGAAAGACGGTCCATATTGATCGACGTAAGGTTGCAAATAAGGATGCTTCAACACCTCAGATGCCGTTGGTCGGTGCTCGGGGCTTTTTCTCAACATGCCTTTTATAAGTATTTTCAATGAAGGGGAATAACACGGAGGCAAAGGACCGATAGAGGAACGGTTTATCCTGCTTATCAATCCTGCCATATCAAAAGCTTTAAAGGCGGGGCGATGAGCGGCCATCTCATATACACAACAACCTAATGACCAAATATCAGATTTGAATCCATATGGAATATCTGCAAGAAGTTCAGGACACATGTAATTCGGAGTTCCTACCACCGAAGAAGCCAAATCATCTGCTTTTAGTGTCTTCGCAAGCCCGAAATCTCCGAGGCGGATATCATGATCCTTGGTAAGAAAGATGTTGGAACACTTTAGGTCACGATGCAGAACATAATTTGAATGAAGGTACTCCACCGCCAAAAGTAATTGAGTGAACCATTTGCAGAGTTTCTCCTCAGGAAAGTAAGCGCCGTTTAACTTTTTCATTAGTTCAGCCATGTCTCCACCCTCGCAGTATCCGGTGACAATGCAGACATAGCAGCCTTTCTCAACCCAAGCTTCTTTGAATTCTACAATGTAAGGGTGCTTGATTCTTGCAATAAGAGCCATCTCTTGATGAGCAGATCTTCTGCATCTTTCAGTCTGCCTAGCAAGCCTGATTTTTTTCAACACATATTTCTTTTTCTCAGCCTTGTGATTAACAAGAATAGCAGCACCAAAAGCTCCACGACCGATCTGTTCCATGATCTCATACTGATCCATCTTAGATTCCATTGTTCACACAATTCTCCAAACAAAAACAAACCCAATTTTAGTAACCAATCTCACACCATTTCCCACTTCTCAAAATCGTTACTTTCCACATCAAATTGCTGAAACAAGCTTCCTCTACATTGCTTCTATGAGAATTTTTCTTACTCTGGTATGGTTTTCATTCAACAATGAGCAACAACAATAACATACCCTTGATGAATTTTGTGAAGAATCACAATAAAGTAGGTTGAAAGTTTCAATCTTTATTGCCAATGAATGCTGAGAACAAATCAAGACACAACACAAAAACACAAACACTTTCTCTCTCTTGAATTAAATGAAGAGTTTTTTAGAGAGAGAAGAAGAAGAGGAGGAGGGCCAACATACAAACTTGGTTACCTTTGAGTTTGTCTTTTTATGGTCATTTGCAGGTTATGTTGCAAGCATTGCGTTTTGAAACTTTTACCCAATGGCCCGCGTGGATGTTGTTTTCGGTTATTCTTCTTTTGCTGTATAATGAGGAGGCATTTGTTGCAGGTTACCCTGAATTTTGCAGCGCATAAAAAACAATCTTGGAGCTTGTTCGCGGCTTAACTCTTGGGCTGCAACTCATCCTTTGGAACTTGCATTTGGTATAGCTTGTAGCCTGTATTGTGTGCTTTGAATCATACAGTTGTTGGATGGCATGGTAGTGTGGTTTGACAGGTTGGTTGTCTGTGTTGTTTTTTCATTGCAGGTACAGATGCACAGTGTGGGGGTGATGTAGATTTTACAAACAAAATAAATGGCGATTTTTATTACTTTCTTCACGCCACCGTATTCATACGCTTTCATTGTGATTTCATTTCAGTGCTATTACCAATTGTGGCTATGTTTCGGCTGACAAGTTATTATGTTGCTGCAGTCTTCAGCGGTAATGCGCATTCGTGAAGCGGCGTTTTTTCTTGTACAATCATGGTTCTCATTGCCTTTTGGTGAACCCCCCTTTTGAAGTCATTTTGTTTTGGCAATTATATGAATTGCGGTGGAAAGTACTGATTGGCTGAAACATCCTGGACTGCATCCTCCATGACAGGATTTGGAATGGCCTTCTGTGGATAAACTTGAGGTAGGAGTTGGCTGTATGAAACATGGCTTGTTCCTTATGGTGTCAAAGAAAACGTACATCTTGTGTTGGGAGTGAATTAACAACGACATACGAAGACTTGATGAATTTTAGTTCATACTATTTAATTCATGCTACTTTGCAAACAGGCTGTTGCACCCTAAAATTTGCCCAACCTTATTCACTTGATTTATGTTTCATTATCATTAGCATTTGCATATAGAGTCATGTACATAGACTAACCATCTGCATAGCATAAGCATAGCAAGTCATTCAACAGGGGACCAATCATTATTCTCATCTCCAGAGGCCTATCAAGAGGTTATTATCCCAATTCAATCTCATTCAAGTCATCAGGAAAGAATTTGAAAGCAAAGAGTTCAGCAGATCAAGCCTTGAGTCCATCTCCTAGCTGAGGGCATCTGAGGGTCCACAAGAGGGTTGTGAGCTGTGGATTGAAGGCATGGGGAGTATCTAGACATTATGAGAGGCTTATAAAGTCATTTGGAGAAGGAGACAAGTCATTGATGAGAGCACAAGAGCTACAGTTGAAGACAGTCAACTAGGGTTTCATCTGGGTCAACCCTAGGTCAACCCTAGGCCAATTGACTGATTTAAAGGGGCATTCAAGTCTATTAAGGAGATGTGGGGTTCATCATTGGATATATAAAGAAGGATATGGAGATATGCCAAGGAGAATTCAAGAGAAATCAAGGAGAAGAGGAGTTTCTAAATTAGGGTTTCTGTGTAAAATCCCCTAGTTTAGGTCAAATTTCCAAGCAAGATAAGTCAAAATGCTAGCTTCAAATGGCTTCTTGGCCAACATGGAACTTGTAGAGGATCTCAAGACCTTTAATTTGAGTGGTGGAAGACATCAAGGGGATTTATAGAACTCAAGTTATGGTCCTTGCAAGTTACAGGTCATCTGAGGTATCTGAATTTTTGTCTGTGAAAGTGACTTTACTTCCAAGCTAGTTTTACCCCTCAAGGAGATTTCAAATGAATTCTTGGTCAACATAAGAATTGTTCCTCATTGTCTTAGCTTTCTAGAATGGTATGGCATGCCTTCATATGATGTGTGGAACTCAACTTATGGTCTTGGCAAGCAAAGGGTATTTTGGGCATTTGTGAATTACAGGTCATTTTAACCTATGTCCAAAACTCATACAAGGAGGCCTCAAATGGAAAAACTTACAACATAAAACTTGCTCCAAATGGGATTTTAAGTCTAGAAAGAAGGTCACAAATTGTTGGAAAAGCTCATAACATGAAGTTGCATAATTGGTCAAAATATGAACTAAAATGGCTTATAAAGTGAATAAATTCAAAGTGAAAAATGGTTTGGGAGATTTATGAATCCAAATGGAGACTTCCAATATATTATTTTTGAATGGAAAAGCAATTCTAAGAACAATGGTTCAAACACTTTTTTGAGTTTAGAAGGAAAAAAGAAAGTTATCTTTGGTTACTTGTAATTGAAGAAACACTTCAAAAATGGATCAAAGTTAGAAAGCAAGGGAATGTGCAAGATGGATCTAGAATGTTCATATGAGGTCTATATATTCATGAAATGAGAATTTAGCAAGGGTTAGCTTCATTTTCACCAAGAATTTCCAAAATCCTCTCATTCTTTCTCATTGAAGTTTCATTCCAATCTCACAAATTCTTCACCAAATCATCATCAAAATCAACTTCATTCTATTGATTCATCATCATAGAGTAGAATTCAGTCAAGAACAAGGTGGTTAGGATCCATTTTCGAGCACTTTCTTCATCAACATCAAAATTGAAGTTTCCATTGGGCAGCATAATTCAAGCCAGGAATCCTCAAAGCATTGCATACAGAATCAATCACTAAGTAAAGTGATCAAGATTCAAGCCTTGGAAGCCTCAGATCCTCAATCTTCCATAGCTGTCATCAAGCTTTTGCACCAGGTATGTTTGCTCTGCCACAGCTTGATTCAATTAGGTTAGCACGAATTTATTAGTTTAGACATGATGTAGAAGGTTAGTGGAGCAGTTAGGGTGAATTTGGAGTGGTATAGAGACCATTGTTAGCAGGTGGTAGAAACTGTTAGGGTTTAAATCTCTTAGGTTAGTGCATTAGAATCCTAGCTTGATAGCGCAGGTTAATTACCATTATGCATAGAGTAGATTAGGGTAGGTTTGGTGGAGAATAATCATGGTGCATCTCAGTGTATATCCATGGTGATCAGAATTTGCATCGATCGGGTTGAATGAATTGTTGAGTTTCAGACTGAATTAAAACCATAGGATTGTAGAGGGAAGAATTCTGAGCATTTTTCATGTTCACATCGTGTGGATTGGTTGCCTGTAGAGTGAGAACATAGTGGTGTAAGCTTGCTCGTGCATGAGCATTCATGGTGAAACCCTAAGTTTCAGTTGATCCAAAGGAGGAAGACGAAATCTGGACCCTTCAATTCGCGTTGGACTTTTGACTTAGAAGGCGATCCTATGGCTATTATTTGATTCAGAATCTGGAGGGAAATGGAGTTTGGCCAAAACGCACCGTTTCATTAATTGAAACGGGCGGGCCTGAGTTGATGATGCTAATCCCACCCCCCAATATCAAGCCCAAACCAATCTGAACGTAATATCCCTTCTATTTTCACCCCCTGCGCGTTTTTTTATTTTTTTAATAATTCTGAGTATTGCTGGGCCTTAACCAAAGCGCTAATTGCACCCCCTGTCTGCCTGGCCCAATGGATTTATAACTAGCACGCCTGCTATTCATACCCCCCTCCCTCATTTTAATTCAATTTTATTTCTTAATTCATTTTAATTTTTACCAATTTTCATTAATTCATAACAAATTCATAAAAAATCATTTTTACTTCATTCTTTTTACAATATTTTCTTTAAGATGTCTAGAGTATTTTAGGAAAATAAAATTGCATTTTTATTTTTATTTCATATTTTTCCCATATTTTCTAAATAAATAGCATTTTAAATAGTTTCATTTCATGCATGATTTTGTTAATTTTTGTTCTATTAGATGCTTTAATATTTTTCATCCATTCTTTTTAGGTTGTTTAGTTTAGACATTGAACTTGTAGAAACAATTTAGTTCCATTTTTTAGAAATTAATTTTAGGTGTTTAGTGTATGTGTGAACAACATGGATAAAACTAGGGTTTTAGGTGATGACTTAGGAGATTTGATTCTTTTCCCTTAGGACTTAGGGTTTGACTAGTTTAGTTATGGGACTATAGGGGCTATGGGTAGTTATTAGATCCCTTAGAAAAAGTCAGGATTCCCCTACTGCTATTAATACTGTCTGTATGTCTGATTGACTGGTGAGGTGTGCCCTCTGGGGATTAGTGCTTGCTTGCTTGGGTATTGGGTTTGTCTGGGGCCCTGGGGAAGCTGAAGACTTGAGAAGATGAAGGCCATTGGAGATTCAAAGATTGAAGATCAACTGCCAGAGTTGAGGAGGAGGTTCTTGCTAGCAGCTGCTGAGGAGACTAGGGTTTAGGAGCTAGGCAGAGCTCTAGATTAGAAAGTTTGTTTCTCAAACATGGATTGCCTTGTCTGCATCCATTCTTCTCTGTGATTCAGAGTCTCTCTAAGACACTCACCCCCTTCCTTTGGAAGGCTTGGTGATGGTGTCTATGAGATAGAACTTTTGAGAGAAAATGTCTTTTGTGTTAGAAGCAGTCTGTTCACCACCCTTGGTAGTCAACTGATTGCTTAACACCCAATTCACTCTTGTGACTGATCCCTCATCCTGGAGGTTTGAGCATGAAGAAAAGCCATTGCAGATGGAAGACTGATGATCAAAGCCCTTGCCTGAAGGCCATGAAGATGGAGATTGATGCTTGTTGAAGCCTGTAGCTGATTGGAGATTTCTTGAAGCCAGTTGTTGATTCAGAGCTGCTGATGCTGTTTCTTTTATTGCTGTATTTCATTTGCTGATGTATTGATTGGTTTTCTGGACTGTATTGTTTGCTGTTTACCCTGTTGGGTTGAAAGTGAAGCCTGTTCACTTTCGCCTATTGTTTTCTAGGCTCGAGGTTGAGTGGGACTCCCTTGCCTCGCTTGTGCTGTTGCATCCATGCATTTTACTGTTTTACTGTATATATCTGATATTGTTTCTGTTTCTGCCTATCCCGTAGGATCTCTGTTTCTCTCTGTGCAAGAGAGGAGCATGATAGACACTAGGTCTTAACCCATGCATGATAACATTAGGTTAGTTTGTTTCCCCTCGCAACCGTAGGTTAGAGTTCTGTCTCTTTCTTTCTCAAAACAAACAGAAAAACACATAAAGATTTCAAACACAATAAAAGACACTTCTTTCGTAAAAGAATGTGAACTCATCAAAATGTCATTTTTGTCCGCTTGGACCGCTAATCAGAAAACCTTTTTTCAGAAAGAATAAAATCAACTAAGACAAGCTTGTGTCTTCCGTAGCCCGAACTACGTTTGCTCTGATCTTCCATGCTGTGTGGAAGTACGTAGGCATAGGATGCGATATCCTAGCGAGCAACCTTCCCCTCCTTTCCCGTAGGTAGGCGAACTACGTTGACTCTGATTTCTCGTTCCAGGCGGGAATACGTAGGCATAAAGTGCGATACTTTGCCGAGTCATTTTTATTTTCGTTTTATTTTCTTTTTAACCCCTGACCTATAGTTTAGATAGAGTAATAATCCATACCTGAAAACAAGCGTGGATCCCGTCGAGTACGACGGACGTGAGGGGTGCTAATACCTTCCCCTTGCGTAACCGACTCCCGAATCCAGGTTTTGGTTGCGATGACCATACCTTTCCCGTGTTGTGTGAGGTTTACTCTGAGCGTTTCCTTTCCCTCCCGTGGGATAAATAACGCGCGGTGGCGACTCTTCTGTTCAGCCGGCGCCGATTTTCGCAGTAGCGACAGCTGGCGACTCTGCTGGGGATCCAACGTCCCCTGGCTGCTAAGGACTGCGAGGGTTCTTATGCATTTGGGATCCAACGTCCCTTGAGAGAGTCAATCCTAGCGCTTGTTTTCCCGTCGAGGATTTTGTATGGAGTTATTGTATATTGCTAACCTTGTATTTTCAGCTTTGTATATTGATTATTATTGCTGTATTTGGGGTGTGACGGGTGTTCTGATGTTGAGAGAAGCCGGACCTGGGCTTGAGTGCACCTAGAATTAGAGTAGAAATTAGTGGGCGCCCGCTTGCTTTGCTTGCTTTGGTGTCCCATGAAATCTACACTCAGGCGAGGTTCCTCTGGTTGGCCTCCTGCCCCTTCCTTTGGTTGGCGTGGGTTGCTGGTTAGTTGGATTGTCGACTCTGGGGACCGATCACTTGGAAGTTGGCTGAGTGAGGCCTCTTCAGGAATTGATGATGCCACTCCTTCTGGGAATCGTATCATCAACCCTGAAAGTCTGTGACGCCGACGACCGCATAGGATGCCGTACCTTGTGCCAGTTATAGGGCCACCCACCTGTGAGGGGATTCAGGGTTATGTAGGTAACTAGACCTCCAGACTACCGGTTATTTCTTGATCAGAGATCCTGGTTATTTATGGAGAGTTTTGAGGTCTGTCAGAGACCATTTGGAGATGTGTTCTGAGGTCTGTCAGAGACCAGTTGGAGAGTTCCGAGGTCTACCAGAGACCAGTTGGAGTTATGGTTTGAGGTCTGTCAGAGACCAGTATTGGAGCTTTGTGTTAGGTCTATCTGAGACCAGGGTTTGATGACTTCCGGATGGTCTATCTGAGACCTTTCTTGATTGGGTTTAGGCTATTCAGCTGCAGCTTTGGTCCCTGTTGAATGTTACTTGCATTGCATCCCTGCATATCCATTATCATTTGCATTTCACTAACGTGTGTCTGTGCTGCAGGTGCATTTGCATTTCCCTAGTTCTAGTGCCCAGACTTCTGAGTGTTTGATCATGACTAGCTTAAGGAGAACGGTTGCTTACAAATTGCCTACGCCTGATATTGTTCCTTTACTGGGGTTGATCTCTCTTGCTGATGAGGGTGTTCGTAGGAGTTTCCGGATGAGCTATGGTAGATTATTGAGATTGGTGTGCAAACCTACAGAGGTAGAGTTGGAGGGGCTGTATGCTTTGATGCAATTCTACGACCCTGCTTTGAGGTGCTTTACGTTCTCTGACTTTATTATGGGACCAACCCTGGAGGAATACGCTGAGTATGTTGAGCTGCCCGTGCAGAATCAGGTTCCATTCATTCACTATGGCGCCAAGCCCAAGCCGGAGGAATTGGCAAAAGCCTTGCATGTTGATGCTTCTGAACTTGTGACTACTATTTCCCGTGGAGTTCCAGGCTTCTCATTTCAGTTCTTAGTTGGTAAAGCCCAAGAGTATGCTAAGAGCGGGTGCTGGGTTGCTTTCAATGCTGTGTTGGCCTTGTGCATTTATGGCATAGTACTGTTCCCCAATATACCGGATTTTGTGGACTTTGATGCTTTCTACTTGTTTGCCGCTGGTAATCCTGTACCAACCTTACTCGGAGATCTCTACCACTCACTGCATTATAAGAATGAGAAGGGAAGAGGAAAGAATGTTCACCTGTGCGTGCCCTTGTTGAGTATGTGGTTTGAGAGTCACCTTCCTAAGGGAAGATCTGCTGCAGAGACTACCGTTCCAGTTGGTTGGCCAGAGCGTCTGATGAGGCTATCGTCGGAAGATATGGAGTGGTTTGATCGAGATTTGTTGGGATCTGAGCTCATCTTCAGTTGTTCGGGATACCCTAATGTGCCGCTGATAGGAAGAAAAGGGTGTATCAATTACAACCCTTCTCTATTCACTCGCCAGTTCGGATATGCGCTGAAGAATCCACCTCAGGAGGAGGAAGTACAGGAATCTCTGTACTTCACAGGTGAAGTGAAAGGGGAGTTATTAGCCAAGTTGCAACATGCCTGGACACGTATTAACCGCAAAGGGAAGCCGTTGTTAGGAAAGAATGACTGTCAGGCCTATGCACCTTATAGAGTTTGGATTCAGGAGAGGGCTAGTCAGTTGAGGATGCCGTTTCCAGATGCACCAATTCTTGTTCCCGTTCCGGTAGCCGAGCCAACTACTGTTTCTAGAAAAGTCTATGAGCAAGTTGTGAGAGAAAAGGAAGCCTTAACGAAGATTAATGAAGGGTTAGAGCAGGAGATAGCTCAAATACGCAGTGAGAAAAACAAGGCCGTATATGCTTTCCAACAACAGATCGAGCTGGTAAACAGATTAGGAGCTGAGTTGACCGAGGAAAAGAAAAAGCGTGAACGTCTGGGGCAAGAGTTCAGAAGCTCCCATGACATGCTGGAGGCCAAAAAGAAGGCGCTCGACGCAGCACACCGAGAGATATCTTCTTGCAACAAGACTTGGAATGCTACACTCACCAATAATAAGAAGAGGGAAGATAAGCTGAAGCAGCAAATTTCCGACCTCGAAGAGAAGTTGAAGTCTAGCATCAAGAAGTGTGAGGAGGAAGTGATGACCCGGTATAGTGTCCAGCATGCACTGAACAAGGCAATCAAATCCAGAGATGAAGCAGTGTCTCAGAAGCGAAAGCTAGAAGATTGCTTCGGGGAAGCAACATGGGAAGAAACTGCTGAAGACGTGCGCCGTGTACTTAAGAGGAGAAACCAGCTTGGTGAAGGGCTGCTTGATCAACCAAGTCATCCGGAGACCAAGAAGTTGATAGAGGAGTACCAGACTTTTGGGAGGACCTGATCATTTCACGTAGTTATTTGTATGCTTTATTCGCATAGTGCTGACCATCACCAGGATTGTTGGTTGAGGTCATGCCTTCTTTGTACTCTCAGTGATATTGTACCCTAGGCTTATTGATTCTCTCTGCAATATATGAGGCCTTCTATGATTCAGCTCCGATATTCCTATTGTCAGCACTGTCACTGCACTGGCACCTTCACACTAGAACTGGGGGAATGAACTTCCCTAATGCACAGACACATTGCATTGCATTCATATACATATTGCATTACAGGTAATCTTTGAATGGTGTCTTATTTCCTGCTCTGTACCAGGTACTTAACAGGATTCCAGATCAACATCCGCACCGCTATTCTACACGCTCCAACTGTCGAAAAGTCATGGACCAGATTCAGAACGAGATGCAGGATGTGCGCGAGAAGCTCGCCCTCTTCATGCAAACCATGGAAGCTATAGCAAAAGGGCAAGAGAATTTGCAGGCCATGGTCCAGCCTCTGTTGGCTCGCAACGCTGGTCATGGTAACGAAGATCATCAGTCTGTCCGGGTTGATACTGCTCATGGAGACGGCACTCCCACGCCAGTGGCTCCGCCCGTAATCAATATGACTGCTGCTAACGTCAACAACGCTACCGCTGCTGTGAATGGTAACGTCGGAGTGGGGAATGAAACTGCTGTCCATAATGTTGGGCTGGGTGATGTCAATGTGGGAGATAATCTCGGAGGCAATGGCTTTGTCAATACTGGGTTCGGATTCAACGATCAGGGATTCGACAACACTGGCAAGTATGGCTTTAATGCTCAAGGCTTTGGGCAAGATGGTTATGGTATGGTCAATCAGGGTTACGGAGGCTATGGAAACGGAAACGGTGCTGGATTTATGGCTGTTGGTCCTGTTGGAGGTGTTCAAGGGTACGGCAACAGAGGCCGAGGTCCGGGAATGAATCAGATCAGAGCGGGACGTAATAATGCGTACGATGGGTACGGGGCTGGAAATGGTATGTGGCAAGAGGATCAACAGGAGGACGCCTTCTCTGGAGGAGGTTTTGAAGGGCCGATGGATGATTCTCAAAAGATTAGAATGCTGGAAGAGCAAATGAAGGGAGTCCTAAATCAGAGTGCTGTGGGTTTGGACATGGCAACAATGGGCTTGGTACCTGGCTTGAGGGTGCCCATTAAATTCAAGGCGCCTGCGTTCGACAAGTATAAAGGAGACACATGTCCGAAAGTGCATGTACGAGCTTATTACAGAAAGATGTCTGCATACTCCACTGATGAAAGAATGCTAATGCATTTCTTTCAGGATAGTCTGTCGGGCCCTTCCTTAGAGTGGTACATGGGGTTGGAGCCAACTGATATCAAGACTTGGAAGCAATTAGCGGAGGCATTTGTAGCCCATTACAAGTATAACAGCGACCTGGCGCCCAATAGGGTCCAGTTGGCCGGGCTTTCGCAGAAGAAGGGGGAGAGTTTTAAAGAGTACGCGCAAAGGTGGCGCGATATGGCTGCCAGGGTCCGTCCTCCTGTGGAAGATAAGGAAATGAATGATATGTTTGTCGGCACATTCACCGGGCTGTTTCATGATATGCTGTTTCATACGTCTCTGGCCAGTTTTTCAGACCTGATTCTGATGGGGGAAAAGATTGAGCGTAATATTAAGCAAGGAAAGTTCCAAGTCGATGAATCAACTGCATCTGGCAGTAATAGGAAAGCTTATGGTGGGCGCCGTCAGGGCGAGGCAAGCGCGGTATTTGGAGGCCGAGGCCGAGGCCGAGGCAGGGGAAGAAATCAATATCGTCAGCCGCAGCAAGTGTCGAGTGTTACTATTCCCTATCAGCAGCAACCAAACCAGCAACAACAACCGGTTCAGCAGCAACCAATGCCACAGCAGCAGCAACCTCAGCAGGGGACACAGCAAGCTCAGCGAAGATTCCAGGGTAATAAACCGAGAAGAGTGTTTGAGAAACCTCCCTCTACCTATGCTGATTTATTACAGACATTGTTGGGATTGAATCTGGTAGAGAAAAGAACCCTGGCACCGATAACGGGAACTCCCCCGTTCGGCTATGATGCGAATAGGCACTGTGAGTTTCATTCTGGGGCCGGGCCATGATATAGAAGGTTGTCATGCTTTTAAGCACGTTGTGCAGGATCTCTTGGACAACAAGACTATCAATTTCGGGACGGCAGGTCCGAATATAGTCCAGAAACCCATGCCTAATCATGGGGCTAACACCGTGCTGACTGAGGAAGGTCTGAATCTTATTATGAATGTTGAAGATTTGAGGACGCCGCTGAGCGAGATAAAGAGCCGACTGTTACAAGGAGGTGTTTACCCGGGTTGTAACGAGTATTGCTTAGACTGTTGGACCCTAGCTGGGGGGTGTGAGGATTTGAAGAAAGGCATTCAGGCCTTAATTGATGAAGGTATATTGCAGTTTGATCGAGCGGCAACTGATGAGCCTGCAGGGGCAGTAGTGGATAATCGGAGTGATGTGGCCACGGTAACAATTCCTCGGAAGACGATCACAATTGCAGCACCAGCTCAGCGACCACCGATTACCATAACTAAAGCCGGGCCAATCCCATACGAGAACACGAGAGCAGTCCCATGGTCATATGGGCTAGAGGTGTATTGTGATGGGATTAAGATTGATGTTAACAAGCAGTCGGCGGAGATTGTGGATAATGTTGTTGGCTCAGGAGGCATGACGAGGAGTGGCAGGATCTTTATATCTCCTGAAGTGGAGGCCGAAAGGCTAGCGAAAGGAAAAGGGAAAGCGGTTGAGAATGTTCCAGCGCAAGCAAGCGAAAAAGAAGCAGCATCGAAAGATGTGGAAGAATTCATGCGCTTAATTCGGAAAAGTGATTATAAGATTGTGGAGCATCTGCAGCAGACACCGTCCAAAATATCTATCCTATCATTGTTGTTGTGTTCGGAAGCCCACAGAAACGCTTTGCTGAAAGTCCTGGACACTTCTTTTGTACCCCAGGATGTCTCTGTAAATCAGCTAGAAGGAGTATTGGCACACGTGAATGCAGGCCACAGCCTGGGCTTTACTGATTTTGACTTGACTCCGAAAGGGAGGGATCATAATATGGCATTACACGTGTCTGTGGAGTGTAGGGGATCAACAATGTCGCACGTTTTGGTTGACACTGGATCGTCTTTGAATGTGCTGCCCAAGAAGGCGATGATGAAGCTGGATGTTCGAGGAATTTTGTGCACACCAAGTGATTTGGTAGTCAGAGCGTTTGACGGCACGCGTAGAACAGTCTTCGGATCGATTACCTTGCCTCTGCAAGTGGGGCCGGAAGTGTTTGCAACAGAGTTTTATATCATGGATATACAGCCTGCGTACAGCTGCTTGCTGGGAAGACCCTGGATTCATGGGGCAGGGGCAGTCACGTCTACCCTGCATCAGAAGTTAAAGTATATGGTCGGAGACAGTGTAGTCACCGTGTGCGGAGAAGAAGACATCCTGGTCAGCCATCTATCTTCATTTAAATATGTGGAAGTCGACGGAGAGATCCACGAGACACCATGCCAGGCATTCGAAGGTTTGCGCATCAAGGACAAAGGTCCCGGGCCGAGCAAAGTGCCAGAAATAGCCGTCTCATCGTATAAAGAAGCGCAAGTGCTAGTGGAAGCAGGAGAAGCCAAGGGCTGGGGCAAAGTGCTGGACATTCCTGTGAAAATGGACCGATTCGGACTGGGGTACCGACCGTCGTCATCAACTCCTTCTGTGGGGGCCCCCCGTTTCAGAAGGTCAATCACCATCTCTGCCAGTGGAGCATGTCATGAAACTGTCAATGCTGCTTCAGAATCCGATGAAGGGGACAGCGACTGTGATATGAATGCCTGGATTCAGCCAAGCACGCCAGGACAAGGACTGTGCAACTGGTCTATTCAGGAGCTTGTTCCTGTGACTTTTAAACAGTAATGCTTTGCTTTATTAATTGTTGAATAATCTGATGTCTTGCCCGGGGCATCAGGATTTGCTTAGGGCTGTGTTGTTATAAACATTGTGCGTTAATCATTAAATAAATGGCGTTTTTTCATGTGCAAATACTGTAATCCCTGTCTTTCTTGTTTTGTATTTTTCAATAAAATGGCAATGTGGTTATTCGCTTTATACGCATTTTGAAGCACTTAACCATTCCTTTTGCAGGATAACATTTTCAGATGACATCCTTGAGCCACCTATGACTCGTCCCGACTTTGATCACCCGGTATTCCAGACCGAAGAAGAGGTTGTCAAAGATAGCGACGTTCCTGAAGAACTGTCTTGGTTAGTGAAGCAAGAGGAAAGAGCCATTCTGCCTCACGACGAGGTTATTGAAATTATCAACTTGGGGTCGGAAGGGGTTGAGAAGAATATTCGTATTGGAGCCGCACTGCAGAGTGATATCAAGCGAAAACTGGTTGAAATGCTCCGAGAGTATAATGATGTATTCGCTTGGTCGTATCAAGATATGCCAGGGCTCGATACTGATATGGTTGTGCATCGCCTGCCACTGAAAGAAGACTGCCCGCCTGTCAAACAAAAGCTTCGCAGAACTCGACCAGATATGGCAATGAAGATCAAAGAGGAGGTTCAGAAACAGTGGGACGCTGGTTTCCTGGCTGTGACGAAGTATCCTTCATGGGTTGCCAACATCGTACCAGTGCCAAAGAAAGATGGCAAGGTTCGAATGTGCGTGGATTATAGAGATTTGAATAAAGCAAACCCAAAAGACGATTTTCCACTTCCTCACATTGACGTGTTAGTTGATAATACTGCTCAGCACTCTGTATTCTCCTTCATGGATGGCTTTTCAGGCTATAACCAGATTAAAATGGCGCCAGAGGATATGGAGAAGACTACTTTCATAACGCCGTGGGGAACATTTTGCTATAAAGTGATGCCCTTTGGTTTGAAAAATGCTGGGGCAACATATCAGCGTGCGATGACGACTCTTTTTCATGACATGATGCATAAAGAGATCGAAGTTTATGTTGACGATATGATTGCCAAATCCCAGACGGAGGAAGAGCATCTGGTGAATCTGTTGAAGTTGTTTAAAAGACTTAGGAAGTTCAGGCTGAGGCTGAACCCTAACAAATGCACCTTCGGGGTGAGATCGGGTAAACTGCTGGGGTTTATCGTAAGCGAAAGAGGAATAGAGGTCGATCCTGCTAAAATAAAAGCGATCCAAGAAATGCCGACGCCTAAAACAGAGAAAGAGGTGCGCGGGTTTTTAGGGAGATTGAACTACATTGCCCGGTTCATATCTCACCTAACGGCCACGTGTGAACCATTATTCAAGCTGTTGAAGAAAGATCAAGCTGTAACGTGGAACGAAAATTGTCAAAAGGCGTTCGATAAAATAAAGAAGTATTTGCAGGAGCCTCCTATTTTGATACCCCCGGTGGCAGGGAGACCCTTGATAATGTATTTGACGGTTCTTGAGGGAAGCATGGGTTGTGTTCTCGGTCAACACGACGAGACGGGGAGAAAAGAGCATGCGATCTATTACTTGAGTAAGAAATTTACAGACTGTGAATCTCGATACTCAATGCTGGAGAAAACTTGTTGCGCGCTAGCCTGGGCCGCCAAGCGTTTGAGGCAGTACATGCTGAATCATACAACCATGCTCATCTCGAAGATGGATCCAATCAAATATATATTCGAAAAGCAGGCGTTGTCAGGTAGAATTGCCCGTTGGCAGATGGTCTTGACTGAATATGACATTCAATACGTCTCGCAGAAGGCTATAAAGGGGAGTGTGCTGTCTGAGTATCTGGCGGAGCAGCCTATTGAAGAGTACCAGTCGATGAGGTTTGATTTTCCTGACGAGGATATCATGTACCTTAAGATGAAGGATTGTGAAGAGCCGTTGCCAGACGAAGGGCCGGAGCCGGGGTCCCAGTGGAAGATGATATTTGATGGAGCTGTGAATGCTTACGGTAGTGGAATAGGGGCAATCATTACTACGCCGCACGGGTCGCACATCCCGTTTACTGCCCGATTGACCTTTGCTGTTACCAACAATGAGGCCGAATACGAAGCTTGTATAATGGGGCTTGAAGAAGCCATTGATTTGCGAATCAAACATCTAGACGTATACGGAGACTCAGCTCTGGTGGTGAATCAGATCAAAGGGGAATGGGAGACACGTCAGCCCAATTTGATACATTACATGAATTATGCAAGGAGATTGTTGCCTTTCTTCGACAAGGTTGAATTGCATCACGTACCGCGGGCGGAAAATCAAATGGCTGACGCCCTTGCCACTTTGTCTTCCATGTACAAGGTCAACTTCTGGAACGAAGCTCCCCAGATCACTATCTCTCGGTTGGATAGGCCAGCTTATGTATTTGCTATCGATGAAGCATCTGATGACAAACCGTGGTATTTTGATATTCTTAATTTCCTGAAGAATAAAGAGTATCCGGTTGGGGCATCCAGTCAAGATCAGAAGACTCTCAGGAGATTAGCGGGCAATTTCTATTTGAACCCGGATGGCGTCTTATACCGAAGAAACCACGATTTGGTGTTGTTGCGTTGTGTAGACGAGAAAGAGGCAAAGCTTCTCATGGAGGAAATTCACGAAGGTGCCTTCGGTACGCATGCTGGTGGACATGCTATGACGAGAAAGCTGCTGAGGGCAGGTTATTTTTGGCTGACAATGGAAACTGATTGTTTCAAGTTCGCGAGAAAGTGCCACAAGTGCCAAATTTATGCTGACAAGATACACGTGCCTCCGAGTCCTCTAAATGTGATGTCATCTCCATGGCCATTCTCGATGTGGGGAATCGATATGATTGGAAAGATTGAGCCGACGGCTTCTAACGGGCATCGGTTCATCCTGGTAGCAATCGATTATTTCACCAAGTGGGTGGAAGCGGCGTCTTACGCAAATGTAACGAAGCAAGTGGTGGCTAGATTCATCAAGAGAGATATCATTTGCCGATATGGGATTCCTGAGCGGATAATCACGGACAACGGTTCAAATCTGAACAACAAAATGATGAAGGAGCTCTGTCAAAATTTCAAGATCGAACATCACAACTCCTCCCCTTACCGACCCAAGATGAATGGCGCTGTCGAAGCGGCCAATAAGAATATCAAGAAGATCGTCCAGAAAATGGTGGTGACTTATAAAGATTGGCATGAAATGCTACCTTTTGCTTTGCACGGTTATCGTACGACGGTACGGACATCAACCGGGGCAACTCCGTTCTCGTTGGTATACGGAATGGAAGCGGTATTACCATTGGAAGTTGAGATCCCTTCTCTGAGGGTATTGCGAGACGTTCAGCTGGACGAGGCAGAATGGGTAACGAATAGATTAAACCAACTGAGTTTGATGGATGAGAAGAGGCTAGCTTCTCTGGCATACGGTCGTTTGTATCAAAGACGAATGAAGAAAGCATACGACAAGAAGATACTTCCGCGAAGCTTTCAGACGGGCGACCTTGTGCTGAAAAGGATTCTCCCGCCGCAAGCAGATCACAGGGGCAAGTGGACCCCCAACTACGAAGGGCCATACGTTGTCAGTAAGGTCTTTTCAGGAGGAGCGTTATTGTTGTCCACTATGGACGGAGAAGACTTTGCGTCACCTGTGAATTCGGACGCAGTTAAAAAATACTTTGCTTAAAATAGACCCGCTGGACAGAAAAAAGAGAGTCCAGGCAAAAATGGGGCATCCTGGCGAACCAAAAACAGAATGAAAGGTTCGGGCAAAAGTTAGGGATAAAATTGAAAAAATGTACACCCGCGAAGTTGAAAACCTACACTGGGCGGCTTCGGCAAAAAGGGGTATCCCGGTGAACTGAAAACCCGTAAAGGGCGGTTCACGCAAAAGTTAGGGATTTGAAAAGCAAATGACTGCGGTCCGAATTTGATATTGCAATGAGCATCAATGCGGGAGAATATACTCGAGAAGTCAGTTATCGGATACAATCTCTTCGGAAGTGGGGATACCGGGAAAGTATTAGAGTCGGACGAGTCATGGGAGGATCAGTTCGTGGTGTCCATCTGCATCCAGTTGCCGACATGTGTACAAAATTTAATTTGTCAATGTTTATGCTTCTTGTGAATACTTGCATATTTGCTTTGCGTAGCTTCCTCATTTCAGGAGTTACATCCCGTGTACAAAAAAACTCCGCCCATTCAGGGGCCCAATCAATGAAAATGTGTTATTCAGTACTTGATGCCTGTTCTTTACTGTTTTGTGCATGATAAAACGCCTAAGTTTATTGAAGCTAGCATGAGTATAACATCACTGGCCCTTGCCAACAATTGCTAAAGCTTTGAATTAACTGAATGTAACGTCACTAACCTGAATTGAATTGATTGCATAGGCTTGTCGTGTCTTGTTTGTGCTGTTGCAGGTTTCATAATCATACGAGGGAGAATGATTGAAAGATTGCGATAACGAAAGACTTGATCCCCACGCAGGTCATGCGTGTTATTCCTGAAGAAGGACAGAATTCCCCAGCTAGCCGTAGCTTATCCAAAGGACGTGCTCCAGAAAAGTTATTCGTCCTCAGCAGAGTTTGGCGATTCCAAGATCGTAAGGATGTATTCAGACAGGTTCATTGTTCCCCGCAGGGTCATGCACTCTCCCCCAGCGGAGTCAGTTAATTTTCCCCAAAGAGAATCATCCCATCCCCAGCGGAATTCTCTTTGCAAGTGTTTTCATTCCTTCCAGTGGAACTCGAAGGTTAAGACTCTCCCAAGCAGAGTCGATGGTGATACCTGTCCTTTATTTTTGTCAAGGATACTGGTGATATCAGTTCACGTTCCAGCAGAAAGTTCGATCGTACTATGCACATCTGCTATTCCCCAGCAGGGGGTTACCTCAATAGGGTGTGGTTCGAGTTCCCAATTTCCCAGCAGGGTCGACTTCACCCTCCCGGCATTTATTTTGTTGGAATAATTCTGTAGCATCTGGCTATCCCCGGCGGAGTCGGCATCACCTTCCAGCATTTATTTTGCTGAAGCAGTTTCTGTACTCTAGCAGTTCAAGTGGAGAGAGCTCTCGCTCAAATGAATTACCAAACATTCAAGATCTCGGCATGAGACATTCGACGAAAATGTCAGCTTTGGCATTATTCCCCACAGAGTTATCATGATGAAGTTCTCTTTGTCTCTAACAGAGTCGTTTATGCAAATGTCTCTTATTTTCCCCACCAAAGTCTGCAGGATAAGTTTCTCTTTGTCCCCAAGCAGAGTTACTTATGTCCCCGCCAGAGTTTTTGTTGAAGTTTCTCTAGTCCGATCAGCGGATTGTTTCCTGCAAAGTTGTTGTTACATCAACATTAAAAGGGTTTCCATGAATCAGAATTTCAGAGGCCACCGCCGGTTATCAGAGCAGGCGTCCGATAGTTGGTTTCCAGACATCCCCAGTAGAGTTCATCTCAAAGTCGCTGTCACATCAGTGCTGAGAAGTTTGTGGGTGAGGATCATTGAAGAACTAAGTCCTGATGTGGACAATTTATTCCTATATTGACGGGTTTTCTTCAGAAGTGGGCGTCCTAACGTGGACAGATTTATTTCCCCGGATTGGTGAGATGTGTTAGTCCTATCGTGGGCAGATTCGGTTTCTTGAAGTTGGTGGAATGGGAGGTCATGACGTTGACAAAAGTGGTTACTCTTTGTGTTGGTGTCCTGACGCGGACAGATCAGACGAGGGTGTGAGTCCTTACGTGGACAAGTCTTATGTCCTCAGCAGGTCGAAGACGCCTGAGTCCTACCGTGGACAAATCAAGACGAGATCAGTGTCCTTACGTGGACAAATCAAAGAAATTATTATCCCTAACATAGAGAAGTGGGTCCTAACGTGGACGATGTAGTCCTTACGCAGACATATCAACAGAAGTGATTCCTAACGTGGAAAGATGGAGATTCCTTACGCGGAAAAGATTGAGTCCTTACGCGGACATATCAGAAAGAGGTGATTCCTTACGTGGAAAAAGATAGTTTCCTTACGTGGAAATGACAGCATTCCTGACGTGGAAAGTATGGAGTCCTTACGTGGACAGGTTAAGATGGCATTCCTTACGCGGAAAAGATGTAGTCCTTACGCGGACATATTGGAAAGAGGTGATTCCTTGCGTGGAAAGATCAGAGTCCTTACGTGGACATATCAAGAGCATTCCTTACGTGGAAGAAAAATGGTTTCCTTACGTGGAAAGACGAGTTTATTCCTTACGTGGAAAGAATTTAGTCCTGACGCGGACATATCAAGATTGATTCCTGACGTGGAAAGAAAGAGATTATTCCTGACGTGGAAGAGTTTAGTCCTGACGCGGACAGATCAAAGAAGATATTCCTATTGTGGAAGAAGAAGTTTATTCCTTACACGGAGAAATTGGGGTCCTTACGTGGACAGAGGCAAGAAAAGTTGAGTCCTGACGTGGACAGGTTCAAAACCAAAGTTGAATTCCTTACGCGGAAAGATTGGAGTCCTGACGCGGACATGTCAAGTGGTATTGGAGTCCTTACGTGGACAGATTGATATAGTTCTCCTTACGCGGAAAGAAGTTGAATTCCTTACGAGGAAAGATGCAAGGGTTAGTCCTGACGTGGACAGATACAGAAGAAAAGATTCCTAACGTGGACGATGTTATTACTAACGTGGACGGATGTTACTCCTAACGTGGAAGAGTTTTATTCCTAACGTGGACGATTCAGTTTATGGAAATGCAGACGAATTATCCCCAACGGAGTTGCCGAAGATTTTTCTGGGTTAACAGTAAGTGGAGTCCTGGCGTGGACAGGTTTTAGTTGAGATTTCTTTGTAGTGATGACAGACAGAGTCCTAACGTGGACAAGCAAGCAATCTGTTATGACAGAATCCTCTTCAGAACGATGAAGATAATCCCCAGCACGGTCGCGCGAGATCAGTGGGTTGTTGTAACAGTCAGATTCAGCTGATGAATGTCGTTCCTCAAGCAGGAGCGCAATTTAGTTTTGCGGTTGGCAAATTTCTGGTTTCACTAGTATTCAATCGTCTCGTACCGCGAATGTCTGAAGGCTCCGGGCTCTTCATCCAATCGGGTCCAAGTCGCTTGAATAGGGGCAGCTGTTGCACCCTAAAATTTGCCCAACCTTATTCACTTGATTTATGTTTCATTATCATTAGCATTTGCATATAGAGTCATGTACATAGACTAACCATCTGCATAGCATAAGCATAGCAAGTCATTCAACAGGGGACCAATCATTATTCTCATCTCCAGAGGCCTATCAAGAGGTTATTATCCCAATTCAATCTCATTCAAGTCATCAGGAAAGAATTTGAAAGCAAAGAGTTCAGCAGATCAAGCCTTGAGTCCATCTCCTAGCTGAGGGCATCTGAGGGTCCACAAGAGGGTTGTGAGCTGTGGATTGAAGGCATGGGGAGTATCTAGACATTATGAGAGGCTTATAAAGTCATTTGGAGAAGGAGACAAGTCATTGATGAGAGCACAAGAGCTACAGTTGAAGACAGTCAACTAGGGTTTCATCTGGGTCAACCCTAGGTCAACCCTAGGCCAATTGACTGATTTAAAGGGGCATTCAAGTCTATTAAGGAGATGTGGGGTTCATCATTGGATATATAAAGAAGGATATGGAGATATGCCAAGGAGAATTCAAGAGAAATCAAGGAGAAGAGGAGTTTCTAAATTAGGGTTTCTGTGTAAAATCCCCTAGTTTAGGTCAAATTTCCAAGCAAGATAAGTCAAAATGCTAGCTTCAAATGGCTTCTTGGCCAACATGGAACTTGTAGAGGATCTCAAGACCTTTAATTTGAGTGGTGGAAGACATCAAGGAGATTTATAGAACTCAAGTTATGGTCCTTGCAAGTTACAGGTCATCTGAGGTATCTGAATTTTTGTCTGTGAAAGTGACTTGACTTCCAAGCTAGTTTTACCCCTCAAGGAGATTTCAAATGAATTCTTGGTCAACATAAGAATTGTTCCTCATTGTCTTAGCTTTCTAGAATGGTATGGCATGCCTTCATATGATGTGTGGAACTCAACTTATGGTCTTGGCAAGCAAAGGGTATTTTGGGCATTTGTGAATTACAGGTCATTTTAACCTATGTCCAAAACTCATACAAGGAGGCCTCAAATGGAAAAACTTACAACATCAAACTTGCTCCAAATGGGATTTTAAGTCTAGAAAGAAGGTCACAAATTGTTGGAAAAGCTCATAACATGAAGTTGCATAATTGGTCAAAATATGAACTAAAATGGCTTATAAAGTGAATAAATTCAAAGTGAAAAATGGTTTGGGAGATTTATGAATCCAAATGGAGACTTCCAATATATGATTTTTGAATGGAAAAGCAATTCTAAGAACAATGGTTCAAACACTTTTTTGAGTTTAGAAGGAAAAAAGAAAGTTATCTTTGGTTACTTGTAATTGAAGAAACACTTCAAAAATGGATCAAAGTTAGAAAGCAAGGGAATGTGCAAGATGGATCTAGAATGTTCATATGAGGTCTATATATTCATGAAATGAGAATTTAGCAAGGGTTAGCTTCATTTTCACCAAGAATTTCCAAAATCCTCTCATTCTTTCTCATTGAAGTTTCATTCCAATCTCACAAATTCTTCACCAAATCATCATCAAAATCAACTTCATTCTATTGATTCATCATCATAGAGTAGAATTCAGTCAAGAACAAGGTGGTTAGGATCCATTTTCGAGCACTTTCTTCATCAACATCAAAATTGAAGTTTCCATTGGGCAGCATAATTCAAGCCAGGAATCCTCAAAGCATTGCATACAGAATCAATCACTAAGTAAAGTGATCAAGATTCAAGCCTTGGAAGCCTCAGATCCTCAATCTTCCATAGCTGTCATCAAGCTTTTGCACCAGGTATGTTTGCTCTGCCACAGCTTGATTCAATTAGGTTAGCACGAATTTATTAGTTTAGACATGATGTAGAAGGTTAGTGGAGCAGTTAGGGTGAATTTGGAGTGGTATAGAGACCATTGTTAGCAGGTGGTAGAAACTGTTAGGGTTTAAATCTCTTAGGTTAGTGCATTAGAATCCTAGCTTGATAGCGCAGGTTAATTACCATTATGCATAGAGTAGATTAGGGTAGGTTTGGTGGAGAATAATCATGGTGCATCTCAGTGTATATCCATGGTGATCAGAATTTGCATCGATCGGGTTGAATGAATTGTTGAGTTTCAGACTGAATTAAAACCATAGGATTGTAGAGGGAAGAATTCTGAGCATTTTTCATGTTCACATCGTGTGGATTGGTTGCCTGTAGAGTGAGAACAGAGTGGTGTAAGCTTGCTCGTGCATGAGCATTCATGGTGAAACCCTAAGTTTCAGTTGATCCAAAGGAGGAAGACGAAATCTGGACCCTTCAATTCGCGTTGGACTTTTGACTTAGAAGGCGATCCTATGGCTATTATTTGATTCAGAATCTGGAGGGAAATGGAGTTTGGCCAAAACGCACCGTTTCATTAATTGAAACGGGCGGGCCTGAGTTGATGATGCTAATCCCACCCCCCAATATCAAGCCCAAACCAATCTGAACGTAATATCCCTTCTATTTTCACCCCCTGCGCGTTTTTTTATTTTTTTAATAATTCTGAGTATTGCTGGGCCTTAACCAAAGCGCTAATTGCACCCCCTGTCTGCCTGGCCCAATGGATTTATAACTAGCACGCCTGCTATTCATACCCCCCTCCCTCATTTTAATTCAATTTTATTTCTTAATTCATTTTAATTTTTACCAATTTTCATTAATTCATAACAAATTCATAAAAAATCATTTTTACTTCATTCTTTTTACAATATTTTCTTTAAGATGTCTAGAGTATTTTAGGAAAATAAAATTGCATTTTTATTTTTATTTCATATTTTTCCCATATTTTCTAAATAAATAGCATTTTAAATAGTTTCATTTCATGCATGATTTTGTTAATTTTTGTTCTATTAGATGCTTTAATATTTTTCATCCATTCTTTTTAGGTTGTTTAGTTTAGACATTGAACTTGTAGAAACAATTTAGTTCCATTTTTTAGAAATTAATTTTAGGTGTTTAGTGTATGTGTGAACAACATGGATAAAACTAGGGTTTTAGGTGATGACTTAGGAGATTTGATTCTTTTCCCTTAGGACTTAGGGTTTGACTAGTTTAGTTATGGGACTATAGGGGCTATGGGTAGTTATTAGATCCCTTAGAAAAAGTCAGGATTCCCCTACTGCTATTAATACTGTCTGTATGTCTGATTGACTGGTGTGGTGTGCCCTCTGGGGATTAGTGCTTGCTTGCTTGGGTATTGGGTTTGTCTGGGGCCCTGGGGAAGCTGAAGACTTGAGAAGATGAAGGCCATTGGAGATTCAAAGATTGAAGATCAACTGCCAGAGTTGAGGAGGAGGTTCTTGCTAGCAGCTGCTGAGGAGACTAGGGTTTAGGAGCTAGGCAGAGCTCTAGATTAGAAAGTTTGTTTCTCAAACATGGATTGCCTTGTCTGCATCCATTCTTCTCTGTGATTCAGAGTCTCTCTAAGACACTCACCCCCTTCCTTTGGAAGGCTTGGTGATGGTGTCTATGAGATAGAACTTTTGAGAGAAAATGTCTTTTGTGTTAGAAGCAGTCTGTTCACCACCCTTGGTAGTCAACTGATTGCTTAACACCCAATTCACTCTTGTGACTGATCCCTCATCCTGGAGGTTTGAGCATGAAGAAAAGCCATTGCAGATGGAAGACTGATGATCAAAGCCCTTGCCTGAAGGCCATGAAGATGGAGATTGATGCTTGTTGAAGCCTGTAGCTGATTGGAGATTTCTTGAAGCCAGTTGTTGATTCAGAGCTGCTGATGCTGTTTCTTTTATTGCTGTATTTCATTTGCTGATGTATTGATTGGTTTTCTGGACTGTATTGTTTGCTGTTTACCCTGTTGGGTTGAAAGTGAAGCCTGTTCACTTTCGCCTATTGTTTTCTAGGCTCGAGGTTGAGTGGGACTCCCTTGCCTCGCTTGTGCTGTTGCATCCATGCATTTTACTGTTTTACTGTATATATCTGATATTGTTTCTGTTTCTGCCTATCCCGTAGGATCTCTGTTTCTCTCTGTGCAAGAGAGGAGCATGATAGACACTAGGTCTTAACCCATGCATGATAACATTAGGTTAGTTTGTTTCCCCTCGCAACCGTAGGTTAGAGTTCTGTCTCTTTCTTTCTCAAAACAAACAGAAAAACACATAAAGATTTCAAACACAATAAAAGACACTTCTTTCGTAAAAGAATGTGAACTCATCAAAACGTCATTTTTGTCCGCTTGGACCGCTAATCAGAAAACCTTTTTTCAGAAAGAATAAAATCAACCAAGACAAGCTTGTGTCTTCCGTAGCCCGAACTACGTTTGCTCTGATCTTCCATGCTGTGTGGAAGTACGTAGGCATAGGATGCGATATCCTAGCGAGCAACCTTCCCCTCCTTTCCCGTAGGTAGGCGAACTACGTTGACTCTGATTTCTCGTTCCAGGCGGGAATACGTAGGCATAAAGTGCGATACTTTGCCGAGTCATTTTTATTTTCGTTTTATTTTCTTTTTAACCCCTGACCTATAGTTTAGATAGAGTAATAATCCATACCTGAAAACAAGCGTGGATCCCGTCGAGTACGACGGACGTGAGGGGTGCTAATACCTTCCCCTTGCGTAACCGACTCCCGAATCCAGGTTTTGGTTGCGATGACCATACCTTTCCCGTGTTGTGCGAGGTTTACTCTGAGCGTTTCCTTTCCCTCCCGTGGGATAAATAACGCGCGGTGGCGACTCTTCTGTTCAGCCGGCGCCGATTTTCGCAGTAGCGACACAGGCCGTGTTGGATGGTTGGTAAAGGAAAGTAGGCCTTGTTTACTTGTAAATCCTGTAATAACTTAAAAACAACACGGGCTTCTTTTATCTTGTAATTTTCCTGAAGTTTCTTTTTTTTTCTTGTAATGAATTGTAACAGTGGGTTCTTTTGTGAACTCAATTTGAATCTTGCATACTCCCAATGTTTTCTCACACCATGCTTAATTGTGTTCATCTCTTAATCCTCAATTTAAAAACTTGGCAATTTAAACTTGAGTTTTTTTTTTATGCTCAAACTAACCAAAACAAAACCCAAATTTCGCGGAATGAACTAACAAAACTTGAATTAATCTCGAGCGACAAAAACAACCATGAACTACAATTAGACCTTGGATGGATCAAAATAAAAAAAAAAAGAGTCAACTTTGGAGCTAGCCACTTGAATCCTACAAGACCAACAATCTCACCACGACACAGTCACGCTTTGGAATCGAGAAAACTTATGAATTGAAATACAAAACACTAATTGACCATGATTTGGTCCTTAGTAGTCTTTACTCACAAAGCACTCGAATACAACCATATCCTTGCACCTAAAACGGCTCAAGACACAGGTGACTTGTAGACATTCCAATTTGTATGGACACAAACTAAGTCAAACTTTGTTTAAATTGAGTCATCAGTACACACACTTGACCTGATACTTTGAATTCAACCTTATACCATCACGAACAACAAGTAGAAACAACATACTTCTTTCTGGATTTTTGTTGAACAAATGTTAATGGACGAATATACAGATGAAGGTAATACACAGGTAGGACAAATTTGGGGTATGACAGTCGACGCCCACGATGAGGTACTTGTTTTGGTAGGATCCTAAGGGGAAGGGCCCGAGGATGTCCAGCCCCCACCAGGCGAATGGCCATGGGGATGAGAGTGATGTGAGGTCGGCTGGGGGGGCGAGGTGCATGTCCCCGTGTCGTTGGCATTTGTCACATCGTTTGACGTGTTCCTTCGCGTCCGATTGCATCGAGGGCCAGTAATAGCCTGCTCGTATGGCCTTTCGTGCTAGGGATCTTCCGCTGAGGTGCTGCATGTTGGTGCCTTCGTGGATTTCCTCTAGAACGGTTGCGCTCTGGGTTTTATCTATGCATTTGAGGAGTGGGATTGCGAAGCCTCGGCGATATATCCTTCCTTCGAGGAGAACGTACGAGCAGGCGCGTCGTCTGGTTGCACTAGCTTCTCTAGGGTTGGCCGGAAGGTGGCCGGTGTTGAGGTAGGCGTGGAGTGGGGTCATCCAGCAGTCAGTATCCCCGACGGCGTTGATGTCGAGGAGGGTAGTGGTCGCGCTGGTACTCGGTTGCGACGAGACTTCTTGGATGACCGACTTGTGGCCGCTTCGCTTTTTGGTGCTTGCCAGTTTGGAGAGAATGTCAGCGCGGGTGTTCTGCTCGCGCGGGACGTGCTGAATCTCTGCTGTGTCGAAACCTCACAGTTTTTCGGTGATGAGCGCGAGGTATTTGGCGAGGTTGTCATTCTTCGCTTGATATTCTCCTCGGACTTGCGAAGCGACTAGCTGGGAATCTGTGTAGATTCGGATGTCCCTGGCTCCAAGGTCAGATGCCAAGCGAAGGCCGGCCAGAAATGCTTCGTATTCGGCTTGGTTATTGGTCGTCGAGAAGGCCAGCATGAGGGAGACTTCAATGAGGGTGCCTTCGTCGTTGTCGAGGACGATGTCGGCGCCGCTCCCCGTGAAGTTGGAGGAGCCGTCCACAAAAATGGTCCAGATGTGGTTCCTGGCGGTGGGGTCGGGTGGCGGGGCCATCTCGGCGACGAAGTCAGCCAAGGCTTGAGCTTTAATGGCGTGCCGGCCCTCGTAGTTGATGTAGAACTCAGAGAGTTCTAGTGACCATTTCAGTATGCGTCCGTCCATGTCGGGGCGGCCGAGGAGCTGACGGATGGGCTGATCGGTGCGGAGCACAATGGCGTGTGCGAGAAAATAATGTCGGATTCGGCGCGCTGCTGTGATGAGGGCTAGGGTGACCTTCTCGATCAGATGGTATCGGATTTCGGGGCTGTGGAGGGCTTTGCTAGTAAAGTAGATGGGCTTTTGGCCCTCCCCGACTTCGCTGACGAGGACGGCATTGACGAATTCGTTAGCCACGACCAAATATAAGTATAGGGTTTCGCCCGTCACGGGACGCGTCAGCACTGGTGGTTCGGACAAGACGCCTTTGAGGTGGCAGAGGGCTTACTCGCATTCGTCCGTCCATTCGAACTTGGTCTCCTTCCTGAGCAGTTTGAAGAATGGGAGGGCGTGCTGGGCGGACTTGGCAATGAACCGGGAAAGGGAGGAGAGCACGCCGTTGAGGGATTGGATGGACTTCTTCGTGGTGGGCGTGGTGATATTTGAGAAGGCGTGGCATTTTTCCGGATTGGCTTCGATCCCCCGTTCGGTCAAGTAGTAGCCGAGGAATTTACCGGCGCAGACACCGAAGGTGCACTTCTCCGGGTTGAAGTGCATGTGGCACGACCTTGCAGTCTCAAAGACCTTCCGGAGGTGTGTCGTGTGGTCGTCCTCCGTGCAAGATTTGACGATCATGTCGTCCATGTATACTTCGAGCATGTCGTCGATTTCGTCGTGGAAGACACTGTTCATCATCCGTTGGTATGTGGCCCCGGAGTTTTTGAGGCCGAAGGGCATTACGTTGTAATAGTAGTTGCCCGACACCGTCATGAAGGTCGTGCTCTGTTTATCGTGCTCGGCCATCGGGATCTGATTGTATCCCGAGTATGCGTCCATGAAGGACAAGAGCCTGAAGCCCGCGGAGTTGTCGACGTTGGGGAGGGGGTAGGCGTCCTTAGGACATGCTCGATTAAGATCAGTATAGTCAACACACATGCGCCATTTTCCATTATTCTTTTTAACGAGTACAACATTGGACAGCCAGGTTGAATACCGGGCTTCCGAAATAAAGTTTTCCTCTAGGAGGTCTTTTACAGATTTTTCGGCTGCCGCCGATTTTTCGGGGGACTAGCAACGCCGGCGTTGCACCACGGCCTTCGCGGTCGGGCTGATGGATAGCTGGTGGCAGGCGACCTCGGGGTCGAGTCCGGGCATTTCCGTGGCGCTCCAAGTGAAGAGGCCGGCGTTCTCGCGGAGGCAGGCTTGGAGTTGTCGTTTCGCGAGGTCTGGGAGTCCGGCGCCGATCCTTAAGGTTCTACTCGTGTCTTCCCCGAGTGGGATGAGTTCGAATTCTCCGTCCGGGATGGGGCGCGCTGGGTGGGAGGGCTGCCTGCTGACTTTGTCGGTCTTTGTTTCGGGGTCGTGCTCGTCGGTGAAGCGACTGTCGAGTTCCATGGATCCGACTAGCTTCGTTGGTTTGCCTTTTGGTGTTATGACTGGGGTTGTCCTCTTGGTCACCGGAGCGATGGAGTCTAGGCCTTTCAGCGCGGCCTCAAAACACCTTCGGACGGCCTCGATGTCTCCGTTAAGGGTCACCACGGCCCCCCGTCTTGTGTAGTACTTCATCTTCAGGTGGACGATGGATGGTACCGCGGTGAGTTCTGCTATCGTTGTCCTGCCCAGGATGCAGTTGTAGAGGGATGGGCACTCGATGACTAAGAAGCGGATGCTGATTTCCATGGCTATTTCCTCTTCTCCGAAGGTGACTTTTAGCTCCACGTACCCTCAAGGTCTCGTCGTCGTCCCGTTGAACCCCTGAAGGTCGGAGCCTACGTAAGGGGAAAGGTTGGATTCGTCGAGTTGGAGAGTTGTGAACAGGTGCGCGTACATGATGTGGACCGAGCTTTCACCGTCGACGAGGAGGCGTTTGACGTCGAAGTTCGCCATCCGTGCACGGATGAGCAGGGGAATGTTGGAGTTGGGGGATCCCCCGGGGAGTTCCTCGAGGTAAAATGTGATCGGATTGGATCGGCCCTAGAATTTCTCGAGCGTGCTCATTTTTCCGGAGTTGTTCGCGATGAGCTCGTCGAATTTTCTCTTCACGGATCCTATGGACAAGCTCCTCGTGGCTCCATCAGAGATGACCATGGCTCTGGCGAAGTATTCCCATCGGCTGGTTGGTCGGACTGGCTCGTCGATTAGGTCGGGTCCTTCGGGAAGACCGAATTCTCTGTACGCGAACCAATCTTCGGGGCGGCTGACACACAGAGCGACCTGGAGCCTACTGTTGTCCTTTGGAAAGGGAAGTTCCTCGACTTTCTTGGCCTTTGGGGCCTCTTGCCTCGGTGGTTCGCCTCCTCGGGTGTATCTCTTCAGGTGACCGTCTTTGATCAGAATTTCGATCACGTCCTTGAGATGGATGCAGTCTTCTGTCACGTGCCCGTGGCTCCTGTGGAATCAGCAGTATTTCGATTTGTCCACATTGGGTTTGGGGGTGTCGTTCGCGGAAAACGGACACCTCCCTGTACGAATTTGGTTTTGGCGCATTCGGCCAGTATGCGTTCGCGGGAAGCGACCAAGGCCGTGTACTCTGTGAATCGGCCGGCAGGGCCGCGCGGCTCGCGTTGTTCGCGGGGCTCGCGGGGGCAGTCTTCGCGACGGCGGTCCCCTCCCCGTCGATGGCTCGAGGCTCTGTCGTCTCGGTGCCCGCGGGGGGCCTCCCTGTCTCGGGTGTCTCGAGCGGAGTTGGCCGCTTGTGTTTCTTCGAATCGGATATAATGCGCGGTTCTGTCGAGGAAATCTTGGAGGGATGTTGGTCGGTGTATGCCTACGGCCTTGTAGAACTTGGAGTCGTGGCGTAGACCCTATTCCATTAAGTAGCACTTCATCTCGTCTGACGTCGTCACCTGCACTGCTTCCCGAGTGAATCTTTCGATGTACTTGCGGAGAGGTTCGTCAAGGCCCTGGATGATCGCCCCGAGGACGACTTCCGTCTTCGGGTGGCGTCGAGACGCCGTAAAGTGTTTGGAGAACAGGTCCTTTAAGACTCTCCACGACGTAACTGATTCGGGCTCCAGACTTTTATACCAGGTCATGGCGCCTTTCCTCAGAGTCGTCGGGAAGAGCCTGCACTTGATAGCTCCCCGGACGTTTCGGTAATCGAGCATGGCCTCGATGTCCTCTAGGTGATCGTCCGGGTCGGATGTGTCGTCGTACGTCGAAAGTGTCGGGGGTTTCTCCATCCCTTGGGGTATGGGGGCAGCCATGATTTCTCGGGATAGCGGGGTGCGGTAATCGTCTTTGTCGCTGGGAGCCAGGGACCGATGGGGAGACGAGTCGTTCAAAATAGGGCCCTAGTTTTGGGTTCTCGACCTCCTGCCTGGGTTTTCTCCCCGGGGATCCCCGGTCGGGATCGCCGCGGTGCTCTGGTTCCTCTCGCGAACTTGTCTTGTTGGGGACCTGGTGCGTTCTCGGGCTACCTGTGTGCGGTGTCTCTCCAGCCGCGGCCGGCGATTTCTGGGTCGAGGTGAGGGATTCCTCGAACCTCCGTTCTGGTCTTCCCGCGGGGGGTACCTCGGAGGGCCGACGCGTTCCAATGCTCCAATTCTCGCGTTTTGTTGGAACAACAGCTGGTTCGTCTGGTTGATGGCCGCAAAGAGCGCGATCACTGTTGGGTCCGCTCCCGCCGGGATGGGAACGGGTTGGAATGCTGCCGGGCCCTGAGGCCGGTGGTCGGCCTGAAGGGGCCGCTCCGCGGACGATGGTGATGCAGTTTGGCCGTCTCTCTCACCGGTTTTTGCCGGACGCGTCATTTCCGTCTGCTTGTTTCCGTTGGTGGCGACGTTGAGCACGAGGTCATGCAGAGTGTCGTCGCGGTGTGGGCTAGCCATGATCGTGGAGTGTTGGTGAAACTTTGGTTTTCTGCTCGGAATAACGGGGAAGTTTCCGTTCCCACAGACGGCACCACTGATCTGACCTGATCAGGAGGGGATCACGGGCTGGCCACACGCTGTTGGACTGCTGCTTGCTCACCGGTGATGAGGAGGAGAAGGGGGGTGTACCTGCAAAACACTCTGATGCCAAAGTGAGGAGTTGGGCAGAGCGATGTCGAAGTACAGAAAAAAGGGTAAGAAGTGTGTTACCTGACCCTCTTGAGGAAGAGGGTATTTATAGAGAGACCCCAGCGCTGGGCCAACGGTCATCTGAGGTGGGATGGATGGCCAGGCCCAACCCTAATGACTGCTAGGGCTTACGTGGCGTAGTGAAGACCAGAACGTGGTCTTCGCCCTAGTCCAACTGTCCCGTGATCTCCGGAAAGTGGGTTTGGCCTGCTCTTTCGGAGGTGGGCAGTTGGGAGATGACGTGTCCCCGCGGAGGGGAGCACGTGGAGAATGTGCTCCGGGCACGTTGTTCTCCCCTCGGAGGGGAGCTTGGGAAGTGCCATGGAGGCATGTCGTTCTCCACGAGGGGAATGCGAGGATGTGGAGGAACCAAAGGTCTTGCTCGACGGACCGGGGTGTGCCCTATTCGGCCGACAAGAGAGGATGTTGAGGACGCCATCGGACGCGTCGTCCATCCCCGGGGGAGCGTGCCCTGCCCGTCCTATGGGGCGCGTGTGCCCGGTCGGGCTAGTTCACTTACTGGGCCATGTGTGGTATTGGACTGGACCGAGGTTGGACCCAGACCCGAACAGAAATGAAAGAACTTAAGAAAATGGTGTTTGGGAAATTATTGAAGGGCATGAAGGAGGAAAAAAGTGAGTTATATGCAGAGGGATATATATTGTAAATCACAAAATAGATGGCATCCTAGATAGTTACAAGACAAGATTAGTGGCAAAAAGTTAAATTTATATCATATAATATTGATTACGAGGAGACATTTGGACTAATAGAAAACATGAACCTTGTACAAATCTTACTATCTTTTTCTTCTTACTCTGGATGAAATTGCAATAATTTGATGTTAAAAATGTGTTATTATATGAAAACACCGAGAAGGAAGTGTATATGTAGATTCCACTCGATTTTAGTTCTACAAGTGGAGCCAACAAGCTTTGTCGATTGAAGAAAATCTTATATGAATTAAAGGAGTACCCTCAAACATGGTTTAGAATATTCACAAAGACAATGTTATGATTGAGCAATAAGCAAAGCCAATGAGACCCCACTTTGCTTTTCAAACATAAATAAGGAGGAAAATATACTACATTTTTGTTTATCTTGATAGTATTATTGTTATAGGATATGTTTTAACAAATAGACAACTACTCAAAAAGTAATTATCAGTGGATGTTTTTATAAAGGACCTTGGGAAACTTAAGTATTTTTTGGGAATTTAAGGTAGCCTACTCAATGAAATGCATTTTCATCTTTTATATGAAACATGAATGCTTGGATGTAAACCTGCAAATGTTTCCATTGAGAAAAATCATAAGACGAGTTTTAAGGAGGAAAGTTTCAAAGTTGACAAGGGTCAATATCAGAAGTTAGTGAAAAAATAGATTTGCTTAGCACACGTTGTTGCACCCTAAAATTTGACCAACCGGTTCCCTATCTGGTTTATGTTTCGATACATTTTGCATTCGCATTCGCATACGGCATGCATTGCATTTTTATCATTCAGATCGGTTTTTATCGGGATTATAGCCCCTGGCGTTTCAGGCAGTTCAGGCCGGTTGGAATAAAAGTCTGTTGAGAATTGGTGCTCGTTCCTGGGGTTTTCAGGCCATCCCGGTGCCCGGGTTTCGCTGCGGTTGCGTAATTGGATTCTATTCGGTTTAATCGGCCTTCTGACTTTTTTAGGATTTTTTTCTGTCATTTTTCTGGATTTTAATGCGCTTAATGGGATTTTTCTGGATTTAATAGGGTTTTTTTCATAATTTTTAGAGATTTAAATAAATCTTCTTCCTTTTAGAGATTTATTAGATTCAAAAGAATTTTTAGATATTATACAAATTTTAGATATTTTCTTTTATTAGTTTTAATAGATATTGGCATTTTTCTTTTAATAGAATAGTAAAATATATATATATATATATATATATATATATATATATATATATATATATATATATATATATATATATATATATATATATATATATATATATATATATATATATATATATATATATATATATATATATATATATATATATATATATATATATATATATATATATATATATATATATATATATATATATATATATATATATATATATATATATATATATATATATATATATATATATAGATAATATTGTTTTTTTTAGAGTTTTATTGTTTTTTAAAAAAAATTAATAGAATAGAAAACAAATAGAGATTAAATGTTTTTAGAGTTTTATTTTTTGATTTTTGCTTTTCAGAATTTAATTAGGTTTTTAAAAGGATAATTGTTTTAGATATTAAATAATAATTTTAGATTTATTAGGGGTTTTTCTTTTTAATTTTCGTTTAATAGTTAATTAGGAGTTTTATAGGTTAATGAGGATTAGGTTGTTTAGGGTTAATTAGGCTTTTCTTTTATTAATTTTCGGTTGGTTTAATTAGAGGTGATTAACAGGCTGATTAGTTATTAGTCATTTTGTTTTAGGGATTAATTAGGTCTAATCTGAGTCATTAATTTTGGGTCATTAATCCATTAATCAGTCCATAATTCGTGGGCCATGTGTCTGTGTGGAGGCCCAGTCCAATTGCCATGTGTCAGTCTATAAAGGGCCACACGTGTGCTTTCAGCCACCTCTCCATCTGCCACGTTTTCAACCCAGAGCCCTCCACCTCACGTTTTCTCTCTCTGCCACCTAACCCACGTGTCCACTCTCAGCCTCTCCCCAGCCACACGTGGCCTCACTCTCATCTCCCTCTGCATGCAGCCTGCCACCTGCCCCCTTCGCCGGAGCCCTTCACCGCCGGCCATGCAAGACCGGCGGCCACCACCCTAACTTCTTCCGACCGTCACAACTAATCGCCGGAGACCACAACCGTCGCCGGAAACTGGAAAATTTCCAGAAATTCTTCCAACTTCATCCCCTACCTTCGAACGATCATCATCACTTCTCACCGGAAAATTCATCGATTATTCATCAATGTCCCCAGAATATTCAGAAACCTTCAACATCATCTCCGGAAATTTACAGTGACATCCATCGCACCTAATCAATTTCTCCGTGAACCTTCACAAATTCACCGCTCGTTCTCCATCAAGATCATCAGATCTTCGTCCAATCTCCAGATATTTCAACCTTCAGCTAGGATTTCCAGAAATCTTCAAGAACGCCATGGTGTTCTTCGTGAGCTTTCCAGATCTATGAAGACCTCCATCAATAAACTCCAAGATCTAGCCAAATCTTTGTCCAGATCCGTGAATCTTCTTCCAACGCGATTAAAGATCCATTCAGCACCTTCAACCGAAGCTTCATCACCGAGTTCATCATCAGATTTTCCAAACACCTCCAGGTTTCCATTTCGAACTCATCATCTATCGTTTTTATTGTTTTGTTCGCTGGAGATTTTTAGGGTGGATAATGTTGGTGCGAACATGGGTTTAGGGGATTCAATCTGGGTTCAGAGGTTGAGGGTTTAGTTTGTGTTTGTGATGAATGGAGTTTTTGTGAATGATTTGGTGAGGGGATGATCAAATTCGTGAGGGTGAGAGATTGGGGAGGTTTCTCTCTGGAGCGTTTCAGATTGAGAGGTTGGAGGTTCAAAACGGCGTTAGGGTTGTTTTTGGGAGATGATGAACAGTGATCCGAATTTGGAGAAGGTAGAGGGTTTTGTTGGCTGATATTTGGGTTAGGTTTTAGGCGGGTTGGGCCCAATAGGTAATTGCTGAGATTATCCCTTCTCTACTTGTGAAACCCCCCTCCCCGTGTGGAATTTTGGTTTAGGCTTAACCCAATTACCATTTGCACCCCCGTTGGGAAGCCCAACCAAAATAACAAGTGTAAATACTGCTAGCTGCGCCCCCCTGTGTTTTTGTCTTTTGAGTGGATTTCTGAAATAAGACATGGGCCCAGCGTGCTATCAGCACCCCCCAAATTGGGCCCAGAATGAATCACAAATGTATTTGCTGCTGCTTGCACCCCCTGCTGGCTTGTTTTTTTTAGTGTTTTTTCTGAATAAGACATGGGCCCAGCGCAGTGCTTCCTGCACCCCCATCCTGGGTCCAATTCAATTCTGAACTATAATAGATTGCTTTCGCCACCCCCCCCCCCCCCTTGCCATGTCAATTTCAATTGAATTTTGTTTTTTTTTCTCATTTGTTTAGCTTACCAAATAATTCATAAAAAATACAAAAATGATCAAATTTGCATGGGACTTTTTTTTCCCATTTCAATAATTATCTCAAGAATATTGTGAGAAAATAAAAATGGTATTTTAGGCCTTTTTCCATTTATGGTGATTTTTCCATTTTAATTGCTTTTATTTTCATGTTTGTTTGTACATGCATATTGGTGAATTTTGTTTAGGCCTTTAAATTCGTATTTTGATCCCGTTCTTTTTGTGGTAGCTAGATTAGAGCATTAAGTTCCCTTAGAGATTTATTTCATATTTTTGTGATTAAATCTTGAGTAGTTTTGATTAGAGAACATTAGGTTAGTATAATTAGGGTTTAAACTCAACATAGGTGCATTCTACCATTTTATTTTTGGGTTTTTAGCATGATTTAGGCTATGGGACATATAGGGTATGTAGGGTAGATATAGAACTCCCCTTAGAATAAATCTTAGGTTTTTAAATACTATTTTACTATTTTTAGTATATTTTTGCAACTTGTGTGATTGTTTGGTGTTCCCATTTGGGGTTTATGTTGCTTGCTTGGGCTTTTTGGGTTCTTATTTGGGGTGTGGGCTTGGTTTGAGCTTGTGGAAGCATGAGGCATCAAAGGAGAAGATTGAGGACAATAATCAAAGCTGTGTGCACGAAGATTGCTTGGATTGAAGATGTTGTGAAGACTTAGGGGAAATAGGAGAAAATAGGCAGAGCCTTAGAATAAACCAAATTCTTTCATAAACATGGATAGCTTCATGTGCTTCCATTCCTCTCTATGACATAGAGTCCCTCTGTGGTGTTCACCTCCCTCCTTAGGAGGGATAAGTGGTTGTATCTAAGAGGTAGAACTTTGAGGGAAACAGTCTGTTACAATGTCAACTGTTTATAGACTTCCTTTGGTCGTCAATGAACTGTTTGACATTCAATTTCTTCTGATAAAATCAATTCTCATCTGGGAGAGCTTGTCTTAAAGAAAGAAGCCATTGAAGATAGAGATGAAGATCAAATATTGACAAAGATGAAGATTGTTCATGTCAAAGCTGTGCAACTGTTAAAGCTAGGGTTTACTGCTGTCTGGAGCTATCTGTTGTCTGATGCTATCAACTGGTTAAAGGTTCTGCGCTTGCTTGAGTTGGGTAATTTCTTGGAGATGGAAGCTTGTTGTGGCTTGGGTACCATTGGAGTTTGATTTCAGAAGTTCAACTGGAGCTGGTGTGCTGTCAAGGGCTGGTTTTGGGGTTTTATTTTCTTTACTGGATTGCTTGTTAATTTTCCCAGAGGGGTGAGGTGAAGTTGTTTCACTTTGCCCATTGTTTTCTAGGTTCGAGGTCGAGTGGGACTCCCTTGCCTCGCTTGTACTGTTGCATTCATGCATTTTACCGCTTTATTGTATATATGTTGTTGCTCTTCCGTTTATCCCTTAGGATCTCTGTTTCTCTCTGCGAAGAGAGAAATATGACAGACATTAGGCTTTCATCCATGCATGATAACATTAGGATAGATTTTGATTCCCTTTTTTCAACCATAGGTTTTAGAGTTCTGTCTCTTCTTTCTCAAAACAACCAGAAAAATACAATAAAAGGATAAACATCAATAAAAGGCAGTCCTTGCGTAAAAGACTGTAAACCAATCAAAGAGTCATTTTTGTCCGCTTGGACCCATAATCAGGAGAGAACCTTTTTCAGAAGGATAAAAACAATCAAGACAGACTTGTGTCGTACGTGGCCCGAACTACGTTTACTCTGATCTTTCATGCTGTATGAAAGTACGTAGGCATAGGATGCGATATCCTAGCGAGCAACCTTCCCTCCTTTCCCGTAGGTAGGCGAACTACGTTGACTCTGATTTCTCGTTCCAGACGGGAATACGTAGGCATAAAGTGCGACACTTTGCCGAGTCATTTTATTTTCTTTTAACCCCAGACCTGTAGAATAGATAGGATAACAATTCGTACTAGAAAACAAGCGTGGATCCCGTCGAGTACGACGGACGTGAGGGGTGCTAATACCTTTCCCTTGCGTAACCGACTCCCGAATCCAGGATTTGGTTGCGATGACCATTCCTTTCCCATTTTGCGTTAGGTTTACTCTGAGTGTTTCCTTTCCCTCCTGTTGGGATAAATAACACACGGTGGCGACTCTTCTGTTCAGCCGGCGCCGATTTTCGCAGTAGCGACACACGCTAGCCTGGATTTGGCATAAACAATCAGTGGTGTGCGTCAATTCATGCATTATTTTAGGATAAAACACTTGTAGGTTGTAGATTTATTCTACAATATCTCAAAATCACTATAATTAAAAACTCTTGTTTAAAAGAGATGCAAGTCTACTTATGAAGACTTACACATAAGTTGGTAATGCAGCTTTAGTCATTGATATAACACATGCTTTAAACTATTGTAACTTCTTGTGTGAGAATTTAGTTGTCTTGAGGAACAATAAGCAAAGTGTATGCAGACTCTAGAAAAATTTGCATATATCGTATTCAACTGCTTTTTTGTTCGATTAACTTTTATTCAACTAAAAGAAAAATGACTATTTAAATTTTAGTTGTTTTTTTGTTTCCGTTTGAGTGTAAATAATGTTGGATATTGTGGTTGTTGGAAATATATAGCAGCACTATAACAAAGAAGGTGTTGATGAAGATTGCATTTGAAAATTCAAAGCATGTGAATTTCACACTAACTTTTAGGTTCAATTCTCCCCTACCAATTATTATATATTGGATGCAATAAGGATTAACGGCGAATTCCCTTCAGGATACTTTGAATATCTTAACGTGAATTGTACAAATACACTAAGTTTATCTCTTGATTATAGATTACAGAAAAATGTTTCCTACACTTCACTCATGCATTAATGAAGTAAAAGATGATTTTAGAATAATTGAAATGATGAAAATTGGATGTGTATATTTATATTTTCGTGTGTATTTTATGATTCTCAAGTGTCTCTATTTATAGAGAAGCTTAGGTCACTTGATGAAGAGAAACACTCTTTGAAATTTGCATCTACTCGGTCAACATTAATATCGCTTCACGTTCAAAATAGTACTCAATGAACACATTGGTTCAGTTGGTAAGGCATGTACTTTTATCAAAAATTTGTGTGTTCAAAATGGTTTCATGACACATTTTGAATTCTATTTTATCACCTTTTGTAAAATAAACATTAAAAAAGTAGAACAGTAGAATTCGAACAATGCACATTAAGGTAAAATAGCACACCTTCTTATCACCATGCCAACTTGTACAACTTGTTAAATTTTGCTTCCAAATATCATATATTAACACATAAATATAAACTTCCATATTTAGGAAATCTCTAACAATCCCCCACCATTTGTTAGATATTGTTTTGGGAGTTGCTGCAAAATTTGAGTAAGAAGAAGATGGAGATGTTATGATGAAATTTGCACAAAATAGATTTTAAAGTGTGTGTTTACACTATGTTTTAGGTTCGATTCGCCCTCATCAATTTAGGAAAATTGGATGCAAATTGGTACTTCGTTGAATCTCATTCAGGATACTTTGAAAGCCTTAACATGAATCACACATTCACGTTAAACATATCGATCAACGATATTTTACAGAATAAAGTTCTCTTATTTATTCTCGTGCACTAAAAAAAATAAAAGAATGAATTAGATATAATTTATGGTACTTGAAACAAGTAATTTTTGTGTATATTTTATGCCTAACAAGTATCTCTATTTATATAAAAACTTGTACCAATTGGTGAGGAGAAAAAAATGTTTCAATGGTTTCAACATGACAGTTCGCAAACCATTGTATATCAATAACAACAAACCTTTTTACGAAAAGTTGTGTTGATCTGGTGGTTGCACCTTATGACCACGCACCCAATCATTATATGGTCTCTAGTTCTATTCTAGACTGTTGCAACTTTTGGCCATTTATTTTGTTAAATTAACAAATAATTTTGTTAAATTAACAAATAAATCCAAAAATTATTCAAATCAAGGATTCGACACTATGACCATTTACTTTATAGAAAATGCCACAATCATTACAACACATAGTCATTTATGATTAAAAAGATTCATAAAATCAATTTAATCATTATTATTTATCAATTTAATATTTTAGAAATCATCCAATAATCCCCCACCATGTTCAAAATATATCTAAATCCATTATTCAAGAAATTCCATGGTTTCAAGTAAACGAATCTTACGATTTGAACCAATACTTAGTAAATTAAGTTTTCACTCATCCTCGAATAGATTGGTAGACAAGTATTGAACCAATTATTCATTAGAACAAGCGTGTATAATTCACACATGAAATCTCGGTACCATTGATCGAATTATTAATATGCCACACTTAATAAGGTCTTATGCCTCATATCCTTTTCATGAGAACTTAAGAGTTAAGCACTTGAAATCTATGAAGCGGCACTACTTCATTCTCATATAGGTAGACTATATCAGAAATGCATCCATAATTATGCATTCCGGCAAATATATGTTATATGTCTATTAAGAGGAAAACTTCATCCTACCACACTTATTTTTATGGTCTAAGTACTTTTACCCCTTGGGATGTTCTTATCATTAGTACTTCAATAACTCTAATAATGTATTTTCATCATTGAACTCAAAACTTAACATTAATCAAGTGTGAGTTGAGCTTTCACTATTGATGATTAATTAGATACATGTTTGTTCCACATCCCTAATGATGTCTTCATTGTATTCAATTATATCCAAAGACATCATATCTTTGTCAATCCTTTCGTCAAAGTATTGCAAGATTTTTTCAAACTTTAATAAATTTCGAATATTCAATGTTTCAACTAATCATGCATATGATTACTTTATGTACTCTTGATAGTATTTGCCATCTATCATCAAATCGTAAATATTAGTACAATTTCCATATACAACATATGTTCTATATTCTTGATAGTTTTGGTAAACTATTATCATGACACTTTTGTCATTCATTTTGTCATACACAAATTTTATGTGATTCTTTATTTGCTAACATTTTTAATTTGAAGTTTTACTTTCACTTAAATATATTCAAAATATATTTAATGCATTAAACATTTATAGCAGTCGACAACCACGATCAAACAAATTTGTCATGACCAACTTTTATTTCATGAAGTGAATTCAAACATGTAACTCATAAACTCCGTATAAATACAACACCACATAATTTATTTATATTCTTTTATAATAAACAATTTTCTTGCATAACTGATATGCATTACAAATTCTATGTGATAAATTTATGTATCATATTTAATAATGTTCTATGGTATATCCAAATAAAAATCGCAATACAAAGTAAACAATAAATTCACATCATTAATATTTTCTATAACTTTTCTCAATAAATATTTGTCAAATTATAATAATCTAAAGTATACTCAAATTAATTTTAAAGAAGATGAACAAGAAATAATATTTTCATATTATGATACACATATAATATGAGATAAATCTTTTTAAATTTAATAAATTATTGCACAAATAAAATACCATTTAAGCATGTCCTTGATATTTTTAACATTTTATTTACAATATTGTATACTACCAATACATGCACCATAGATTCAAATTAATGATTTTTTCCACCAAACCATTTCAATCACAAATAATGCATTATTAATTAAAATAAATTATTGCACCAAATAATAATATTTAGCATGTATATTACATTCAAGTTTAACACATAAACCAAACATATTCATAATCATTTCATTTTCATATACTTGAATAATTTATAATTCATGCATCTATAAATTTAATGTCACATGTTAAACTTAACATAAATAAACATTATTTTCAACATATAATATTATACATGAATTTAAAACACCATATATAACTATAAATATATTTATTTATTTAATAGAATTATGTACCTTTCACCGTGGTTTTGAATAAGGAACCATGAATGTTCATTACTCCATCAAAGTTCCAACCACAAATTACTCAGAAAAAATCCTAAGTCAAAATTTTACAATTTTAAAACCTATATAAATTAATTGTGTACCTTTCATCATCATTGAAAGTTGTTATCATCTTCTTTAAAGTTGTATACTTTAATATTAATAACATATAAAGTATAAATTAAATCGAAAATTGAACCTAAAGATTGTTAGGTCTTGTGTTGGGGGTTGCTGCAAAATTTGAGTAAGAAGAAGATGAAGATGTTATGACGAAAGTTGCACAAAATAAATTTCAAAGCGTGTGTTTACACTAAGCTTTAGGTTCGACTCACCCCACCAATTTAGGAAAATTGGATGTAAATGAGTACTCCGGCGAATCCCCTTCAGGATACTTTGGAAGTCTTAACCTGAATCCCACATTCACATTAAGCATATCGATCAACGATATTTTACAGAATAAAGTTTTCTCATTTATTCTCATGTACTAGAAAAATAAAAGAATGACTTAGATATAATTTATGGCACTTGAAACAAGTAATTTTTGTGTATATTTTATGCCTAACAAGTATCTTTATTTATAATTAAAAAAAAACTTGTAAGAATGGGTGAGGAGAAAAAATGTTTCAATGGTTTTAATATGACCATTCGCGAATAATTGTATATCAATAACAACAAACTTTTTCATGAAAAATCATGTTGATTTGGTGGTTACACACTATGACCACGTGCCTAATCATTATAAGGTCTTTGGTTCTATTCTAGACTATTGCAACTAAAAATTATTCAAATCAAGGATTCAACACTATGACCATACTCATTCCTGAATAGATTGGTAGACAAACTTTGAACCAATTATTCATTTGAACAAACGTGCATAATTCACACATGAAATTGCAATACTATCTAAAGAATTATAATAATTGATACATTTAATACAACCCTGTGTCACGTATCTTTTTCACGCGAATTTAAGAGTAAAGCCCTTTAACTCTATGAAGCGACCTCACTTCATTCTCGTATAGTTAGACTATATCAGAAATGCATCATAATTATTTGTTTAAGCAAATATATGTTATATGTCTATTAGGAGAAAAATCTCATCCTACCACATTTATTTTTATGGTCCAAGTACTTTTACTCCTCGAAATGTATCTTTTGTCAAGTACTTCAATCACTCTAATAATGTACTTTTATTATTGAACTCAAGACTTGACATTAATCAAATATTAGTTGAGTTTCCATCATTGGTGATTAATTAAAAATGAGCTTATATCACATCCCTACATGATGTCTTCAACATCATATCCTTGCCAATTATTTCGTCAAATAATTACAAGATATTTTCACTTTATTAATTTTTGAATATTCAAACACACATAGCCATGCCTTTTATTCATTTTTGATAGTTTAACCAACTATCTCAATCATTGCAATATAGTTATTAAATTACTTCGTATCTCATACTAACATTTGTTATTAAAGCATTTAATAACAAGTAATACGATTTAAAGTTTCACTTTCTTTCAATATGCACACAACATATTAATACCTCAAGCATGTAAAATAACCATAATAAATATGATTATCAAATTTTTATATCTTTATATCCTAAACAATCATGATCATAATTGTTATTATATTCAATATTTTATCATATATTCAATCATGTAAATCATAAACACGTATCAGAATTAAATCTAAATAGTTAAATTAATTTAATTCTCTTAATTAGACTTTTATGACGTACAAAACATATATGCATACACTTGAAATTTACAACTATCAATCAATATTATTTAAATAAATTTAAATTTTAAGGCATAACACTCAAATGGATTTAATAAAATAAAGAAAACAATATTTTTCATTTTAAAGATAAATCAAATTACTTTAGTCCAAAAAAATATTAAACTCGCTATAAATATATTTATTTAGGTCACAACTTTTATTAAATGCAAATTCAATACTTTATGATCAATATTTATGAAAATATTAACAATCAAATTTCATATTCAATTTCTTTGTAAATAAATACAAATCCACTTTTATATAAATATACCACACAATAAATTATATAAACCAAATAAATCCACACTTTATTACATACAAAGCACAATTAATTTTTCAACACCGAGTATACATTCTTAAAATTGAGTAATTTTTAGAAGTTACTTCTATGCAACAGGATGATCATTTCGCGAACTTGAGTTCTTCTCTTTATTCATCTTTTTCAAGAACCTACATTCACTTTTAAAATATCCCAGTTTGCCACAATGGAAGCAACTTCCTGTTTTTCTTTTTCATTGTCCATTTCCATTGTTGTCATGAACCTTTTCATCATCTATGTCCTTATTATCATTGGACTTGTTAGATTTTTCATCTTACACAACATGTATTTTCTCATGAGTAAATTGTTCTTTAGTATCTTCTTTTTTGCGATACTTTTCTTCTAAACGAAGGTGATTACCCAATTGTTCAAGAGATATATACTCTTTTTATGTTTCAAGGTCTTTTTTATATCCTTCCACAAAATTGGGAGTTTGTCTATTATGGAAGACACAATGATGGTTTCGTCCATGTGCATATTGGGTTGTTTGTAAGTATTAAGAATGCGTTCAATTTCATTTAATTGCTCCATAACAAGTCTATTATCTACCATTTTATAATTATAGAAATGAGAAACAAGAAATTTCTTACTTGTAGCATCTTCTTCCATGTACCTTGATTCTAGTTTATCCCATAGATCTTTTGCAGATTGACTACTCTGATAGATATCAAACGAAGAATCTGACATACCGTTAAGAATATGGTTCATGCCAATATAGTCATCATTGTCCCATTTTTGCATCTCTCTAATTTCAACGATTGTTTCTTCTTCCCTTTATACCGGTCTTGTTGTATTCAAAACATATACCACTTTCAAAGTTATAAGCAAAATTTTATCTTTTTCTGCCAACGAATTAATTTTCCTCCATCAAACTTATCCAATTTCACAAAATTAGATGTTATTGATTAAGTAAAATTGAACCTAAAGATTGTTGGATATTGTGCTTGTTGGGAATATGTAGCAGCACTAGAATAGAGAAGGTGTTGATGAAGATTGCACTTGAAAACTCAGAGCGTGTGAAATTTACACTAACTTTTAGGTTTAATTCGCCTCTACCAATTATTATATATTGGATGCAATAAGAATTAATGACAAATTTCCTTCAGGATACTTTGAATACCTTAATGTGAATTGTACAAACACATTAAGCTTATATTTTGATAATAGGTTATAAAAAGAATTTCCTACACGTCACTCACGCATTAATGAAGTAAAATATGATTTTAGAATAATTGAAATGGTGAAAATTGGATGTGTATATTTTTATTTTTGTGTGTATTTTATGATTTTCAAGTGTCTCTATTTATATAGAAGCTTATGCCACTTGATGAAGAGAAACACTTTTTAAAATTTGCATTTGTCCGATCAACATTTATAATGCCTCACATTCAAAATATTACTTAATGAACGTCCTGATTCAGTTGGTAAGGCGTATATTTTTAAAGAAATGTCACTTTTTAAAAACTTTTTCATGACACATTTAAAATTTATTTTATTACCTTTTATAAAATAAACATTATAATCTCTAACTAACAATGTCCAACAGATTTAAACATCTTTTTCTTCTTATAGTTGAGTGGTGATGCAATACTACCCATACTACCTAGCTAGCATCCAGTTGTTAGCATTATTTTCAACAATCATCTTCAATTACTTTTCCAACAATGTTTTAAATAATTAAAACAATTTTAAAAGATGATTAATTATGTGTTTAAAAGATAATTATTAGATATTATTTTGGACTAATAAAAAAAAATTAAATTGTTTGAAAATCGAGGTTAAAGATAGTTTATGTATAATATTCACACCCATCAATTCAACAAAAGTTTTTTCTTACACAAAAACAGACAATAACTACAATGAAATGGTATTGAGTTTTATCGGAACATTGATAGCATATGTGAGAATTTGAAGTTCGTACCATACCCCTTAATTTCAACAGAGGAATAATTTTTTGAGGAAGTTTGTACTGTGCCCCTTAATCTCAACAGAGGGATAATTTTTTGAGAACCGATACTAAGAGTAGTTTATATACAACGCACACACATCTTAACCTAATGAAAGTTTTTTTTAAGGGATAAAGTCGTAGCCACAGTAACTCAGATTTGAATTTGACCAAAACATTGACACTGCTTTGTGCAAATTTGAAGTTCGCAAATTGCTCTTTAGCTTCGATTGGAGAAAACTACTTAAAAATTGAGATTAAAGATAGTTTATATACATCGCCTACATACCTCAACTCAACAAACAAAACTACTTTTTAAATGATAAAATTGTAGGTGCAGTGACGTTTTGAGATCGATCTCAAAAGATGTACGTATAAGTATTGAAACACGTTAACAACAACATAATTTGATTGACCACAGATGTTAATGTGATTAACCATAATTTTTAAGTATTCAAATTTACATGTAGTTGAAGATCTGAAAATTATGATTAACCTCGTTCAAATGCATAGTTAATGATTAATGAATTTCAACTTGAGAAGAATAGGAAAAGGAGTTTGATCAATAGTGTTAAATAATTACAAGACTTATAATTATAAACTTTTTACATTCTAAGTTGAGCCATATCATACCAAATTTGCTCAAAAGCTTTAACAATAAGATCATGATATTCACTTGAATTAAGAGAAAGATAGCAAGCAAGTAAATTCTCCAAATCCTTTGACCCTTTTATATTATTCTCAACAATCATCTCCACCATTGATTCCTTGAAATCACTTATTGGATCAATTGATGACTTAACAACAGCAAATCCATCTACAAACCCTGCCTCATTCCTTGAAACACTCTTTCTTCCACTAGCTTGAATTTTTCTATTAACAAGTTTTGGAGAATTCACTCTAAGCCTTACACCTTGAGAAGAATTAGGAGAAGCTTTTTTACCTATTTGACTTTTTTTCCTCCTTCTTTGATTAACTTTGATAGAGAAGGAATGATCGATTTCTCGCTCGTCCGATTCGGTCGAGCATCGAGATATAGTGGGCTCGACGATCTTATCATTCACTTGCTTTGTTAATATTGGAGCTAGACCAAGTTGTGAAAATGCATCAAAAGATTCAAAACCTTCTAAGTGTTTAGAATTTCCTTGAAAAGATTCATTGTTCATGTCTATGATGATATCATTAGTTGAAGAGCTAACTCTACAACTACAATTAAGCAAATCCGGAACCGAAAAGCTATCACCAAATTCAGATTCAGAAGAAACACATTGATTATGATAAGACTCACAAGAAGAATTTTCAATGGAAGACAAATCATGTTCTTGTGATTGAACTTGAACTTGAACTTGAACTTGATCAAATGGTTGAGAAGAATGAGAAGGCTTGTAAATAGTTTTTCTTCCAACCCTTCTCTTTGAAGACATTCTTGGTGAATCATTGAATGGAAAGTTCAAATCTTTGGTATGATTTGGAGTGTTAAATAACTTACCAACCCTCATTGGTTCATTAGAGAAATAATGTGAAGAATACCTTGAATGTTGTGACCTTTGAGATGTTGATGTTGGTGAAGAAGTTATTGCTTTGTTCTTCATAAAATGTGATGAACCATTTCTTTTCCTTGATGATTTGCTCATATCTTTTAGCTTGTAAAACCAAGCATTTGGTATCATATCTGAAAATTTGAACTTGTTATTTCCCATAACAGGTAATTGATCTAATCACAATCACCCTTTGGCAAGAAAAATTGGTTTATAAGATGGAAAATGTAAAGTTAGTGCTTCATTACAAAAGTCATAAAATGAAAGTAAAGGGACCAACTTTGTCTACCAAATTACTTTATCTCATCATTGCTACCAGCAAACATGCACAACTGTTTTACATTACTATAACATTGTTAGTTTTTTTTTTTATTATCATTATGTAAAAAGATATGTCAAGAAAATATTGCTCTTAAAAATCTTTTCGGTATCAGACACGTCATGTGTTAGACACCAGACACGCTGTTCATGGCTCAAAATCTATTGAAATCAAATGATACAAGTATCATGTTGTGTGTTTCAAAAAATGATTTGCATTCATTCTTTGCTTACGTATTGTTTTTCTGTTTTGTCTGGACTGCAATGTACCTCAATGTTTTTGCTGTCAGAGGAAGGATTGAAATTCATAATATGGTTCACCACGCTGTGTTTGGTGCATAAAATTTGACCTTGAAGTTCAAATAATCATTGGCTCAGACCCATTAATTCCTCAATTCTTGGCTTTATGAATCATAACATTCTTTGCCTTTTTATCCTTAATATCCCCACATGCCTAGTGCTTCCTTAACCTTCTCTCAAACTATAAGATTCGTTTTCTTCTTTTTCTTTTCTATTGTTTTTGTCTACAGGATCATGTTTTTGTCTATTTCCATTAGTTTCTTAATTTTCAAGTATATTTATGATACTTTAAAGTGTCGGTGTAACTTATTGGGCCTCTTTTCTAGAATTCGACGAAATTTTAAGGTCCAACTTTATTTTTTAAGAGGATTTTTTAATGTATCTTATATATTTTTTAGACACCATACATTCTGAATTACACTCTATTTTTTTAAAGATGCATCTCCAGAATGTTTCTGTAGTTATATTTCCGTAAAATAGACACATAAGTAGCAGAGTCAAAACCATGTGATTTTTCAAAATGGAATTAAGATTTATAAAATAAAATTAGAATTACATATATCATTTCAACATAAAATACAACATTACTTTGATATTCAGGTGGACACTTCAACATATTCGCAATATCTTCGACCGATCTTGAAATAGTCGCTTCCAACTCGAGCAGAACTTTTGTTTCGAAACGGAAATATGTATTCCACATAGCCCTTACATTTGCTTTCGTCTTGAGCTCAAATTTGTTGAACTCAATCTTTCTTCTGTTGTCAATCGATGGTGAACGGTACTCGAACTTCACAATCCTTCGATTGTCTCCGTAAGATAGTAGATGGTGGATTTCGAGGGATGTGAAATCAGTGAGCTTAAATGTTTGCCTAGGTGTAGATCTGAAGAATGAGACATTTGCTACATATTGTAACAGCCCAAATTTCATTAAATAATTAATTGTAGTAATTAATTGATTTAGTGGGGTTTTTATTAATGTTGGAATTAATTTTTATTAATTGGTATGGATAGAAAATTAAGAAGGAATTGGAGAGGAAGGAAAATGAAGGAAATATATAAGAGAGAAAGAAAAGAAAAGAAAGATAGAAAATATTTGGAAAGAAAGAGGAAAGAAGAAGAAAGGAGAGAAAGAGAAGAGAAGAAGAGGAAAAGTGGAAATCATCAAGAACCAACTCAAAGCTTCGATTAAACCAAGGTAAGGGTGAGAAACATTGCTATTTAATCATTGTATGCTATTATGTATGTTGGGTTTGGGTTTGTGGATGTTTTTCATCACTTTCCAATTAGGGCAAATGTTGGATTAATCGGTAGATTGATGATTTAATCGGTTGGAACTGAGTAATAACACCGTAGAATAGTCGGGTAACATGTATTGATGCTGTTTATACTGATTTGGATGTTTGAGGTTTGGTTGATGATGGATTGATGAAGGAGAGGCAGAATAGGGTTCTGTTCTGCGCAGGTTCGCTGGCTCTCGCCAGGCGAGCGAAGGCGAAGCTTCGCCAGGCGAAGCCTAGCGAATGCTGGCGAATAATTATGATTAAGTCCCAGTGGACTTCGCTGGTGAGTTCGCCAAGCGAAGGTGGATAGCGAAGGTTCTCCCAGCGAAGGTGCTGGCGAATGGTGGCGAATGAAGTCAGTAGCTACTGACTTGGGCTCGCTGGGAAGTCTCGCCAGGCGAAGCCTAGCGAGTGTTCGCTGAGAGAGTTCGCCAGGCGAAGGCCAGGCGAAGGTTCGCTGCGAGGGTTCGCCAGGCGAATGTAGGCGGATGTGACAGCATTTTTCCTTTGCTGTGTTGTTCATGTGGAGATGGTTTGGTTGCCTCTCATAGGTCAATACCTCTATGATGTGATATAGATATGATCTATTGTGATGATGTGTGTTGTGGGTAGCCTACGGGCGTGAATCCTAGTTTGAGGTGCGATGCGTATTAATTGTGATAAATAGAAATACATGTGAATACAATGATGAATGTATGTGTATTGTCTAATGAACTTGCGAATGTTTGATGTGTATACAATTATGTGATGAGTATGCATGAAAGCATGGTGGATATGTGTGCATAACTTATTATTGTATGATTGGTATTGTGATGTGTATACCTTGTATGAGATGGCATGAGATAAAGAATAAACATACTATGAAAAATGTGTTGTGGATGCATATTGTTTATGTGCGATTGTATGTTAAAATACATGAAGAATGCATGAGAGCATAATGATGGGTATGCGTGCATTGCTTGCTAAATATGATGTTGTATCGAATTATGAATACATCGATGAATGTTATGTGAATATGTTGTGTGTGCAATCATAATGTAATTCTTGAAGAGATGAATTATTTGAATGCATGAGATTAAGATGTCGGTCTTAAGTGCATTTGTTGTGATTGATTGTACATGCATCATTTAGTCAAGAGGCAATGTCTGTTAGTTTCGTGGAAACTAGTGGCTTGTCCCAAACCTAGAAGAGTGGGTTTGAAGGCTTAGAGGACGGGCCTTTGTGGTTATCGGTCTAGAAGAGTGGACCCGGTTTAATGTAAAAACCGAAAAAAGATAACGGGTTATCGGTCTAGAAGAGTGGACCCGGTTTAATGTAAAAACCGAAAAAAAGATAACGAGAGTCGGTACCGCATTGCATGAGTTGCATTGAGTTATTGAGTCACATTGATATATGACATATGCATGAAGAGATGCTTATGTGTGAATGATGAGATTGTGGAAATTGTAAGTGTATGCATAATGTGGAAATGCTTTGTGAATATCCAGGTTTGTCTATATATGTGTGGTAAATATATATGACTAAGAGAATGAAGTATGGTGAGAAATGTGAATATGTGTTATAAGACTACCTATATATATAATCTTATGCTTTGATTACTATGGTTATATTTCTCACCCTTCTGCTGTTTTATAATGCTCTACGAGGCATTGCAGATTAGGATGCTGGAGTCCTTTTGTGAAGTTAGTCTTCATTCTTTTGAGTCGGCTGCTCTGATATGTAACACCGGGTAGTTAGACTAGTATAGTCATTCTTTTGTGATACATTGCGATGTATCAGCTGATGTGGTTTTGTAATCTAACTGATATGATGCATTAATCTGGATGACTTATGTGCATTTGAATTAATATTTTGGAACTGATCAAATGATGTTATCTTCCGCTCAAATTAAATGTTGAAATGTGAATTCTAAAACTATGAAATTGTTACATATTTTATGGAGCAAAATGTTAAAGAGTTTCGTTGGTGAAATTGTGGCATTCTTCTTTTATACCTTATTATAAAACCTTTTTTTTTACTCTGATAATTTGTATGTGCTTAATTGTTTTATATGCATTTATTTGGGGTATAGAAGGGGGTGTTACAATAGTGGTATCAGAGCAGGTCGGTCCGTCCGGCCAAGTTGTTAGAGTGTTTTTCCCTGTGTGTTATTGATATGCGTGTGTTGCATTATCAATATTGGTTGTTCTTACGTGGTTCTGTTGCTGGAATTAGTAAGATGGTCGCAGGAAGGAACGACGAAGCGATTGTGGAGGCATTGACGAGATTGGCTGGGGCAATTGGGCAGAATCCTCCGGCCAATGTGAATGAGAGGAATCATGCTGATGATGGATTCCGTGCTTTGGGGAAATTCCAAAAGAATAACCCTCCGGTCTTCAAGGGAACTCATGAACCGGACAAGGCACAAATTTGGTTGAAAGCCGTGGAAAAGATTTTTCGAGTTATGAATTGCTCGGATGCACAGAAGGTGCAGTTTGGGACTCATATGCTCGAAGAAGAAGCTGAAGATTGGTGGGGTAATACTCGCCAAAGATTTGAGGAAGATGATATTGTGATTACTTGGGATTTGTTTAGAGAAACCTTTCTGGAGAAGTATTTTCCAGAGGATGTGCGGGGGAAGAAAGAGATCGAATTTCTTGAGTTGAAGCAAGGTAATTCGACGGTTGCTGAGTATGCGGCGAAATTTGAGGAGTTGATCAAATTTTGTCCTCACTATAATACTGGTAATGCTGAGAGGTCTAAGTGCCTCAAGTTTGTAAACGGTTTGAGACCCGAGATTAGACAAGCTATTGGATATCAGGAAATCAGACGGTTTTCTGAGTTGGTTAACAAGAGCAGAATTTATGACGAAGACAGTAGGGCTAGGTCCAGCCACTACAAGAGTCTAAGTGACAAGAAAGGAAGGGGACAATTCAGAGGAAAACCTTACGTGACTCCTGCTGATAAGGGGAAGCAAAAGGTTGGTTTTGGCAAGAGGCCAAGTGGGGGAGTTTCTACCCTGGTTAGGTGTTACAATTGTGGTGAAGCGGGGCATCGTGCTCCGGAGTGCAAAAGTGTTGATCTGAAGTGTTTTAAGTGTGGCAAGCCAGGCCACAAGGCTCTAGAGTGTAGAAGCGGTGCGGGTGTTACTTGCTATAACTGTGGTGAGCGAGGGCACATCAGTACCAAGTGCGATAAGCCGAAGAAGAATCAAGGGAGCGGGAAAGTGTTCGCTCTATCTGGATCTGAGACTGCTAGCGACGATCGATTGATCCGAGGTACGTGCTTCATTCATGGTACACCTTTGATCGCTATAATTGATACCGGAGCTACGCATTCTTTTATTTCTTTGGATTGTATTAGAAGGTTAAATCTTGAGTTGTCTATGATTGGTGGCGGTATGGTTATTGATACTCCTGCTATGGGTTCGGTAACTACACCGTATGTTTGCTTGAATTGCCCGTTGAGTATTTTCGGTAGAGATTTTGGGATTGATTTAGTGTGTCTTCATTTGGATCAACTGGATGTCATTCTTGGAATGAATTGGTTAAAATTCAATCGTGTGTATATTAACTGTTTTGACAAAACGGTTATTTTTCCCGATTCGGATGTTGAAAGGGATTTGTTTATGACGAGGAAACAAGTGAAGGAATCGGTACAAGATGGGGCTAAGGTATTTATGCTCATGGCAACTTTGAGGACTAGTGAAAGTGAAGAGATTGAGGCTTTGCCCATTGTTAGAGATTTTCCGGAAGTATTCCCTGACGAGATAAAGGATTTACCGCCGGAGCGAGAAGTAGAGTTTTCGATAGATTTGATTCCTGGAACTAGTCCGATATCGATGGCTCCATATCGTATGTCGGCCTCAGAGTTAAAAGAGTTGAAGAGTCAACTTGAGGATTTGCTTGAAAAGAGGTTTATTCGTCCGAGCGTGTCACCGTGGGGTGCACCGGTGTTGTTGGTTAAGAAGAAAGAGGGTTCTATGAGGCTCTGTGTGGATTACAGACAGTTGAACAAGGTGACTATTAAGAATAAGTATCCACTTCCAAGGATTGATGATCTGATGGATCAGTTGGTTGGTGCGAGCGTGTTCAGCAAAATTGATTTGAGATCTGGGTATCATCAGATCCGTGTGAAAGCTGAGGATATTCAGAAGACGGCCTTTCGGACGAGGTATGGACACTATGAGTATTCTGTGATGCCATTTGGTGTGACTAATGCACCGGGTGTATTTATGGAGTACATGAATAGGATTTTCCATCCTTATTTGGATAAGTTTGTGGTGGTGTTTATCGACGACATCTTGGTTTATTCGAAGAGCGAAGGAGAGCATGCCGAGCATCTGAAGATTGTGTTATCTGTGCTGAGAGAGAAGCAGTTGTTCGCAAAGCTTTCTAAGTGTGAATTTTGGTTGAAGGAAGTTAGTTTCCTTGGTCATGTGATTTCTAGTAGTGGTGTTGCGGTTGATCCGTCGAAGGTTGAAGCGGTGTCGCAATGGGAGACTCCGAAGTCAGTTTTTGAGATCAGAAGTTTTCTTGGCTTAGCCGGTTATTATCGGAAGTTTATTGAAGGATTTGCTAAGTTATCGTTGCCGTTGACGCAGTTGACTAGGAAAGGTCAAGCCTTTGTTTGGGACGCCAAGTGTGAAGCGAGTTTTCAAGAACTTAAGCGAAGGTTGACGACAGCTCCTGTTTTGATTCTGCCAAATCCAGAAGAATCATTCGTTGTGTATTGTGATGCTTCTTTGATGGGTTTAGGAGGTGTGTTGATGCAGAATAACCAAGTTGTGGCTTATGCTTCGAGGCAACTCAAAGTGCATGAGAAGAATTATCCGACGCATGACTTAGAGTTGGCCGCCGTTGTGTTCGTGTTGAAACTCTGGAGGCATTATTTGTTTGGTGCGAGGTTTGAAGTGTTTAGTGACCACAAGAGTTTGAGGTATCTTTTTGATCAAAAGGAATTGAATGCGAGACAAAGAAGATGGCTTGAACTTTTGAAGGATTATGATTTTGGCTTGAATTACCATCCGGGTAAAGCGAATGTTGTAGCGGATGCATTGAGTCGGAAATCATTGCATATGTCGGCGTTGATGGTGAAAGAGTTAGAATTGGTCGAGCAATTTCGAGATTTGAGTTTGGTATGTGAGAGAACTTCTTTTGGAATTAAGTTGGGTATGTTAAAGCTTACGAGTGGTATTTTGGACGAAATTCGAGAAGGACAGAAATCGGATTTGAGCTTAGTTGATCGGTTGACTTTAATCAACCAAGGCCAAGGTGGTGATTTTCGGATTGATGAGAATGGTATTATGAGATGTCGGGATCGAGTTTGTGTTCCGAACATGGTTGAGCTTAAGAAGAGCATCCTTGAGGAAGGACATCGTAGCGGATTGAGTATTCATCCGGGTGCTACTAAGATGTATCAGGATTTGAGGAAAGTATTTTGGTGGCCTAGTATGAAGAAGGATATTGCGGAATTTGTGTATTCTTGTTTGACTTGCCAGAAGTCGAAGATTGAGCATCAGAAGCCATCGGGTTTGATGAAGCCGTTGTTTATTCCTGAGTGGAAATGGGATAGTATCTCCATGGATTTTGTATCGGGTTTGCCGAGGACGCCGAGTAATTTTGAGGCTGTTTGGGTTATCGTGGATAGGTTGACTAAATCTGCTCACTTTATTCCTATGCGTATGGATTACCCTTTGGAGAAGTTGGCTAAGTTGTATATTGAAAGGATTGTGTGCCTGCATGGTATTCCGCTGAGTATTGTTTCGGATAGAGATCCGCGGTTTACTTCGAGATTTTGGGAAAGCCTGCAGAGTGCTTTGGGTACTAAGTTGCGTTTGAGTTCAGCTTATCATCCGTAGACTGATGGTCAGACGGAGAGGACGATTCAGTCGCTCGAAGATCTTTTGAGAGCTTGTGTATTGGAAAAAGGAGGAGCTTGGGACAGCTACTTGCCTTTGATTGAGTTTACCTACAACAACAGTTTCCATTCGAGTATTAGTATGGCACCATTTGAGGCGTTGTATGGTAGGAGGTGTAGGACACCATTGTGTTGGTTCGAGTCCGGAGAGAGTTCTGTTGTTGGACCCGAGTTAGTTCAACAGACTACTGATAAGATCAAGATGATTCAAGAGAAGATGAGAATTACTCAGAGTCGTCAGAAGAGTTATTATGACAAGAGGAGGAAGGCACTTGAATTTCAAGAGGGAGATCATGTGTTTCTTCGAGTCACTCCGATGACAGGTGTTGGTAGGGCACTGAAGTCGCGCAAGTTGTCGCCGCGTTTCATTGGTCCTTATCAGATTTTGCAAAGGATAGGAGAAGTGGCCTATCGTGTGACTTTACCACCGTCGCTTGCTAATCTTCACGACGTATTCCATGTATCTCAGTTGAGGAAATACATTGCGGATCCGTCTCATGTAGTCCAAATAGATGATGTGCAGGTGAGAGATAACCTGACTGTTGAGGCATCACCTATGCGGATTGAGGATCAGAAATTGAAGCAGCTTCGAGGTAAAGAGATTGCTTTAGTGAAGGTCGCTTGGGGAGGACTGGCTGGTGGAAATGTCACTTGGGAGCTTGAGAGTCGGATGAAAGAGTCTTATCCAGAACTGTTTGAATCAGGTAACATTTTCGAGGACGAAAATTCCTAAAGTGGGGGAGAGTTGTAACAGCCCAAATTTCATTAAATAATTAATTGTAGTAATTAATTGATTTAGTGGGGTTTTTATTAATGTTGGAATTAATTTTTATTAATTGGTATGGATAGAAAATTAAGAAGGAATTGGAGAGGAAGGAAAATGAAGGAAATATATAAGAGAGAAAGAAAAGAAAAGAAAGATAGAAAACATTTGGAAAGAAAGAGGAAAGAAGAAGAAAGGAGAGAAAGAGAAGAGAAGAAGAGGAAAAGTGGAAATCATCAAGAACCAACTCAAAGCTTCGATTAAACCAAGGTAAGGGTGAGAAACATTGCTATTTAATCATTGTATGCTATTATGTATGTTGGGTTTGGGTTTGTGGATGTTTTTCATCACTTTCCAATTAGGGCAAATGTTGGATTAATCGGTAGATTGATGATTTAATCGGTTGGAACTGAGTAATAACACCGTAGAATAGTCGGGTAACATGTATTGATGCTGTTTATACTGATTTGGATGTTTGAGGTTTGGTTGATGATGGATTGATGAAGGAGAGGCAGAATAGGGTTCTGTTCTGCGCAGGTTCGCTGGCTCTCGCCAGGCGAGCGAAGGCGAAGCTTCGCCAGGCGAAGCCTAGCGAATGCTGGCGAATAATTATGATTAAGTCCCAGTGGACTTCGCTGGTGAGTTCGCCAAGCGAAGGTGGATAGCGAAGGTTCTCCCAGCGAAGGTGCTGGCGAATGGTGGCGAATGAAGTCAGTAGCTACTGACTTGGGCTCGCTGGGAAGTCTCGCCAGGCGAAGCCTAGCGAGTGTTCGCTGAGAGAGTTCGCCAGGCGAAGGCCAGGCGAAGGTTCGCTGCGAGGGTTCGCCAGGCGAATGTAGGCGGATGTGACAGCATTTTTCCTTTGCTGTGTTGTTCATGTGGAGATGGTTTGGTTGCCTCTCATAGGTCAATACCTCTATGATGTGATATAGATATGATCTATTGTGATGATGTGTGTTGTGGGTAGCCTACGGGCGTGAATCCTAGTTTGAGGTGCGATGCGTATTAATTGTGATAAATAGAAATACATGTGAATACAATGATGAATGTATGTGTATTGTCTAATGAACTTGCGAATGTTTGATGTGTATACAATTATGTGATGAGTATGCATGAAAGCATGGTGGATATGTGTGCATAACTTATTATTGTATGATTGGTATTGTGATGTGTATACCTTGTATGAGATGGCATGAGATAAAGAATAAACATACTATGAAAAATGTGTTGTGGATGCATATTGTTTATGTGCGATTGTATGTTAAAATACATGAAGAATGCATGAGAGCATAATGATGGGTATGCGTGCATTGCTTGCTAAATATGATGTTGTATCGAATTATGAATACATCGATGAATGTTATGTGAATATGTTGTGTGTGCAATCATAATGTAATTCTTGAAGAGATGAATTATTTGAATGCATGAGATTAAGATGTCGGTCTTAAGTGCATTTGTTGTGACTGATTGTACATGCATCATTTAGTCAAGAGGCAATGTCTGTTAGTTTCGTGGAAACTAGTGGCTTGTCCCAAACCTAGAAGAGTGGGTTTGAAGGCTTAGAGGACGGGCCTTTGTGGTTATCGGTCTAGAAGAGTGGACCCGGTTTAATGTAAAAACCGAAAAAAGATAACGGGTTATCGGTCTAGAAGAGTGGACCCGGTTTAATGTAAAAACCGAAAAAAAGATAACGAGAGTCGGTACCGCATTGCATGAGTTGCATTGAGTTATTGAGTCACATTGATATATGACATATGCATGAAGAGATGCTTATGTGTGAATGATGAGATTGTGGAAATTGTAAGTGTATGCATAATGTGGAAATGCTTTGTGAATATCCAGGTTTGTCTATATATGTGTGGTAAATATATATGACTAAGAGAATGAAGTATGGTGAGAAATGTGAATATGTGTTATAAGACTACCTATATATATAATCTTATGCTTTGATTACTATGGTTATATTTCTCACCCTTCTGCTGTTTTATAATGCTCTACGAGGCATTGCAGATTAGGATGCTGGAGTCCTTTTGTGAAGTTAGTCTTCATTCTTTTGAGTCGGCTGCTCTGATATGTAACACCGGGTAGTTAGACTAGTATAGTCATTCTTTTGTGATACATTGCGATGTATCAGCTGATGTGGTTTTGTAATCTAACTGATATGATGCATTAATCTGGATGACTTATGTGCATTTGAATTAATATTTTGGAACTGATCAAATGATGTTATCTTCCGCTCAAATTAAATGTTGAAATGTGAATTCTAAAACTATGAAATTGTTACATATTTTATGGAGCAAAATGTTAAAGAGTTTCGTTGGTGAAATTGTGGCATTCTTCTTTTATACCTTATTATAAAACCTTTTTTTTTACTCTGATAATTTGTATGTGCTTAATTGTTTTATATGCATTTATTTGGGGTATAGAAGGGGGTGTTACACATATCAGTCGATATTTATTTGTGACATTTAAGACATTTTCAGTTTGTGTAAAATATACATAAGAGCACCATAATTTATAGACGTCGTTGATCAATATGAACCACTCAATAACTGACATGCTGATTCTGGAGATATATCTTCGGTTTCGCACCCTATTATCTTGTTCCAGAGATGCATTCTGAAACTTCTCCTGAACCATTTCCAAAACAGAATCCTTCAAACATAATCTTTTTTATTTATTTACAAAAGAACAAATATTATTATGAGGAAGATAAAAATGCATTAATATACAATATGAACAAATGTTGAATATATTACACTTCGTTTGTATTGAGACATAATTACATACACTTATTTGTCCGGTTAAACAAGAAATTAAAACGAATTGAAACATTTGGCGCCAGCAAAATCTATGGGTGGTACCCTCTTGTTCTTTTGTGCATTTGATTCTTTTTCAATGTTGTTCAATTTCTCGAATTCTTGCATCCTTTCCATAAAATGATTTGGCCAAATCTCGACTTTTGTGGTTGAATGAGTCATCCACTCCGGTGATGTAAGTGGTATAAGACATTCTTGTTTCAAGTAAACTTGAACAAAATGACTTGATTTTGAAAGTCATCCAATACACACGATACGACCATTTGGATTTTGAGGTGGGGCGTTACGCAGTGGAAAAAATGTTTCCGAAAAACTATATCGTGTCAGATCAACACACACTTTATCATACACAAATGCTATTAGGTGACTCATTTCAGGGAAACACATTTATTTTGCCATCGGTGCCGGACCTCTAAGGCAAGGAACAAGAGACTCATAAACTTCATCGAATTTTTCTTTTTTTCCCGTACGACAGTGTGTACGATTCTTTATGTGTCTTCAACTCTGGATAATTTGATGGCGGATAAGTGTACGATTATCTTCTCCTTTACCGAGTAAAGCTAAAAATGCTTGGTAACTGCAATTACCTTCCCCTAGAATATTGACGATCCGCTCGATATATTTGTGCATAAAAACCTGCATCTCGTCAATGAATGAAATTTTTGGTGGATGCGGCGTAGGAGGTGGTTTGCTAATGAGAGCTCCTTTGACAATACTATTTTGAGATTTTGGAGTTGGTGAGTCAGAAAAAACTTTGTCAACATGTTCAAAATATGAAGGAGACCGTGTAGTCGAATTGTCATTCCGTGAGGCGTCATTTTCTTTGGATGACCTTTTGTTTTTACATTATGGTTATGCAAACCACATATCACATTAAATCTCCAGCTTTTATTTGCTAACATGTAACCACGCATCTTAAAGAGACATTCACATTTTCTTGAATCAGTGTCGTCTCTTTTAAAATTTCGGAGAAGAGTTCTATATTTCCCGCTTCTTTCACACGTCATTATCATAAAAGCGCATCTTCTATCCGAACCATTATCGGACCTTCTGATAACTACATCAAATCCAAGTTTAGAGGAATCCATATGAATCCATTGAAGTATTTGATCACGAGATTCAAACTCTTGCTTGGTTTTAAATTGGTTGCTAACATATACCGCCTTCACAACAACACCTTGGATATTGGGAGAAACAACTTGTTTTTGAAAAACTTTGGGGTAAACCATATCTAATGAAAACAATTAAAAACATAACAGTATATAAGCGTCATTGCTGAAAACATGCTTGAAAAATGAACACATACTAATTCTGGAGATGTATCTCCGGAAAAGTTCATACTCGCTCCGGAGATACATTTCCGAACACAACACTCTCTTTTTTTTTCAGAAAAAAAGTTTGAATAATGTGAGCAAATAGTGGAAAATAAAGGATATTTACCTGAAATTTTATCTTCTTTTTCTCCCTATGATATGATGAACCAAAAGAATAGAGATTTGGAGAGAAAAAATGGATTGAGAATTGAGAGGTTTTTGGTCGGGGTTTGTGTTGAAAAACAACAATGACAATAATGGTTGTGTGATCATGCAGTTGTTTCTTTTATCAGATTATTCCGGAGATGCATCTCTGGAAATATCTGACATGCAAAGATGACTGAAAATTTCAAAATTTCGCCTAAAATTTCGAAGATATACCTCTGAAATTTTCATTGAACTGATCAATAATTAACATATTTTTTAAAATGTTCAGGAGATGCATCTCAAAAATAAAAATAACCCAATTTATAGGGTGTCACTCATAATGGCATGCGTTGGGTGTGTAATTGATACGTTTAGAGATGTTTCTCCAAAAATTGAAGGCATTTTAAATTTTTGTGTAGTGCCTAAAAATTTATATGATACATTAAAAAATTCTCTTTTTTAATTTGAAACTTTTGTAATTAACTATGGGTCCACTCATTGTGTATATATCACAAAACATACTTAATTGAGGATTTAACTTATCACTCAGTGAATTAAATATGAAAGCCTCACATTAAGGCAAGTATTAACTTTATGCTCTTGCTAAAAAAGTTTAGAATTTTTTATTGCGTTTATCGGATTTTTAAAAAAAATATCTGAATTTTCTGATAAAAAATCAATAATTTTTGAAAAAATTTGAAGAAATACAAGAATTTTTGAAAAATAAATTTTGAAAATTAAAAAAAAAAAAAAAGAAGTAAATATTTTAGATTTATACTTATAGCATGTTTGATTTGAATTTTGGAAGAGTGATAAGTAATTTTAAAGATGTAGAATTGATTCTGAGTGATTTTGAGGTGTTTGATTCTTCTAAAATAGAATAGATTATATTTTTAGAATTGATTAAACTTGAAATTAAAATTTATAGTTTCTAAATCTAAACTTGATTTTTACACTAAATTTATTCATCAACTCATACTTATATAAATATATTCAAATATTAAACTCAATTATATTAAAATCAATTATGTCCACGTCAATCCAAAGATAAAATTAAAATTGGAATGTATTGTACTTAAATTCTTCAAAATATTTTTCAAGTTGTTAGAATCATATATAAAACCTTTTAATTTGTGCATATATTTGATATTAATGAAAATGTATTTGAAATCTCAATTTTTCAAATTTTGGTCTTACAAATATTATTTTAAAGTTAAATGCATATAGTTTTTTCAAGCTTCAAGCTTATGCTAGTTGATGCATGATTTTAGGATTATGTGATATTAGTTAACCTTTTAAACTTTTAAGAGAATTTTGTGAGGTGGAGAAAGATTTGGATTTGAAGAAAAGATGGAAAGACATTGAGATAAGATCTTTGTTGATGATCGGTAGAAGAAAATAGCTTAAGAGTTAAGACATGATTTTTCATTACTATTATAATGTGTAAATCTTGAGCATATTTAAATGCAGTGACATGGAAAAAAATTGAGGGACTATTTTTAGGACAAGTTAAAATTTAAGTTTGTGATTGTGGTGACTCTATGTCATATTAGTTTTTTTTATTAGTTTTTTTTAAGTTTTTAGCTATAATTTTGATTAATATTAAATGATTTTAATTTGATTATAATCGAAATTAATACTTATGTTTAATGTATCATTTACCTTGAATGACTCTAAATCGACAACTTTGCAATGTGTTTATGTTATGAATGATATGGTGGTGAAAGATAATGTTAAAAAGATTCTAAAAAAAACGATAAAGAAGATGATGGTAAATGGTGTAAAATCTCTTCACGATCAGATGTGGTTGTTATTGCGTGATTTGTAGAGATCATGAATGCTATGAAAATTATGTCTAAATTATGGCGCGAATGATTCAGATTTGGCGCTATTTAGTGTTAAATGATGAACTCTAGAGCGATTGATTGAGATTCTTGTATGATAAAGCATATACTGTATGCTTGTCCCGACTAATTCAGATTGTAACGCGACTTGGAAGACAGAAGATCTACTTTATAAAAGGAAAACTTGAGAAATTTGTAATTGTTCCAATTTTGATAACACAAAGGATGAATGTAAGGTTTCAAGAAGAAATAATTGATGTTTTTGTTGGATTTGAGCCCCCTTCCTATGTGGAGAAAGACCCAAATATGATTAGTCCATTTGCCTCATTTATTTAAGTGGAGAGGATCAATTTAGGGTTGAGAGAGATAGAGAAAAAATAAGGATTTAAAAGAGAGAAAAGAGGAGAGAAACTCATTCTCGTTTTTCTGCAACCAGTCTCAATAAATCGACGATCTCCGATTCGTTAACCGTTGGATCGATGTCATTTGGTAGGCAGATCGTAGCACATATATCTAACTTTTGACTGTTCAAAATTTTGATACAACGTCTGAGGTGGAAGTTATTTGCTTCGCACTGAAGCTGCAATTTTGAGAAAAATTTTCACCTTTTGATTCTTATTTGTAAGCTAGTTTGTTTTGTGATTTGCGGTTGTTTGCACTAGTTTGTGAATCACTTTAAGACTCTCTTGTACTCTTAATTGATTATAGTGGAGTTATTTATTTGATCTGAACATTCGTGGTTTTTACTCTCATATTGAGGGGTTTTCCACGTTAAAAATATCGGTGTTCTTTTGTGCCTTTATTTGTTCGATTTTTCGTCTTATATTTGTTTTTGATCCTCAAGATTCCTACAAGTTTGGGGAATTTTTATATCTGCTGCATATTGATATATTATTGTATCTTAATTTCCCATCAGAGTGGCATCAAAGCTCTTGGTTAAGAGTTATTTTACTTGTTTGAATGATGGAGTTAATTATTAAGATGAAGATGGTATTGTTGAATGGTTCTAATTATCACTTATGGAAGGGTAAGATGAAAGACTTACTATTTGTGAAGAAATTGCATTTACCGATTTTTAGTTCTGCAAAGCCGGATTCTGTGTCTGATGAAGAATGAGAGTTTGAACACTAACAGGTATGTGGTTTTATTCGATAATATGTAGAAGATAATATTTATAATCATATTGCTAATGAGACACATGCAAAAACTTTGTGGGAGAAGATAGAGTCCTTGTATGCCTCTAAATCAGGGAATAATAAATTGTTCTTGTTGAATAGCTTCATAAGTTTGAAGTATAAAGAGGGGACTTCTATTTCAGATCACTTGAGTGAATTTCAAGGCCTCCTTGATCAGATGTCAGGAATGAGTATCAAATTCGATGATGAACTTTTGAAACTATTTCTATTTCTATCTTTACTAGAGTCTTGGGAGACATTTCAGGTTTCTATCACAAGTTTTGCTCCTAGAGGTGTTGTTTCTTTAGAAACGACTAAGGGTGGTATTCTTAATGAGGAGATGAGAAGGATGGCACAGGGTTCTTCATCTCAACCCGAGGTACTTGTCACTGAAAATGGGGGGAGAATTCATAAAAAGGAACCAAAAGGTGGTAGAGAGAATAGCAGAAGCAAGTCCAAGCCGCGATACAAGAATCTGGAGTGTCATTATTGTCACAAAACAGGACACGTATAGAAGTATTACTATCAGTGGAAAAGAGATAACAAAGGCAAGAAGGGTAAGTCTAAATAAAGAGACCATGAAGATCATGATGATGATCATGTTACTACTTCTACTAGTAATGATCTTGTTATTCTCCGTGATCATGAGTCTGTTAATCTTGTATCAGATAAGAGCATGTGGATAGTTGTCAGTGGTGCTACATTACATGTTACATCAAGGAAGGATTTCTTCACATCTTATACTTCTGTTGATTTTAGAGTGTTAAAGATGGGTAATGATGGTGTATCTAAGGTAATTGGTGTTGGTGATGTTTGCTTGAAAACCAACATGGGAATGCAATTGTTGCTTAGAGATGTCAAACATGCTCCAGATGTCCACTTTAACTTGATATTTGTGCATATGCTAGATGATTATGGTTACGATAATCACTTTGGTTCTAGAAAGTGGAAACTCAACAAAGGTAACTTGGTTGTGACTATAGGGGGAAATATTTATAAATTGTATTGGACAAAGCTTTGGTTGCTAGGGACAGTGTGAACGCTATCAACATGGAAGCATCTTTGCGGCACCGAAGACTTAGTCATATTAGTGAAAAGGGGCTTAATATTTTGTTCAAAAAATGTATGTTCTTCTTGGATTAAATAATGTAGATTTGGAGAAGTGTTCTCATTGCATGGCTGGTAAATAGACTAGAGTATCTTTCAAGAGACATCCTCCCTCAAGGAAGTTAAAGTTACTTCAATTGGTACATTCTGATGTTTGTGGTCCATTTAAGGTAAAATCCTTTAGTGGTTCACTTTATTTTGTTAGATTTATTGATGATTGCTCCAAGAAACTATGGGTTTATGTATTAAAGACAATAGACTAAGTTTTGGAAAAGTTCAAAGAATTTCGTGCTTTGGTTGAGAGGCAGACAGGCAAGAAGCTGAAATGTGTTCGTTCAGACAATTGTGGAGAGTATTGTGGAACATTTGATTCCTATTGCAAATAGCATGGTATTATACATGAAAAGACTCCTCCAAAAACTCCTTAATGGAATGTTTTAACAGAGAGGATGAATTAAACACTAATTGAGAGAGTAAGGTGTATGCTTTCTGAAGCTAAGTTTCCCAATCATTATTGGGGCGAGGCACTTTACACGACAGGGCATGTTCTTAATCTCACTCCTACTATTGCTTTGAACAGTGAAGTTCCAGACAAAATTTGGTTTGGAAAAAAATGTCAAGTATGATCATTTGAGAGTCTTTGGTTGTAAGGCTTGTGTGCATATTCCAAAGGATGAAATATCAAAGTTGGATGCAAAGTCAAAATAATGTATCTTCATCGACTATGGGCATTATGAGTTTGGTTACAGGTTATATGGTCCCATAGGGAAGAAGCTTATTAGAAGCCGCGATGTGGTTTTTATGGAAGACCAAACTATTGAAGACATTGATAAGGTAGAGAAGGCTACACCCAAGAAAGATATCATTTTGTCTAATGTTGATCCAGTTCAATTACCTAGTTATAATCTAGATGTTATTAGTGGTGATGATCACAATGGTGAGCCATATGATTATGTTGATAATCAACAACTTGGAGATGAGGTAAATATTCCAACTAATGATGGTGAAGGGGATAGAGAATTTTCACAGGATGGGAATCTTAGTGAAACTCCAGAATAATCTCAAGTTCAACCTATGAGGTCTAACAGTCAGAGACATCCTTCTACAAGGTATAATTTTGATGAGTATGTGATCTTGACTGATGAGGGTGAACCCGAGTGTTTTCAAGAGGCCATGGAAAGTGATGAAAATCAAAAGTGGATGGATGCAATGCATGATGAGATGAAATCATTGTATGATAATCACATATATGATTTAGTGAATGCCTAAAGGCAAAAGGGCTTTGGAAAACAGATGGATTTATAGAGTTAAACATGAGAGCAACTCTAAATTTCCAAGATATAAAGCCATATTAGTGGTGAAAGGTTTTCGTCAAAGAAAGGGTGTTGATTTTAATGATATTTTGTCACCTGTTGTAAATATGTCATCAATTAGAACCGTGTTGAGTTTGGCTGCTACTCTTGATTTAGAGGTTAAGCAAATGGATGTGAAAACGGATTTCCTTCATGGTGATTTGGAGGAAAAGATCTATATGAAACAACCCGATGGTTTTCAAGTTAAAGGTAAAGAAGATCATGTGTGTAGATTGAGAAAGATTTTATATGGGTTGAAGCAAGCTCCAAGGCAGTGGTACAAGAAGTTTGAGTCTGTTATGTGTGATCAAGGATACCGGAAGACTACTTCAGATTATTGTGTCTTTGTTAAAAAAAATCTAACGATGATTTTATAATCCTGTTGTTATATGTTGATGATATGCTTATTATAGGAAAAAGCATTTCTAACATTAACATGTTAAAGAAGCAATTGAGAGAGCAGCTAAACAGATTCTTGGCATTAGAATCATGTGTGACAGAAAAGAGAAGAAACTTTGGATGTCACAAGAAAATTATATCGAAAGAGTGCTGCGAAGATTCAAAATGGAGAGTTTTAAGGCGGTAAGCACTCCACTCGCTACTCATTTCAAGTTGAGTTCTAACCAAAGTTCTTCAAGTGAAGATGAAGCGTTTGATATGAAATATGTTCCTTATGCATCTGATGTAGGTAGTTTGATGTATGCAATGGTGTGTACAAGACCGGATATAGCACATGTTTTTGGTACAGTCAGTAGATTTTTGTCAAATTCAGGTAGAGAGCATTGGAATGTTGTAAAATGGATTTTAAGGTATCTTCATAGTACTACTTCTATGAGGCTTTATTTTAGAGAAGATAAGCCTACTCTAGTGGGATACTCTGACTCTGATATGGCTAGAAACATTTATTCCAAATAGTCCACTTCAGGCTACATGATTAAATTTGTAGAGGAAGTTGTTACTTGGCAGTCTAGATTGCAAAAGTGTGTAGCATTATCTACTACCGAGGTTGAGTTTATTGCAATTACCGAAGCATGCAAAGAGTTACTATGGTTAAAGAAATTTTTGCAGGAGTTTGGTTTTGCTCAAGACAAATATGTGTTATTTGTTGATAGTCAAAGCGCTATTCATCTTGGTAAGAATCCGAATTTTCATAATAGGTCCAAAAATATTGATGTGAGATATTGATCGGGAAAATAGCAAGTGTACTATTTTTACCAATTGTAGTAATAAGGGAAAAGTCCCAAGTATTGATCTCGAGGACTGCGTAGTAATTAATGGAATTTTTAGGATTCAAATGAACAAAAGGTCTAGTTGTTTGTTTGGTAGCAGAGTAATATAGCAAGTAAATACGGACTTAATGAATCAATCTAGGAACAGTGTTAGGGGAGTGGAGACGATGCGAGTAAAGACCCTGTATGATTATTCTACTCTACTAGTTATTAACCTTAATTTATCAGTTGGCCACTTTAGTTGCCTTAATTCCTTAATGAAAACCCTTTGATGATTTTCCTGGACACTAATTCCTCAGTGTCCCTGAAAAGCATCAAGCAATAGTTCCGACCATAAAATACGTGATACGGGATATCCTCATTCCTAAGCAATATCGACCGTGATACTATTTTGCAAAAGTGTTAGGTTGACTTTCCAGACTAACGCCTAAGCACGATTCGAATTCTACTTTCCAATATGAATACGAGTAAGATTAATGCAAAATAAAATATATTAAGGTAAAAACATAGTTCTTATAGAATAATTAAACAAACGTCATTACATCGCAATAAGGACCACCCCCTAACAACTTGGGTTTAGCTGCTCATGTTCTTGGTAAACATAAAAGTAATTAGAATTAAAAAGGAGAAGATCATTACAATGCAAGTTGAAATCCTTGGATCATCAATTGCTTCCGCTTTTGATCGATCCTCTGTTTCCAGCCGAACTCTCCTCTCAATCGTCAATCCTAATTTAATTCAAAAAGTGTCCCCTACTTTCTAAAATGTGCCTCTTATATCTAAATTCAAATTACATCGCGAAATGTCTCAAATGCCCTTCAAAATAGGTCTGACAGCAAAAATCAGAAAACAGATAAATTTCACTTTCAGTGGCCCTGACACGGGCCATGTTGTGCAACACGGGTGGCCGTGTCAGGCTGCTGACTTCTTCAGGGCGTGTTCCTCTCCAAGGGCTGCAACACGGGTCGTGTTGCATGACACGGGCACCCGTGTTGCAAGTCTGAGTCTTCTTTTTTCTTCTGCTTTGGTCCACCCGTGTCTGCCAGCCGTGTCCTTCATGACACGGACCGTGTTGTGCAACACGGGTACCCGTGTTGCAGCTCTGAGTTCCCTTTTTCGCCTTTTCTTTGCCTCCGAATGCGGTGCGATTGTCGTGCTATCCATTCCTGCCAAAAACACACTAAAAGAAACCAAATCAAACGCACCAGCGGCAAAAGCAACATAAACTTAAACATAAGACTCGAAGACACACAACTACGATTAATGCAGATAATAACAACTAAAGCTTCGACAAATAGATAAAAACATTGCGAAATTAACCACAAACAGCGTTTGAAAACACAACTGAAATCCACCGATCAGATATCATTTGATATGTGATGTTTTGGATGCTAAGGTGTTGTAGTTAGCTTAAGTTCATACAGATGATAATGATTCTGATATGATGACTAAAGCATTACCAAGAGGAAAATTTGAAGTATGTTGTGATATCACCGGTTTGGCGATTTCCTCCACATAGTTGAGGGGGAGATTTGTTGGGTTTGGGCTCCCTTCCTATATGGAGAAAGACCCACATATGATTAACCCATTTGTCTCACTTATTTAAGTGGAGAGGATCAATTTAGGGTTGAGAGAGATAGAGAAAAAATAAGGATTCAAAAGAGGGAAAAGAGGAGAGAAACTCATTCCCGTTTTTCTGCAACTAGTCTCACTAAATCGACGATCCCCGTTTTGTTAACCATTGGATCGAGCTAAAATTTCATAGGAAAGTTCATAACACATATATCTAACTTTTGACTGTTTAGAATTTCAATAAAACGTCCGAGGTGAAAGTTATTTGCTTCGCACTGAAGCTGCAATTTTGGAAAAAAATTTCAGCTTTTCATTCTTAGTTGTAAGTTAATTTGCTTTGTGATTGACGGTTGTTTGTACTAGTTTATGAGTCAATTTAAGACTCTCTTGTACCCTTAATTGATTATAGTGGAGTTATTTCTTTGGTCTGAACGATTTGTGGTTTTTACTCTCATATTGAGGGGATTTCCACGTTAAAAATATTGATGTTCTTTTGTGTCTTTATTTGTTCAATTTTCCGTCTTATATTTGTTTTTGATCCTCAAGATTCCTATAAATTTGAGTAAGTTTTATATCCGCTACGTATTAATTTATTATTGTGTCTTAATTTTTCATCTGTTTCTACATCTTTTAAGCTCATATTCTACTTTGATTCATGTATAATTTCTTAATCTCTTTAACTATGATTAATCCTATTATGAGTAACTAAACTCTCATTTGAGTAGGCTTTTAGATGAAATTATCTTGAGTTGCTTGTAATTTTCTTTGTACTAATTTTACAATTAACTACCTAATGTTATTCTGTAAATGCTTTTCTATATTGACATATATTTGAATTGATTATAAGTTGTGAAAGATTAACAACCATAATATTCACAACTTAAAAAGGCTTGATCGCTTTTGATCTAGAATTTTCTTCAAGTTATTTTAAACTCTATTTTCCAAATATATGCTCTACTACATACTTCTCAATTACATCATCTACGTAAATTAATAATTGTTGCATTGAAATTAGAACAATTCTTACATATATGAAACTTATAAATACTTTTACTCGATGATAATTAATACACTTGCCAAAAGTACTATCACACCTCCCTAAAAATATTAGTGTTTTTGCATTTCTGCAACCACTACGCGAAAAACTTATAAACACAATTTGATTGGTGGAAATATATTATGAACTATAAAATACTTGCTCTTCTAAGGTAAATCAAAATTAGTTTATGATTCTCCTTACTAGTAAGGTACTAGTTGGTTGTAAACTGATATACCAATTTAAGTATAATGTTGATGGCACTGCTGAAAGATATGAGGGTAGGTTAGTTGCAAAATGATACACTCAAATGGAATACATAGATTACCTTAATATTTATTCACCACTTGCCAAGATTACTATAATTGGAGTATTGTTAGCTTTAACTTTTATAAATGGTTGGCATATAGAGCAACTAGATGTTAACAATTCATTTTTCCATGAAGACCTTAATGAGGAAGTCTACATGTCTTTATCTCCTTAGCCTTTTTATCCATTTTGATTATATAAAGGTGTATAAGGTTTTAAAGTCCATTTATGGATTAAAACAAAAAAAATAAAAAATTGTATTGGTATATCAACAAATGATTCACAAGGCGACAGGAGTAGGAAACGACATAACGTGTTGCCTTAATAACTTTTTGATTGGTCGTTTATTAAATTAAGCGTCCAATACGCAAATGGAAATTATTGGAGGTTCTGATTCCTTAAAATGCAAGCTTAATTTTGGAACCTTCAAAGAGATGGACCTAAGGTGGTACGTGGACATGCCTCAACTCTCTATCACCAACTATTAGGACTCGGTTAAGAAATTAGTTCATCAGTTTGCAGCAAGTAGGCATAGGAATATGGTCGCCAACAACCTTTTCAACATTCGTTAAGGTTTCTCTGAATCTCTAAGGGAGTACCTCACTGCTTCAATTAGGCACTGAACAAGGTCATTGAACCTAACCAAAAAATGTTTGTGGGAGCATTTCAAAATGGACTTATGGCATGACATCTTAATGAATCCCTTGCCTAGAGGCCTGTGTCTTCCTTGATTAAGATGGTGACACGTGAAGAATGATATATAAAGGACGAGGAAATTAAAGCCTAAAAGAATACTAGATATGTCAAAGAGCGTAAATGTAGTAACCCTGACAGCTCGCAATAGTAAAGGAAGAATCACTACACCTTGCTTGTTAAGAATATGGTGACATTCAAGAAACGCATAAAATATGTAGATAACTTCATGCCCATGAACACTAGTCATAAGTATATATGGAGAGAGGTCATACATATGTACAACATCATGCAACCGCCAACTCCAAAGTCAGATGTCATATGCCCTGACTCGGGTAGATGGTGCAAGTTTCATAAGGTCAAGCGACACCATACTAATTAATGTTATCAACTCAAGAAGTAAACAAAATTCCTTATCCAAGAAGGCCATCTAAAGAAATGTGTCAGCGGAAACTTCGCACAAAGGTCGTGTGGATCTAGATCTTAGAGGTGAGATGTTTATGGGAGTCTCGAGTTCAAAAACAGAAAAGAACTAAGCAAGAGGGTGGCGTCAGAATTATATGTCACATCCTTAATACAATTGCAAAAGGATTTTATAAGGGTGGAGAGATTAGTTCTGCCTACAAAATATACGCTCGCTAAATTTTAACCATCGAAGGCTCACCCAAGTTTTGATGTGGGCGAGTTGGAAGCCCTAAAATCCGAGACCACCTTTTTTGATAAGGAAGTTGAAGAAAGTTATAGAGGATTTAACTCAACAAAAGCAACAAAGTTTTTATAAATGATAGACAAAGGATTTTCTTTCCCAAAGAAAGTTCTAGAGGTCATTTATGGTTTAGAGTTGAGATAAAGGAGAACAAATCTTTCTGAAAATGTTTTGAGAAGACACAAGAGATTATGAAGAATGAGAGGTAAAAAGGGTTTTAAATAGGGTGATAAGAGAAATTGAAAAAGCTTAGAATGAAATGGGGTTTAGAGTTGAAACGAAAGGAAACTCAACAGTTAACTAGAAAATCCTTAGTGATAATGTCTACAACAAGACAAGTTACCGTGCATGCTTGTCAGTAGACATCATTACTAAGCTCGGAAAAGAAAAACAATTAATGACCTAGGTGGTGTCAGAACATAACTTTTGTTTTATCCAAATAAAATAATTCTAAAGGTTTATTCAAACGATTTAATACTACAAGAATTAGTTAGACACGTGTCAACAAAGTTCTTAGCCACAACAAAAACGCGTGAATAAAAGCATTAATATCATTCAAAGTCCAGAAGATAGAAACTCTAGTAGGAATTCTGACTTAAGACCTTATAACTAGAGAACTTTCTCACTTCGAAGGGTTAACTGCTTCAGAGTCATGTTTCCTCATATTCTCATTTTTACTCTCCAAAGACAATACACATTAATACTTGTATTTTTACTTGGGACAAATTTCCATTTTTAAATTCTTTAAAATGAAAACAAATATGTCTTCAGCAATGAGTTTTGTAAAGATATCAACTCATTGATGGTATGTATCAGTAGATTTTAAATTAATAATACCCTTCTGAACATAATCTCTTATAAAATGATGTTTTATCTCAATACGTGTTACTCTAGAGTATAACATGGAATTCTTAGATAAACATATGACAGATGTATTATCACAAAGGATAAGAATGTTACTCTCATAAAATTGATAGTCTTCTAGCTGACTTTTCATCCAAAGTATCCTTATGCTGCATCCAGATGCTGCAATATATTCAGCTTCTATTGTTGAAATAGCAAACGTTGACTGTCTTTAGCTGGACCATGAGATTATATTTTCACCCAAAAACTGACAGCTTCCACCGGCGTTTTGTCTTTCAATTCTATCTCCAACAAAGTCAAATTCACGATAATATACTAACTTGTAATCGGATGATTTCTTAAAACACAATTCAAAATTAATAGTATCTTTTAAATGTCTAAGAGCATCTTTAATGGGAGTAAACTAAATGGGTAAACTAAGATACTTTTTGTGGGCCCAAAGTGATTTGTAGGATTTAAAAAATTTATAGTTGATTTGAGTAGTTTTTACTTTAATGGTGGTTGTCTATAAGAAACCAAAACTTGACCCCATATTTTATATTTTTTATTCAAGTTACCATTAATTTAATTATTTTAATTAAAATACATATAATTTTTTAAATAAAATTTATCTTAAAAACTTAAAAATAATATTAAATATATTTTATTATAAAATTAAAAATGATACAAAATTCACAACAATAATACATAAAAAAAATACATTTTCATAGAAATATAATTATAAAAAGGATTCGCCCATTTGATAAATAAATAAGATTGGAAATTAAAAGAAAATAATTTAGAAGTAAAACTGCGTGTAAAAAAAATTAAAATTTCTATAGAATTTATAAAAGGTAAAAAATGATAATATGACCATTACTATTTTTAAATATCATATCCTTACTTTAATGTTGTTGGAATATTTGGAATATTTTATTAATATTAAATAATATTATAATAGGTTTCACATAGTTAACGTTAATTATATAGATAATGAGAACTAAATTTTAGTTCATTTGGATGCCACGTCAGCTCTCCTATAATGCAAATTCCTTATTACTAACGTAAGCTATAAAGAATTTTTGGTTTAACAATCCTGCGTTAAAGTTGCTCTAAAAATTCTTTTAAAAGCGGTTTAAGTGAACTTTCCTAAAATCTTAGTGAAATTTAGCACACAAATAAATCCTAATTATTTAAAATATAAGCCTAATAATAAAAGTTTTCCATTCATGCAATTTAATAGCTAATTATTCTTGTCTGTTCAACTAAAAAGAAAAGCTAATTATTCTTTTCCACAGTTCAGCTATAAAGCGACCTTTGTATTTAAAAATCTATCAAATTAAATACAATAGTTCTGTTTATATAAAAAGAATAGTTTTACTTGTCTCATATGTTGATATATTATCTTTTTTGTGTCCATCAGCATTCAGCAATATGCCATAGAAAAGAATAATCAGAAAAGACAATACTTAAAACAAAACCGAAGTTCACCTACTCCACTACTAATAATGTCTCACCTAAATAATCAATTCTTGGTATAAAAGTTAATCATATCCCTTATTGATGATTTAAAAGAAAATCATAGATAATATGTACCCTAAAAAGAAATCATAGAGAATTATCCAAATACACTCATCGAAAATATATAATGTATAACTATGTTATTGGCACCATTTTTGCCTCACACTTTTGTACATAATTTATGTTTGGTGTGGTTAAGAAGTTGCTTTACAATTTATTAGATAATATAGATTATTGATAGTTTATAGGTACTTCAAAAATGATTTGTTCTAAATTATTTGTCATTTACCTTATTAAAACATCTTTAAGGGCATACTCTTAGTCATCTGATACATTAATGTTAAAATAATCACTTTTTTCTTAAAATGCATTGTTAAAATAATCACTTTTTCTTAAAATGCTTTTTTTAATCAAAGATAGTCACATTACAGCTAAAGATAGGACTGTTTCTCATACCGCGTGCAATGTGTTGAAATGTAACCATGCCATTTCCATTCCAATTCCATCACTCATAAACGTGAAAGCCACACTCACTCACCAACTTATATTCATACACAACAAACACTACTTATTAAATACCTCACTTCTTCTCTAACTAACATATCATCATACTCCCCCCTCTCTAACTAACATCACTATCTCTCTCCCTCCTTCTCTCTCTCTCTCAACTAGATTTCGCGCTATAAGAAAAACCTTGATCCCCGCCTAGATTCACTTGTTCGATCTTCATCAAACGACCTGTATTTAAACTCTAACAAATCAACCTTAAAACGTAACATGATTTCAGTCGTTTGACCTTGATCAGACGATTCTCTACCTCTCGACAACTTTGGTCTCAACAAATCCACCACCATCCTACAAAAGTACTACTAAACTTTATTTAACATCACTCAAAATTACTTATTAGAGATGAAAGTGAAAGCATTGAGTATCTTTAAATCCAAGTTTCTCAAACCATGCAAAAAACTAATACTTTTCTTCAAACTCAAACCCAAGAAACTTTTATTTATAAGAGCTCTCAAAAAATCTAAACCCCAAAAACCCTCTTCTCCATCAAAACCAATGTCTTCTTTCTTATCCGCGTTCCGGTCTCCAAAGAAATCCAAAGATTTCAACAAGTTGCAATGCTTCAAGAGTCCTTCCAACGTGCAAGAAACACCGATCTTTCCATCACCGCTTACACCAACTTGCGTAAGGACAAACAAAAGAGCAGACTCCAAAAGTGAAGCTTCGAGCGAAGAAGTGGAAGATGCGTGTAGAAGTTTCGAGAACTATTTGGCAGAGATGATAGTGGAAGAAGGGAAGACTAAGGACTTGATGGATGTTGAAGAACTTCTATATTGCTGGAAGAATCTCAAGTGTCCTGTCTTCATTGATTTAGTTTGTAGGTTTTATGGTGAGCTTTGCAAGGACTTGTTTTCTTCGGATAATGAAGAAAGTTACAAGCTTATGAGTAAGAACTCAACATGAATAGATATGAATCATTCCTTTATTTTTACAAAAGTTTTTGTAAGAAACATTTTATAAATCAAGAGTTTAGTTATGAAGCTCTGAAATATACATTAAAATGAAATCATCATAGAAAGATATATAAGATATTCATGTCTTAAGATTACACATTAAGTGCTGATGATTCAAAGTTCTAGCATATCCTAGAAGTCATTGTTATCTTGACTAACTACGGTAACATCAAAAGTATTCAAGCACAAAATTAGGTTGTTATATAAGCCGAATTACCGGTTAAAGTGGCCACCATTTAGCTTGAACGGTCTTGCGAAGCATAGACCCGAGACTTCACGATCACCGGTCCAATTTTAAACCCTGGCATGATCATAAACTGAACTTTATAGGTTGCTAGTTGTTCTTCATCGGAAGGACTTGCGAACTCGTTTTCTTTCCCAACGGATTCCATGTATGAGTTTGAGAAGATGCTTCCTTTGCTCACAGAAAACAAGGTTGCATTAGGATCTATTGTGGCTGCAGATCCTAGTAAAACCCAAATCCATTTTGCCATTCTTGCAAATAACTGATAGAATTCTGTTCTTGGATGCTTGCCATTCGTTATGAATTCGCGGTAATCCAAATTGCCAAAGAAAGCCTCTTCCATTTCACGATGAACAACTAGAAGATATTTCTCTCGGCAAAATCTCGCAAAGTCTGACTCTGGATTCTCCATTAGAGCGTCATACGGGTCGTCAAACTTCATAACATCACTCACATCGTAGGAAATTAATGCAATACCATGAAACATTCTTCGCGCAATGTAGGCCTCAAAAGCATATTTCTTGTCGCATTTTCTCGAGTATACAGCATTGTTTGCAATCGACTTTGTTGCCATATCAAGATCCCAACCGGAAGCTTTCATCAAACTAATCAAAGGCTTCGCGAAATCATGAATAGATTTCGAAGCAGCCTTGAAGACATCTTGAAACTTATCAACACTCAAAACACTCAAATTTTTCCTATGCTCTAACCTAATCTGCTTGATCTTCTCATTCAGATTCTTGTTCCCTATTTCCAAATCGTCACGCTGTTGCCGCAACCGAAGAAGCTTAAAATCTTTCGCACTTTTTCGAGACTTAAGCTTCCCTAAAAAGGCCTCTTTTGCCACAATTTCTTTCATAAAAAGATCATAAAGTTCAGCATTGATAATCGCCTTCTTAGATTGCTTCTCCTTATACTCACTCTTAAACTTGCAAAGCTTCCCAATCTCAGCCACAACAACATCATCAGCAGCAACAATCTTTTTCGGATCATACGGAATATGAGCTTGTTGAAGCTCAAGATAAGCAAACTTCAAATCCAAAACAGAATCAAATATCTTATTCAACATCACCAAATCACCAGAAGAATCCTCTTTGGTTTTCACTTCAACAATAGAGTGAGGATGAACTTCAATGGGTTTGTGCAAATGTTGAAGATTAGGGATTTCAGAAGTGAAAACCCCAATAGACTTCAATTTACAAACTTTGGCAAATTTGTAAACCATTTCTGATATATTTGAGCTGGGTTTCACAGGTTTAGTGTTTGTTGATAACTCCATGATAAAGTTCAAATTTTTAACCTTTACACATCAATCTAAAAGTGACCCTTCATCTTCACTTCAACAAAAAGTAAAACAAATTGCAAATTCATGCACAATAGTACATTTGATAAAATGGGTTTTCTTAAAAAAGTAAAAAAAAATATAAAGTTTAGATTTTTATCAATAATGAAAGAACTATGTTACATTTCAACACTCAATAAAACAACCCATGTTGCATAAAAACATAGCAACATTAAAAAAACATGAAAAACACCGAAAGTGAGGTTTAGAGCAAGAGAAGAATGTGTTGTGGAAATCTCACCGGGATGTGAAAGAGAAGAGATGAAGAAGAAGAAGAAGAACAATGTTGGTGTTGGGGATGATGTGTGTTTGTGACATTGTATGAGAGTTTGGCAAAAGAGTGTTTGGTTGTGGAACAGTAACTCCGTGAAATGTGAGAATTATTTATTATTGTTGACGTTGGTATTGTGTTTGGACTTTTGGGAAAAAGAGTTGAATCGGGAATCTCAATGAGTGTGTTGTTTCAAAAACTGAAAAGTTTTACTTTTATTAACAGAGACAAGAGAGTGAGATGGTAGATGCAGGGGCAGGAAAAATGTGTAAAAAGTTGTATATAGTACTACAGTAGCACCTTAAGTGTGAGGATTTGAAATATTGAAAAATAAAATGGTACGCAATGCTCTTATTTGTGTTCTTCTAGGGGTGGACAAATGGGTGTCACCCGGTCTGAACCCGCAAAATTCACAGAAAATAAAGGCGATGGGCTGGGTTGGGTCGGTTGAACAGGTCTAGCGGGTGGCCCAACTGCTTGTAGCTGGGTTATTATGTGCCGGTTTAGGGAAATTTTATCACATACTTCGACAATTATACTCATACCCTTACATTAATATTTTTTGAACTAAAATATCTTCGTATAAAAATTTATAATTTTTTTTATTTGTTCACCGGAAGACTTTTTGACAGTCTTCCAGTTAATTTTGTTTTCGTTTGTTCACCGGAAGACTTTTTGCAAGTCTTCCGGTTTATATTTTTTTCGTTTGTTCACCGAAAGACTTTTTCGATCGTAATAATATAGTTCCAACAAGCAAATAATGAAAAAGATTATGATCTATTTGTTTCTTACTCACTTATCTCAACTATTTTATTAATAATACTTTTATTCTAATTTAAATTATCAGTATATGAAAATTATATATTTAAGGCAAAAATCTGAATTTATTGAGAAAGAAAAAAATGAATTGATGTTCAATAATGAATCTTTAATATAAAATAAAAGATGAATGGGAGAGAGAAAAATGACACATAATGTCAATAATTTATTTAAAAATTTAAAAATTAAAAAAAAAACATGAACAGGAAGACTTCCAAAAAGTCTTCCGGTAAACAAACGAAAAAAATATGAACCAGAAGATTTGCAAAAAGTCTTCCGGTGAACAAAAGAAAAAATATGAACCGGAAGACTTGCAAAAAGTCTTTTAGTGAACAAATGAAAAACATTATAAATTTTTATACGAGGATATTTTGGTCCAAAAAATTTTATGTAGGGGTATGAGTATAATTGGAGGGGTATGGGGTAAAATTTCCCCGGTTTGGATGTTTAAATTAGGCTCGTAAAAGTCTGTATCTGTTTGAAATTAATATCGCTCCTAGTACAAAAAAAACTTTTTTATTTATTATATGTCATTTTATTTAGGGGTGTGCATGGATAACCATTTAATATGAACCAATTCATTTATATGGTTATGGTTTATAAATCAAACCATTTTTATGGTTATGGTTTATAAACCAAACCACTTGTTCTAAATCGGTTCTAAATGAATTTTGATTTTAACCCAAATTATTTAGTTAAATTTAAATTTAAATTTTTTAAAATTATATCAATTTTTAGATTTAAATACTTAGATTTTAATATATCTTTTTTTTGAAAATTAATATAAAAAACAATTTAAAAAAATTTAAAATAAAAAAATTTTAAAAATTAAAAGTAAAATTGAAAATAAAAAATTCTAAAATAAAAAATTTCAGAATTATATGGACTTCAAATGATAACTAATATTTATAATACATATATTTGTATATTTCAAAACCTCTATCTATTGGTGGAGAAATTTATAATATTTATAATTATTTTTTTTCATAAAGCTTTAATAAACTTCGAGATTTATAAATGAAAACTAGAGTTAAATCCAACAAGTCAAGTTTTGGTATATTTTCTTGCACATGTCAAATCAAACTCGATGCACTAAGACCTATATAATTAATTACTGAAAGTTCATATAATTAATTGATAAAAGTCCATATAATTTGTGAAGTATTAGTGCATCATTTTAGGTAGTTAGAGAATTTGTAAACAATTTTTTTTTTTCATTTTAAAATATAAAATTTTGAATCTTTTGGTTTAAAATATAAAATTAGTTTATAACGTGTATATGATAAAACATGAAAAGAGACAAAAACATATTAATTTAACAAATAATGAAATTTGGATAACCAATAACTAAACCACATGGAAACCGGTTTATATTTGAATAACAAAATGGATAACCAAATTTATATTTTAGCATTTGGTTTGGATTTTTAAAAGTGGAACAATTTGGATACAAATTTGGTTAACAATAACCAGTTTTTTTGCACACCCATAATGTTATCTAGTCTCTGTCTTTTCTCTCTCTTTGACATTTGAACAATACAACCCTTAGTTTAGAGATTTTATGTCGCCTCTTCTTCTCTCAATATCTCATCCTCTGTTTTGATTTTTCTTCTACTTTTGATGTATTTTTCTTTACAATCTTTAAAATTCATCCGCTCTTTATTTGTCTGATTTAGACTCTCTTCAAACACTCATTCATCATTATTCTTCCTTTATGTCTTCATAACATAGACTTGAAGTATCAATTCATTCATTATTTCAAAATTGTTTTAATTGCTATGCATAATATAAATCTGAACGAGTTTGGTTCTTCGATTTTTTTTGTTGAGATTATCACGTTTTTTTATAGATTTGAAGTGATTTACTTGTTGTAGTTTATTCTGAATTTGACAATTTTTTCTGTTGTATCAAGTTCATAATCAAATTCATAAATTTACTTTAGTTTTTTCTTATGTATTAAATTCTTTCTTCAATTTTTTTCTTCAGTTTTCATGTCTCAGATTAATAGATTTATTGAAGTTTTTATAATCAAATTTTCAAAACCTAAAACTGGTACAAACCACCCGACCACCTACAGAAGCCACAAAACTGCAATCTGTCCAAACTGAAACTCTACAAGGATGAAATTGGGTTGTCTTACTTCAACCGTGGGTTTGAACGGATTTGAATTTTGAGCCAGAATCTGACCCTATATGATCGTTTGTCCACCCCTACTTCCTACTGTCTCTGACTCATAATGAGTGATTGAGTGATTCAGTTGACCATTTCACATATATTAAAAAAATGAAAAAGAGAATGATATTTTTACAAAATACTCTTATCACGAATCATAAATGGTGAAAGTAATATTAATTAGAGGGTAAAATTGGAAAAGATGCATTGGAAATTGAAATGGATTATTCATTTTGGAATACTTTTTTATTTCAAATGGGTCACTCATTATGGGACGAATAGAGTAAGTCCTAATTCTTCAAAAGACTATTATATAACAGTTGTTTAATTACGGTAATTTTTTTCTCAATTAATGTTTGATGCTGGTAAATGTCATGGTGCGAAAAATACCACAAAAGCTCGTACATTCAAAATGATAACAGAGTCGTCACCGAAGTTTATTTATTCTAAAAGAAAAAGAAAAATATCGATAAAACCCTTAAAGGAAAAGAAAATGATCGTCGCATCTAAATTCGGGTTCGAGAGTCGGTTATGCAAGAGGAAGATATCAGTATCCCTCACATTTGTTGTACTCAACAAGAACCATTTAGTTAGATTTAAAAATGGAATGTTAGCTTTTGTTTGTTTTCTTTCTACTAGTTATTGAAATGTTGAAAAGAAAAAGGGAAAGGTCGCAAAAGAGTTTTTTATTAGGGTGTTTGACAAGATTGCGAGTCTTGCTCCTACGTATCCTCAAGTGAGATGAGGAATTCAAAGATATGTAGTTATTAGCAAGAAAAGATATGTTTGGGGTTTTTTTTTATTATAGTGGTTAATGAGACGTTGAATCTCTCTCCTACGTATCCTCTGGTGCGATGAAGATTTCAAAGCTACGTAATTCTGGGTAGCAAATGTTTGTTGGTTGGTCAATTTTAACGAAAGATGCTTAGTCGCATTCGAGCGGAAACCATTGCTTGCTACCCAACCATGAAAGTAGGGAATGTTGTGAGTTGCATCAGAATGGACAACATAACTTGCAATCTCACAAAGTTATGTTTTCAGCGCATTCGAGCGGAAAACATTCATACTTCTTACACATGATAGAAACAAAGCTTTGTTTGCATCGTCTCGACATGGACACATCATCTTTCATTTATGAAAAGGATTTGACATCGCGCTAAGGAAGAAAAAAGAGTTTGATTGGTTGGAGTTTATTTTTGAGTAGATCACGAATGTGCGAATGGTCGACCTAGACAGCTCGTATCAAAACAATCGGGAAAAAGAATAGTAGACATTAAATTGTTACTTTTTCACCCAATTAATTTTAAAAGAATTAGATATAGTTAAGGTACTTTGTATGAAAGACAAATACTCGAATGGCCGAGCTATACGCCTCATATCCAAGTATTCGGGGAAAAGAATAGTATACACTAAACCGTTCCTTTTTCGTTCAATTTATTATGAAAATAAGATAACTTAAGATTTGATTATGTAAGAGATTCAAGATGATTGGGGTTAAAAGTTTTTAGCAGATGAGGAATGCTTGAATGGTCGAGTTAGACAACTCGTATCCCAACAATTAGGGAAAAGAATAATAAACAATAAATCGTTCCTTTTTCATCTATTTTGTTAAAAGATATTCAAAAGTGATTAAGTATTTTTATTTTGATTTAGAAAATACACTCTATTTGGATCGAGGTTTGATTTGCGTTAACTTGAAATGGATCGAAAAAAGATAAGTTTGAAAAGACCACTTGATGTTGAATCAAGGGGTTTTTTATAGTAAAATTTTATTTTATTTACCATTTATTTATTTTAATTAATTAAAACAATTAAGAAAATAAATAAAATAATAAAAGAAAATAAATAAGTGTGAGAAGGGGTGTAAGTGAGCAAAGGGAACGATGGAAATAACAAAATAAACTCATGCATGGCTAGGGGTGTTCATTGGATCGGGCATTTTTTAGTTTGGAAAAAAATCGAACCAAAACAATGAAATCCGATGTTAATTGGTTCGAGTATCAGATTTCTAAAATTCTATCCGCAAGCCCGTTTACCCGAACCAATCATAATTAATTCGCATAATTCATATGATCATTATCATGAAAACTAGTACAAAGTATTCAAATTAAAAAAAAAATGAAACATTATTTGATCCGTTCACAACTTAGATAGATAAACAGAAAAATTAAGAACTTTTATAATATTATGGAAAATTAATTAATATAAAAATTATTTTTTTAAAATATTTTTTACACACTTATTTTTAGTATATCCGATCAATCCAACCCGTTGTTTCTCGGTTTGGTTCGGTTTGGGCCTTATCACAAAAGTGTACAAATCCAATTCAAACCAATCCATATATTTTTAATCGTTTTGGGTATCGAATTCTATTAAAACCGAACAAAACCGGCCCCTGAACACCCTTATGCATGGCCAAGGCCTAAAAGTTAATTAAAAGAAGAAAAAAGGGGTGGCCCGCGTGGGCCCACTAAGCTTCATATTCCTCACCATGAGAAAACAAATCACTTACTAGAAAATGAAAAGTAGTAGTAATAAAATTTTATAAAACACACTACTAGTCATTTAGATCAACATGCAATTGTCTCAAACTTTGATGAAATTACACAAATGAATAACGAAAATTTATCTACTCGATCTCATGAACATAATGGCATACTCAAAATCAACAAATAACAACTAATTTTTTTGAAAATGACTCGTTCAAGAACACTCAAACCCTTGATTTTCTAAAAAATCCAAATTAATGGTGTTTTTCTGCAATTTAGTGATACTTAATGATCATGAGGTATGCAGAAACATAACAATGTAAAGAAAATTAAGAAATAACAAGCATTAAAGGTTACCTAAATGAAGAGCACAAAGAACACTATGAACTTTCCAGCGAGAAACTCGGATTCTGGCGAGGCTCCGACGAGGTGAGTTTTCCATTTTTCTTTACAGATTTGACTCCTTGCAACTTTCTTTTACTCAATTTAGAATTATTTCACAATTTTGACAACTTTTTCGAAATCGAGCTCAAAATGAACTTGAATGAATTTGAGTTTTTGTATGGTTTTGGTAAGGATTATGGTGGTGATGATGTTGTGCAATAATTTAAAGGAAATGATTGGCAATTGGATCAAGTTGGGAAGATTTTCGCTCAAACTACAAGTTTCTTCAAAATGAAGAAACTAGAACTTTGATGCAGAATTTTGTGGTTGTTTAGTAGTGAGTGCTTGTGTAGATCTTGAATGAACAAAGTGTGAGTGAATTTGAACTTCATTTGGTGTAATTTGATTTGAATTTGAATTTGGCATGAAAATAACTCAATTCTAATCTCAAATTTTGATATGTAGTGTAATTGAATATGGTCTAATAAGGTGTGAATGAAAAGTGTGATGAGGCAAAACAAGTGTGATCATTTTTTATTATATTTTTATTTATGAAATATTACCTCAATTGGACTGGAAACCTGGAAAAAGTATTTAGGGGACATTCCTTTGAATCTTAGCGACTACATTTCAGCATCTTTTTATTTTAATTTTATTTTTGTTTCTAACCTATTATCCCAGTTGAGTTGACAATTGAGGGAAAAATTATTCAAGGGGCATGCCTTCAAATCTTTACAACTATATTTTATCTAATGTAGTTACAGTACCATGAGCATATAATTGATCATTCTATCATGACTAGGGAGCAGTTTCTAGCTCATACAAGTTGGCCTAAGGCCATGCCATTTTCTAGAAAGGAGGGAGGTGCATCTGACACTGAGGATGAGGATGATGATGAGGGTGATGGTGTTGAGGAGACTGAATCTGAGTCTGATGAGGATTAGTTTTTGATATTCTTTTGAGGATGATCTTATTGCTTGTTTGTGTTTCGACAAAGTAAAGTTTCTTTTTAAGCTTTACGATCATTGTTATATTTTGATATTGTTGTATTTTATTTCTTTGATGTTCATGTTGTACTCTATCCAGTTAGTGGATTTATTTTGGATTTCTACTACTTTTGTTGGTGTACACCATTACATTATGTTTAATGAATTGAATATTTTAGTTGAATGTTAAATTAGTTTTTTATGGTTGTTTAATTGTTTTGAATTTTTGCTTCTACTTTGAATAAATGATGAGAACTTATAGATTGGTTGTTGTTTTGCATAAAAATTATCCAATGAAGATTCTACCAAGTTGGGATGGTGATGATAGTATTTTGAATATGATGAATGCAAGCAAGGTACATGGTTACCGCTTTCTAGAATGTGAGAATGACTAAAAAATTTATGCTTTGTACAAATGTTTATTCTTGTTTCATTTTGCAACTTATTTGAATGCTTGAGTCACTTAGGTCCAAAATCCATAAATTATGAGAAACCTCCATTGTGCACTAAATGCTTGAATGACTGATAACTTTGTTTAACTTATTTTATTCATGTTTAATCTTTTTATTATTGTGATTTTGTGGAAGCTTTAGAAATGATCAAGGAAATTTTTTTATATTGAGCACAACTATACCCTAAAAGTAACTTATCTGGTGAGTAGTGAGTATTCGTTAACCCCTTTGAGTCTTAGCAGAGTAGATTCTATTTTGGTGATGAACTTGGTTTATGTGTATATAGAAACTTGAAAGTTAAGTTCATCATTGAATTTTGTGGGATTCTAAAAAAAATTTGTTCTTGAAACCTTTGAACTTTGATCATTGTTTAAATTGATTTACTTGCCATAAAAAGTAAGGATCATTCACTTGAGGTTTAATTGTATTCAAGTTGGGGAGAATGAAATAAAAATGGTAGGTTGCTATAAAATTTGAAAATTTTTGAACAAGCATGAAGAAAATTGTGAATATGAATTTAAAAAAGAAAAGAAAAAATGCTTGTTTGAGAGAGAAAAATAGAAGATGAATAATAAATATGCAAAGGAAGTTTGAAAGAGTGAGCAATAGAGAAAAGATATTGGTGAAAAGAAGTTGTGATGGGTAAATACCTTGTATAGTGAATGTTTCTTTTGTGTGACGATTTCGATTCGATAGCCTAAAAAATGACCATTTACTATGAAACCCGGTCAAGCTACAACCTTACAAGCTCTTAGTGGTCTTTTATTTCCATGATTTCATTTATGATTGTTAAATGAATGTATGAATTGATTTGTTGTTACCATTGTTTTCAGATGAGTGTAAGTTGTCCCAAGGTTGCAAACGCGTGAATTTCTTCATCCTTATTTCGAAGAGGAGTGTTAGAGTGATTCGAGTATGAGAGTTTAGTTGTTAATTAAGAATTGCATGATATTTGTTTAAGAACTAAATTCTTTATCATTGTTTGATTCTAGGAAGTAGTGAAAATTTCTTGTGCGCATTCGTATATTGAATTTGAACCGTTAACCCTTTCTTGGTTAAATTTTATGCTTGAGAAAATCCTCTTATTTTCATGAGAGGCATACTTTGCTTGAGAACAAGTAAAGATCTAGTTGGAGAGAGTTTTTTGAATGCCAAATATGACTTAATTTTGATAATCTTTCTTAGCATTTTTCAACTCTTTAATTGTGTTTCGATTGAATTACTTCATGAATTGTGTGAATCGTCAATATAATTGCAATTGCCTTTGGATTTCTTGATTTGTGTGTTATTGTGAAGGAATTAGGCTTGATCATAGTGGAAAAAGACACAAAAGAATGAACAAGAAAGCCAAAGAAAAGATGTTGATGTCAGGGGTCATTGTGCGAGCAAGGAAAAATTATGGTAGTAGCTTTTGGCCTCAGTGGATGCAGTGCGAGGACTGGGCGAGATAGCTTGCAGTGTGAGCTTAGATGTTTCTGAGGGGCGATTTAATTGTTCAGAGGCACTTGAAGTGCCTAAAAAGGGAGCTTGTTGTGCGAGCTAGTGCAGAAAGTGGGAGATATTTATGTACTTTTATTACTTTAGTGGGATTCATTCTTTCACATTCTTAGAAACTCTTAGACAAAATATTTCCTTGGAGCACAAAAACCCTAAGTTCTTCATTTCTTCATCAAGAAGTGATTTTTATCAAATAAAAGTTAGATTCACATCCATGATCGATTCTTCATCGTGGATGCATATTCATCTTCTATCATTCCTTGTGAAACAAGCTACCATGGTGACGAGTAGCTAAATCATTTGTATCAAGGGTAGATGTAGTCCTCCTTGATCTTGTATGTATTTTCTTTAATCTTTTGTATGTGAAAAAGTTGATGATTAATATATGGTGAATATCTTTGTTCTTTATGATATACATTTGTTTTGAATCACTCTAGACATATATTTTGCAAAACTTGATCTAAGATATTCATCTATAAATGAAAAAACTCTAGACATAGATTTGTGAGTTGATATTTGCTTTGTATCAATCTTAAAGATTATTTTATCGATTGTTAGCATGAGACATCATCTAGTGATGGATATAATAATACTCATGAAACCGCTTTAGACATAAACAGTATTTAGAGGGTACGTGATTATATTAATCGGAAACAAATTCACATGCTTGATTAAGAGAATATGTGCAAGTTAGGTTGATGAATTCTATTCTTGATATGCTTTGTTAAACAAACATCTTTCTAGAATTTACTCTTTGCTACTAAAACTTGTGACAACTTATGATACCAAACAAAATTTTTATTGAAAACCCTACTTAAAACTCTTTGAACTATAGAATGGCAAGTGATATCACTACAATCATCTGGGGACGATAAAATAACTTTCACCACCTTATATGCTTTCAACAACTATAAATTCATGTTAACCCCTGAGTTGATGTTTTCTTGATTTGTTCTAGACCCTCAAGTCGGTGTTGTTTTAATGTTTCCTCAACCCCCGAGTTGATTTGTTTTCGACCCCCCCTCCAAGTCGATGTTGTTTTAATTTTTCCTTAACCCCCGAGTTGTTTTGTTTTCGGCCCCTGAGTCAATGGTATTGTCTTTATTTTCTCGACCTACGAGTCGATTCTGTCTTTATTTCGACCCCCAAGTCATTGTCGTTGTCTTTACCTTTTCCAGCCGCCCGAGTTGTCAATATCACGTTCTCGACCCTGAGTCAATGTCTTTTTATTTAAGTATCTTCCAACCCCGAGTTGACATCGTTTTACCTTAATGTTTCCTCAACCCTCAAGTTAACTTATGTCTTGATTTATTCTTGACTCTTGAGTCGATGTTGTATTTATTTTCTTAACCCTAGAGTTGATATGTTGTATCCCTAGAGGAGTCTACTCTCAGTCAAGAGCAGCTGAATATGCAGTTATACCCCAAAGAGAGTCAGTTACTTATTTACCAACATATTTTCTTCAACCAAGAGCAGTTGAATGCAATAGTTTCAGCCAAGAGTAGCTGAATATGACACATTTAGCCAAGAGCAGCTGAATTTGATCATTTCTTCCCTAGAAGAGTCTACCTTTAACGAAGAATGTTCAAAGAACAGACGAGTATGATACTTTGTAACAAATCTGTCCCTTATTGAGTTTTCTAACAAGTTTACATGTTTTTTTGGATCTTCAATTAGCAGAACTACAGAGCTCTGATTTCTCATTTCACCAAGAGAATGCGTAGGCACATGATTTTGATATCTTGGCAAACACACCTTTATAAAAATGTCCATCCTTTTAATAAAATGTTTTCCACCATTTCTTTAATATCTCTCACTCGATAAGTAGAAGAAGACAATTAACATAAGCTAACATCTCTATCGCAAATCTAACTAAGAGGTTCCTGTTGGGTACAATTGATGTGAGGGGTACTAATATGCTCCTCTTGCATAACTGACTCCCGAACCAAAATTTGGTTGTGTAACACCCCAGACTGCTTTCAAGATTACCGGGTAACCCCACAAACCAACACGGGTCTTTTCAACATGCTTTTGCCTCACTCATATGCTTTCCGAGAAACTTCCCAAAAGGACACCCATCCCAAAATTGCTCCAAGTCAAGCACGATTAATTATGGAGTTCTTATGGAACGAGCTACTGAAAAGAAGATGCACCTTGTTGGTATATGTAGTACCAATTAATCCTAATAAGTTTTCCTTCAACCATGCATTCCCATACCTACACAACCTCTAGATCCCTCTCATTCTGACGTGAATTAAGTTTTTCCCTATAAGCTGCTAGGAGTGTCTCATTTTCATGCCTCATGCACCGACAACCACTCCCCCGCCCTCGACTGTTATATGTAACCACTCACTTCCCTCTTCGGCCTCGGGTGTTACATGCCCACCAGCTTTCGCTTGGTTCCTCCCCGAACCACATCGTATTGGGAGAGGTCTGACTCTGATACTATTTGTAACACCTCAGATTGCTTTCAACATTATCGACTGACCCCACAAACCAACACGGGTCTTTTTATCATGATTTTTCCTTACTCACATGCTTTCCGAGAAACTTCCCAGAAGGTCACCCATCCCAAAATTGCTCTAAGTCAAGCAGGACTAACTGTGGAGTTCTTATAGAACTAGCTGCCAAAAAAAGACGCATCTTGTTGGTATAGGCAATCCCAATTAATCCTTATAATCTTTCCTTTAACCATGACGTCTCATACCTTCACATCCTCTAGATCCCTCTCACTCCGATGTGAATTCGTTTTTCCCTCGAAGTTGCTAGGAGTGTCTCATTGTCATGCCTCATGTACCAACAACCACTTCCTCACCCTTGGGTGTTACATGTAACCACTCACCGCCCTATTCGACCTTTGGTGTTACAGGTTGCAAAGACCATTTTGTTTTTTTAGGGGTTTTATCGATATTTTCCCTTTCCTGCTTTGGAATAAATAAAATTTGGTGGCGATTTTGTTCGAATATATTTTTCGCAATCGTGTGAACGCCTCGCGAAGGATCGCATTTCTTGGGATGCGATAGTGACATATGTGTCCAGAGAACAAAACTCTAGAGAACAAAGCTTGGTAGCAATAAGAGTCAAGTTATAACAGGATAAAAATGGAACGATAATCCTAAATCATCGAACTGTTTTTCTTGGATGTTAACTAAATACATCCTAATAGAATTTCATACGCTATCTTGGAAATGCTAACATAACTTTCCAATTTATCACAAAATTAATTCATAAACTTGTGACAATTTATTTTTACGTAACGAGTAAATATATCATTAAATCATACCTTACGAATATGCAATCCTGCGATTTGCAATCAACAATTTGGGATTTTCAGTTTTGCGATTTGGGAATCAGAAAGAAGGTTGCGATTTGAGATTTTAAGTTGATATGCGATTTGCGAGACTGAGTTTGATTTATAATGGTTGTAATGTGATGTTTGGTTTCTCTGTGTAATTTCACCATTGATTATGGTTTTTGTAATCTGAATGGTGCCCCTTGATTTTGTTTTGATAATCGCCACTGTTGTCGTCCTATTTTATATTGGAAAATGTTTAGACTCTTCACATCTGTTTTTCAGGATAAAGCTTGTTTTCTTTCAATCATTCACACAGACTCTTTATTTTCTTTTTAATTATTGTTGGTACATAACTAATAATTAAATATTAAATATATTAAATAAGGGATTTTATTGGTTTGGGTTGGGATTACGGGTAATAAACTAGAAATTCGTTGTCTGAACCAATTAACATCGGTTTTTACTGGTTTGGTTCGGTTTTTTCCCGAACTGAAAAAATATCCAATCCAAATACATTGGTTTGGTTTGGATTCCGGTTTGGTTCAGATTTCCCCAAACCAATAAACACCCCTAGTGAGTAGGCTCTCATGTTTAGGGGGAGCCCTAAATAGAAAGTTATTGGATAGTGTTAGGAAGAGGCATTGAGCAACAGAGGGTCTGTTGTTGCTTGTAAGACTAATTATACTAAGCTACTAATAGTGAATTTCCTTTCTTGAGTTATGGACTCAACCTCCTAGACGTAGGTGTGGTTTTACCAAACTGGGTAAAGAACTATTGTGGTATTTAATGTTTTTCTGCTCCATCATCTAGTACTTACTGTTGCACCCTAAAATTTGACCAACCTGTGCCAACTTTCGGTTTATGCTTCGACGCATTTTCGCATTTGCATTTGCATACTGCATGTAGTGCATTTTTCTCAATCACGGTGACTTTATCAGGGTTACAGCCATATTTTCACATTTCAGAGGATCCAGACCGATTCAGGTGATCAGAGGTTATTTTCGGGAAGTTGTGCGCTTCCCGGGTGTTTTTTGGCTCTCGCTGTGTTTTGAGGACTTCAGGTGTCTAGGGTTTTGCCGTTGGGTCCGCCCCGGTCCCCCTTTCTTTTTTTAATAGGATTTAATTGCTTTTGTAGGGTTTATTAGTTTTAAGTTGCATTTGAGAAATTAAGTAGATTTTTAAAGAGATTTTTAGAATATAATAAATAGAATTTTAGATGTTATTATGGTTTATTAGGTTTTTAGAAAATAGTTTTAATAGATTTTCTTGTTTCTAAATAAAAAAATAGTTTCTTCTTTTAATAATATAGAATAGTATAGTTTTTTTATAGAATTAATAGGTTTTTTCTTAATAGAAATTAATAGTTTTTTTCTTAGTTTTAATAGTTTATTAGATTAGAATTAACCGTTTTCCATTTTTTTTTAAGTCCATATTAATCCTGCTAATCATCCGTCAATCCAGAATCCATTCCTTAATCATCATCCATTAAACATTGCATTTCTTGTTAGTCCATAATGTGTCACGTTAATTTGTATTAGTTGGTTAATTGTCCATTCTCAGTATTAATTTTGGGCTTATTGTCCATAAACTTCATCAGTTCAAAGCCCATTTAAACAGTCCAAAAATCCATGTGTCACTATAAAAACTACACCACGTGTATCTGTTCAATTTGGCCACCTCACTTTCTCCTCTTCTCAGAATCGTGACACCACAACATCCACTCATTCTCTTTCTCCCCACGTGTGCTCCATGCACTAGCTCCCATTGACACTTGTCCTCCACCCATCCTCACCGGGAATTACACCGCCGGCCATGCAAATCCGGTGACCACCGTGCCTAACCTACTCCGGCCACCGCCAACAACTTCCGGCCACCGTCCAACTCACCGGAAACCCCAAAAATCCCCAGAAATTTTCCTTCTCCAATTTCCGTCCTCTCTTCCGATCTAACTTCATCTTTCTTCTCCAATCTACACCCTCTAATCTTCGTTTTTGTCCGATCATCTTTCTTTCAGAAAACTTCATCATTCGTCAACGAGATCTTCAGAGTTCTTACGAAATTTTCCAGAAGATCGTCACTGTTCTTCTATAAACCTTCAAAGGATCTTGAATAAACGCTCCAGAATTGCCAGATTCCCCCCGAATTCGTGCGTCTTCACCGCCAAGAACATCTACGAACATCTTCATCTCGTTTTTCCAGAAATTGCCAATTCTCTTTAATCTTCATCCGACTCGATCTTCAGATCTCAAGGAACGCGTCCTCGATCCAAGAACGTCGCCGTGTATATTCTTCAACAAGTTCCTTTTCTTCATATTTCTGTTTCAAGAATCTCCGGAGCTCAAATATCTTCAACCTAACCCGTAGATCCTCAACAACATCACAATCCAGGTTTTCATTTCTCCCTCCCTCCATCTCTTTGCATGCGAGTAGTTGTAGGTTCCTGAAGATAGGTAGGTTAAGCGATTCTCATGCTTAGGTTGTGAACACTGGATGGATCTGAGAAGTGAATAAGGTAGTATTCTGGAGACAAGAGTTTGATCAGTGATAGCGATGGAGTGTTGAGGTTTGGTTATGGTGGAGTGAGCCAAGAATGAAGTGTTTGTGGCTGAGCGTTTTAGGGTTTAGAAATGTTTCAGAGCGAGAGGACAGACAGAGAGAGTGTTTGAGAGCTGCGTTAGGGTTAGAAGTGTGAACAGTAGGAGAAATTGGTGATGAAATTTTGGTTTTGTTGCTAGGATAGTGGACCGGGTAAGTAATGGCTTAGTGGTGAGCCCGCGAGAGTTTGCTGAAACGTACCCCTATTTTCCTCTTTTCACCCCTTTGCATTGCCTAACTGTGTGGTTAACGGGCTTGGCCTGGGCCCAAACGCATTATGCTGGCTAACACCCTCCTTTTTTCCAATTTCGCCCCCTGGACGCGTGGGTACTGGAAGGAATATGGGCTGGGCTCAATATTGTTTTGACTACTGAACCTGCTGTAGTATATTTGCGCCCCTGGCATTTTAACTTGTATTTTTCTTTCTCTTATTGATTTTGATATTTTTGCTTTGATTTAGGATTAAAATGTTAGGATAATAAAAAAACATAGATTAGTATAGGTTAGATGATATAAAAACCTTATAATAAAAGATAGTAAAAAATCTTAGATAAAAAAAAAATATTAATAGATATTAGTATACTTTAGATAATATAAAAATATTAGAAAATAATAAAAATTGTAGTGAATAAAAAATATTAGAACAAGTACCATAAAAAATACTAACATAGTTAGTTTTAATTTTCTTTAGGAAAAAAACTTAGATAAAAAAAGATAACAAAATATTGTATATAATAAAAAATAATAGAATATTTTTAGGATAGTTTTAACATAGTTTAGTTTAATACATAGATGTAGCATAACACTTTATTTTGGGATTTTTAGATCGAATTAGGATATGGGATATATAGGGATATATGGGGTAGAAGTAGAATTTCCCTTTAGAATTAATATTAGGCTTGTAAATATTATAGTGTTATTTTAGTATATTATATAATGGTTTGATTGTATGGTGTGCCCTTTTGGGGTTATTGTTTGTTGTGTGGGCTCGTTGGGCTTGCTTGGGGCTTGGGTTTGAGTTGAAGACTTTGTTGATGAAGCCATTGAAGACAAAAGGAATGAAGACCCAGTTCAAGAGTTGATGAAGATTGCAGCCTGCTTGTAGCAGATGAAGATTATAGGAACTAGGAGCTAGGTAGAGCTCTAGAATAGCAACTTGATTCACAAACATGGAAGGTCTTGTTTGCCTCCATCCCTCTCTATGATGCAGAGTCTCTCTAGGACACTCACCCCCTTCCTTTGGAAGGCTTGGTGACAGTGTCTAAGAGATAGAACTCTTGAGAGAAACATTCTACATGTTGTTAACAGTCTGTTTGCCACCTTTGGTGGTCAACTAACTGTTTAACATTCCAGTTCATCCTCTTAACTGTTCCTCATCTTGGAGAGTGAGACTTGAAGAAAAGCCCTGAAAGATTGAAGATAGAGACTTTGCTTGAAGGTTGTGAAGATGAAGACTGATGCTTGCTTGAAGCCTGTAGCTGTTTGAAGATGACTTGAAGACAGATGTTGATAAAGCTTGCTGTGTAGAGCTGCTGTTTGCTGTTCATTTTTGCTGTTTATCATTTTTGGTGTATTGTTTGAATTTCCCTGACTGTATTTTTTGCCATTTAATCTGTTAGGTTGAAAGCGAATTTTGTTCGCTTTTGCCTGTTGTTTTCTAGGTTCGAGGTTGAGTGGGACTCCCTTGCCTCACTTGTACTGCTGCATTCATGCATTTTACTGCTTTATTGTATATGTGCTATTGTTTCTGTTTCCGTTTATCCCTTAGGATCTCTGTTTCTCTCTGCGCAAGAGAAGGACATGATAGACATTAGGTCTTAACCCATGCATGATAACATTAGGTTAGTTTGATTCCCTTTTCAACCATAGGTTAGAGTTTTGTCTCTTCTTTCTCAAAACAAACAGAAAAAACACAATAAATATTCCAAACACAATAAAAGACACTTCTTCCGTAAAAGAATGTGAACTCATCAAAACGTCATTTTTAACCGCTTGGACCGGTAATCAGAAAAACCCTTTTTCAGAAGGAGATAAAAACTATCAAGATAGACTTGTGTCGTACGTTGCCCGAACTACGTTTGCTCTGATCTTTCATGCTGTATGAAAGTACGTAGGCATAGGATGCGATATCCTAGCGAGCAACCTTCCCCTCCTTTCCCGTAGGTAGGCGAACTACGTTGACTCTGATTTCTCGTTTCAGACGGGAATACGTAGGCATAAAGTGCGACACTTTGTCGAGTCAGTTTATTTTCTTTTAACCCCATACATGTAGAGTAGATAGAATAACAATCCGTACTAGAAAACAAGCGTGGATCCCGTCGAGTACGACGGACGTGAGGGGTGCTAATACCTTCCCCTTGCGTAACCGACTCCCGAATCCAAGATTTGGTTGCGATGACCATTTCTTTCCCCGCTTTGCGGTAGGTTTACCTCGAGCGTTTCCTTTCCCCTCTTTGGGATAAATAACACACGGTGGCGACTCTTCTGTTCAGCCGGCGCCGATTTTCGCAGTAGCGACAGCTGGCGACTCTGCTGGGGACTCCAACGGTTCCCTACGCGAGTCAATCCTAGCGCGTGTTTTCCCGTCGAGGATTTTGTATGGATTTACTTTTCAGTCATTTACTTTCAGCATTATATTATTGTTATTATTGCTGTATTGGGGTGTGACGGGTGTTCTATGATTGAGAGATAAGCCGGACCTGGGCTTGAGTGCACCTAGAATTAGAGTGGAAAGTAGTGGGCGCGCACGTGCTTTGCATGTCCTAGTGTCCCGCGAAATCCACACTCAGACGAGGTTCTTCTGGTTGGCCTCCTGTCCTGCCCTTTGGGTGGCTCGGGTTGCTGGTTAGTTAGATTGTCGACTCTGGGAACCGATCATTTGGAAGTTGGCTAAGTGAGGCCTCTTCAGGATTTGATGATGCCACTCCTTCTGGGAATCGTATCATCAACCCTGAAAGTCTGTGACGCCGACGACCGCATAGGATGCCATACCATTGTCAGTATTAGGACAACTACCTGTGAGAGGGTTTGGGGCTATGCAGGTGACTAGACCTCCAGATACCGGTTTATTCCTTGATTTGAGATTCAGGCTATTTATGGACAGTTGTGGGGTCTGTCATAGACCAAGTCGGATATGTTATTGGGTCTGTTGGATACCAGGCCAGAGTTTTGTTTTGGTTTGTTGAGACCAGGTTCGAGCTGTATTGCGGGTCTGTCTAAGACCAATATTATGGAGTTGGCTTCTCAACAACAGACTTGGTCCATTGTGTGTTCATTTTGCATGTTGCATTTCAGTTTGCATTCGCATTTCATTTTGCATATTCATCCTCAGCCGGAACATGGAGCTTACCCGTTTTTGTCCGTTTGGTCAGTTGATTTCCCGACATTCGCATTGGACTTGAGTTAACATTGGGAAAGATCATGGCTTCAGGAGAGCAGAACTTGGTTATTACTCGGGCGGAGTTTGAATTGTTGAAGCATCAGTTGAGTCAGTTCATGGAAGCCATAACAGCTATGAATAGAGGAGATAACAACAGTCAAAGAACTCCAGTGAATAATGTTGCTCAGCCTGTACAAGCCCCTGTCAGAGGTCCATATTCTCTCAATGACTCAAAGTATCACAATTTTACTTTCTCTACGCCAGATTCTCCAAGGATTTTGCCACCTCCAAGAGTTGTTCCACAGGTTAATATTCAAAACCCATTGAATGGTGAGGAGATGAGAAGACTTCAGGTGTTGGAAGATCAGATCGTTGCCCTAATGAGTAAGAATACTCTCAATTTGAATGCTGTGAGCATGTGTTTGGTGTCGGGTCTTGTGTTGCCTCCGAAGTTCAAGATGCCCAATTTTGAGAAGTACAAAGGGGATATTTGTCCGAAGTTACATTTGGTTATGTTCTGCAGAAGAATGACTTCACATGTCACCAATGACAAGCTAATGATTCACTGCTTCCAAGATAGTTTGATCGGAGCATCTTTAGACTGGTACATGCATTTGGAGAGTGATAATATCAAATCATGGTCGGATTTAGCCAATGCCTTCGTAAAGCAGTACGACTACAACCTGGAAATGGCTCCCTTTCGCGTGCATTTGTAAGAATTATCTCGTGCGGAGAATGAATCCTTTAGGGGATATGTGCAAAGATGGAGAGAATTGGCTGCTCGTGTTCGACCACCGCTTCTGGAAAGAGAAATGGTTGACCTCTTTGTGGACACTCTGAAAGGCCGTTATTATGACATGATGTACACTTGTACAAGCTTTGAGGGCGTGATGGGAATGGGAGAGCGTGTTGAGAGAGAACTCAAGAATGGAAAGCTTCGAGATGCTCCTTATACCCTAGTTGATAAGAATGAATCAGTTGTCAGCTATCAAGAAGAGTGGGAAGAAGGAAGCGATGTTGTCTCAGAATCTCTAGCGTCTCAGGCTCAGTTTTCAGACACTTCAAACCAGCAGTCATATTATCGTCAGCCACGTCGTCACGCCCGACAAAGACCAAGGAAACCTGAAAGGCAGTTTACTCAGCTACCGGTGCCGTACAGTCAATTGTTGCCAGATTTGGTCGAAAGTGGATTAATAGTGCCGAAAGAGACTAGTCCAACGATCCCGCCTTATCCTTCAGGTTCTGACGCCAGCGCCCGCTGTGAGTACCATGTTGGGGTACAGGGGCATTCGACAGATGATTGTAAGGTGCTTAGAAGCCAAGTTCAGAATCTGCTAGACTCTAACAAGATCTTCATCACGCCTCAGGGTTTTGTTCGGATTATTGATTATCCTTCATCCAGTTGTATGGGTTCGTCGGTCGATGTTATGGGATACTCCACTGAGAGTATATGCTTGGAAGAATGTCCAGCTGAGAGCTCAGTTGAATATAGGGGAAGTTACTAGAGGTTTCTGTGTCGGGTGTCGCATCTGTTTTCGCTGCTGATTGTTTAGCTTTCGTGCATTGTTATTTGCTGACCACCACCAGGCTTGTTGGCTGGGGTTATTGTATTTTGTACTTGGGTGTGCTTGTTTACTGCTCTTATTGACTTTGCATAGTGGTGTGAGGTGTTTATATCTGTGCTTACAGCTTGGGGTTTATTTGTCTTGTCTTGAATATGTGTTGATTTCTGCATTGCATTCTCGCATAACAGGTACATCAGAACTGTGGGTCTTATTTCCTATCATCCAGTTTGTTGCAGGAATTCCTCAGAGGAATGGAACAGAATCAGGCTGAATTGATTGAAGTCCGAAGCCAGCTGAGGCAGATGATGAAAGACATGCAAGAGTTGCGTCTGGATCAGAAGATACTCAAAAAGGAAAATAATCAGCTGAAGACCCAAATGAGCTTGGTCATGGAAGTAGTCAAGAATGTGCTTAGGAAAGAGGACGATCAGCTATCTGAAGCCGCAGTGAAGGAGTTTGTTCTACCTGTGCCTGTGGAGCCCGTGCCTGTGGAACCCGAGCTTAAAAAACGTGTTGATCAACAACAACAACAACAAAGGATACATCCGGCTCAGCGAAGAATTCAGGAGGGGAGGCCAAAGAGGGTATTTAAGGCGCCACCTTCAACATATGCTAAGCTCTTGCAGACTTTATTGAGTTTCAAGCTGGTTGAAAAGAGAACAATGGAACCGCCCAAAGGAACGATACTTCCTTATGGGTACGATACCAGTAAGCAATGTGAATTTCATTCCGGGGCGCTCGGACATGATATTGAGAGTTGTCATGCTTTTAAGCACAATGTTCAAGACCTAGTTGACGCAAGAGAGATTAAATTCACGCCGGGCGGCATAATTGTGCGTAATGGTCCTATCCCAGTAGATGCTAAAATAATGGACGTTCCTGAAGAAGCAGCTGATCAGAAATATATCCTGCAATCATTGGAGTCAGAATCCCCTTGTCCTCTGCCGCTGCCTGTGCCTAGACCAAGCCTGAGGATGAAAACGCTCAAACAAGAGTCCCCGATAATGCAGACTCGACCTCCAAGTGGTTCAAATGTTCAAAGTCAACGATTTGACCAGGCCTTACAGCAAATGTCAGCTCCTCGCCAGAGTCAGCAGCCTTATCGTTCAAACCTGCGTGCTAGGCAGAGCCCAATGAAGTCAGAAAGGCAATTCACCCGGTATCCGTTTTAAGATGGGTTCAATAAGCAACTTTGAAGATAGCTGGTTCAGCAGCAAGTCCGATGTGAAAGCCCGGTTCTCGAAAGCTGGCATTTTCCTGTGTTTTATCTTGTCATTTCTTTTATGTTTGTAGTTTCTTTCCTGGTCAAATTGCAATCTTGTTTGTAAAATTTGTTGTTTTCAATTGATAATAATGAAATGAGTATGCATTGTTTTGATTAAATCCATTCTGTTCAATTAATTACCCTTTTTACAGATATCCAACGCTTGGTTAAGCGGAATCCGGGGAGGATGACGAAGTTTAAAAGACGTGCAAGCTTCCGATATTGTATGCTTTCGGAATAAAACCTGTTGATGATGTACATGAATTGTTTCAAATCCCTAAACACCGGAGTTATAAGGAAGATAATCCCTCGTCAAACCCTTTGAGCCTAGTAGCAGGAGTTTCTTTTTTGAAAACGAAATACCCTCAATCTTAACCTGGGGCAGGGTAGGTGTTAGCTAATTTGACCGAGCGTCCCGAGTGCAAAAAGAGTGTTCATTCGAGGATCAATCACACCTGTATAGGTCGTACCTAAAAAAAAAAAAAACCGCAATGGTTAAATGTCAAGAGTGAGACAGTCACATTATTCCCCAAGGAGTCAGACAATCGGTGCCGCACGACTTGTTCAAAAAAAAAGGAAAAAGAGAGAATCGAAAGCCCGCTAAGTCGAAACTTCGAAACAAGTGGCTTAGGCAAAAATTAGGGCATCCCGATGGACTTGAAAATTAAAAGAAACTCCAAAGAGTCAGTCCAGGCAAAAGTTAGGGAAAGAAAAAAGGAAAAGATGAAAAAGATTACGAAAGAAAAATCCCGAAACGAGAATCAGGTCGTGTGACACCAAGTGTCAAAGACGAAGAGCGAGTGAATGTCACTCCAAAGAATCATAGTTTCTCGAATTATCACTCCTATCTTTCAACCTCTAAGAGGTGAGCGCTTGTGTCAGATTAGCTGAACTTAGGACTGAAGAACATCATGGAGAACGGGTGGGTTAAAATAAACTTTGAGCCTTTATCCTTTATTTCAAAACCGTGAACCTGGCCACGTTACAACCTTCAAAAGTCCTAATTGAAACAGGTTTAGTTCGAGAGCATACTTCGGTAAAGATTGCGTCGAAACTGACTCCTAAAACGGTTCTTCTTACCATATTGGTACTGATGTTGATATTCTAATACATAATTTGTGCATTATATGCCGTAAACTTTTTTTTCCTTTTTTCCAGTGAACAGATTGGATGTCAAAAGTGTCATATGCATTGCATTAATATATCTGTTATGCAGAACAACTTGTTTTACTTACAAATAAGCGCTTGACAACAAGAAAGTTTCCTACAGTGGAAAGTCTGATCAGAATAGAATGCAGAACGCCGAATGTTCCGAAAGCCGGGGCAAGCTATTATCAAGTGATCCCCAGTGAGGTCAGTCATCAAAGTCGTTATTCCGGGGCAATCAGGTCGAGATTCAGTAAATCTCTCATAGCTAGAGGCACTACACTGAAGCAGCCAATCATGGGCAAAGTCATTGCAGACAGGGGCAGGCCATCCTAAAAACGCAGAAGTTATTCTTTATTCGAGAGGCATTTGATTTGAAGTATATTGCCGAGGTTCAGAATGCTGGGGCATTTTTATATCAGACCATCAGGGTACAAATTTTCAGATTTCCTTTTTTTGAGGACTATCCCCACAGAGGTCCCACAGGCTGGGGCATATCAGAAGCGAAGGAAGTGTTCTTCCGTATCATCAGAGTTACTCAGAGCTATTCGAGCAGGTTCAGCTAATCTTCAAGTTTGAGACGAATGTCGGGAAGTCGTGTTACCGTTTCTTGACTCTTCAACCAGAAGCCTGTGAATTCAGACAGGATGTTGTCCAGCATCAGTTATACATGACCCATCACGGATAGCCTAAAGCCCAATCCTTATTGGCAATTTTCAGGAAGTCTAATCCATATTGGCAATCATTGTGTGGCCCAATCCGTGTTGGCACATCATTTCAAAATTTAACCTTCAGTGGTACGCAGGAAGACTTCGTCTGTTTTCCCCAGCAAAAGTCCAATCCTCATTGGCACGGGTAAGCTGTTCCTGACAGCAGTACAATCAGACTTGGCATGTTATATTATTCCCCAGCGGAGTTGCTTCGTCTTCAGCATTTATTTTGCTGAAGCGGTTCCGTACCTTCAGCAGCTCGAGCCTGCACTTGCATATTGCATATCGCATCATATTTGCATTTCATCCTCAAATGCGTAGCATTTCCATCATATATGGAGCATTACGCCATAGAAAAATTCAAACATACGCACATGCATACGAAGCATAAACCAGTTTCTATCAGCCTCATGTGGCAACATGAATCACTCTATAGTCAGTTCAGGGGCATTTATCCAGCAGCTTTATTCAGACAACTCATTGGTGTATTTGATTTTAGATCCTACGACTGTTAGACCTTACTCATCAGTCATCTGATGCTGACAGACTTCTCTTCCCGTCAATTCCTATTGATGATGTGTTTCTCCAGCAAGTGGTTTCTTCCGTCTACCTTTAGACGATGTGAAGTTAGTGTGGTTTTCTCCGTCTATCCTTAGACGTCATAAGTTTGCAAGTGGTTTTCTCTCCAAGGTGAAGTTTTAGAAATGATTTTTTCCGTCTATCTTTAGACGACGTGAAGTTCAGACGAGTTTCTTCCTGTCTATCTTTAGACAATGTGATAAGATCAGGGGCATGTTGGTCCGGCCTTTACTATGGTTTTCTCCGTCTACCTTTAGACGATGTGAATTTAGTATGATGTTCTCCGTCTATCTCTAGACGTTGTGAGCTTGAGCAGGTGATTTTTCAGCAGGTCTTACCGTCAGTGCATATTGACGATGTGTCTCCCCCAGTGAGATTTTCTGTCTATCTTTAGACAATGAGAATACGGATTTTTGAGTTCCTTCGGAACGGTGACTTTCTGTCTATCTTTAGACGATGTGCATTTGGATGTTGATTTCCTGCAGAACGGTGACTGCCCGTCTATCTTTAGACGACGTGCATATGGATTTGGTTTCCCTTCGGGATGGTGAATTTCTGTCTATCTTTAGACAAGGTGAATTTGGATATTGATTTCCTGCAGAACGGTGAATATAGATTTGGTTTTCCTTCGGGATGGTGATTTCTGTCTATCTTTAGACAATGTGAATATATAGATATTAATCTTTCTTCGGGACAGTGGTTTTCCGTCTATCTTTAGACAAGGTGAATTTGGATATTGATCTCCTTCGGTATGGTGATTTCTGTCTATCTTTAGACAATGTGGATACAGATGTTAATTTTCCTTCGGGACAGTGACTTCCTGTCTATCTTTAGACAATGATGGTGTTTGGCCGTTTTTTCCTAGACAATGTGATTATATTTCTTCCTGTCTATCTTTAGATAATGTGATAAGATCAAGGGCATGTTGATCCAACCTTCAGGTTTGTTATCTGTGGTGTCACACAGGTGACTGGTGCTAAAGACAAGTTTCAGTTGTTACCGTAATGATCAGGTTCAAATAAGGGATGGTGTTCCCCAAGCAAGTGTACAGATTATTTCCGCGGTTGGCAAATTTTCGGGCTTATTTTGTATTCAACCATCTTCTACCTCTGAATGATTGAAGGTTGCGCGCTCTTCAACCCTTCAGGTCCAAGCCGCTTGAATAGGGGCATCTGTTGCACCCTAAAATTTGACCAACCTGTGCCAACTTTCGGTTTATGCTTCGACGCATTTTCGCATTTGCATTTGCATACTGCATGTAGTGCATTTTTCTCAATCACGGTGACTTTATCAGGGTTACAACCATATTTTCACATTTCAGAGGATCCAGACCGATTCAGGTGATCAGAGGTTATTTTCGGGAAGTTGTGCGCTTCCCGGGTGTTTTTGGCTCTCGCTGTGTTTTGAGGACTTCAGGTGTCTAGGGTTTTGCCGTTGGGTCCGCCCCGGTCCCGCTTTCTTTTTTTAATAGGATTTAATTGCTTTTGTAGGGTTTATTAGTTTTAAGTTGCATTTGAGAAATTAAGTAGATTTTTAAAGAGATTTTTAGAATATAATAAATAGAATTTTAGATGTTATTATGGTTTATTAGGTTTTTAGAAAATAGTTTTAATAGATTTTCTTGTTTCTAAATAAAAAATAGTTTCTTCTTTTAATAATATAGAATAGTATAGTTTTTTATAGAATTAATAGGTTTTTTCTTAATAGAAATTAATAGCTTTTTTCTTAGTTTTAATAGTTTATTGGATTAGAATTAACCGTTTTCCATTTTTTTTAAGTCCATATTAATCCTGCTAATCATCCGTCAATCCAGAATCCATTCCTTAATCATCACCCATTAAACATTGCATTTCTTGTTAGTCCATAATGTGTCACGTTAATTTGTATTAGTTGGTTAATTGTCCATTCTCAGTATTAATTTTGGGCTTATTGTCCATAAACTTCATCAGTTCAAAGCCCATTTAAACAGTCCAAAAATCCATGTGTCACTATAAAAACTACACCACGTGTATCTGTTCAGTTTGGCCACCTCACTTTCTCCTCTTCTCAGAATCGTGACCACAACATCCACTCATTCTCTCTCTCCCCACGTGTGCTCCATACACTAGCTCCCATTGACACTTGTCCTCCACCCATCCTCACCGGGAATTACACCGCCGGCCATGCAAATCCGGTGACCATCGTGCCTAACCTACTCCGGCCACCGTCCAACTCACCGGAAACCCCAAAAATCTCCAGAAATTTTCCTTCTCCAATTTCCGTCCTCTCTTCCGATCTAACTTCATCTTTCTTCTCCAATCTACACCCTCTAATCTTCCTTTTTGTCCGATCATCTTTCTTTCAGAAAACTTCATCATTCGTCAACGAGATCTTCAGAGTTCTTACGAAATTTTCCAGAAGATCATCACTGTTCTTCCATAAACCTTCAAAGGATCTTGAATAAACGCTCCAGAATTGCCATATTCCCCCCGAATTCGTGCGTCTTCACCGCCAAGAACATCTACGAACATCTTCATCTCGTTTTTCCAGAAATTGCCAATTCTCTTTAATCTTCGTCCGACTCGATCTTCAGATCTCAAGGAACGCGTCCTCGATCCAAGAACGTCGCCGTGTATATTCTTCAACAAGTTCCTTTTCTTCATATTTCTGTTTCAAGAATCTCCGGAACTCAAAGATCTTCAACCTAACCCGTAGATCCTCAACAACATCACAATCCAGGTTTTCATTTCTCCCTCCCTCCATCTCTTTGCATGCGAGTAGTTGTAGGTTCCTGAAGATAGGTAGGTTAAGCGATTCTCATGCTTAGGTTGTGAACACTGGATGGATCTGAGAAGTGAATAAGGTAGTATTCTGGAGACAAGAGTTTGATCAGTGATAGCGATGGAGTGTTGAGGTTTGGTTATGGTGGAGTGAGCCAAGAATGAAGTGTTTGTGGCTGAGCGTTTTAGGGTTTAGAAATGTTTCAGAGCGAGAGGACAGACGGAGAGAGTGTTTGAGAGCTGCGTTAGGGTTAGAAGTGTGAACAGTAGGAGAAATTGGTGATGAAATTTTGGTTTTGTTGCTAGGATAGTGGACCGGGTAAGTAATGGCTTAGTGGTGAGCCCGCGAGAGTTTGCTGAAACGTACCCCTATTTTCCTCTTTTCACCCCTTTGCATTGCCTAACTGTGTGGTTAACGGGCTTGGCCTGGGCCCAAACGCATTATGCTGGCTAACACCCTCCTTTTTTCCAATTTCACCCCCTGGACGCGTGGGTACTAGAAGGAATATGGGCTGGGCTCAATATTGTTTTGACTACTGAACCTGCTATAGTATATTTGCGCCCCTGGCATTTTAACTTGTATTTTTCTTTCTCTTATTGATTTTGATATTTTTGCTTTGATTTAGGATTAAAATGTTAGGATAATAAAAAAACATAGATTAGTATAGGTTAGATGATATAAAAACCTTATAATAAAAGATAGTAAAAAATCTTAGATAAAAAAAAACATGAAAAAAAATATTAATAGATATTAGTATACTTTAGATAATATAAAAATATTAGAAAATAATAAAAATTGTAGTGAATAAAAAATATTAGAACAAGTACCATAAAAAATACTAACATAGTTAGTTTTAATTTTCTTTAGGAAAAAAACTTAGTTAAAAAAGATAACAAAATATTGTATATAATAAAAAATAATAGAATATTTTTAGGATAGTTTTAACATAGTTTAGTTTAATACATAGATGTAGCATAACACTTTATTTTGGGATTTTTAGATCTAATTAGGATATGGGATATATGGGGTAGAAGTAGAATTTCCCTTTAGAATTAATATTAGGCTTGTAAATATTATAGTGTTATTTTAGTATATTATATAATGGTTTGATTGTATGGTGTGCCCTTTTGGGGTTATTGTTTGTTGTGTGGGCTCGTTGGGCTTGCTTGGGGCTTGGGTTTGAGTTGAAGACTTTGTTGATGAAGCCATTGAAGACAAAAGGAATGAAGACCCAGTTCAAGAGTTGATGAAGATTGCAGCCTGCTTGTAGCAGATGAAGATTATAGGAACTAGGAGCTAGGTAGAGCTCTAGAATAGCAACTTGATTCACAAACATGGAAGGTCTTGTTTGCCTCCATCCCTCTCTATGATGCAGAGTCTCTCTAGGACACTCACCCCCTTCCTTTGGAAGGCTTGGTGACAGTGTCTAAGAGATAGAACTCTTGAGAGAAACATTCTACATGTTGTTAACAGTCTGTTTGCCACCTTTGGTGGTCAACTAACTGTTTAACATTCCAGTTCATCCTCTTAACTGTTCCTCATCTTGGAGAGTGAGACTTGAAGAAAAGCCCTGAAAGATTGAAGATAGAGACTTTGCTTGAAGGCTGTGAAGATGAAGACTGATGCTTGCTTGAAGCCTGTAGCTGTTTGAAGATGACTTGAAGACAGATGTTGATAAAGCTTGCTGTGCAGAGCTGCTGTTTGCTGTTCATTTTTGTTGTTTATCATTTTTGGTGTATTGTTTGAATTTCCCTGACTGTATTTTTTGCCATTTAATCTGTTAGGTTGAAAGCGAATTTTGTTCGCTTTTGCCTGTTGTTTTCTAGGTTCGAGGTTGAGTGAGACTCCCTTGCCTCGCTTGTACTGCTGCATTCATGCATTTTACTGCTTTATTGTATATGTGCTATTGTTTCTGTTTCCGTTTATCCCTTAGGGTCTCTGTTTCTCTCTGCGCAAGAGAAGGACATGATAGACATTAGGTCTTAACCCATGCATGATAACATTAGGTTAGTTTGATTCCCTTTTCAACCATAGGTTAGAGTTCTGTCTCTTCTTTCTCAAAACAAACAGAAAAAACACAATAAATATTCCAAACACAATAAAAGACACTTCTTCCATAAAAGAATGTGAACTCATCAAAACGTCATTTTTGTCCGCTTGGACCGGTAATCAGAAAAACCCTTTTTCAGAAGGAGATAAAAACTATCAAGATAGACTTGTGTCGTACGTTGCCCGAACTACGTTTGCTCTGATCTTTCATGCTGTATGAAAGTACGTAGGCATAGGATGCGATATCCTAGCGAGCAACCTTCCCCTCCTTTCCCGTAGGTAGGCGAACTACGTTGACTCTGATTTCTCGTTTCAGACGGGAATACGTAGGCATAAAGTGCGACACTTTGCCGAGTCAGTTTATTTTCTTTTAACCCCAGACCTGTAGAGTAGATAGAATAACAATCCGTACTAGAAAACAAGCGTGGATCCCGTCAAGTACGACGGACGTGAGGGGTGCTAATACCTTCCCCTTGCATAACCGACTCCCGAATCCAGGATTTGGTTGCGATGACCATTTCTTTCCCCGCTTTGCGGTAGGTTTACCTCGAGCGTTTCCTTTCCCCTCTTTGGGATAAATAACGCACGGTGGCGACTCTTCTGTTCAGCCGGCGCCGATTTTCGCAGTAGCGACACTTACTGTTGTAGTGTTTATGGTTTAACTTATTGAACTAGTTGTCTAGAACATCGTGTTCGACATCTGTCCCATGAGGAACATAATTTCAATTCCTTAATCGATCAGGGAAAAATCTAACTGATTAGATCACCTCTTTTGGAAATATTTACTTCTCATATTTTTTGGGCCAAATCTTCATTTAATTTTTGAAAATTTTGGACACTCAGACCGCCAAAAGCAGTGTTATAAATAGGTAACTCTATTCCTTTCATTTGCATATCATATTTTTATCTTCTTCTTATGTGTGTGAGAATATTAATTTAGTATTTCATCATCATCGCCATGGAACCGAGGAGTTTATGATTTTTCTCTTGTCCTCTCACTGATAACTTCACATTACAACAACAAGAAGGAAGATTCATTCATGACTTCATAAACAGAACCTTCTTGGGAATTCACACTTTGGATGTTGGAAAGATATCAACTTAACAAATTTCATATACATCCCTCCAAGAAATGTGTACCCATCCTTAGTCAAAATTTTCATTTCAAATCTCTACTTCACCGTTGGAATAATATATTTTGAAGTAAGAAAACAAAAGATACCCTATCTTTGGAAGTTTTTGCAAACATTTTGGATATTCCCCGTGATGTACCTTTCTTCAAGCCAAATGAACAAGGCGACAACTTTAACTTCAAGACTGATGCCTCGTTGTTTATAAAAAAATCCAAATCCTCTAGTACTCTCTCCATTATGTGGTGAATCATATACTTTTTCCAAGAAAAATCAACTTTAGTCACCTAACTAGGCCTGATGTTGCAACTGTATGGATGAGTGCAAAAAAAACTGAAACAAATTGGGAAAGCAAAGTGATAAACACATGTTGGCAACAAAAAGGAAAGGAATATGCTTACTATATGGCAACATGGTCACAAAAATCCTAGAACACATCGGTTTCAACCTTGAATGAGAAGATTACGAGTAAGATGTAACGAAAATAGGAGAAAAAACACTAGGAATGATGAGGTATCAGATCATTGATGGAAAAATAATTGAAAAATGCTCCAAAGGAAAGAAAATAATATTAGAAGAACCATAACAAGAAACACCCATGAATCTAGAAGTTTTCAACTATGAAATCCCTGAAGTACCCTCTGCTAAAGATTTACTTAAGGACATTATCAAGATACTTAAGTATAAAACAAATAAAAAGATCAAATTTTCGGCCTTTCACTTTGCCTAAGACTTGATACATCTGCATCCAGGGATGTTCACTGATGATGATGAGGATAATGAAAAATACTCTAACTTATGTGTTTCTTAATTTTAAGTGTGTTTAAATTTTTGGCTTTCCCGCATTTTTTAATTCTCACAAATTTCAATGATTTCTGTAATTTGAATTCTAGTATTTTAAATTAATATGATAAGGTTTTCCCTTCTTAGTAGTATGTTTGACTATGTGAAAATGTTCTTGCATATTTAAATTTCCATCTTTCATCTTTACCTGCCTTTTTGATTATGACAAAGGGGAGACGTATACTCTCAAGGGAGTAGAGTATACTCTTTATTCAGTAAGGGGGAGTTTAACTACTCTAAATTTTATCTACCTTCTTTTCCTTTTACCATCTCCATGAAACATATGTTGTCATAATTAAAAAATTGGGAGAATATGGAATCATGTACTTGCAGTTATAATCAAGAAAGTGATCCAAGATGATGAAGTCAATGGATAGCAAGATTTAAGAAAGAACTTTTTATGCTTAATAATTTTGATGATGGCAACACCTAAAGTATTAACAACACTTGAAATGATTTTAATTATAATAACACATGAAGTTAAGCAACTACTAAATCTAACCCAAGCGGTCAAATATGCACAAGTTGGTTGAGATATCCTTCCGAATCAAGCTAAAGTGAAAAATCAGGGTTTAGGATCACCATTAACATCTCAACAACTCTATGATGACGGTGACTAACTTAAAGGTTTATCAAATCTCGTATAATAGAAGATTCAAGTGAAGTTCTTATATGATTGTATATCTGACAATGGACTTGAAGCTTTGGAGTGCAAAAGAGAGGAAATGTGAAAGATCGATGGTTGTGTCCATTTGAATGATTAATGTATTATAAAAACACAAGGGCGTTTTCATAAGTATTATGGATAAATCACACACACACACACACACACACACACACACACACACACACATTTAAAATATAGAGAAGCCTATCAAATTTGTTGAGTACTTTTAATGTTATTATCTTATTTAAATTGTTCTTGTGATTAATGTTTTTTATTGCTTAAGGGTGTACGAATCAATCTAGATAATTAGGGATTTCTGACGGTTAGTCTATTTATCATATCTAGGTAACTTATTTAATTTTGTAATTAACTAGGAATAGATAATCAGAAGTTATTGATTATGAATTAACATATTTTGAACGCCTAATATGTATTTAAATCGACCTATGAAATTAGGGGATTATTGTATAAATTAGTGAGCTACACACCAAGGAATTGAGTGTAACAGTTTTTTAAATTCACAATGAGATAATATTTTGATTGAAACTCAATAAATACACAGTTAGTCAATAGGTAAAAATAAGGGGATTCGATAATGAAGACATAATCACCTTTCTCATATGAATGTCATCCTTATAATTTCTCGTTCTAGAACCGCTTTTCTAACGAACCCTCCCCCCTTTATTAATTTCAACCGCACATAATTTTCTTATAAAATTACAATCCTCATGGGGATGATCTTTTTATTATTAATTCAAAATTATCGGCACACTTTCTGAGAGGTCATTATTTTTATACTTCAAATGGACAGGAAAAGGATATCATACTCCAATAGCTCAATGGACCAAGACACCATCGTAGTTACCAAATCTGGTTTCTTAAAGACTTGGAAAATGGGATAGTTAGTTTTGACCATCACACAATGCCCCTGTAAATATTGTTTGATTTTCCTTGCAGTAGTCACGACGACCAATACGACCTTTTCAATTTTCTGATATCTTTCCTCAATGCCTTTGAATACATAGCTCAAAAAATAGACTTGTTGTTACCCTTTGTCTTTCTCAAGGATGAGTACAGAACTCATTGCCCTGTTAGTAAATGATAAATATAGTTATAAGTGTGTGCCCACCTCAAGCCGTGTAGCACCCCAGTTTTAAATTAATTTATTTTAGCCTTAATACCCTTTTTGGTCCCGTATCTTAACCTCGGGATTCATTTTGGTCCCTTAACTTTAAAAAGGTCCATATTGGTCCCTTAACTCTTCAAAATGTTCCATATTAATCTTTTTTGTCTAATAAGTGACGAATTTAGCGACTGATTTTTAAATTTTTTCGTCACTAATAGGACAAAAGAACTAATAATGAATGTTTTGAAGAGTTAAGGGAACAAAATAAATCCCGATGTTAAGATACAAGACTGAAAAAAGTATTAAGCCTTTATTTTATTAAGTTAAATATGTGCTTAAATGATTTATTGGTGTGTTATATGTATTTGGTGGGGGTTATGGAGGTTGGGTAGAATATATATAAATTATCACCATTTTTCATTAATTAAATATTATAAATTTAATAAAAAGCGAACTAGTGAGATATGGGGTGGAAATAGAATAATGAGAAAATTAGTGTGGTAAATAGTGAGAGCCTAAAAGGCGAGGGGAGAAATATAAATATTAGTAATTGGAATTAGGTTTGATTTAAAAGGAAAAATAAGGAGAAAAGGTTGGGGGAGAACAATAGAATACGTGAGAATTTGAGCAAGGAAGAAAGAGTGGAAAAGAGATAACCTTAGGTTGGAGAATAACACCATAACCAAAAGCTTGGATCTTTTCTGAAAATCGAGGTAGGGGAAATTACTCTAATATGAGTGTCAATTGCATGAAGGATAGAGAGGGTTCCTCATCCTCCTCTAGGTTTTCTCTTACTTTCTACCATTGTTGATGCTTATGTGTTTTTAGAGGAAATGTTGTGTAAGTTCTATTATATTGCTATGAAACATATGAAATTTATGTTCTGTGTTGTGCTGGAAATTATACATGATGAGAAGATATGAATTTGAGTGTTGTTGTTCATGTGAATATGAATTGGTATGATGAACATGATGATGAAATTGTATGATAAATTGGTGTTGATGTGTAATTGGTGCTGACATAGTGAGGTTTTTTTTTAATATAATATGAGTGATGTGTTTATATTCGATTTGGGTGATTTGGGGTTGAAATCAGAGCTTTGGGAATGCTCAAATGGCAGAAAATGCAGATTTTGCAATCTCCATAGCGGTGACAGGCTGACCGTCATGTAACTGGGAGAGCTGAAAGACGTCATCTTGGTCACGGGGCAACCGTCATGGTCCCTGAGACAGGTTTCTAGCCCCAGCTTCAATAGAGTGATAGTTTTGTGAGAGTGTGATCACGTGGTTACTGACGGATAAATCTACAAGCATACAGTTGATCGTGTAGTCTTAAAAAGGTTGTCAAACCCACAGGAAAAAGATAATCAAACTAATGTTATCTAAGGTTGATGTGCAAAGCTAAGGCTTGAGTTAAACAGAAGTTAATACTAATTACGGGGCTGAAATAAAAAATCTAAGAATAATACTAAAACAAGCCCGAAATATGATTTTCGCGCACCTAAGGGACCTTGTAGATAAAGGGTACTAATTCCATATAGACGCCTATTCCATAGGATACACCGACTTACAGGCTCCGCCTCAGACTCTCGCGGTCTTAACTAAGTCGTACTTCTTAATCCCAAGATTTTGCTCTCGCTCGCCCGGTAACTAAGAATTACTCTTTGAAAGTCGATAGTATCTTAATCAACACCTAAAGCGCTCTCGCTGTATTTAGATAATGATGCATAATCTCTACTATCCGGTTCACTCCTCACGCTCTCGCAAATCTCGACTTAAACCTTTATTTTCTTCTCACTCTCGTGACGAAACAATGTTAAATAACCTCTCACTCTCGTGACAAAGCTACTTAAATTTGACTTAGAGATTACAACCAAAATGGCATACATTACAATTTCATATCTATTATAACTATAGAGTCCCACCGGTTACGACGGTCCTCATAAGACGGTCTCTAATTAATCTAGCCAGACATGGTTAATTCTAATCCTAACATGTTAAGAATTACAACATACATGTTGAGTTAAACTTAAGAAGTTATTGGTTTATGGTTTTTATGAAAATGAATTAAATGCAAACACATAGAAATAAAAATGTAGTAAAACAAAAATAACAATAACCTGTAAACTGTAATGGAATAACTGAAAATGAACTTTTATTACTTCAATCCGAGTATTACAGCAGTGCAACAGAAATTAAATACAATATTGCAATAATTCCTCGATGTGAGCAATTGTTGCTTTGGAAAAGTAATATACTGGGTAAAAGTCTAAATACGGTTCGGAAGCACTTCTGCACGGGTCGATTCTTCTTTCGAAAACATCCTAAAAGGGGTCTATTTATAGACAAAAAGGTAGTTGGATAACTCCCTATTCGAAATCAGAATTTGGGGGGAAAACATAACCTCCAATAACCGCTTGAAAACTGATTTTTGTAGTTAAAACTGCTCCTGCAAATTGCACGGCGATCGTCGTGATGCCTATAGCGAGTGCCATGGTCTCAATGGGTAGATGGAGAGCACCATTTGGTGGTGGTGAGCGCCATATCAGCAAGGCTGGCAGAATTGCTGGTTTTTGCTAGATTTTCCTTCTCTTTCACTTCTTTTCTTGATTTCTTCTAGAATCTTGACGGGAACACCTGCCAACATAAAAACAGAGTAAGAACACATAAAAATGTGTAATACCCCAAATTTTACCCTTTCTTTTTTATTTTTATTTTAAATTCTTATTAACCTAATAAATTAACCTTTTTTTTAGATCTTGTTTTTTTAACTAATAATAATTTAATTAAATTTTTTTTTATAACTTTACTAATATTTTTTATTAACTTTTTTTTTCTATTTAGTTTATTTATTTAAAGCTCTTCTTACTAACTTTTAGGATTTAGATTAAAATTTAACTTTTTTTTTTTTTCTTTTCTTCAAGAGTAAATTTTTTATAACCTTTTTTTAAATTAATTTCTAACACATTTTTTAATCAAATTCTAATATTTTTTTTAAAAATAAAAATCTAACTTCTTTTTAAAATTAAATCTTTTTTCTAACTTTTTTTTAAATCTTTTTCTAACTCCTCTTTAAAGTTAAATCTTTTTCTATCTTTTTTAAAATTAAATCTTTTTTTCTAACTATTTTTAAAGCTAAATCTTGTTTTCTAACTTTAAATCTTTTTTTCTAACTGTTTTTAAAGCTAAATCTTGTTTTCTAACTTTAAATCTTTTTTTTCTAACTTTTTAAAATTAAATCTTTTTTTCTAACTTTTTTAAAATTAAATATTTTTTTCTAACCTTTTTAAAACTAAAATTTTTTTTTTCTTTTCTAACTTTTTTAAAATTAAATCTTTTTTTCTCTAACTTCTTTTTAAAATTAAATCTTTTTTTCCTCTAAATTCTTTTTTAAAATTAAATCTTTTTTTTTTTCTAACTATTTTAAAAATTAAATCTCACCTTTGTCACTTTTTTTGTTCTTTATTATTTTTACTCTAAATTTTTCTATCTTTCATTAAAAAAATAACAAAAATAGTTTTTTATTATTATTTAATTATTATTTTCGTATTTTAATTAAATCATTTTTTAAAATATTATTTTTTTCACTTTTTTCTAAATTATTCATAAAAATATCCAAAAAATCATAAAATAAAAAAATATTGAAAAATTTTGTTCCTTTTATAATATTTTTTATTTTAGGAATCAATAGGATTATTAGTTTTTATTTTAAGTTTATTTTAATTTTTTTAAATTATTTAAATTTTATTTTTTCTTAACTAATTATTTAGTTTGGGCTTTAAAATGGGCTTTAGGGACATTATTGACAATTTGGTGTTAACCCTAATTTGTTCCCTATATATATATGTGTTGCCTTGTTGGAAAGGAGGAGAGAATGAAAAAAAAACCTAAGAGGGGTCAGAAGGTTTTCTTCAGAAAAGAGGAGAGAGAGGGAGAAACAAAGGAGATCCCCAGAGAAGAAAGGCGGTCGTTCCCACAACTCGTTAGAAGGATTGGAGCTCTCCAGTGTTCCCTTATTCAAACCTTTTTCACATTTACCGAAGCAAACCTCCGCTTCGTAGGTTAAATTACTAAACCTTTTGCCTTTTCATGTTTATGTGCATATTTTGCCATGTTAATGTGTTTAGGTCCGTTAAATTACTAAGTCCTTTGCATTTTTCATATTTATTTGCATCCTTGCCATGTTAACCTTCATTGTTGTTTAGATCCGTAGATTTTGATATGTATGAACCATGATTGTGTCGTATAGGATTGTTTGCATGTCCATTATTTGTCTGTTTGCATTTGCAATTCTATTGTTATTTTTTTTTTATCAAAACATTTTTTTCCCAAAAAAAAAACCTTTTTTTGTTCCCGTAAACATTTTTTCCCAAAAAAAAACCTTTTTTGTTCCCGTAAATATTTTTTTCCCAAAAAAAACCTTTTTTGTTCCCGTAAACATTTTTTTCCCAAAAAAAACCTTTTTTGTTCCCGTAAACATTTTTTTCCCAAAAAAAAACCTTTTTTGTTCCCGTAAACATTTTTTTCCCAAAAAAAACATTTTTTTGTTCCCGTAAACATTTTTTTCCAAAAAAAACCTTTTTTTGTTCCCGTAAACATTTTTTTCCAAAAAAACCTTTTTGTTCCCAAAAACATTTTTTTTTTTATATATAATTTAAACTTAACATTTTTTTTATAATTTAAACTTAAATTTTTTTTAACTAAGTAATTCCATTTTAAAATTAAAATCTTTTTATATATATAATTAAAATATTAAAAAAATTAAAACATTTTTTTACATAATTAAAATATTAAAAAATTAAAACCTTTTCGTAAGGAACTCCTTATGTTTGCCGTGTCATTTTGTGTACCTTTTATTTTCTTTATTCCTGCATTTCATTTGCATGCTTGAGGTTGAGATGTGCTTGTGGTGGCCACAGCCCCACACTATTTTCCTCCCTCACTTCATTCTAAGTGTCATTACATATTTTCATATTCTTCATGTTTTCAGAAATGTTTCTTTGTTTCTTTATACCCTCTGCCTTTATTACTTTTCTTATTTTTGTACCTTAATTATTCCTCCATATAATGATTTGTCATATTTTCACATTTTTTTTACAGTTTTATCCTTCCGAAGGATTAGGTCCAGCCTTTTGGCCGCCGAGCCAATAGCCTTACCCCTTTAATGGATCAAACCCTGTTTAGCCTAGGTGTCCCGCCGTGGGCAAAATTGCTTTTATCCTAGTGTTATGCCAAAAGGGTCGCCGCACTCATTTTAGGGTTTCCCGCCGCGGAATCCCTAACCAAACCCTAATTTTCACAAATGCCTCGCCGCAGGCAAGATTACAATTTTACCCCTAGCATTAGGTCAAAGAGCCGCCGCGCTCATTTTAGGGTTTCCCGCCGCGGAATCCCTAACCTAATTTAACCCTAACTACAACTTAACAATTCAACGTAGAGATTTGGAGTTTCTACACTCCGCGTAAGCGTGTCCTTAAGACATGTTTATTCCCCTTGAGACCTTGACCACAGTCAAGAAGTCTCTAACCTCCCTTTTGAGAGGAACTACGATTACTCTGATTCCACTCCCGTAAGGATACGTAGGCACAAGATGCGATGTCTTGCCGAGTAAACTTAGAATTAACCCCTTAGGTCTCTTTTCTCACTTGTAATCCTTATGTACATATACCTTAAGCAAATAAATAAAGCAAATAGTAAACATCTGAACAAAAGGTTCCTGTAGAGTACTACAGAAGTTTAGGGTGCTAATACCTTCCCTAAATTTAACCAACCCCCGAACCCTAGATCTTTCCCCGCATTGTGTTTACGATGCAAAATAGGTTTTCCCTCTTTTGACCTTTTCCTTCGGATAAATCAAAGAGCGGTTGTGAATTGAATTGCGATTCAAACTCATTAATAGTTTGTGATCCTATTTCCACCGCAACAGGAAAATGGCGACTTCACTGGGGATCAACTTTAACTTTTGAGGGTTATCCCTAACTTGTTCATATTTATTACTATCTGTGTTATTATTCATTCGCATGTATATATTTGTGCTTTGATTGTGGGACTGTTCCTTGTGCGGTGAGATGTGTCCTACACCCGGATCTAGTGTACCTTAGGTAAATGGCAATAGACCAAGGAAACTGTACGACGTATATCGATACGGTTGATCTGGTGGCCATGGTTAGTGCGACTTCTTGGTTGGTGCTTATATTCCTTAAGTCAAGTTGAGGATAATATTGAGGCTGCCATATGTTGTCAATGCACTAACTGACTTTTAGAACCCTAGTTAACTCATCTTGGCCTTTAGAAAGTAGTGAGGTAACCGGCTTTGGTGCAGACTAAAGTTGGTTGACACTCGATACTACGCTCATTGAGATCTTAAACTTGGAGGGTTTTGGTTGGCAAGTAAGTTGCCTTCTGAACAACCACCCTTGTGAAGGATCAATGATATTGAGATCCCTTAGAACCTGGTTACTTTTGTAGGACAGGATGAACCATCTAACTTCAGGGGAGGGTATTTGCCTTTGAACCTCATGCAAGCTTTTAACCTAGGACTTTGTGTGTTTTCATGCATTGCATCCATAAAGCATCTCATTGCATTGTATTTCATGGAGCTCAAACATCATTTATGGATATCGCGGGATACCATAAATAAAAAAAAAAAAATATAAAATGAAAAAACAAGGAAAAGATTTCCTTGGTACCCCACGGCATTAGTAAATGTTTTGAATTCCATGAAATACTCATTTACATTCACATTTTAGCATCATACTTTTGCATTACATGTGTCTCCCGATTTCTCACACTCGGTTCTCTCACCTTCCAGTTTCGTCACCCTGAGTTCTCGGCACCAATACAACACCAGAGCTCAAACTCGGAAAAGAATGGAGGATCAGGCAAAAGAGATTGATCGCCTTAGCAATGAACTCGAAGACCTTCGAGGGGGTATGGGGCGTATGATGGAATTGTTACATGTCATGAATGCTAAGATGGATACCCAGCCCACTGTTGTTTCTGAGATTACCGGCGTTACTGTGGACCCTCCACCAAGTGTGACCGTAGCAAGGGACCCACCTTATGGTCTTGCTCCGGGTTTTGTGCCTCCTCAAGCCACTGTTCCGATTAATCAACCTGTTCAGCAAGCCGTGCCTTTGTTTTCTGAAGTTTCTAGGGGGGCTCCTATCTTTGCACCACCTGTTGTACACACTCGTGCGCAACCGTACTCCAATGAGACAGTTTTTGATAATCTTGATGAGAATGTTGAGGGTTATGAGAAACATGATAAGCTTCGTGAGGAAGTAAACACTATCGTCCAGAGATTGAAAAAGGTAGAGGGTGATCAAATTTTTGGGACTGCTGCAAGGGATGTTTGTTTGGTCTCGGGTTTAGTTATTCCCCCGAAGTTCAAAACTCCGAACTTCGATCGCTATGAAGGTGCCACCTGTCCTAAGAGTCATTTGATCATGTATTATCGCAAAATGGCTGCCCATGTTGAGAATGATAAACTGATGATTCATTGCTTCCAAGACAGTTTGAAGGGCGCTTCTTCCAAGTGGTATTTAACTTTAGACCAGTCTAGCATTAAGAGTTTTCAAGATTTATCTGACGCTTTCATCAAACACTACAAGTACAATATGGATCTGGCTCCTGATAGAAGACAGTTGTTGAGTATGTCGCAAAAGAATTCTGAGTCATTCAAAGAGTATGCTCAAAGGTGGAGAGAGACTGCTTCGCAGGTAGAACCTCCTTTGACCGAGAAAGAGTTAGCTGATTGGTTTGTCGACACAGTCCGTCCAGAATTTTACGAGAGAATGGTGGGTAGTGTGACTTCAAATTTCTCCGACATCGTTGCTGTGGGTGTCAAGATTGAATTGGGTATGAAGAGTGGTAAAATGACAAATAATCATGGCGCTTCTAAAGATCAGCCGAAGAAACCTCCTTATAGCTCCCAGAAAAAGAAGGAGGGTGAGACTAATGCTATATCCTCTGGTAAACCAAGGGAACGCTTTTATCGGCATCTGCAAGGTTATGCTCAACCTCAAGGGTACCCGGTCCAATATGCTCAACAACCCTATGTGGCAGCTATTACACCTTCTTTCAATCAACAGGTTCCCATGTATCAACCTATGCAACAACCTCCTGTTTAGCCGCCTCTTGTCAACTACCTACAGGCACCCAATACTCCTGCTCCTCAACAGCCAAAGAGTCCGGCTCCTCGCCAGAATATGCCAAACAGAAGAACGTATAAACCTTGTCCGCCGATCCCGATGACTTTTACCGAGTTGTGTCCCTCTTTGGTCAGGCAAGGTCTCATCACTACTCGGGCTTTGGGTCCGGCTCCTAATCCTCCACCTAATCCATTACCTGCAAGTTACAACGCTACCGCTCATTGTTTATTTCATGAGGGTGCGCCCGGCCATGATCTAAAGAATTGCTATGCTCTTAAGAAAGTTGTCAGAAATTTGCTAGAAACGAAGAAGTTGTCTTTTGGCGATGCTCAGCTGAAGATCGAGACTCCTTTCGGGGTTCCTCACTCGTCAAGTGCAAATTCTGCAAAGCATGCTACGCCTATCAGCCGAATCCAGTCATTATTCAAAGGCCTAGCCCGCTTCATTTCAGTAACCCTCAAGGTGATATGACCGGGATCAACAAAGGATCTGGGAAATTTATTTTGAAGCAACGACTGAAAACTGTTGAAGATGTGACCAGCATAACTGGGGTAAGCCATGACGACTCACAGTGATCATGAACCAGACGTCCTTTCCATTGAGGCTCCGCCAAAGGAAACTGTTACTCTTGAATGCAAGATTTCATAAACATTTAGAAGGATTTTTCCGACAGTTCATTTGTTTATTTATATATATTTCTCTTTGATTAAGCATATTTAGCATGCACGAACTTGTTTATCTTTGATTAATTAATGCAACGCATATGTTTGTCTTGAATAAATCCATTCGTTTCACTCATTCAAAAAAACGTTTTCATAAATCATAATGCCAACTTTACCCGATCTCTTGTTCTGATGGAGAATTGGGAGGAGGATGACGAACCTAAAACGGCAGATTCCTTGTCGTATGCTTTCAATTAAGACCTGCTGATGATGTAAGGCATTGTTTCAAATCCCAAACACTGGAGATATAAGAATGTTAATCCCTAGTTAACCTCTTTGAGCCTTGAAGTAGGAGTTTTTTTTAAGAACCCTCATCTTAACCTGGGGCAGGGTAGGTTTCAGTTAAACCGATTGAGCACTTAGACTCTAAAAAGGGAGGAACAAACCTTCGAGAATTTATCCTTAGCATCTTAAGAAGTCCAATACAATGACTATCCCTCGGTTACCTAAGGAGTGGGGCAGTCACGAGCATTTCAAAAGATTTACACGACTTGTGCATAAAAGAATATTCAAAAAAAAATAAGACCCGCTAAGTCGAAACCTATGAAGGAGACTTAGGCAAAACTGGGGCATCCCGCTGGACTCCAAAGTCAGATCAAAAGACGTTGTCCAGGCAAAAGTTAGGGAATAAAAGCAAAACAAGAGGGTACAATAAATAATCCCCAATAAAGAACAAAGTCGTGTGACCAATTGCCATTAGAAATAGGTGAGTGACTGCCATGTCCAAAGCCTTGATAAGTTCTCGACCATAGCAAATCCGCTTGAGATATGAGCGTTCGTATCCGGTTAACTGACATAGGATTGGAGAACATCACGAAGAAGGGGTGGGTACAAATATAACTTTGAGCCTTTATATCTTTTGTTTCTTAAACCGTGAACCGAGCCACGATACAACCTTTAAAAGACCTAATTGAAGTAGGACTTCGGTTGAAAGCATACTTGACAAGATCACGTTTCCTGACTCCTACGAGCTATGCTCAGAAAAAAATTCATGTTGGCATTATAATTAAAACTTATATCCCGACTAGTGATTTCGGTCACAAGTTGTTGCGATATCTTTTTTTCAAAACAAAAATTCAAGACAAATATATGTGTACATTGACAAGATCAGGATAGGCATTTCAGGCATGACGACTTTGCTTGATATCTTAGAGATTTACATATGAACATAACCCGTGGAACTTGAAGATCCTGCTGAACAGGGGCAGGCAGTTTCCCAATTCGCTTACCAACGCGAGTCTGACATTCTTAAGAGCTATTTCCCAAAGATTTCGTCGTAACACGATTAATTTGTGCCAGTTACGTCGAGACCTGACAAATCTCTCAAAGAGTTTGAGAACAATGGGGCAACCGGACTCGGTGTTCTCTATAAAATCCTCTTGAGATGACCCTACCTCACAACGCAAGTATCCTGGGGCACCGTGTTTTTTAAAAAAAGAAACAAATGGCGACTACTACAAGATCCTTCAAGATCAAAACCATGTGGTTTCACAACTTTTCTTCATGCACCCGATGGATTTTACTCACGGCGGCCTTCGTTCCCCAGTAAATCTCAGTGTTGCAACAGGCTCCCAAGCTATTGCCTCATCACAGTCCCCAGCGAGACTATAAGCTGACAACTTTTTCTTGGGTAACTCAAAAGTGTCCCCCAGGTTTTCTTCTCCCCATGTGAAGACGTGATACTGTACACCCAAGCAGATTACCTTCTCCTCAGAGAATTCAGAACTTTAAAACCAGACTTGGTTCTACTATTGATCTTTCGCACCCATGATTGACGTATTGGTTGCAGAGAACGCAGGGTATCTCCGTCGAGATGTTTATTTCGTCTCTCGTCCTGTCTCTAGTCTGTTTCGTCAGCATACGCAAGGGCATAAGCATCACATGCCTATTTCATTACATATTCATTACATATTCATTACATATTCATTACATATTCATTACATACTCAACATACTCATTTCATAACATCTTGCATAGTTACATACATAGACATTAACATACATTCACATTAACATATGCATTAACATATGCGTTAGCATTCACAGGTTCATTGTGTCTCTCCATCATTGGTTGTTACCGCCGAGTAACTGGGTTTGTCCATTCTCTCCAAATAGATTGTCAGCCCTAAGCATAAAATACATAGGTGTTTCCAGTTTCCCCACAGAGATCGATCCTCGTGGATGACGGTTACTTCAGCTATCTTTCCTCGCCAGGATAAGATATTTACCCTTCGAGTTCATTCCCTCGATGGAGTCTTGATTACCAGTCTTCTTTCTAGCTCGATCCTAGATTGAATCTCAGTCTTGTCGGTCGTCAAGCCCAACCGGACGTGCATTTATTTTGCACCATCTAAGATTTTCACCATACCATGACAGATACGCGACTATCTCGCTTGAGAAGTTTATCACCGTACCCGGACGTGCATTTATTTTGCACTATCTTTCAAGAAAATCAACTACAATCCTTTACAGATACACGCCAGCTCACGCCTGGAAAATATATCAGTACAACACTTTACGATCCTACATGTTACAACCCTTTACACTTTACATCTTACAGCATCAGCATACGACATTTCTCACCTAAGAAGTCGATCATATCCTCGTTACGACTCGCAGCAAATGGCCATCTCCATGGAGCAGTTGGGCTTCCATTTATCTGCCGTCTTGAGGTACGAACCAATTCGTATTCAGGAGAGCATGATCTTGAGTTACGAGAAGGTTTGAGCGAAATCATATTCAGAAGAGCACGATTCTGAGTTATGAAGAAGTTCATTTATCCTTTAGTAAAAGAAGGAACGGAATCATATTCAGGAGAGCACGATTCTGAGTTATGAGGAAGTTCAGTTGGCCGTTTTTCAGGAGAGCACGATTCTGAAGAATGAAGAAATTTCAGGAGCCGAATCATATTCAGGAGAGCACGATTCTGAGTTATGAGGAAGTTCGATTATCCAGTTTCATATTCAGGAGAGCACGATTCTGAAGTATGGAAAAATTCATTTACAACCAAATCATATTCAGGAGAGCACGATTCTGAAATATGAGTAAATTCAGTCATCCAGTTTCATATTCAGGAGAGCACGATTCTGAAATATGAGTAAATTCAGTCATCCAGTTTCATATTCAGGAGAGCACGATTCTGAAGTATGAGGAAGTTCAGTTTACCCTTTTCATGTTCAGGAGAACATAATCTTGAAGCATGAAGAAGTTTATTTATCCTTCAGTAAGAGAAGAATCAGAATCGTATTCCAGGCGCCGACCTTAAATGCGAGAAGATTTATTTATCAGATAAGCAGCAGCCTCTTTATTTGAGTGTTTATCCATTTTGGCACATAAGTCCCTTCCAACGATAAGTGACAGTTCTCCCTCGAGAAGCTTATCAGGGCATTTCCCACTCAAAGTCCATTTATTTTGGCATACAACCGGTTCTTTTCACCCTGTATATTTGCTACGGATTCCCGAAAAGTCCGTTTGATCCTGTCACGAGGGATAGGTTTACAGAAGCTTGGATGTTATTCTTTGCTCAATGCTCCATGCATTCTGTGATCGATCTTGCAGTCGTACATGATCCAGTTTTATTTTTAGATTCCCCAGTGGAGGCCGTCTCACAGGTGTCATCTCCATTTGAGAATCTCATTCCCAAAATAACAATTGGTCGTGTTCGCACCAGTTGACCATCATTTTTAGAATTCCCCAGTGTTGTACTGTGTCTCAGCGCGTCGTTTTCCCCAGTGTGTTCTTCTCGTAGCATCTGTGTCGTCGTATTCGTCAGCATTTTCGCATTCATCATTCCAGCATACGCATCACATCATATTCACGGCATCATCTGCATTAATCTGTTCTCGCTTTGTCCATAGCATTGCATATCGCCGCATATAAGGGCAAAATTTTCGGTTATCTATATTTAAATCCCTCCACCATGATTCCTTGAGTCTCCGTCACTCAAATCATCTGGTGTAGCTATTTAAATAGGGGCAACTGTAATACCCCAAATTTTACCCTTTCTTTTTTATTTTTATTTTTAATTCTTATTAACCTAATAAATTAACCTTTTTTTTAGATCTTGTTTTTTTAACTAATAATAATTTAATTAAATTTTTTTTTATAACTTTACTAATATTTTTTATTAACTTTTTTTTTTCTATTTAGTTTATTTATTTAAAGCTCTTCTTACTAACTTTTAGGATTTAGATTAAAATTTAACTTTTTTTTTTTTCTTTTCTTCAAGAGTAAATTTTTTATAACCTTTTTTTAAATTAATTTCTAACACATTTTTTAATCAAATTCTAATATTTTTTTTAAAAATAAAAATCTAACTTCTTTTTAAAATTAAATCTTTTTTCTAACTTTTTTTTAAATCTTTTTCTAACTCCTCTTTAAAGTTAAATCTTTTTCTATCTTTTTTAAAATTAAATCTTTTTTTCTAACTATTTTTAAAGCTAAATCTTGTTTTCTAACTTTAAATCTTTTTTTCTAACTATTTTTAAAGCTAAATCTTGTTTTCTAACTTTAAATCTTTTTTTTCTAACTTTTTAAAATTAAATCTTTTTTTCTAACTTTTTTAAAATTAAATATTTTTTTCTAACCTTTTTAAAACTAAATTTTTTTTTTCTTTTCTAACTTTTTTAAAATTAAATCTTTTTTTCTCTAACTTCTTTTTAAAATTAAATCTTTTTTTCCTCTAAATTCTTTTTTAAAATTAAATCTTTTTTTTTTCTAACTATTTTAAAAATTAAATCTCACCTTTGTCACTTTTTTTGTTCTTTATTATTTTTACTCTAAATTTTTCTATCTTTCATTAAAAAAATAACAAAAATAGTTTTTTATTATTATTTAATTATTATTTTCGTATTTTAATTAAATCATTTTTTAAAATATTATTTTTTTCACTTTTTTCTAAATTATTCATAAAAATATCCAAAAAATCATAAAATAAAAAAATATTGAAAAATTTTGTTCCTTTTATAATATTTTTTATTTTAGGAATCAATAGGATTATTAGTTTTTATTTTAAGTTTATTTTAATTTTTTTAAATTATTTAAATTTTATTTTTTCTTAACTAATTATTTAGTTTGGGCTTTAAAATGGGCTTTAGGGACATTATTGACAATTTGGTGTTAACCCTAATTTGTTCCCTATATATACATGTGTTGCCTTGTTGGAAAGGAGGAGAGAATGAAAAAAAAACCTAAGAGGGGTCAGAAGGTTTTCTTCAGAAAAGAGGAGAGAGAGGGAGAAACAAAGGAGATCCCCAGAGAAGAAAGGCGGTCGTTCCCACAACTCGTTAGAAGGATTGGAGCTCTCCAGTGTTCCCTTATTCAAACCTTTTTCACATTTACCGAAGCAAACCTCCGCTTCGTAGGTTAAATTACTAAACCTTTTGCCTTTTCATGTTTATGTGCATATTTTGCCATGTTAATGTGTTTAGGTCCGTTAAATTACTAAGTCCTTTGCATTTTTCATATTTATTTGCATCCTTGCCATGTTAACCTTCATTGTTGTTTAGATCCGTAGATTTTGATATGTATGAACCATGATTGTGTCGTATAGGATTGTTTGCATGTCCATTATTTGTCTGTTTGCATTTGCAATTCTATTGTTATTTTTTTTTTTTTATCAAAACATTTTTTTCCCAAAAAAAAAACCTTTTTTTGTTCCCGTAAACATTTTTTCCCAAAAAAAAACCTTTTTTGTTCCCGTAAACATTTTTTTCCCAAAAAAAACCTTTTTTGTTCCCGTAAACATTTTTTTCCCAAAAAAAACCTTTTTTGTTCCCGTAAACATTTTTTTCCCAAAAAAAAACCTTTTTTTGTTCCCGTAAACATTTTTTTCCCAAAAAAAACCTTTTTTTGTTCCCGTAAACATTTTTTTCCAAAAAAAGCCTTTTTTTTGTTCCCGTAAACATTTTTTTCCAAAAAAACCTTTTTGTTCCCAAAAACATTTTTTTTTTATATATAATTTAAACTTAACATTTTTTTTATAATTTAAACTTAAATTTTTTTTAACTAAGTAATTCCATTTTAAAATTAAAACCTTTTTATATATATAATTAAAATATTAAAAAAATTAAAACATTTTTTTACATAATTAAAATATTAAAAAATTAAAACCTTTTCGTAAGGAACTCCTTATGTTTGCCGTGTCATTTTGTGTACCTTTTATTTTCTTTATTCCTGCATTTCATTTGCATGCTTGAGGTTGAGATGTGCTTGTGGTGGCCACAGCCCCACACTATTTTCCTCCCTCACTTCATTCTAAGTGTCATTACATATTTTCATATTCTTCATGTTTTCAGAAATGTTTCTTTGTTTCTTTATACCCTCTGCCTTTATTACTTTTCTTATTTTTGTACCTTAATTATTCCTCCATATAATGATTTGTCATATTTTCACATTTTTTTTACAGTTTTATCCTTCCGAAGGATTAGGTCCAGCCTTTTGGCCGCCGAGCCAATAGCCTTACCCCTTTAATGGATCAAACCCTGTTTAGCCTAGGTGTCCCGCCGTGGGCAAAATTGCTTTTATCCTAGTGTTATGCCAAAAGGGTCGCCGCACTCATTTTAGGGTTTCCCGCCGCGGAATCCCTAACCAAACCCTAATTTTCACAAATGCCTCGCCGCAGGCAAGATTACAATTTTACCCCTAGCATTAGGTCAAAGAGCCGCCGCGCTCATTTTAGGGTTTCCCGCCGCGGAATCCCTAACCTAATTTAACCCTAACTACAACTTAACAATTCAACGTAGAGATTTGGAGTTTCTACACTCCGCGTAAGCGTGTCCTTAAGACATGTTTATTCCCCTTGAGACCTTGACCACAGTCAAGAAGTCTCTAACCTCCCTTTTGAGAGGAACTACGATTACTCTGATTCCACTCCCGTAAGGATACGTAGGCACAAGATGCGATGTCTTGCCGAGTAAACTTAGAATTAACCCCTTAGGTCTCTTTTCTCACTTGTAATCCTTATGTACATATACCTTAAGCAAATAAATAAAGCAAATAGTAAACATCTGAACAAAAGGTTCCTGTAGAGTACTACAGAAGTTTAGGGTGCTAATACCTTCCCTAAATTTAACCAACCCCCGAACCCTAGATCTTTCCCCGCATTGTGTTTACGATGCAAAATAGGTTTTCCCTCTTTTGACCTTTTCCTTCGGATAAATCAAAGAGCGGTTGTGAATTGAATTGCGATTCAAACTCATTAATAGTTTGTGATCCTATTTCCACCGCAACAAAATGCGAAAGACTCGATAAAAACTCAGACCTAAAATGCACAAAGTGAGCCTAAAAATACGATACAAAATCATGTTATCAAACTCCTCCACACTAAGACTTTTGCTTGTCCTCAGGCAAACTCCCAACAGGAATAAAACAGTAAATACAACGCTCGACTCGTAGGTATGACAAAAACAATCAAAGCACAAGGTTTCTAGGTTAATACTAAATGGATAGGTACTGAATAGTGAAAATAGGGATACCGTACCAACACAAATCCACCAAAGCGGACAAAGATTTCCTTCCTATGCAATACCAATTCAAATCACGACATTATAAATTGACCTACAGACTTTATTCTTATTCACCTCTCTTTCATTCTCGCGCAATCACATTAAGCCTGTTATCCTTTGTACTTACATGGTAAGTGAACCTGTTAGTGTTATACAATCTCTTATTCAAAAATTATTTCTTTTTAGCACATTATGTTTTCTTTTGTTTACGAATTTCAAGAGTCTGAACCTTTAGACTAAACGGTCGGGTGAGGGCCACCTAACTTAGCGGGAACTTATCTTTCATTCGCTTTTTCTATAAAATCACATAATTTAATTTTTGAGATCAACACATATTTGCATCAGTTTATTACTTAGTTCGTACATAAAGATGGTGTTGACTGCTATTATAAACTAATCAAGAGGCTACTTCTAAAGAACTAGGAATAAGGTCTCAACATAATATCTTTAAATCAATATCATATATTTAGGGAATCTAGGGTGTAGGAACGGTACCAATATTAACAAAATTTTCCCAAGTCCCACTAACATAGCGTAAAACAAAGGAAAACAACTTATACTCGCAGTGTCATGCCATTGAGTCAAAACAATTTTTTTTTAAAGTTGGGGTCAAAATGAGGGAATTTCCAAACATATCGAAAATGTAAAGTATAAATGGAATCACGATGCATATGACTCGATAAGTAAACAACAAAATAAATAAATAAACAAACTAACTAGAAAGCATAAAAACATAAAGACATAAAGCGATAAAGCTCCTCCCCCACACTTGAACTAATCATTATCCTCAATATTTTGGAACAAGGTGAAAGAAAGAGTGGAAAAACCTGGTGGGAGATCAATGATGGCGGCCTCGGCCGCGGTGTCGTCCACCACCTCTGTTGAACGGGTTTAGAACATGGTGCACATAAGCACTCAAGTCTTGAACTTCTAATTGCAAACCACCCGTCTCCTCGATCCGGTCACCAAGATCATTCTGAGTCCTCTCAAGGTAGTCATGCTACTGCTGGCTACTATGGTTAACATCGACTCTTAGCTCCTCTTGCTGTCTCTGTAAAGTCTGAAGCATCAGGTCATGATCGGCCTCCATGTCATTCTTGTACCTCATCTCTGACAAAATATCATCAAGGGCACTCCTCATAGCAACGTAATCATAATCCTGGGGCGACTGATATGTACCTGCAAAATGGTCAGCAACAAAAGGTGGTGTGTGTGCGCGGGTACTAGGCTCGGGTGCATCAGAAGCACGTGGACATGTCCTAGTCTGTGGGGCAGTGCATGCCATGACAGTGCGATAATGCCTATCAACTCTCTCCCCCTCTAAATCGGGTACGATAAGATCAAATATCCAGTTAGTACTAACACATACATTAATGTGCTAAGAGTAGGTCAATATGACACCTCTAACCTCTCTAGTGTGAACCATCAGATGAAACTTGCCATTGGGCAAGAACTTTACAAGCCGCATAGAACGACAATAGTCTAAATCAGCAAAAAGGTAAGGCATGCTCTCAAGAGTCTCTAGTTCAGTATGTAAGTTGAGTGAGCAAGCTATGGCAGTTATAATTCCGCCGACACAAATAGGACCACTATTTCTATTTCTGGCATAAAGCATGCGTGCTAAAAGAAACGGTGTGGGATTCACTTTAGCTTGGGAGAGGGCATAATGGATAAAGAATAAATCTTTGGAATTCACGTTTCCGGTGTTCTCTCGGCCAAAGATGATGGAAGAAAGAAAACAATGAAGGTATCTAATGGTTGGGTTATGGATGGTGGTAGCCTTCAGGCCTTCCCAAGCAGTGGTGTGGGTGATAGTTATTTGATACCAGAAGTTAAAAGCATTGGCCTCCTACTCACTCTCTAGGGGTGCTTAAGTGAAGAACGCTTCACCGTTAGGAAATCCAAAAATATCACCTACTTGCTTTTGGGTGAGGGAATAATCTACGTTAAACATCCTAAAATGAACGGTGCCCGAAATACGGGAATGGTCCGTAAGATAACGGAGCAAACTCAAGAACTCATATGTCAATCTAACAGATGTAGCATTAGTCATAGAGTAGAATTGAGACATACCTAAGTTATTGAGCATCCAGACGATGCTATCAGAAAGGCCTAGAGCATACACAACCTTAGGGTCAGGGTACCTCGTTGCTAGAATAGGCCTCTTGCAGAGTCTATGAAAGTTGGTTCGTTGGGTTTCTCTGATACTTCCTTTAGGGAAGACAATGCCCATGTAGTCAATCACTAGAGCGACTCTTAGAGGCATTGTTGCAGTTGGATGAAGATTTTGGTTAAGGAAGTCAATGGATATAGATAGAAGGATGATGTTATGGTAATAATGATAGAAAATGGATTGGGTAAGGGTTTAAATAGATGGAATAGAGAGATTATGAATGGTTGGATGTTAAGGGAAGTTAATGAGAAGTTATTAGGGTGGTTAGGATTCTAGGAAGTTGAAAAAGTGATGATTAAAGGATGTTTTTATGGGAAAAATGTGCAGGAAATTTGAATTCATGCGGGTTCTGTCTTCAGAGCTTCATGGAGAATGCCATAAGGAACATGGCGAGCGCCATGCGCTTCATTGATAGAAATCTCAAGCTTTAACCTTATGGCGAACACCATAAGCATCATGGCGAACTCCATGAGGCAAAAACGAGATTTTCAACCAAAAGCTCAACAAGATCAATTTTTGTGGAATTTTTTTTTCTTTTTCTTAAAAGAAAACTAAGGGAAATTTCTAAAACATTAAAAGACACATAAATGCGTAATTAATGGGAAATATGCATTTAATCAAAGTACTGTACACGAAACAATTCCACGTCGGCATTTCGACGGTATAATAATGGAATGAAAAATAATAGTACAGATAATACGGGAAAGGGAAACACTAATACAAATGAAAAAAAACTATCTTAAGAAAGCAAGGGGAATTAAGCGCGGCTTTGGAATTATCCGTTGCGGCTCCTAACTGAGTAGACAATTTGGAACATATGGTCCAACTCCTCATACACAACATCCATAAGTCCTATGAAATCCACTCTCAAAGAAATCATCTCATCTCTCACAAAGTCTAGCTCGGACTTAAGGGAATGGATAACAGTAGCTACAGAGATAGACAGATTATTGGATGGACTGCAGAACTATAAGTAGCACCATCAGACATGTTAGTATCTATATTATCATATGCCTGAGGAGAGTCGGGTGGAGTCATGGTCTCATTCAGGACTTCCAAGTCATACAGCCAATTTTCCATATTATGAACACTAGTCCTTTCATGGTTTGGCAAGGTAAAAACATGAACAATAGCATTATCAATTAATAATTCAAACTCAACAGGGCCAAGATTTGCAATAATTCCATGGTTAAAACAAAAGTTGATGTCCATGGAGAGAATGCTACCAAAAACATGAGTACGGTTCAAATGATACCGCATTCCAATAGCATCTGCGATCATTATGACCAAACCTCCTATGATAATAGGATCAAAGGAATCTCAGGAAAGCCTAATGAAGTCGGCTAGCATGAGCTGGGCAGCATTGATTGACTTCCCTTGAGAAGCACAGAACATGATGTAAAGCTCATCTCTATAAACAGCAGTAACATTCTCTTCCATTCTGAAAAGGGCGTGAGCAATGATCTTATGGAAGTATCTGACTCCGGGATTATGGATGCTCTCAGAGAGCACACCATTAGGCTCGAGATAGTAATTACCAGTAATAGTACCCCAGAACTGATCGAGGTCATAACCAGAGAAGGCGTCTTCAAGAGTCTTAGTGACGATATCTGGCCCATTAGGATATCCTAATACGTCAGCCATCTCACGATGAGTAAAGCGATACTTGTTTCCGAACAACCTGAAAGTGGCCAATCCATGGCCGAACCCATATCCACGAGTGGGATCATAATAGAGGGAGATAAGGAACTCCAAGGTCAGATTGTGGTAGGTGCTGAATTTCTTAGTGATAGCAAAATCGGTCCACCCTATCTGATTAAGTAGAAAGATAAAACTATCCTGATTGCTAAGGGCGTCCATGGCAGAGTCATCAGGGTAGATGGACACAGTAAAGTCCCTCTGAGAAAGAGCCTCAAAGCGACGTCTCTGGACATCATTCCTAAAAATGACAGCATGATTCTCAAATGTCTGCATATTCTCGGTAATAAGGTTATCCTAAGGACAGTTATCCTGAAATTTAAAAGTAATTTACTATTAAAAAAATTATACCATAAACGTAAGTTAGTATAAATAACATAAGTAGTAATAATAATAATAATAACAATACTGGTAACGATAATTATAATAATTTAATAAGTATATAGTAACGAATATTCAATGAAAATTATATTAAAGTGAATGCAAGATCTAAGCTAGTAATAAAAATAGTAAGAGTTAAGGATCGTGGGTTGCCTCCCACAGAATGTTATGTTTAATGTCAGAAGCTCGACATTGAAACATACGAAGATATCATTCGTCTGGAGGAGCGGGAAGCTCTCCCAATTTACAACTAGTGTCAAACTCCTTATTCTCTACTGAGTGGTAATGCTTGAGTCTTTGTCCATTCACGATGAACTTTTCATTCGACTTTCCTCTAATTTCTACTGCTCCACTTTTTAGAACTCTAACAATTTCAAAAGGACCAGACCATCTGGAACATAAATTTCCTGGAAAAAGCTTAAGACAAGAGTTGAAAAGAAGAACTATGTCTCCTCCATTGAATTCTCTCCTTGTTATCCTTTTATGCCACTTTTTGGTTCTTTCTTTATAGATGCGGGCATTTTCATAAGCGTTAAGTCTTAGTTCCTCTAGCTCGTGGATATCCAAAATTCTCTTCGCGCCTGCTGCTATGTAGTTCGTGTTTAGGGTATTTATGGCCCAATAAGCCTTATGCTCTAGTTCTACAGGAAGGTGACGTGATTTACCATAAACTAGTTTAAACAGAGTAGTTCCTATAGGGGTTTTGTAGGCTGTTCTGTAAGCCCACAGAGCTTCATGAAGTTTAGTAGACTAATCTTTTCTAGAGGTTGCGACGGTTTTCTCAAGTATTTTCTTAATATCTCTATTTGAGACTTCAACTTTTCCGCTTGTTTGAGGGTGATAAGGTGTTGCTACTCGGTGCTGGACTCCGTATTTCAGCAATAATCTTCCAAAGATATTCGAAATAAAATGGGATCCTCCATCACTTATAACAACTCTCAGCACTCCAAATCTAGGAAAAATGATATTCTTGAAAAGCTTTATAACTACTCGGGCATCGTTGGTAGGAGAGGCTATCGTCTCAATCCATTTTGATACATAATCGACTGCAATGAGTATATATATTTATTTCCAAAAGAAGATGGAAAAGGGCCCATGAAATTTATACCCCACACGTCAACGACTTCTACTTCCAAGATGCCCTTTTGTCGCATCTCTTCGCGTCTAGAGACATTACCAGTGTGTTGGCACCAATCACATTTTAATACAGCGATATGAACGTCCTTCCAAAGGTTAGGCTAGAACAGACCAAATTGCAGAATTTTTGCACAAGTCTTAGAAGTGCTTGCATGCCCTCCATAGGGTGCAACGTGACAATGAGATATGATGTTGTTAACTATAGATTCAGGGACACATCGACCTAAAATTCCATCGGCGCCTCTCTTGAAAAGCAAGGGCTCATCCCAATAGTAATGTTTAAGATCGTGAAAGAATTTCTTCTTTTGTTGGTAAGTTATGTCTGGTGGGAGCACTCCAGCTACTAAGTAGTTGACAAAGTCAGCATACCAAGGCAGTGTGGCTCCAGTATGGATTGATTCCACAACTTCATTAGATTTTGCATCATAAAAATTTAAAGAACATTTTTGCACTTCGCTTCCATTTTCTAACTGGGCTACAAGTCTATTATAAGGAAAATCATCGTTGATGGGAACTTGTTCGGGTCCTAGACCTTTGATTCTAGAAAGATGATCTGCTACTACATTAGCGGTTTCTTTCTTATCTTTAATTTCTAAATCGAAGTCTTGCAAAAGCAGGATTCATCTTAAAAGTCTTGGTTTAACGTCCTTTTTGCTCAACAGATACCTAATTGCAGCGTGATCGGTATAGACAATTATTTTTGGTCCTACTAAGTAAGAACAAAATTTGTCTAAAGCAAACACAACAACTAAGAGTTATTTTCTGTGGTTGCGTAATTCAATTGCGCATTGTCTAAGGTTCTACTAGCATAGTAAATAGCATGAAGCTTTTTATCCTTTCTTTGTCCTAGAACAACGCCAACGGCAAAATCACTAGCATCACACATTATTTCAAATGGTTCATTCCAATCATGTGGTTGCATAATAGGTGCAGTAATCAAAGCATTTTTAAGGATTTTAAAGGCTTTCAAACAATCCTCGTCAAAAATAAGTTTGGCGTCTTTCATTAATAAGCTAGTTAGTGGTTTGGTAATCTTAGAGAAATCTTTAATGAATCATCGGTAGAAACCGACATCTCCAAAAAAACTACGAATTTCTCTAATAGTTTTCGAAGGTCGAAGATTTTCTATTATTTCTATTTTTACTTTATCTACTTCAATTCCTCGATTAGATATAGTATGTCCTAACACAATTCCTTCTCGGACCATGAAATGACATTTTTCCCAATTCAGCACAAGATTGACTTTAACGCATCGCTCAAGTACCAATTCTAGTTTCGATAAACATCCTTCAAAACTTCACCCATAGAGAGAGAAATCGTCCATAAATACTTCCATTATATTGTCTATAAAGTCAGCAAATATTGACATCATACATCTCTGGAATGTTGCGGGATCATTACATAATCCAAAAGGCAATCGTCGATAGGCAAATGTACCATAAGGATAAGTAAAAGTTGTCTTTTCTTGGTCATCAGGATGAATAGGAATTTGGAAGAATCCTAAGTATCCATCTAAATAGAAAAAATAAGAGTGTTTAGCCAATCGCTCAAGCATTTAATCTATAAATGGCAAGGGAAAATGATCTTTATGGGTGGCTTTGTTCAGCTTTCTGTAGTCTATGCACATCCTCCATCCAGTATGAACATGTTTTGCAACAGATTCACCTTTCTCATTACTAACAACTGTAATACCTCCCTTCTTTGGTACTGCATGTACTGGACTGATCCAACTGCTATCTGATATCGGGTATATAATTCCTGCTTCTAATAGATTTTGCACCTCTTTTTTGACTGCATCGCTTATGATAGGATTTATCATTCTCTAATGTTCTCTAGAGGTTTTGCTATCATCTTCTAGCATAATGTGATGCATGCATATGAATGGGCTTATTCCCTTTAGATATGAGATATTATAACCCAGTGCTGTCAGATACTTCCTTCAAACATGCAACAACTCTTCAATTTTTATCTGTCCTAAGTCAGCATTGACTATCACTGTTCGTTTAAGTTCAGTGTCTAGGAATTCATACCTTATATTTTCGGGTAATGTTTTTAATTCTATAGCAGGTTGCGCTAGGCTAGGCATTGGATCAGGTGTTAGTGCAAGATGTTCTCTTAGACTGTCATCTGTGAATGGTATTTTCCAATCATCGCCTTCGAATATAGGAGGTGCTAGAATTTTAAGCGCATCACAGTACTCGGATGATTGCATCTTCATCTCTTTAACACATTCGTCGATAACATCTAATAAGCAGCATGAATCGTCAATAGCTGGAGCTTTTAGGAATTGAGCCAAAATAAATTTGACTTTTTCTTCACCAATTTCAAAAGTCGGCTTTCCCTTTTTAACATCAATTATAGCTCCGGCTGTAGCTAAAAATGGTCTACCTAAAATAATAGGTATATTGGAGTCTTATTTTATGTCCATAATCACAAAATCGGTAGGAATGTAAAACTGACCAATGCGAACTGACACATTCTCTAGCATACCCACGAAATATTTAACAGAACGGTCCGCAAGTTGTAAAGACATCTTGGTTGGTCTCAGTTCACCTAAATCGAGTTTCTTACATGTGGATAGCGACATTAGACTAACACTGGCTCCTAAGTCGCATATGCCATTGTCTATGACGTACTTTCCTATTACACAAGGTATTGAAAAACTACCTGGATCTTTCAGCTTAGAAGGCATGTTATTTTGAATTATAGTGCTACACTCAGTAGCGAGCATAACCGTTTCATTTTCCTCAAGCTTTTTCTTATTTGATAAAACCTCTTTGAGAAATTTGACATATGAAGGCATTTGCGTAATAGCTTATATGAACGGTATAGTGACATTCAACTGTTTTAGAAGTTCTACGAATTTCTTGAATTTTCCTTCATTCTTAGTTTTGGCTAACCTTTAAGGGTAAGGTACAGACGGTTTTTACAGTGGCGGAGGCACATATGGTGTTTCTTTCTCTACGACCTCTTCGCTTTTATCATTATTATCATTGGTTTTTGGTCCATTTACCTCCTTAGTTGCTTTCTTAGAATTTTGGTACATGGAAGGATTTTTGAGTCTCGGATCAATCGGTCCATCATACTCTGTTCTGCTTCGCAATGTGACGACATTAGCATGTTCTTTCGGGTTTGGTTGAGGTTGACCAGGAAATGCTTCAGTCAGGGCTGCTATGGTTGGTTGTTGTTGTTGGGCTGCTTAAGAAATTTGCGTTTCTAGCATTTTGTTCTGAGTAGCCATAGTGTTAAGTTTACTCGTCATTTATTTCATCAGTTCGCTCGCATGAGCGTTTTGATTTGCAAATTCTTTATTTTGTTGAACTTGAGCGATTATGAAGTTTTCCATCATGATCTCCAGATTTGACTTTCTAGGTACTTGTGGAGCTGATGATCCTCCTTTCTGATAACCAGGTGGTATAGCAGGTGCTAGACTTGGTGGATGCAAAGCATTGTTATTTTTATATGAAAAATTTGGGTGATTTCTCCAGTCAGGATTATAAGTGTTTGAATATGGGTTTCCTTTAGTATAGTTCACTTGGTCGGTAGAAACACCAGCCAATAACTGACATTCAACATTTGTATGTCCAGGGGTTCCACATAATTCGTAACTTGGTGTAACTGCAGCTACGGTAGCTGCTGGTGGTGTTAAGGCTAAGCTATCAATCTTTTGAGTTAATGCGTCCACTTTAGCATTTATGCGGTCTATGGCGTTAACTTCGTGCATTCTGCCTTTCAGAGTTGGTCTTTCAGTAGCAGCGCGTTCTCCTTCCCATTGGAAGTGATTTTGAGCCATGTTATCTATGAGTTCAACAACTTCCTCGTACGGTTTATCCATTAAGGCACCACCTGCAGCAATGCTTAAGTTTATTTTGGTGTTGTACAACAAACCATTGTAGAAAGTATGGATTATCAGCCATTACTCGAGTCTGTGATGCGGGCAAATTCTCGTCATGTCCTTGTATCTTTCCCAAGCATCGAAAAGAGATTCGTTGTCTTTTTGCTTAAACCCATTAATTTGGGCTCTCTTCAATTCATCACAAGTTGTGACAGAATTTGAAGGTAGAGACTGGAGCCAAGCCCTAGCTCTATCTCTTAAAGAAAATGGGAAAAGACGTAGTCTAACTGCTTCTTGACTGACACCATTCGCTTTTACAATATCAACATATTGCACAAAAACTGATAAATGTAAGTTTGGGTCATTCGTACGACTTCCTAAAAATTGATTTTGTTGAACGACTTGTAACAGCGAAGGTTTCAACTCAAAATCATTTCGATTGATTGTTGGGGCAGTAATGCTGCTATGAGGTTCATCTTGCGATGGAACAACAAAATCCTTCAAGGGACGGGTTTGAGGTCCTTGGGCCATGATTTGTTCTGGTTCGGTTTCGGTTTCCGAATTCGAGTAAAACACGATAGGACCTAAAAGGTTATATTCAATATGGAATTCGTTTATTCAGCGTCTTAAGTTAATAAAGCGCTCAATTTCGTCAATTGGTTGCTATAACTCTTCGCCTTGTGAGCGATTGCTTGGCATACAATTGACAAGTTATAGGAAAATAATAAAAAGAAAAAGTTGTCTTAGTCTATACTGCTCAACAGAAGATTCACAATATTGACTAAATCTATTCCCCGACAACGGCGCCAAAAACTTGGTCGCGTGGTTACTTACAGATAAATCTGCAAGCATACAGTTGATCGTGTAGTCTTAAAAAGGTTGTCGAACCCACAGGGAAAAGATAATCAAACTAATGTTATCTAAGGTTGCTGTGCAAAGCTAAGGCTTGAGTTAAATAGAAGTTAATACTAATTACGGGGCTGAAATTAAAAATCTAATAATAATACTAAAACGAGCCCGAAATATGATTTTTGCGCATCTAAGGGACCTTGTAGATAAAAGGTACTAATTGCATCTACATGCCTATTCCGTAGGATACACCGACTTAAAGGCTTCGTCTCACGCTCTCGCTGTCTTAACTAAGTCGTACTTCTTAATCCCAAGATTTTGCTCTCGCTCGCCCGGTAACTAAGAATTACTCTTTGAAAGCCGATAGTATCTTAATCAACACCTAAAGTGCTCTCGCTGTATTTATATAATGATGCATAATCTCTACTATCCGGTTCACTCCTCACGCTCTCGCAAATCTCGACTTAAACCTTTATTTTCTTCTCACTCTCGTGACGAAACAATGTTAAATAACCTCTCACTCTCGTGACAAAGCTACTTAAATTTGACTTAGAGATTACAACCAAAATGACATACATTACAATTTCATATCTATTATAACTATAGAGTCCCACCGGTTACGACAGTCCTCATAAGACGGTCTCTAATTAATCTAGCCAGACATGGTTAATTCTAATCCTAACATGTTAAGAATTACAACATACATGTTGAGTTAAACTTAAGAAGTTACTAGTTTATGGTTTTTATGAAAATGAATTAAATGTAAACACATAGAAATAAAAATGCAGTAAAATAAAAAGAACAATAACCTGTAAACTGTAACGGAATAACTGAAAACTAACTTTTATTACTTTGATCCGAGTATTACAACAGTTCAACAAAAAGTAAATACAATATTGCAACAATTCCTCAATGTGAGCAATTGTTGCTTTGGAAAAGTAATATATTGGGTAAAAGTCTAAATACAGTTTGGCAGCGCTTCCGCACGGGTCAGTTCTTCTTTCGAAAACATCCTAAAAGGGGCCTATTTATAGAGAAAAAGGTCGTTGGATAACCCCCATTCGAAATCAGAATTTGGAGGGAAAGCATAACCGCCAATAATCGCTCAAAAACTGATTTCTACAGTTAAAAATGCTGTTTCAAACTACACGACAATCACCGTGATGCCCATGGTGAGTGCCATGGTCTCAATGGGAATATGGCAAGCTCCATTTGGTGGTGGCGAGCGCCATATCAGCAAGGCTGACAAAATTGTTGGTTTTTGCTGGATTTTCCTTCTCTTACACTTTTTTTCTTGATTTCTTCTACAATCTCGACAGGAACGCCTACCAACATAAAAACAGAGTAAGAACACATAAAAATGCGAAAGACTCGATAAAAACTCGAACCTAAAATGCGCAAAGTGAGCCTAAAAATACGACACAAAATCATGTTATCAAAGTGAGATATAGGGTGATGACCGTTAGTCTGATGACGGGGTGACTATCAGTTTTTGTAGTTGACCAATCTGATCAATTGACTTGATTTTTTGAGTTGTTTCTGAGGGAAGTGAGTATTTATTACTGTTTGGTGAGTTGGGGTGGAGTGTCATGGTGAAATCAAGTGTCGGTGATGTATTGTTGCATATTAATATGTTTATATGTATATTGGTTATGTTATCATATGGTGTTGTACCATGGTGAATAATGAGGTTCGGATAAGATTTATTGGTGATGATTTTCATATTACATTGTTGTGGCATTTTCATGCCTCATGTACATCAGAGATAAGGATTGATGATGACTGATGACGGGACTAAATCTGTAATATAACTCTGATGTCCGACTACTGGTGATGGGGTTGTTCATTAACATAACTCTGACATCCAATTGGTGAGTAGGTTGGTACCATATTCATTTTGTGATGAGGAGATGAGTACATTTCATATACATATGTACTTATGAATTAGTGATGACTTTGATTGTTTTATAAATATGGTCGATGATTGGTGAGATTTATTGATGTTTTATGTGTACTTCCCTTTATTAATTTTTCCCGTTAACATATTTTGAGTGTGTTCTCACCACTGTTTGCTTTGTTATGGTGTTATGTACTCTCTTGGAATACAGATAATCAAGTAGAGAAGTAGCTTCTTTTGAGGTGGAGGATAGCAATGAGACCTTTTCATTCTTTTACTGTTTTCCGAGCTATTTAGTTTTCTTTGAGCTCTGGGGATAAATTGTTTGTTACATTCTATGTTTTCTTTAAGATATTTTAGAATTATTTCATTATCTTTTCGGTGTTGAGACTTTTTATGTTAAATAATGTTTTTATTCCGCTACTTTAATAAATGTTTTGTTGAGTAAAATGTTTGGTGAAGTATGTGTAATACCCTATTTGAGGGAATTTAATTGAGTTATTTCATAATAAATAATTGGGGGTTTGGGTGTTACAAGGCACATTAGAATGGGCGTATTGCCAAGAAAAATTTCAATGCTATGAAGACCTCCTCTCACTCATTTGTCCACTCGAACTTATCCTTCTTCTTTAGAGCAGAAAAAAAGTGGAATGCCTTTTCACTCGTACAAGAAAGAAAGCTTGATAGGGTGTTCAAGTGCGCAATTATTTCTTGAACCTTCCTGATACTAGAGGGGTTTCTCATGTGTATGTTTGTGTGACATTTGTTAGTATTCACCCCAACGCCTCTTCTTGTTATCACAAATCCTAGGAATTTTCCTTAATGAACCTCAAAGGAACATTTGGAGGGGTTTAGGCAGATATTGTATCTTCAGAATAACTTTAAGATGTCTTCTAAGTGTTTACAATGACTTTCCTCTTCATGTGTTTTTACAATCATATCGTCGATGTAGACCTATATATTGCGCCCTATTTTGTCTAAGAATATTTCATCCATTAGCCTTTGATATATGGTGCCTGCATTTTTCAATCCAAACAGCATGACATTGTAGTAATAATTATCGTGTGGACATGAACATTGTCTTGGGCGCATTCAAAGGCTTCATCTTTATTTGGTTATATATGGAGTAGGCATCCATGAAGCTTAGAGTCTTGTAACTAGAGAATCCGTTGATTAGCTGGTCAATGTTGGGCTATGAATATAGATCTTTGGGGAACATTGCATTCAGATAAGTGAAAGCGACACACATCTGCTATTTATTTTATGCCTTCTCAACCATAACCATTTTAGCTGGCCAATGTTGGGCTATGAATATAGATCTTTGGGGAACATTGCATTCAGATAAGTGAAAGCGACACACATCTGCTATTTATTTTATGCCTTCTCAACCATAACCATTTTAGCTGGCCAAGTTGGGTATTTAATTCAGTAATGGAACTTGCATTTTTTAACTTCCCAACCTCCATATCGATCACGACCATTTTCTCCTCACCAACTTTGTGCTTTCTATGCTCAATAAGATTCATAGTAGAATTTATAGCGAGATGGTGGCAGGTTACTCTAACGTCTATGTAAATCATGTACAAAAGGGCCAACGCAAATAAATAAATCTTCCTTCTAAGCACAATGATCAAATATTCCTCTTCGGTTTTGGTCAAGGAGATATCTAAATTGGTTGCATGGAAATCTTAGGGCCTGATCTGGACCTCCTTTAGATCCTCCATGGGCATCAATCTTTCTTTCTCGGGGTCTATCATGGGATACATGTTTAAAGAATCAGCTTCTTACGTATATGGATGTAGTGATGTGGATACGTCCATCCCAACCATCCTTATCTTGAGGCTACCTTAGTAGCATTTTGGCCGATCTCTTGTTCGCTTTTGATTACCCTGACGCGTTTGTTGGGAAACAAATACTTTATAATTAGGTATAAAGTCGACAAGGCAACACCCAAGAGATTAAGGGAAAGGCATTGCAAATACGATCTTGAGGGTTATTTGGCCCTTTACCTGCACGAGCTCGTCTGAAAGGCCAATCACCGAGTCTTGAATTGCCCGAATGTCATTTAGATCCAAGCAAAGCCTTTCAAATGCGTCTTACAACAGGATATTCGTTGAGCTCCCCAAGTTAAACACTACCCGTTTTATACTCCAACAGTCACATTGCACCGTGACGACCATGGGGTTTTAGTCATGAGAGTGTATACCTGTGTCATCCTTTGTAGAGAAAACGATTTCAGAATTTGGTTTCTTTTTTGCACATGACATGTTGAACGTATCTCCTGCGAGAGGAGTTGGATTCTCCGTCTCCAACAAATTCCCCTGCTATGGTGTGCATGGACGTGACCACTTTGGTGGGTGTTACGATGCCTTCCCCTGGCACCATGCTTAGGAGATGACTAAGGCGACTAATGAGTTGAAGAATGGGTATGACACATGTTAGTTTTATCCGGCCCCACGGTGTATGCCAATTGTATTTTCTAAAAGTATAATAGTGAAAAAATAAGGATCTGCTCATGTGATAACTATGAGATATATTGTATTTTCTCTCCTAAAATTATGTTTGTCTTTTAACGTTGGAGGCTTGAGAGACCTACAAATTCAATTAAAGTTGGATCCCATAATCACATCATAGAGAACATGGGGTAGAGATGACTTTCTCAATAAATTATGGGAGATAATTTTTTTTACTTTTATGAAGCGCTCGCCGCTCTTTTAAATATCCAATAAACAAAATTATTAGTTCGGTCTAAAAGAAAAATAACCTCTAAAAAAAGGGTGGCGAGCGCTTCAATGAACTAGTAAAAAGTTGTCTCCCACAATCTAACTAACCATTTTTAGAAATATTTATTCTAAGAGACTTTTGAATATAACTAACCACCTAATGACACACAAGATTAAACATTATATATTAAGCATGAGAATTAGACCTTGGATAATTTAGTTACCAAACAAAATTTATGAACATCTAGACCGTTTGAGATTTGAGATTGTTTAGATCCTCTTAATATTTTTATTTTTATTTTTCAAATCTATCAAATAAGTAGAATACATTAAAAACAATATAAATTGAGTGTTGTTAAAACTTAAAAGTAATAACTAATAATTGTAAACAGCCGTAGATAAAAACAAAATAATACAGAGCTAGATCTTAGTCCCAACATTATGACTGCGTTTCTCTTGGATCCTATTGCGTTTTTGTTTTCTTGTGCACTTTTTCTAGAGATCATGTGCATTTGTTTTATTTTTATATGCATATGTAAGTCTGGATTCTCTCTATTTATATAGCTCACCTGTTTTATCTTATTAAGATGGTCATTTACGCACGTGCACATATGTATGAGAATATAATTGTTTTGAAATGATTACATTGACTGATATTCTTTAAGCTAAAATGGACTTATGAATAACTCAAAAGTAAAAGTGTTGTTTTAGTTAATCTTTAAGGATTTATATGTTTTGAAGAACAATTGATATATTGTGGTTTGAGTTCAAAATCATGTTATAGAGTTGAATAAAAGTGAAAAGAGATAAAGAGAGTTTGATATATTATTTTCATTCTAACGGTATAATATAAGTGAGTATTATTTATAGGACAATTGAATCATCATTTTTTTGCTGATGAAGATCAATTTTCTGAAGATTTTCACATGAACGAATTTGTTGGATGTTTATATAACCACTCTTCTGAAGATCATGAATGAAAAAGAACTTTCGAGAAATGCATTTTGTTCGATCTTCTTTAATGTATCCATCTTTCAATTGAGCATTGCATGAAGTATTATCTTCATGTATGGTTGTTGTATTTATTTTTCCAGAAGTAAAACCATAAGTCTCTTGTACGTGTTGAATGGTGGATCTCAACTAAACGCATTCTTGACTTTTCTTATGTAGTGCCAAAAGTTCAACATGATTATATGAAGTTGTTGTTATGACTTGTTTCACATATCTCCAAGTAATAGTTGTTATGCCACATGTAAACAAAAAACCTGTATGTGATCTACCATCATGAGGATCTGACAAGTAACTTGCATCTACATAACTTGTTAATTCGAATTTGGATACTTTTGAATAAAATAAATCCATGTCCATGATACCTCTAAGATAACGAAGTATATGCTTGAATTTGTTGCAATGTATTCGTGTAGGTGAAGAACTATATCTTGCTAATAGATTGACAACATATGATATATCAGGGCGTGTATAATTAGCAAGGTACATCAGTGATCTAACCACACTAAAATATGGTACTTCAGGACCAAGTAATTCTTCATCATTTTCTCGAGGTCTAAAGGCATATTTCTCCACATACAATGATTTAACAACCATTAAAGTACAAAATGGATGACATTTGTCCATATAAAGGAGTTTAACACGTTTGTTATATAATCTTCTTGATGTACAAATATTCCATTATTCAAATGCTCAATTTGTAAACCTAGACATAATTTTTTCTTTCCTAAGTCCTTCATCTCAAACTTTTTCTTTAAGAAATTTATAACTTTTGGAAGCTCTTCATGAGTTTCAATAATATTTATATTATCCATATATATATATATATATATATATATATATATATATATATATATATATATATATATATATATATATATATATATATATATATATATATATATATATATATATATATATATATATATATATATATATATATATATATATATATATATATATATATATATATATATATATATATATATATATATATATATATATATATATATATATATATATATATATATATATATATATATATATATATATATATATATATATATATATATATATAAAACTATTATTTCAAATTCTTTTCCAGATCTTTTTATAAAGATACAAGGATAAATGATGTTATTTGTATAGAGACTTGTTCAATTTGATAGAGTAGCTTTCTTGAGATCCAAAATTATGTGCATCTGATATATTGAACCATTCAAGGAGTTTCATGTAAATTTCACTATCAAGTGAGCCATACAAATAAGCTGTTACTGTAACATCCTAATTTTTCCATACACTAAATAATATATCTAGTTAGATTTGAGATTTTAACAATGCTAGTTATTAAAAATTAAATGTTGAAACTAACACTTATAATAATTAATTTATTAATTAATTACTTTTTATATTTATTACTTTTATTCTTCAATTTGAATATCATCGTTTCATTTTATAAACTAAACTTTGAAATTTAAATTGGTACTTAAAACCCTTAACTTTAAGTTAATTAATTATTCATATTATTATTATCATTATTGTTGTTCTTGTTTTGTTATTATTAATTGATTTTATTTTATTTGAATATTATCATTTTACTCTATAAACCAATTAATAAATAAAATAATCTTAAGACAATAAAAATATCAAATAACTATCCTTTTTACTATTTTTATTATTATTAATATTATTAACATTTTACTTTTTATAAAAGAAATATATATCTCATTTTCTATTAATATCCTACATAATATTATGTCATGAAATCAAGCTCCCATACCTTTGTCATAAATTATTTTCACAAAGTCATACTAGAACACCTAAAGCACTATTGATGAAAGATTAGTAAATATTTGATAGAGACATATTTACTAGCAAGAGTTGAAAAGTTGGAAGGTATGGGCAAAAGATGATAAATTATGTTATTTTAATATTTTACAACTAGTATAAATAGGGGTCTCTTCCACCCCATTTTCATTCATTCATTCACAAATCATCTTTCTTACTTCTTTACTTCTTTCCTTCTCTAATTTCTTCATATAGCAATATTAGTTTTAGTTATCGAAGTTCCCACGATATCGGTTCGTAACCTTTAGAGTATTTTGTGGTAAAAGTTCTTCTAAAGTTTCAAGGGAGTTTTATACGTCAAAGTTCTGCCCAAATCATTTTCATAAGTAATCGGTAAGCCGTTATAATGTCCATTTTATTTTAATTATATTATTTTAATTATGTTATTTATATAAAGGTTATTTTAAATTTTCTATGCAAATTCCGTTCAGACGTCGATATATTGAACTTATAAAGTCCAAAATAAATTTTACCATTTTAAGTCGTTATAATGCCCAAATTTTATTATAATTTAAATGTTATTAGAAATATACTCTTGACAATTTTCTAAAACAAACAAATTCAAAAGGAGGTATAATATAATTTATATTTGAATTTAATAATTATTTTGGAGGTTATTATGATATATTTAAATAAATAAATATTTCAAGTTATAACGGGATTATGTTCAATTAACCATAAATTATATTCTAATTATTTCATAAATTTCGTACAATCCAACGGTTATCGTAAATTAGGTTCTTGGCAAAGATCGAAGACAACACTTGTGGACTTTCAACAACACTCAACAAAAGGTGGGGGCAAGATTTCGTATACGATTGGGACGGTTAGCGTAAAATAACTTAATATATATGTGTGTAGTGGTGACCTAAGCCCTACTAGCGATAAATAATTAAGGAGAGCCTATTCTCAAATAATGATTTTCACAAATCACTAGGCGAGGTTACGCCGGCCTTAATTAATTATCATAGGAATAATCTTTGACAATTTGGTATTGTATTGTGCTTGCATTATTCGGTTAATTTTATAATTGTTTATTTTATTTATACTTGAATGATTGTGATTGATAGATTAAGGAAATAATCGGTTAATGAGAGAAAAACATTGCTAGATATTAAGTAATTGATCCCCATTAACATAAGGAAAGTTGGATACAATGAGTAGTTATATTTGGTTGGGTTCTGGCTAAGGAAAGACTTGGTCGACTATGCCGTTTACAGTCCACCTCTCTTACCTGGGAAGTTAACCATACAATTACCCATTATACAAACTGAACTTATTATGTAAGGACAAAGATCAAATATGGCAAGACATTGGATGGATTTGGTACTCAACCTAAGTATCTAGATAATAAGTATAACTTGAAAAGTTGATACGATAATTCCCCATTATTAACTTAATACTTATGGCTAAGAGTTGCCACAAGATGAGTGAGTGATCATATAGACTTGCATTAAGGAATGTGTAAGTCCACCGCCGTGCGGTATGGGACGCACGAGGTTGATCAGTCGCCTGCAATCCCGACGGGGATTATTATCTATGCATGCTAGGCAAGACAAGGTTCTTGGCCTGAATTCTCAGGGACGATCGACTTATAACACCTAGGCTCCATGTGAAGTTAGGTGGCGTAGCTCTTGGTAATTGGGAGTACGTTGGTGGCATGTGGTCTAGTGATATCTGATCTTGGTAAATGGGATAGATATCATTGACAGCGTTTAGTGGCCTGAGTCAGCATATAGTTCAGGGATGCATTAGAATAAATAAAGTATATGTAATTGTGGGTATAAGATACGCTTGTTTGTATAAATATGGTTTCCATATATATTATTATTTTACACATTCATTCCCACTTTTAAACTTGTACATGAATCTTAGCCCTGTGTCATTTTTGTTTTGCATTTTGGATTATTTTATGACGATCAGACGATGAGCTCGAATCTTGCGTACTTCCCGACAACTCAGAAGGAAAGGATATGAAGTGACGTGGAGATGTGTTACTATAACATCTAGATTGGGAGCTGTTAGTGTTTTGTCAAACGCTAATCACATCCCTACTACTACAGTCAGTATAAGTGTCAGTCTTGTTGGACTTAGGAGGTCCCTTTTGGTATGCTTTCTTTTTGGTTTCCTTTCTGTACTTTTATTTTATGTTTTATCTATGTGGCAAGGCCGCTAGTCTTAACGGTGTCAAACTCTGTAAAATATATTTGAAGCATATGTATGTGAAACAGTATGTTTTTAAATAATTAAGTATTGTCCTTTAAAAATTTCAAATTTTTCTGTATTTTTATAAGGTTTCATTAGAATTCCACTAATGGGACATAGGCTGTCTCATTTAATGGTATCAGAGCTGGTCGATTCAGCTCGGACCGTAAGTGTCTAGAATTATACTGACTGTATCAAGTTGGATTCCAAACTGGATGATAACTTTTCTTCTGTGCATTGAGTCTTCATCTTGAGAGCCTTCTAGTATAATGGTCTAGGAAACTTATTTAGCACACTTTATTTTTCCTCCCCAACGGTCACAAACCCAACGGTAACGTAACGGACACTTCACAAAATTCACTTTATAAATACTTCACACCCATCCATTATTTTCATATCAATTCCTAAATATTTATCTATACCTTTCAAATGGCTAAATCCTTTCTTTTATTCATCACTCTTCTTGTCATTATTTTGTTTGTTATTGGTATCATCAAGCATGAAGAATTAGGTAAAGATTTCGTAGCAATAATGATAATTATAGTTTTACCACTATTAGTCTTAGCTTGGTTTACAAGTAGAGGTTTTTGAATGAGACATGGTCACGATTTTTGTAATCGTTGTTATTAAATAAATTGATACATTTTTGTTTATACATTAAATGTTGATTATGTTTTCCTGAATTCTAGTTATATTTAAGATATTAATTCAACATTTTAGACACAATTATCCCTTGCCTGTGGGAGACTTGATAAAAATCCTTATCGATGAATCATTCATTGGGATATAAATATACATAATTGTTATGTTCTTTATGTCTTGTGAATGATTGAACCTAATAACTATTCCTTTTCAGGAAGTTATGGTTCAGAACGTCAGAGGTGCGAGGCGTGGTAGGAGTGCTGCTAGAGGCACTACTAGAGGTATACGTAGGAATGCGAGTGATGAAGTTACTCCTGAAGGAGCACCTACCATTCCCATTGGACGAGAAGATCATTCCCAAACTGGAACGAACTCTCAAGCTGACACTCGAGATGTTCGTGAACTTGCTGCAGCTGTGTTAGTTCAAACACAACAAAATGCTCAAATCCTGCAAATCACTCGAGATCATCAACTCTTTCAGCAACAACAAAGGGAAATGGTGCATGAGGATACAGGATTGAACTCGTTTCTGAAAGGAAAACCACCACAGTTTGGTGGTGACTTTAATCCGGAGGGTGCTGAGAAATGGTTGCAAGAAATGGAGAAGATATTTTCTTTCACTCACTGTAGAGAGAATAGAAGGGTTGGTTATGCAACATTCATGCTGACAGGCGATGCTGAAGCTTGGTGGAGAGGAAAGTATAGATTATTGGAAGAGGAAGGAAGAGAAATCAATTGGACCTTGTTCAAAGAAGAATTTTTGGGGAAGTATTTTCCAAAGTTATGTAGGAAAGAGAAGGAGAGAGAATTTCAGAATCTACGTCAAGGTGTGATGACGGTGGGAGAATATACTAGGAAGTTTGAATCCTTGCTAAAGTATTCTGAGTTTTACCGCTTGCATCCAAGGGAAGAATGGATGTGTGAAAAGTATCAAGATGGATTGAAATATGATATCCAGAGGGCAGTTTTACCTCTGCATATTATGCGCTTTGGTGAGCTAGTAGAAAGGTGTCTGGAGTTGGAAGGGATTGACAATAGGAAGAATCAATATGGATCAGGAGGATCAACCCAAAACAACAATCACAAGGGCCACTTTAACCGAGGCCACGGAGGAAGAATCCAACGAGGGGGTAGGCCATATCAAAGGCCTACACCTTATCATAACCAGGATTCTAGAAGGTTAATGTTCAAGTGTTACAGCTGTGGAGGGGCACATCTTAACAAAGATTGTCCAAATAGAAATATTGGAACTTGTTTTCGCTGTGGTCAGAAAGGCCACTTTCTCAAAGATTGTCCCCAAGGACAAAGTCAACCAACAGGCCAGAGGAGCGGCCTAATAAACAATAACAACATAGGGAGAGCAAGAAATGGAGGCCCAAGTGTTGGTCAGAGACCTCAGAATCAAAATAAGCCAACCACAGGAAGAGTATTTACAATTAGAGGAGCTGAGATCTCAAAGTCAGCTGGGTTAATTCAAGGTATGTGTTTAATTGGAGATAAGTTGGTATCAGTTTTATTCGATTCAGGAGCTACACATTCTTTTATATCTACCTCTTGTGCTGAATTTTTGGGATTCGAAATTGTTGATCACGATTATAAGTTGACTATCACAACTCCCTCGGGAGAAAGAATGGTAACTTATTCAGTCTGTGTAGACTGTCCAATAATCTTAGAAAATAGAAGATTCTTAGTAGATCTTGTGGTACTCCCGCTACAAGACCTAGATGTCATCTTAGGAATGGATTGGTTATCAGCCAACGATGTCAACTTGAGATGCAAGGAGAAAATTTTTACATTTGGAGAAGATAGTGGAGAAATCAGCAAAGCTGAAACCCTCACTCAAAGTTTTATGATGCTATTCTCCATGTCAGTAGGAGAAACCCCTAGTGTGGAAAATTTTCCCGTAGTCTGTGAATTCCCGGAAGTCTTTCCAGAAGAAGTTCCAGGTTTACCACCGGTTAGGGAAGTGGAATTTTCTATAGACTTGGTTCCAGGAACTGGACCAATTTCTATATCTCCTTATCGAATGTCACCCTCAGAGCTTGCGGAGTTAAAGAAACAATTAGACGAGATGTTAGAGAAAGAATTTATTAGACCAAGTGTATCGCCATGGGGAGCTCCAATCTTGTTTGTGAAGAAGAAGGATGGTTCTTCTAGACTTTGTGTGGATTACAGACAACTCAATAAAGCCACTGTGAAAAACAAGTATCCTTTGCCTAGAATCGACGACTTGATGGATCAGTTAAAAGGAGCATCAGTATTCTCAAAGATTGACTTGAAGTCTGGATATCATCAGATCAGGGTGAAGGAAGATGATATTCCAAAAACAGCTTTTAGATCCCGTTATGGACACTATGAGTACTTAGTTATGCCATTTGGTTTGACTAATGCTCCAGCAGTATTCATGGATTACATGAATAGGATCTTTAGGTCATACTTAGATCAATTTGTTGTAGTTTTCATTGATGACATTCTGATTTATTCCAAGAATGAGGTAGAGCACAGAGAACATTTGAGAATTGTGCTACAGATATTAAAGGACCTTCAATTGTACGCGAAATTCTCGAAATGTGAATTTTGGTTGAAGGAGGTACAATTTCTTGGTCATGTAATTAGTAAAGAAGGTATTGCAGTAGACCCAAGTAAAGTCGAAGCAATAACAAAGTGGGAGAGTCCAAAGAATGTTGGCGAGATTCGAAGTTTTCTTGGACTAGCTGGATATTATCGGAGGTTCATTGAAGGATTTTCAAAGATCGCTTTGCCCATGACTCAGTTAACGAGGAAAGGTAAAAACTTTGAATGGACTAAAGAGTGTGAAGAAAGTTTTCAGAAGCTAAAGGAAAGATTGACTTCATCACCAATACTCATCTTACCAGACCCATTAGGAAATTTTGATGTGTATTGTGATGCGTCATATCAAGGTCTTGGGTGTGTGTTGATGCAAGAAAGGAAAGTGATAGCTTATGCATCAAGACAATTGAAGGTGCATGAGAGGAACTACCCAACTCACGACCTAGAGTTAGCGGCAATTGTGTTTGCCTTAAAGATTTGGAGGCATTATCTTTATGGATCAAAGTTCACTGTGTTAAGTGATCACAAAAGCCTGAAGCATTTATTTGATCAGAAAGATTTAAACATGAGACAAAGGCGCTGGATGGAATTCTTGAAGGACTATGATTTTGAGTTGCAATATCATCCCGGAAAGGCCAATGTTGTAGCAGACGCTTTGAGTCGAAAGAAACTTCATGTATCTGCAATGATGTTGAAGGAAGAAGAGTTGATTGACAAATTCGTGGATTTAAACTTAGGAGTACATCACAATGAAGGAAGTATATTCATAGGCGCTATTGTCGTGTCTAATGAATTTCTGAAATGGATCAAAGATGAACAACAACTTGATGACCGTCTAGTGAGCATAAAGGAAAATATAAGAAATGGTCAAAATGGAGAGTTTAACATAAGGAGTGATGGAATCCTAAGGTTTAAAGAAAGGTTGTGTGTACCTCAAAATCAGGATATTCAAAAGTTGATTTTGGAAGAGGGCCACAAAAGTAAGTTGAGTTTTCATCCAGGAGCCACAAAGATGTATCAAGACTTGAAGAAAATGTTTTGGTGGGTTGGAATGAAGAGACATATAGCAGAATATGTTCAAAGTTGCTTGGTATGTCAGAAGGCAAAGATTGAACATCAGAAGCCAGCCGGATTGCTACAACCTTTAGATATTCCAGAGTGGAAGTGGGACGGAATAGCCATGGATTTTGTAACCGCTTTGCCTAAGACTCAGAAACAACATGATGCAATTTGGGTGATCATTGATAGGTTGACAAAGAGTGCACATTTCATTCCCATCAACCAGACGTTTAAATTAGAGAGACTAGCTCAGGTATATGTAAAGGAGATTGTTAGATTGCATGGAATACCTTCAAGTATAGTCAGTGATAGAGATCCCAGATTCACATCAAATTTTTGGCATCAGTTGCATTTAGAGTTAGGAACAAAACTGAGGTTAAGTTCAGCTTATCATCCCCAAACGGATGGCCAGTCTGAGAGGACGATTCAATCGTTAGAGGATTTGTTGAGAGCTTGTGCTCTTGAACACAAAGGAAGTTGGGACGAGTTCTTACCATTGATTGAGTTTACTTACAACAATAGTTTTCACTCAAGTATCGGCATGGCTCCATATGAAGCATTATACGGAAGAAAGTGTCGTACACCTTTATGTTGGTATGAGGTTGGAGAAAATAAAATATTGGGTTCAGAATTCGTGCAACAAACGACAGATCAGGTTAAACTTATTAGAGAAAAAAATGAAGGCAGCACAGGACCGTCAAAAGAGTTATAATGATAAGAGGAGAAGACCTTTGGAGTTCGAGGCAGGAGATCACGTGTTCATTAGGGTAACTCCTAGGGCGGGAATTGCACGAGCAATCAAAACTAGGAAGTTAACACCAAGGTTTATCGGGCCTTTTCAAATTCTACGGCGGATTGGACCTGTAGCGTATCACATTGCTTTGCCGCCAAACTTGTCTAATCTTCATGATGTATTTCATGTATCACAACTGAGGAAGTATTATCCGGACCCTTCACATGTCATTGAGCCTGAAACTGTGGAACTTAGAGATAATTTGGAATATGAGGCTATACCTGTCAAGATCTTAGATCATCGTATTAAAGAACTTCGTGGAAAGCAAATACCATTGGTTAGAGTCGTGTGGGATGATGTAACTGGTGATTCTACTTGGGAAAGAGAAGAAGACATGCGTCAGAAGTATCCACATATGTTTTAGGTACGCTAAATTTCGAGGACGAAATTTCTTTTAAGGGGGGTGGTAATGTAACATCCTAATTTTTCCATACACTAAATAATATATCTAGTTAGATTTGAGATTTTAACAATGCTAGTTATTAAAAATTAAATGTTGAAACTAACACTTATAATAATTAATTTATTAATTAATTACTTTTTATATTTATTACTTTTATTCTTCAATTTGAATATCATCGTTTCATTTTATAAACTAAACTTTGAAATTTAAATTGGTACTTAAAACCCTTAACTTTAAGTTAATTAATTATTCATATTATTATTATCATTATTGTTGTTCTTGTTTTGTTATTATTAATTGATTTTATTTTATTTGAATATTATCATTTTACTCTATAAACCAATTAATAAATAAAATAATCTTAAGACAATAAAAATATCAAATAACTATCCTTTTTACTATTTTTATTATTATTAATATTATTAACATTTTACTTTTTATAAAAGAAATATATATCTCATTTTCTATTAATATCCTACATAATATTATGTCATGAAATCAAGCTCCCATACCTTTGTCATAAATTATTTTCACAAAGTCATACTAGAACACCTAAAGCACTATTGATGAAAGATTAGTAAATATTTGATAGAGACATATTTACTAGCAAGAGTTGAAAAGTTGGAAGGTATGGGCAAAAGATGATAAATTATGTTATTTTAATATTTTACAACTAGTATAAATAGGGGTCTCTTCCACCCCATTTTCATTCATTCATTCACAAATCATCTTTCTTACTTCTTTACTTCTTTCCTTCTCTAATTTCTTCATATAGCAATATTAGTTTTAGTTATCGAAGTTCCCACGATATCGGTTCGTAACCTTTAGAGTATTTTGTGGTAAAAGTTCTTCTAAAGTTTCAAGGGAGTTTTATACGTCAAAGTTCTGCCCAAATCATTTTCATAAGTAATCGGTAAGCCGTTATAATGTCCATTTTATTTTAATTATATTATTTTAATTATGTTATTTATATAAAGGTTATTTTAAATTTTCTATGCAAATTCCGTTCAGACGTCGATATATTGAACTTATAAAGTCCAAAATAAATTTTACCATTTTAAGTCGTTATAATGCCCAAATTTTATTATAATTTAAATGTTATTAGAAATATACTCTTGACAATTTTCTAAAACAAACAAATTCAAAAGGAGGTATAATATAATTTATATTTGAATTTAATAATTATTTTGGAGGTTATTATGATATATTTAAATAAATAAATATTTCAAGTTATAACGGGATTATGTTCAATTAACCATAAATTATATTCTAATTATTTCATAAATTTCGTACAATCCAACGGTTATCGTAAATTAGGTTCTTGGCAAAGATCGAAGACAACACTTGTGGACTTTCAACAACACTCAACAAAAGGTGGGGGCAAGATTTCGTATACGATTGGGACGGTTAGCGTAAAATAACTTAATATATATGTGTGTAGTGGTGACCTAAGCCCTACTAGCGATAAATAATTAAGGAGAGCCTATTCTCAAATAATGATTTTCACAAATCACTAGGCGAGGTTACGCCGGCCTTAATTAATTATCATAGGAATAATCTTTGACAATTTGGTATTGTATTGTGCTTGCATTATTCGGTTAATTTTATAATTGTTTATTTTATTTATACTTGAATGATTGTGATTGATAGATTAAGGAAATAATCGGTTAATGAGAGAAAAACATTGCTAGATATTAAGTAATTGATCCCCATTAACATAAGGAAAGTTGGATACAATGAGTAGTTATATTTGGTTGGGTTCTGGCTAAGGAAAGACTTGGTCGACTATGCCGTTTACAGTCCACCTCTCTTACCTGGGAAGTTAACCATACAATTACCCATTATACAAACTGAACTTATTATGTAAGGACAAAGATCAAATATGGCAAGACATTGGATGGATTTGGTACTCAACCTAAGTATCTAGATAATAAGTATAACTTGAAAAGTTGATACGATAATTCCCCATTATTAACTTAATACTTATGGCTAAGAGTTGCCACAAGATGAGTGAGTGATCATATAGACTTGCATTAAGGAATGTGTAAGTCCACCGCCGTGCGGTATGGGACGCACGAGGTTGATCAGTCGCCTGCAATCCCGACGGGGATTATTATCTATGCATGCTAGGCAAGACAAGGTTCTTGGCCTGAATTCTCAGGGACGATCGACTTATAACACCTAGGCTCCATGTGAAGTTAGGTGGCGTAGCTCTTGGTAATTGGGAGTACGTTGGTGGCATGTGGTCTAGTGATATCTGATCTTGGTAAATGGGATAGATATCATTGACAGCGTTTAGTGGCCTGAGTCAGCATATAGTTCAGGGATGCATTAGAATAAATAAAGTATATGTAATTGTGGGTATAAGATACGCTTGTTTGTATAAATATGGTTTCCATATATATTATTATTTTACACATTCATTCCCACTTTTAAACTTGTACATGAATCTTAGCCCTGTGTCATTTTTGTTTTGCATTTTGGATTATTTTATGACGATCAGACGATGAGCTCGAATCTTGCGTACTTCCCGACAACTCAGAAGGAAAGGATATGAAGTGACGTGGAGATGTGTTACTATAACATCTAGATTGGGAGCTGTTAGTGTTTTGTCAAACGCTAATCACATCCCTACTACTACAGTCAGTATAAGTGTCAGTCTTGTTGGACTTAGGAGGTCCCTTTTGGTATGCTTTCTTTTTGGTTTCCTTTCTGTACTTTTATTTTATGTTTTATCTATGTGGCAAGGCCGCTAGTCTTAACGGTGTCAAACTCTGTAAAATATATTTGAAGCATATGTATGTGAAACAGTATGTTTTTAAATAATTAAGTATTGTCCTTTAAAAATTTCAAATTTTTCTGTATTTTTATAAGGTTTCATTAGAATTCCACTAATGGGACATAGGCTGTCTCAGTTACAACATCCATCATGTGCAAAATTAAGACTTTCATGTGCTACAAGACTTATTAAATATCAAAAAGTACATGCATTCTTTATAGGTGAATATGTCTCATCAAAATCAATTCCAGGTCTTTGCGAAAATCCTTGAGTGACCAGTCGAGCTTTGTATCTCACAATTTTGTTATTTGCATTTTGTGTTTGCATGAAAACCCATTTGTATCCAACTGGCTTCATACCTTGAGGTGTTCGGGTTATAGGTCCAAAAATTTGTCTCTTGTAAAGTGAGTTTAATTCTTCTTCAATTTCATCTTTCCATTTCGGTCAATCCTCACTTTGTCTACAATTTTTAATAGACATTTTTTCATGATCCTCTTTGTCATTTATCACATTTAGCGCTAAATTGTATGCAAAAATATCATCAATGTTGACTTCATGTCAGTTTATTGTATTCCATTATGGACATGATTTATCGAGATCTCTTTATTTTCATGAATTTTAGGTACCTGATCAATCTCTTATGGAGCTGAAGTGTTTATTATGTCTTAAGATTCTTTTAAATTATCTATATCCTCGCTCGAGCCATCTTTATTCTTACATCCCTTTCTTGTTCGAGGATTTTTATCTTTGAAACCAATTGGTCTACCAAACTTTAAGCTTGGTTGAGACTCGTTAGATTGTCCAATAGAGACATCATTTTTATTAGAGCATTGGCTCCTGATATATGATTTAGTCACACTTTTTTGGATCAGTTAATGTATTTGGTAATTGATTTTCTAAGATTTGCAAGTGATTTATCTTTTGAAATTATAGTTCACATTTTTTATTCGAGGATCAAGATGAGACAATGATAATTCATTCCAACTGATCTCTTTTTCTAACTTCTTATTCTCTCCTATGATTCTGAGAAATTTGATTCATCAAAATGACAATCAGCAAATCAAATAGTGCATAAATCTCCTATTATTGGTTCAAGGTACTTTATAATAGATGGAGATTCATATCTAACATATATTCCCATCCTCCTTTTAGGACTCATCTTAGAGCAATGTGGTAGAAAAATTAAAACATATACTGCACATCCAAAAATTCTTAGATAAGAAATATTAGACTTTTTTTATCAAAGACTGATTATAACGGGGAATATATGTGATAACTTGTTGGCCTAATGCGAATCAAAGTTGTAGCATGCAAAATTGCATGTCCCCAAGTAGAATTTGAGAGTTTGTATTTCATGATGAATGGTCTTGTAATAAACTTAATACGTTTAATAAATGATTATGTAAGTCCATTTTATGTACCAACATGTGCTACTTAATATTCAATGTCAATTCCAATAGACATACAACACTCATTAAATGCGTGAGATGAGAATTTTGCTGCATTATTTAAGACGTATTTTCTTGACAACATAATTGGGGGTAATGAGCTCTTATTCAAATTAGTTGAGCTAACAATTTCGCAAACGATTGGTTTTGAGTTGACAACAAACAAACATGTGACCATCTAGTCGATGCATAAACTAAAACCATAAAATATTTAAATGGTCCACATGATATGTGTATTGGCCCATAAATATCACCACTTATACACACTGAAAATTTGATATATTCATTTCTAATTTTTGTTGGTGATGGCCAAATTATCAACATCCCTTGCGAGCAAGAGCTGCATGAAAACTTATTTGATTAAATAATCTCCCGACTCTTTAATTGATGACCACATGAATTTTCAATTATTTTTCACATCATTATATAACCAAGATGATCCAACCGGTCATGCCAAATTAAAAATTTATCATTATTTATAAACTTCTGGTTTACACTGGCATGCATTTTAATTGTACTGATATAAGTGTAGTACAAGTCATAGGAGAAAGCCGATAGCATTTCCATTACATATTTTATGTCTGAATTGTATTTTGTAATATAAAGATATTCAATACCTCTATCGTCTATTGTTTCAATATGATATCCATTTAGATGAATATCTTTGAAACTTAATAAATTTCCATGAGACTTAGAGGAATATAATGCATTATTAATATGTAATATTGTTCCACCGCATAACAACACATTGCTCTTTCGGAGCCTTCAATTATTTTTGAGGAGTCAGATATAGTACGAACATGAATTTTTTGCTTCACTAAATAAGAGAAATATTTTTTATTCTTGAAAATTGTGTGAGTAATTGGACAATGAACTAGGCATATATCTTCATTAGTGGTGTTAGTGTCAATATTCATTCTAAATAAGTAACTTTAACTATGAGTTATACGCGTACATTAAAGAAAAAAATTATTTAAATAATAAATGATATAAACAAACAAGCAGCAAACACTGTTTATCATTATTAGAAAAGAAAACTCAAAACATCCATAACTACTTATCATAATAACTAAAAACAAATTGCTATAAATTATATTTCTTGATACTTCCACCTCCGATAAAGTGATCAATTTTTTTATCTGAATCAACAAAAAAATCACCAATCTCAACAGTTTTTATCGGATAAATAATAAATAAATACACTTATATTTTTTTATTGAAATCATATTCAATTATCAATATCAGTCAAATCACAAGTATATTCATTCATTGCACATAAATTCAATAAAAAAGAAAAATATTGTACATATAAATATTTATTTTCATAAGATCAATTTCATTAAACATCATCATATTATTTTAATATAATAATTAATTCACAAATAAGACATATAATAATTTATGATATCTAATTTTTTTTTTGACTCTATCAAATACCTCCAAAAAAAAAAATACAACAATACTAAGTTTATTTCTAATAAACCAAATTTCGATTTCATTTGTTTATCTCAATCATATCATACATATATCTCTAAAAACTACTTAATTTATTTTCAATAAATTAATCAAGTAATATTTAACAATAAAATAAAATAAAATATCTTTAAGTCTTATATGTTTAAAATATCCTAAGTCTCATATTTAAAAAGCGTATTTATAAGTGAATGAAAAAAAAAATATTTAATTAGATTACATAATTATAAGTGTATATATGTTTAGAATAAGTGAATAATATAAAATACATTTTATTTTTAATGAAACAATAAGTAATTTTAAAAAATAAATGTTCGTTATTATGGACCAATATTTAAGAATTTATTGATATATCAATGTCCCTTATATTAAACTTCAACATGAACAATGTTGTACATGTGCAGTATGCAATATTATCAATAGTTAAATGTATGGTAGAACGTTTTCAATAAGACGTGCACTTTAACCACATTTTAAGAAAGAAGTTGTCGGGTTTCTCACATATACGTTTGCTCAAGAATATTGTCGATGCGAAGGACGAGTAAGATGTTTATTTTTAAAGTGTGGTTGCAGAAATCTAATTAATGACCATAGTGAAGTGAAATGTCCCCTGGAGAGAGTGGATTGTAGGTCAAATTATTGGGTTTGGACATCTAATGGAGAAAATCTGCCATAAATAAATAAAGAGGCTTCTAGCAGTCAATCACATATTGGAATAGAGAAAAATATAGAGGCTTCAAGTAGACAATCACGCATGCAATACCAGGAACCATTTAACTTAATAGATGATATGGTCGGTGGTGCGTTTGGCGTGAATGTGACTTATGGTGAACCTCAAGATATTGATTTAGAAAAGCCCTCGAACGAGAAAGCGCAAAAGTTTTATCAACTGTTGAAAGAAATAAACATACCATTGTTTGAGGGGTTTTCTGAATCTAGGCTATCAATGTGTGTGAGGCCCTTGGTTGCAAATTCTAATTGGAATGTTCCTGATTAGTATTCGTAATTCTTTGCAAAAATGATGTTGGAACCTATTTCCGTGAAAGAAAATATGGCCACAAGTCATTATGATTCAAATAAGATAGTGTCGAAGTTGATAGTAGAAGTAAAAAAAGGATTGATTGTTGCTTTGGAGGTTGCATGTTATTTTATTACAATGAGCTACAAATGATGGAGTATTGGAGGAATGCAAGTTTTGTAAGAGTCTGTGGTATTTAGTTCGCAGTAAAGGTGTTGATAGAAAGAAAAAACGAGCTCCAGTGAAATCCATGTATGTCTGTGACATGAAATAGAGGCTCAGATATTTGCAAGGTGTTAAGACCTTTGCAAATCTGCGACACAGAATGCCTCTCCTAAATAATACTCGATGTCCTGTATTTTCAGGTGAGGTGGAACCTCGCAAATATTTGTTTTGTGAGGTTTTTTTTTTGTTGCATTTATGAGGGGTTTAACCCCCTAAAAAAACAATATATATTTTTTTAGTGTGACACAAAAACTCCATAAAATTAGATATTTGATTCTAAAAGATATAAAAGTTTTTTTCAATAAATAAAAAAAGATAAATCTACACTTTAAAATCTTCATTTATTTAAGAATAATTGTCTTTTCAAAATCACAAAATAAATCTATTCAATTACTAATAGAGACATATTTCATCTTTACATTCAACAAAAAAATATTAACTTTTCAAATAAGTAATAATTGACACACCTTATAATATCTCAAGCAAATTTAAAGAGTTTCTAATATCTCAAACAATCAATAATTAATATTGTAACAATTTAAAGAAGTTTCTAACAAAAAATACTTTACAATAATACAAATATATATAATTCTTCAAAGAGTATAACATACACATTTTTATAATTCATGATTAAAAAAATTATTCGCCGTGCAATCCTTCAGGTATGTTTTATAAGTTCATCAGGAACTATGTAATAAATTGTTATATTACTATTCTTTAGAGATGCTTTATAAGTTCTTCAGGAAACATAACAAACTATTATTTTGATATTCTTTAGGGATGCTTGATAAATTCTTCAAGAGCTATATAACAAATTATTATTTTTGATATCCTTCTAGGATGTTTGATAAACTCTTCAAAAACTATATAATAATTTTTTGTTGTCGTTGCTATCCTCTTTGGATGCTTTATAAGTTCTTCAAGAACCATAACAAACAACTATTTTTTAATCCTTGATAGATGATTGATGATTCAATAAGATATAACATAATCTCATAATTTAAAATGAATAATGTAAAAGAAATGAATAAAACAAAGAATCAATATTATATTTGATAGTTAGAGCTTCGTACTGATAACGTGTTATAAAACTGAATAAAATAATAGAAGAGAGAAACGAGAAAAAGAGAGATTGTTATATTATTCTCATTCTAATGGTATGATTCAAGTACAATATGTTAGATCTTGTGTTGGAGGTTTGCTGCAAAATATGAATAAGAAGAAGATGAAAATGATATAATGAAAGTTGCAAAAAATAAGTTTCCAAGCGTGTGTTTACACTAAACTTTAGGTTCGACTCTCCCCCACTAATTTAGGCAAATTAGATACAAATGGGTGATCCGACGAATCTTCTTCAGGATATTTTAGAAACCTTAACATGAATCGCACATTCACATTAAGCATATCAATCAACAATATTTTATAGAATAAAGTTACTTCATTTATTCTCGTGCACTAGAAAAATAAAATAATGAATTAGATATGATTTTTGACACTTGAAACATGTTATTTTCGTGTGTTTCAAGTGTTTCAATTTATATAAAAACTTGTACCAATTGATGAGGAGAAACAATGTTTTGAATGGTTTCAAAATGACAACTCATAAACAATTATATATTTATAACGTTCAATTATAGCATGAAACATTGTGTTGGTCTAGTTGTATTACTTTAGGTATTCACACTCTATAACTAAGGGGGCTTAGGTTTGAGTTAACATAAAAAAATCTCAACCACTACACCACATAGAAACTTATGATTAAAATGACTCATAAAATCAATTTAGCCATTATTATTTTTTAATTAAATATTTTAGAAATTTCTCCAACATAATATGAGTCTTATTTATAGGACATATGTAATCTATAACTATATATAAAGGGGATACAAGTTTTTGGAGTGGCTTATTTTTGTTCCAAAATTACCCTTCATCTTTTTTATCAACAAGAAAATAGTTTAATTTAAAATCTTGAGTGGTTAATAATTTTTGTTGGTTACCAATTGAAAAAGTAACTTCCATCTCTCACAAAAAAAATCGCACACCTATAATTTAAATTAAAAAGTTTACTATACAAATAATTTAAATTAAAATCAAAATTAAATAAAAAATATCTGCTCGTATTTTGACGCGTGTAAAAAATATCAAAATTCACATATACAACATATTTTTTTTTATCTAAATTTTATTTAATTCGGTATGTTTAAAATAATAGTAGCATTAATATATAGTTAATTCATTAGTATATAGTTCATACAAAATATACACACGTTTAATTTTTCTATGCTGTGCGCATTAAAAAAAGCGGACAGACGGGCACGGGAGTGCCTGTCTGAACGCTAGTGAAGGATAAAGAATCTGAGTATTCCACTAATGACGAACCTCTTTTGGAAGATTCTCGACAGAATGTTGAAAAACAACCCAAATTTCTCCGTGGATTGTTGAAACACAACCGAACTTAGGATAAACAAAAGTCTGCAAGGCTAAGGATCTAGGATCAAACGAAATCGATTATTGACTTATTTCTTTTTATTTGGTAGAAGGAAATAATGAGAATTTTTTTCCTGTAAGATTCCTATTACTCTTTAAGTGGAATATGATCCTAAAACTTATAAGGAAGTAGTAGCTTCAAGGAGCTCCTCTTTTTGGAAGAACGCTCCAAGACAAAATGGATTCAATAATGTCTAAGCATACTTAGGAACTTGTCTATAACTATATATAAAGGGGATACAAGTTTTTGATGTGGCTTATTTTTGTTCCAAAATTACCCTTATTTAATTGTAATATTTCCATAATTCTCTCTGCAGTTTGTTTTAATTACAACCATGTGTGAACAAGAAACTCAACCGCTCAACCAAAACAAAAACTGCCGTACACAGACATTTAAGTGTGAAACAACTGCTCTTCATTTCAATAGCAAAACAAAAGTAATTACAAAACTTGGTAGAGCATCATGAATAACAATGGAGTAGACTCTTATCGTTTTTTCTTCTTTTTTTTTATCTACATATTATCCTTTCCTTTCTCCATCCCTCTAATCTATTTTTTCATTTTTTCACTTTTTAATTTTCTTTTAGATATGTTCTTAAACATGATAAGGTCAAAATATATAAATCAATTAATATTATCACTTTTGTATATGTTCATGTATGTTTTATTGGTTTATTCAATTTAGTTTAATTTTGTTTTGTTCTAATGTGTAGCTTTTGATTTTAGTGTCTGAGTAAAAATACATTGCTCTAACTTTACAGGTTTTGATGAGATTGTCATTTTTATGTGACTAATAATTTAAGAATCATATATATTTTCATCATTTTAGTGTTAATTTAGGAATCATATATATTTTCACCATTTTAGTGTTAATTTAAGAAATCATATATATTTTCACCATTTTAGTGTTAATTTAAGAATCATACATATTTTCACCGTTTTCACAACTACTCAGTTTCTTTCTTGGTCAATTTCTATCTTTTCTACTTCTGCATTTTTCTTTGGGTTTTCACAATTACTCAGTGTCAATCTCTGTTTTAGTTAGTTTTATGCATTTCCATTTTGTAGGATAAGCGGATAATGTCACAATAAAACCATGACAAAGATAAAAAAGATTGATGATTAATTTTTGGACATGAGTGAAGGTGATCTTTGTTTTGGTGAACATGGTAATATATTTTGATATGTTAGCATGCATTAAATAGTATTAGAATTGACCATTAAAATCTTTTTATGCAATTGAATGTATTTTTCTAATATTTTTTTTTAAAATTTTCCTTATAAATTGTAACTGCTTCTAACATTCTTAACTGTTGAAACTTAAACTACATAACTCTACCATTTCAGGTGCACGACATTTGTTTCCATGTCTTTCATTTCCAAACCCATGATAATAGTAACTTAATGCCACTGTAAATCATTTTTGGATGTTTGGATGCTATATATATTTTTTCAATTTCACATCAACGGAAGGCATAGATTATATATTCTACATTATTCAAATTATTTGTGCTTTCCTTCTCCATACATGTAAGTCATGTTTGTTTATCTATAGATTAGGTGTGGTCTGTGTCAATTTGGATGCTATATTCACCGAAGTATGATATGAGAACTAACCATTTACATTGATGTCTATGAGGTGAATTAAATTTAATTGAATTGCGTTGCAAAGAATAGTTTTGATTTGATATTACAGGAAGTGATTGAAGAAGAAAATTTATGAGAAATCATCTTCTGAGGATATATCGGTTTTTGATGAATTATTTTTGCAATGATAGTTCATGGATACCTAATTTAATCACAATACCACTGGGAAAATGTAAAAAAATGTAATATAGAGATAGTTGATTATATTTGTTGCATTAAATTATGTGTCTACAATATACACAAAATAAAAGGAGTTGAAAAAAGAAAGTATGCTTTTGTTATCCTTAATCGTAGTTATTAAGAAAAAAGGTAAGCTTTTGATTGCTACCCTTAACAATAGTAGTAGTTGCACTGAGTTCTTTCTTTTTTATTCTCTAAATTATTCTTAAATAAATATGTTGAATAAAAAAATAAGCAATAAGTATGTTTTGTATTATATAAAAAAAAAAAACAAAGCTAAATCATCTAAGAGAGCGAAAATGTTAGAAACTTTCTTATTCTTGCTCAGTAGACAATAATATTTTTATAGTTTAATTATCATCAGTTGTCTTTATGGTATATTGTTATTAGTTTTGAAAACTTCTATTATTCTTACTGTACTTTTTATTCTATTAATTATTATTACTTTAGTTTTTTTAATTCTTTTCTATTCCCTTCTTATTTCCTTTTTTTCCTGAATTTTTAATATAGTTTAATCCTTTTTTTTTCTTTATATGTTGTGAAGAAGTTGTTTATATTGTTGAATTCAATAGTTTTTTTTTACCCTCTATCTATTATTATTTTTTTAAATTTTTTTTACTATTGTGTATTTCAATTCTTTTGTTTTGTCTTTTTTGTTAATTATATATTTTTATAGTTTATACAATAATGAGGAAGAGAGGAAAATTTCCAGATTCTTTAGGAATTTAAGAATTGTGATGCAATTTTCATGAAGTTGAATTTAAAATTTGGGATTTCCTTTTATTTATGAGATTAAAATTAGTTTAATTGTGTTAGAATAGAAAAATAAGTTTAAGATATGAGGTGATCATTAGTACAAAATAATAACCATCATCATATAATAAAGATTAAAAAATAAGTCATTTATGTGTTAGTCATAACTACAAAATAATGACAATGATGCATTGTAGTAATAGTTTTTTTTTATAACAATCTTTTTTTTCGTTAACAATTATATTAAAGTTTTTATTGACAAGATTGAAATAGTATAAAGATAAAGACTATGATTTTTTAACCAAATCATCCTTCACTAAAGATTGAAATAGTATATTTAATAGTGCATTGATAAAAGGATGTATGAATAATTAATTCAAATCTTTACAAGATAAAAAAAATATTATATTACACTAATTACTATTAATTCACTATTTTTTTTCTCTAAAAAAATCTAATATAAGAGTCTTACATTTTTTATTTAATATGCAAAACAATGGCAGGAAAAAGAAACTTCTTAGAATAAAGATTTAATGTTCGGTCTTCCTATTAAAGAACGTTATTGATTACACAGTATAAATAGTACTTTGTATTATTCGGTTATTTAATATAATTTAGAATAACTTTGTTTATCATTTTCAAAATGTAATAATATTATTAGCATGTTTAGACAACATATTTTATTTATCTAACTTTAATTTTAATTCGGTATGTTTAAAATAATAGTAGCATTAATATATAGTTAATTCACAAAAGTATTTTTAGTATATATACATTTATCATTCTGATTTTAAGACTGCTTGAGGGTATTTAAAAACATTATTTTTAATTAATCTTAAGTATGATAAAAACTTCATACAAAATATATACACGTTTATTTTTCTATGCTGTGCGCATTAAAAAAAGCGGACAGACGGATACAGGAGTGCCCGTCTGAACGCTAGTAAATATAAAATCAATATGAAATCTTCAAATTGATGTACATCCAACAATTTCTTAATATTTAAGAAGGTGTATTGTATTAAGACTTTTAAAAACATAATAATTTTTTTTTGGTAATATTCAATTAAAACTTTTATTAAATTTAAATAAGATTTCCTGTTTGTTTATCAAACTCTTGTTAATTTAAAGATTGTCCTTTGGAAGATCCAAATTTACTGGTATATCTTTCTTTATTATAACTAAGATATTTTACTTTAATATCAACATATATAGTAAAGAAAATATTTGTACAGATGATCATGCTAATATTAGTTTGAAATAATTTATTAAATTATGTTATGCATAATTTCTTTAAGAACATGTTGATTACCTTATTTGAAATTTCATTAAACTTTTTATTTTGTATGCACCACACCCTAATATGGATCTACAACCCATAATGTGAATTCATTAAATAGAGACATTTTAAGGTTTTAGAATGTCCCTAAAATCATTAGAAAACTTATATGTGATAATCTTTTGTTGTTGTTCCAAAAAAACCAAATAGTTCAATTTTCATGTGAAATCATTGTATTCGATCATAAAGTGATAAAATAGGGATTGATTTTGTTGTTGTTTTTTCTGTTTTTGTCTGTTGTTGTTCATGGCTTTGTAACCTCTCCATTGTAAAGGTTAAAGTACCTCTTGTACTCTTTGCTTCAATAAATTTTCCTAAGTCATAAGGTAGATTCATGTAGTAATGAAGTACAAATTTTTTGAGAGTAACTAAAATGAGATTGAATTCAAGTGCTTTAATGGCACCTATTATTTCAATTAAGGGGTTAACGATTCTAAGGTGTTCTTTGGGGATCTTGTTTCTCATCAAAATTCTTCATATGAGTTGGATGAAGTTCTCCAATAATGAAGCTCACACCATATTTCTTACTGTGAATTTCATGGTGTGAATAGGAAATGACTTTATCCATATTGTGCACAAGATGTTCTTGCTAAAAACTAATAGCTATTATCTTGGTAGTGTTGTATTGTCATTTCTAATGTTTGTTGGTGATGGCTGAATTATCAACTTTCTTTACGAATAAGAGTTGCATGAGAACTTATTTGATTGAATAATTTACCGACTCTTTAATTGATGACCACATAAATTTCAATTATTTTTTGCATCATTATATAACCAGGACCATCAACCTGGTCATGCCAAATTATAAATTTATCATTATTCATAAATTTCTGGTTTACATTGGCACACACTTCAATTGTACTGATATAAGTGTAGTGTTGAAAAAATCTTTGTTTTCTATTATTTGGATGATCATTATTTTCTTATTATTTAGAAGTAAGATGTTTCTATTTTATAGGAACCGTAATGAATGGATTACGGGTGATGCATCCAATGCTTTGGCTATATATAAGATGTCAAAGCCAAAACAATATTCATTCCAACATTTAGAGCATTTTCAATAATTAAAGAAATACACCAGTGAGAGAAATTCTTAAATACAATGTGTATTTTATCTTTCTATTAAATAAAAAGTCTTAGCAGCCTTTATAAATTGTGTGTTATTATTCCGCATTTATATCGTTATTCCACAAATCTGACTATGAGGAAATGTGCGTAATTTCCTAGCCATTGGCATCAGAGCAAGTTGGTTATTTTTCGTTTCAGAAGCGATCTAGAGGAGTCAGACTCCAGTGGGAGCGATGGCAGCAGATGAAGGAAAGGTAAAAATTGAGAAGTTTGACGGTGCGAACTTCAACTTTTGGAAGATGCAAATAGAGGATTATTTGTATCAGAAAGGTATGCATGAACCTCTCATGGGCACGAAACCAGCGGCAATGGAGGACGGTGCCTGGACCCTTCTCGATAGAAAAGCTCTTGGAGTCATTCGATTGACGTTATCCCGTAATGTGGCTTTCAACATTTCAAAAGAAAAGACTACGACTAATCTTATGAAGGCTCTTTCTACCATGTACGAAAAGCCGTCGGCCTCAAACAAAGTTTATTTGATGAGGTGGTTGTTCAACTTACGGATGACAGAAGGTGCGTCAATGTCGCAACATCTGAACGAAATCAACACTACTACAACCCAATTGAGTTCAGTTGGAATCGACTTTGATGAAGAAGTATGGGCTTTGATACTCTTGTCTTCCCTGCCAGAAAGTTGGAATGCTACAGTCACAGCCGTGAGTAGCTCATCGGGAAGCAACAAGTTGAAATTTGATGATGTTCGTGATTTGGTTCTCAGTGAAGAAATCCGACGGAGAGAGTTAGGTGAATCATCAACCTCTTCAATATTGCATACAGAGTCAAGAGGTAGAAGTTCAACCAGAGGAAGCGAACATAGTAAATCAAAGGTGAGACGATCAAAGTCCAGAAATCATCATAGCTCTAACAGCTCGAAGACTATCGAGTGTTGGAATTGTGGGAAGACCGGACACTACAAAAATCAGTGCAGGAGTGTACCGAAGAATAAGGAGGCAAAAGATGAGGCAAACATTGCTTCAACCTCAGGAGGAGGTGATGCATTGATATGTTCTTTGGAGAGCAAGGAAAAGTCTTGGGTGTTAGACTCTGGAGAATCCTTTCACACAAATTCACAGAAACAGTTCTTCGAAAATTATATCCCCGGGAACCTCGGTAAAGTTTACCTTGGTAATGAACAATCTTGTGAGATTGTGGGAAAAGGTGTAGTGAATATCAAGTTGAACGAGTCTGTTTGGGAGCTGAAGAATGTCAGACACATTCTTGACCTGACGAAGAACTTAACCTCAGTAGGCCAGCTGGCCAGTGATGGCTACACAAAAATCTTCCATGGAGATCTTTGGAAGATTTCAAAAGGTGTAATGACAGTTGCTCGCGGTAAAAAGAGTGGTACTCTTTACAAGACAACTGAAGCATGTCATTTCATTGTAGTTGCAACAAATGAAAGTCCAAATCTATGGCACCAAAGACTAGGCCATATGAGTGAGAAAGGGATGAAGGTCATGCACTTAAATGGAAAACTTATGGGTCTTCAGTCAATAGAAATTAACATGTGCGAAGACTGATACTTGGAAAGAAGAAACGAGCTAGCTTTCAGACAAGTGGGAGAACCCCAAGGAAGGAAAGACTCGAGCTTGTCCACTCTGATGTTTGGGGTTCAACTACCATCTCATCTATTGGTGGGAAGAAATACTTTGTGACTTTTATTGATGACCATTCCAGAAAGGTATGGGTATACTTTCTAAAATATAAGTTTGACGTATTCGAGGCTTTCAAGGTGTGGAAAGCGATGGTAGAAAATGAGACCGGGTTGAAGATCAAAAAGCTTCGAGCTAACAATGGTGGTGAATATATAGACACCAAGTTCAAGAATTTATGCGATGAGCACATAATCAGAATGGAGAGGACTATGTCGGGGACGCCTCAATAGAATGGTGTAGTTGAGCGTATGAATTGAACGTTGACTGAAAGAGCCAGAAGCTTACGTGTGCAGTCAGGCTTACCAAAGCAGTTTTGGGCAGAGGCAATCAACACGTCAGCTTACTTAATCAACCGAGGTCCATCTGTACTATTGAAGCTTAGAATACCAGAAGAGGTGTGGAGTGTAAAAGAGGTAAAACTCTCAAATCTTAGAGTTTTTAGCTGTGTAGCATATGTGCGCATTAGTGATCATGGCAGGAATAAGCTTGATCCCAAATCGAAGAAGTGCACTTTCCTCGGTTATGGTGAGGATGAGTTTGGCTATCGCCTATGGGATGATGAAAACAAAAAGATGATTCGTAGTAGAGATGTGATCTTCAATGAAAGAGTGATGTACAGGGACAAACATAATACAGGTGCCAGCAACTCAGATTCGAGTGAGCCAGTTTATGAAAAGGTGGACGATGTCCTAGAAAGTCCTATAGTTGATAATCCTCGGCTAGAGGAAACAACTGAACAAGGCAGTGAGCAGCAGCCTGACATATCAGAGCCTCTGACTCCAACTCCTGTATTGAGAAGGTCTTCTAGAACTCATGTTCCCAATAGGAGATACATGGACTACATATTATTGACAGATGAAGGGGAACCTGAAGATTATGTAGAAGCATGTCAGACTACAGATGCTAGTAAGTGGGAACTTGCTATGAAAGACGAGATGAAGTCTTTGATCTCCAATGAGACATGGGAACTTGCTGAGTTACCTATGGGAAAAAGGGCACTTCACAACAAATGGGTGTATCGGGTGAAGGAGGACCATGATGGCTCCAAGAGATACAAGGCTCGACTAGTTGTCAGAGGATTTCAGCAAAAGGAAGGAGTTGACTATACTGAAATCTTTGCTCCAGTTGTGAAGCTCAATAATATCAGGCCTGTTTTAAGTATTGTTGCTAGTGAAGAGCTCTACCTAGAACAATTGGATGTGAAGACTACATTTATTCATGGAGATTTAGATGAGGAGATCTACATGCATCAACCAGAAGGTTTCTCAGAAGAAGGGAAACAAAAAATGGTGTGCAAATTAAAGAAGAGTTTGTATGGTCTAAAACAATCTCCAAGACAGTGGTATATGAAGTTTGAAAGCTTCATGCACAAGGAAGGTTTCAAGAAGTGTAATGCCGACCACTGTTTTTCTTTAAGAGATATCACTCGAGTTATATCATTTTATTACTTTATGTTGATGATATGTTAGTAGTAGGTCCAAATATTGATGAAATCATAAACTTGAAGAATGCAATTGTAAAAAGAATTTGACATGAAGGACTTGGGTCTAGCAAAGAAGATTCTTGGAATGCAAATCACGAGAGATATGCAAAGAGGAATGTTACAGTTATCTCATGCGGAGTACATCAACTGTGTTTTGCAAAGATTCAACATGGACAATGCCAAACTAGTTAGCACACCTTTAGCTAGTCATTTTCGCTTATCAAAAGACCAGACCCTAGAGATGAAGGAAGAAAAAGAATTGATGACTAAGATTCCGTATGCTTCAGCCATTGGAAGTTTGATGTACGCAATGGTATGCACGAGGCCAGGCACTGGCCATGCAGTGGGAGTTGTAAGCAGGTTTATGTCAAATCCAGGTAAAGCTCATTGGGAAGTTGTGAAATGGATTTTGAGGTATCTACGAGGCACTAAGGAAAAGTGTTTGTGCTTTAGTAAAAGTGAATTAAAGGTACAAGGCTATGTAGATGCAGACTTTACTGGTGAAGTTGATCATCAAAGAAGTACCACAGGTTACATATTTAATGTTGGTACTATAACCGTTAGTTGGATATCGAGGATACAAAAGATCGTTGCTCTATCCACTATAGAGGCTGAGTATGTAGCAGTAACATAAGCTAGTAAAGAGTTGATATGGCTTCAAGGATTATTGACAGACTTGGGGTTCATCCAAGAGAGGAGTGTTTTGCACAACGATAGTCAGAGTGCAATACATCTGGCTAAGAATTCAGCATTCCACTCTAGAACTAAGCACATTGATCTCCGTTATCACTTCATCAGAACTCTGCTTGAGGATGAGATACTAACGTTGAGGAAGATTCTCGGAAGTAAGAACCCAGCTGACATGTTGACAAAGGTGGTGACTATTGATAAACTGAAGTTGTGCTCAACTTCAGTTGCCCTGCTAGAATAATATACCAGAGAAGGCTGCTGCACGATCGATGTGTGAAGACCGACTGAAGTCAATCTTGAAGTGGGAGATTGTTGAAAAAGTCTTTGTTTTCTATTATTTTGATGATCATTATTTTCTTATTATTTAGAAGTAAGATGTTTCTATTTTATAGGAACCGTAATGAATGGATTACAGATGATGCATCCAATGCTTTGGCTATATATAAGATGTCAAAGCCAAAACAATATTCATTCCAACATTTAGAGCATTTTCAATAATTAAAGAAATACACCAGTGAGAAATTTTTAAATACAATGTGTATTTTATCTTTCTATTAAATAAAAAGTCTTAGCAGCCTTTATAAATTATGTGTGTTATTATTCCGCATTTATATCGTTATTCCACAAATCTAACTATGAGGAAATGTGCGTAATTTCCTAACATGTAGTACAAGCGAGAGGAGAAAGTCGGTAGCATTTTCATTATATATTTCGTGTCCGAATTGAGTTTTGTAATATCAAGATATTAATTACCTCCATTGTCTCTTGTTTCAATATGGTATCCCTTTAGATGAATATCTTTGAAACTTAACAAATTTCTATGAGACTTGGAGGAATATAATGCATTATCAATATGTAACATTGTTCCTTCACATGATAACAAATTGGCTCTACCGAAGCCAACAATTATTTTTCAGGTGTCAGATATAGTACAAACATCAATTTTTTGCTTCACTAAATAAAAGAAATATTTTTCATTCTTGAAAATTGTTTGAGTAGTTGCACTATCAACTAAACATATATCTTCATTAGTGGTGTTAGTGCCAATATTCATTCTAAAGAAATAATTTTAATGATGAGTTATAAGCGTACTTTAAAGACACAAATTATTTAAACAATAAATTATGTATACAAACAAGCAGCAAACACCCATTATTATTATTATTATTATTATTAGAAAAGAATACTCAAAACATCTATAAAGACTTATTATAATAACTCAAAAGAAATTGCCATAAATTCTATTTCTTGATACTTCCATCTTTAATAAAATGATCAATTTTATTATCTGAATCAGCAAAAAAATCACCAATCTCGACAATTTTTATCGGATAAACAATAAATAAATACACTTATATATATATATATATATATATATATATATATATATATATATATATATATATATATATATATATATATATATATATATATATATATATATATATATATATATATTATTTTATTGAAATCATATTCAATTATCAACACCAATCAAACCACTAGTATACTCATTCGTCGCACATAAATTCAATAAAAATGAGAAATGCATATAAATATTTATTTTCATAAGATCAATTTTGATAAACATCATCATATTATTCTAATATAATGATTAATCCACAAATACCACATATAATAATTTACGATACTCACAATATTTTATGACTCTATCGAACTCTCAATATATATATATATATATATATATATATATATATATATATATATATATATATATATATATATATATATAGAGAGAGAGAGAGAGAGAGAGAGAGAGAGAGAGAGAGAGAGAGAGAGAGAGAGAGAGAGAGAGAGAGAGAGAGAGAGAGAGAGAGAGAGAGAGAGAGAGAGAGAGAGAGAGAGAGAGAGAGAGAGAGAGAGAGAGAGAGAGAGAGAGAGAGAGAGAGAGAGAGAGTAATGTATATGTTTAATTAGAAAAACAATTCATATTTGTTTATCAATGAGAATTTTTATTTTCTAGGTCCAGGTACCATGCAAGAGGTTAGAAATCTGTTTTTCAATAAAAATTTTTATTTTCTATATTTGCAATCCACACCAGAGATTTGTAGCAGTAACTCATGATCAAATTGACGGTGGTGAATATTTTCTCTTTTTAGGGCGGCTACATATAAATTAGTGTTAGAGTAAAATCTATTTAATGAGTGTTTTTATAGTAAATTATGATTATTAAACACCTCGATTTTATGATAAAACAGAGGTTTTTTTTATCTTCTCCTTTTAACTATCACCTCGGTGATGACGAAAACAAGGTGAATAATTGTTTTTTTTTTAAATTACACTGTTTGCACAAAATATCAAAATAAATTTTTTACAACAAATCGTTGCTCTTATTACTGAATATCTTCGCTGATATTCAGATATAGTTGCATTCTCTTCTTTATTCAAAGGTTAAACTCCCTTCTCTGTATAACCTTTCGAATGTTGAACTCCCTTCTTTGTGTAACTTAAGACAATAATGATTTTCTACACTTACAATTTATCAACTGAGTACTCTTCAAAGGTTGAGCTCACTTCTTTAACTGAATATTATTCTAAAAATACAACAACGACAACATTAGCACCATTATTTGAGATATATTGCAAGGGCAGAAAAAAAATTCAAGATAGAAGAACATTGGAGATTTTTTTTTCTATTTTGCAATCCATCCCAAAGAATGATACTTGCGAGTTTGGGGCGGCTTCATATTAGTAAAGATTTGGGTCAAATATGTTTAACAAATGTTTTTATAGTAAAATCTTATTATTTTATGTCCCAGTTAAATAGAAAACTGAAGGTTTAGAACATTTTGTTTACACTTATAAACAAATAAAATCATAAACTACGATAGTTGAAAATCGAAGATTGTACTGAGTTGTTTTTCACCTCGACGTTATGAAAAACTGAGGGACTGTATGGTTTTTTATTTTTTAAATAATAAAAAATAGCGCACCTTGCCTTTATACCTCAATTTTCAATTGTTTGAGGTAAAAGTTTCGTCATGAAAAGTGTTATTTGTTGTAGTGACTGATATTTTGACAAAGCTTCTCAAGGAAGCAAGGTTTGAAAAAGTTAATGAGAATGAGAGACATGATAAATCTGAATTAAGAAGGGTATTGTGGTTAATTCAGTTTTCTTTAAGAATATACTCGAGGGTATATCATATATCATATACTCGGACGAATATATCAATTTTAGTTAGATATACTGTTTTAAGAATATACTCGGGAGTATATCATATATGCGAGCGGGTATATCAATTTTTGGTATATCATACAATTTGTTTTAAATTTTATTTGCATGACTAGTGTGTCTATAAATATCACTCCCACATTGTAATTGATATATACAACAATCAATAAACTTTTTTTTCTTCAATCACTCTCTAATTTTCTCACAATTTATCATCATTTCTCAAATAATTTATTGTACATATTATCCAACAATAAAAAAGCTTTTTCATATTTTTGAGAATTTTTTTTCTTTTTAATTAAAATAATAAGAATAATTTTTGAAAAAAATAATAATTTACAAGATCAAAATTATTTAAAATAATAGTTAATAAAAACTGTTACAAACTAATTATAAAACAATATAACTTTATAAAAATATTATTTATTATCAAACAAATCTATTTCATTTACATGAACTTATAAACTATTAATATAAACCAGTAAAGAGTTACAATTATGCATATAATTAAGCTTTATTCAATTTGAAGACTGAGGTAAATAAGTTCCTAGCACATGATATAGAAAGCAAGTAAATGAGATTCAAAAGAAAGTGTCAGCTTTATTCAAAAATAGTTGAATAATTGAGAAAATGAGGACCTAAAAGGTACAATTGCCTGCACAATTTCACTCATCACATTTCCTATATCACTATCAAAGCCCTAATAATGGTGGGACAAAGGATCAATTTTAAGGTCTTTAAAAGTATACAAATCCAGGGAAAGTGTTTGAGCAATGATTTCTTTGCTCTTGTAACAAGCATGCCTTAAAAAGATAGAGAAAGGTACATAGAGGCATTGAAGGACCTAATTGCATGTGAATAAAGGGATGAGAAGAACAACTAAGTTACAAAATTTTGTGTCTTTTTTCTTATCTCCTTCACATCTGGTACATGCCACTGTAATTTTGTGATCACAGTAAAGGTTTTGTGCAATGAAACAGTTTCATTGTGATTTTTATAAATTCATTTTCATTCCAAACATTCTTGTCAACTAACTCCCTTGTTTCTTTGATCCTATTTCTCTTAGACCAAATGCACTAAGTTGTAGTCCACCAAGTTATCCCTTCTTTACATTCTTGAACCTTTTTTTAGCAAATCTTTCTTAAAAAGAGAATAATTATGTAAACATAAATTGTTAACTTCAATTGGGATTCCAATCCACCTTTCCACAGCCTTCCAAATTTGTTTTGAAACTGCACATTGAAACATTAGGTCTTCAATATTTTCTTCCTCCAAAATACAAAAGACACAAAGCAAATCATAATGATTTGTTAAGATTCTTCTTTTGTTTAGTTAGTCTTTACTTAGAAGTCTATCGAAGAACAACTTCCAACTAAATAAGTCTTATAAAGTTCAATTTAGCCAAATCTGTTTTCAAGTCTACTTGAAACACAATACTGGATTTAATTAAGAGGAATTGTTTATTTTATATATTAGAATAAAATATGTTTTTCATCTTTACAAAATTAACAAAATTTAATGTCCAAAAATGACACCTTTTCATCCTCATAATGATATTGCAGACAGTTACTAAAATAAAATTGGCTTAAATGGTAATTTGATCTATGTAAATTGTTGTGTTTCTTATTTTCGTCCTTGTATCTTTTTTTCTCTAGAAATAATCTCTGAATGTTAAAATCATTTTGATTTTAGTCCCTAAAGTTAAAATATGAAGGAAGTTCCGTAGGAAACCTGCGGATATTAAATTTAGGGACTAAAACCAAATGAAATTCAACATTTAAAGACTTTATCTAGAAAAAAGATACATGGATGAAAAATAAAAACACGCCAAATTACCGGGACCAAAAGACTATTTAAGCCAATTAAATTTGTTTAACTATTCTTAAAATTTAAATTTTTTTAATGATTTTTGTTCCGGGCCAATCATAATGGTCTTCGGGCGACGACCTAAAGGAAGCTAAGAATCACTCTAAATTGCTTATAACACATGAGAGCTATCATATGGAAGAGTACATGAAATTTAAGGCCGAGATACATCCAACGACATCGTGCATTACACGCCTAGGGACAAGCAGGTTGTTATACCTCCATTGTTTAAAGGGCATGCACACTAAACTAATTTCAGGTACACAATTTCAAATTCAAACTTCACTCACTCATCTCTTTCACATACTGACTTGAGCATTGATGTGCTAACCATGCAAGTTAGCCCCTCCACCATCGCAAGAGAAGCTCAAGTCCTCCGTTCCTCATTGCAACCACTATTTTCTAACTAATTCTGGTTCCAGAAATGAACAATGGTGTTGTATATGGGAATCGACTTCTACTTCTCGCATTTTTCACAATCTCACATTCTCGTTTAGATTCATTTATTTGAAACCTATTCAACTTATCTAGTCATAAGTTCTTCGGATCGAACGCCATATCCACTATCATTAATCTATTCAGGTAGTTGATCACCTATAATTCTTAAGATCCTGAATTCCTGATCTCTAAGCATTTCAATGATGGATGGATCTAAAGAAACTCACTTTGCTGCTTTATGCGAAGCAATTGATGTCGTTGTCATGTGAAATTGGCCTTGTTCTCCTCCTCCTCCTTCTTAAGAAAAAGTAGATCAAGTTTTTGCAGACACTATGCTGCATCTAGATCTACTTCAACCTCCTCAGATCACGAGATCTACTACTCATGTCCAATAGGATGAACCTTATGTCAGACCTCCAGTTTTGACACCAACCTAAAGACCAGAAATATTTTTTGGTTTCTAGTTGGTCCAGGCCAACCTTGGAGTACAAGGTGTCAATGAGTTACTAAAAAACTTGTATAACATCGTTCGACAAAAAAAATCTCACGAGCGGTAAAGGAAAATTTATTTAATTAGAAGAAAGCTTGCATAATATGCCTCTGAAGGGAAACACCATGCAGGAAGTCGTTTCTAAGGAAAGCCAAATTGTCGTTCCCGAGTCGATCGCACCACGGAAAAACGAAGCTCCAAAGTCGCAGAATCCCGATAAGGGCAATAGACATCAAACTCCTCCTTAGAGCCATGGGATAACTGTTGGGACAGTGGTAAAGTGTCGGGTTTTTGTTATCGTCTCCACAGGGAATATAAGATTTTGCCGCCGTACGACAGTTGTTAAATTCGTAGTTTTATAGTAACAAAGGGTTTGGTTTTAAAAATGGTATCTTGCATAAAAAGTTATAAACAACGGTAAAAATTAGGGTTTGGCGATTTAGAGAAAGATTGCCAAAGTTAGGTTTCAATGATCACTTTGCATGCATATGCTTAATCAACAAGATTTATAAACTCCATCTAGATAATAAACTCATTCACAACATCCTCTCATTGTGATTATCTCTAACTCACATTGTGGGTTTTACCGTTTTGATCCATTATTGATCTCTCACACAATCTATTAAACTGATAACATTAAAGTTTAACATTTTAAGTGAACATCTTCATTCTTAACTATCTCTAGCTTAAAAACAAAGATGGATGAAAACCTAGGTTAAGAGTTGGAAAATACCTCTCAATCATAAACCAACACAAAAAGTTTTCAATAAAGAAAAGTTTTCATCATTCATTCATCTTCCAAGAGTTTACAATACAAATGAGGATCAATACATTTACATACAAAGGTTGATGATCACCTACATCTAACATTGGCAACAAGAACAACTTAGCCACTCATTCTCATGGTAACTTTGAACAAGAAGGAAATGGAGAAGATGAAGAACATCCACTTCGAAGAATCGATGAAGGATGTGATTCCACTTCTCCTTGATTGCACACAAAATAGCAAAATGAAGAAGAACTAATGTTTTTAGGGTTCTAGAGCTCTATTCTTATGTTACAAGATTCATCCTCTTTTAAGTACATGTTATGGGCTATATAAGGCAACCAATAAAGTAAAAAGGAAGTGCTGTCTGCGCACATTCACCAGGCGAACCATGACCTTCGCCAGGCGAACCAAAAATAATCTTGGCACTTCAAAGTGCCTCTGGCTAGCAAACCGCCCTCTGAGGTATCGTGCATTCTCCAGGCGAACAATTCACTCGCCAGACGAACATTCGCTGGCCTCACTCGCCAGGCGAACTTTGGGTGGTTTTGCTACTGGAATTTGCATGAGGAAAGCTACCACTTCTTCGCCAGCACCTTCGCCAGGCGAACGGTAGCGATGCTTCGCTGGAACCTTCGCCTGGCGAACTTCCTATCTTTTAAGTCTGGGAGTTAATTCTGAATTACTCGCTCTAGCTCGCCAGCACTTTCCTGGCAAACATTCGCTGAGCTTCGCCAGGTGAATGCTTTGGTTTGCAACTTCTCCAGACTGCTTTGTCTTGTCTCCCAAGGTGCTCTTATTAGTGTCAATCCTGCACACTAACAACAACATTACAAACACCATTCACTTGGATCACAACAAAATGAAACTAAACAAATTAGACTACTAAATCAAATACTATTAGATGAAAACGATTAAAAAGAAATTAAATATCTACTATAATTGGGATCTAACAACTCTCCCCAACTACTTATTTGCATGTCCTCAAGCAAAGTATGCCTCTCAAAACAAAAAGGAGGATTTGCTCAAGACAAATTCAATCCAAGTGAAAATATTCGGCTCAAATACACAACATGTGCAACAAGGCAAAAAATTACACAATTCCACAATAGATAATGTTCAAGAACTAAATTCTAAGAACAAATTAAACAATGCTTCAAGCAACAACTAAATCTCATGACATGTCATTCTAACACTCCACTTCGAAAAAGGATTGAAGTAAAAACACGCATGCAAGCGTGGGACAAAAATTCACTCAAATGATGAACAATGCAATACTATACAATTCATACAATATCTAAATGCTCACAACAAAATTATGGAAGCTCAAGATCACATAGGACTTAAATGGTTGTAGCTTGGTCGGGTTAACAAACAAGGGATATATCTAAAGCCATTGAAACGAAATTTCCGATGCAAAAGAGACATTCACTGTACACTATTTACACATCTTCGACTTTGTTTTACAAGTTCCTCATTTGAACCCTTCACAACTCATGTTTCACAACTCACTTTGTTTTTCAATATTTTTCTACCAAGCAAGCATTCATTTTCATATTTTTTTTGTATATATATATATATATATATATATATATATATATATATATATATATATATATATATATATATATATATATATATATATATATATATATATATATATATATATATATATATATATATATATATATATATATATATATATATATATATATATATATATATATATATATATATATATATATATATATATATATATATATATATATATATATATATATATATATATATATATATATATATATATATATATATATATATATATATATTTTTTTTTTTTTTTTTTCTACACCGTATTCACAAAACGAGTGTTTCTCTTTTTCATCTTTTCTTTTAAATGCTTGCTTAGCTTTTCAAGAGTTGTGACAAATTACCACCTTACATTTTCGTTCTCCCCAACTTGTCTTTTCTCGTCCCCTAAGTGAATGCTCTTACTTTTTACGGCAAAAGAACAATTAATAAAAAATTTCAAGGTTTCAAGAACAAGATTTTTGAACTCTCGCTTTATTTCAAGCAAGGATTCAACTGTTTAGGCTCAAAAAGATTTACGAATAATCTCTGCTCGCGGGTATATTTGTATTTGGAATTGGTTGTGCTCAAAAGAAACAAGTGCCTTGATCCTCTCTTGAACTTCCACAAAATTATAAAAAAACAAAAGATAAAGCATGAATTACACGCATACACAAAATTCATCATCCACCCATAGCATATGTACACATAAAAGGAGGATTCTTACATTTGTGGTATATGACCTAAATGACATATCAATCAAAAGAGTTGCAGAAGAAACAAAGGTACAAAAATTGTTCCTAGCATAACAAGTTCTACAACATTTTAAATTCTAGAACAAGGTAACTAAGTATCTTGTCAACAAATTTGTGATAACGATAATATCATCACCGTCCCACTTGAAATAATTCTTGCACAACTACAACAAAAAACTAAACATTGACAATAGGGTGTTAATGTATTTACAACCACCCTTGAATAGAACTTCACATAAAACTTACTAAAATAAAACTTTAAACCAAAAATAAATAATTAAAAACTCAAACAAATAAATAAAAATGCTGAATCATAAAATGGTGCCTAACACCAATAATGTCAAAAGTACCATGGAAGGTACAAGTACAAAACTTCAAATTAATCCAAAGTATATAACAAAATAACCAAATGAAACTACAAGATAAAAGAAAACTTCACTTTATATCACAAAGTGAATAACAAAACACAGGGATCACTCCTCCTCAGACATGTCATCATCATCATCGTCCTCTTCATTGTCATCATCATCATCAGCGTCAACATCATCCTCATCAGCATCCTCCCCCCTACCGAAACTGGGCCTGTCCACAGGCCATGCAGCATGTTCAAGGAATTGCTCCCTTGTCATCATCGGGTGGCTCCCAGCAGGATCACGAATTTGCAGCTGCAACAGCTGCATCGAGTCATGGAGATCACAAGTGGCACGCTGCTGAGCAGCCATCCAATCCCAATTAAAAGTACAAATCTCTTGCTGAAAGGGGTCGTAAACAGGAGGAGCCTGACCAGATCCAGAAGAATCACGACCATGTCCGCCAGCAGCAGTACCTGCACCAGAAGTCTCACCAATTACAGGTTTAGCTCTACAGAATTTCTCCACATACCTGTCATCGATCGCAGCCGGGATAGTGACCTGTCGTCTCTGAGGAATATCCACCCCAGCATAAGCACAGAGTGACATGATAAGGCATGGAAAGGTCAGTGGGGCATTTTTGCGAGCCGCCAACCCGCCACGCCCATTGAGTACAACCGCACGCATCTCATCCGCGATGATGCAGGCAATGTCTATTTGAACATTTAGTAGGATAGGGTGGATCAAATGTGCAATAGGTAAGGGTACTGAGCTGTGGTGGGACCTCGGCACAATATTAGTCGGCACAAATAACAGGATCAGTTGTACCAAGGGTTTCATGTCAGTGCGGAGGTACCGAATAGGTACCCCAGAAGAATTCCGCACCACGTCGCGGCCGTCCAAACATAAATCTTTGGTCATATCATCTATATCGTGATGCTTATTCAGATCACGGTGATAGTCGTCAATTTGGCTACCTGTCAAAGAGAGAGGGTTACCCAAAACATGATTAATGGCCCTCCGATCAAACCTTACCATAACACCCCGAACCATCGAGGTCCAACTGAACACTTCGTCGTCATCAGGGAGGGCGTTAGCATAAAATTCCCGCACTATTTCAGCGTTGTAGCCATCAAGCGGGGTCATCAGACGCTCCCACTTCTTTGCCACAAACATAGCGTCAATAGTGTGGTAGTCCCCTGTGTCACTCAGCTGGAACCTCTTCTCCGGCACAATGTTCCTCCTCTCGAGGGCTTCATAGCGTGGATGGTGAGTAGCGCCTCGGAAGCGGTCCTGGTCAAAGCGGATTGGTACGGTACGAGAGGTAGTGGCCTTCCTCTTGTGAGGGTTGATCATTCTTGGACCCATTCTGCATACACAAAAATACACAAACATAACAAAAAGCACACAACAAGTTAGAGGGAACTAACAGCACAACACAGTAAGGAAAGAAAAAATCAGCAGCATTCGCCTTGGTTCGCTAGGAGAATCCTGGCGAATGCTCGCTGCCATTCGCCAGGAGAATGCCAGTGAAAGTGCGAAAATGCAGACAAACAACACTTCTGCAATTGTGTTAGATGCAAACCAAAGGTGTTCTATTCCCCATTCTCATTAACAGAAGCAATTCGAACATTCATGCACTAATTTTCATAGAAAAACTGAGAGGGGTTTCTTAACCTAACACAATTTCAGAAGCACATTCAAGGATCCCACAACATAATTGTACTGACATAAAATCACAGAAGTAGAAGAACACAACAATAACAATGCACAAACTGAAATAAGAATAAACAAGAGAACATACCTTAGGATTGAAATTGAGGAATTCGCAGCAAGCAAAACAAGAGAGAAAATTGGGAGGGAATGTGAGAGTGAGGCAATGAAACGAGGCAAAGGGAGGTTAGGGTTTTCAGAATTGAAAATGTAACGGATAATGGGCCCAGGTGGCCCATCCCAAAGGCCTTTTTTTTACTGATGTCGCACACTCGCCAGGCGAATGCTCGCTGCCATTCGCCAGGCGAATGTTAGCGAACATGACAGTATATTTAGGATCTGCTGCATTGCCCCACTTCACAAATCCACAACCAAACTTTCTCAAAAATGCATAAAATGAACAAAAACATGTAAATACTTACAATGTTGAGGTGCCTCTCAACAAGCACTTGTTTAACATCGGATAAGCTCGACAGTCCATGATGCTGAAACTGGAACATCAAGAAGAAAAGCACAACTTTCTCGGTCCACATGACCGCCGAGATAAATCTTTAACCGCTGACCATTGACCGTCTAGCTGTATTTTCTCTCCAAATCCTCAATGACAACTGCCCCGAAAGTTTTTACCTCTTTAACGCGGAATGGTCCAGACCACTTTGACTTCAATTTGCCCGGAAACAATCTTAACCTGGAATTGAACAATAGCACAAGCTGCCCCGGCGCAAATTCCTTCTTTCAGAGCTTTTTGTCATGGTACAACCAACTTGCGTGGTATGCGGCATTGCGCATCTCTTCCAACTAAAGAAGTTGCACCTTCCTCTTATCACCGGCCAACTCTTGATTAAAATTTAAAAAATTTAAGGCCCATAAGGCCTTGTGCTCCATTTCAACCGGTAAATGGCAAGTTTTACCAAAAACCAATTGGAATGGAGTTAGCCCAATTGGAGCTTTATAGGCCGTGCGATACGCCCATAGAGCTTCATCCAGCTTTTGCGACCAATCCATCCTTGAGTTCGACACGGTTTTTTCCAAAATTATTTTAATCTCTCTATTCGAGACCTCAGCCTGACCATTTGCCTGTGGGTGATACGGAGTCGTCACTTTATGCGTTACACCGTAATGTTGCAGAACTTTTTCTAACGGTGCATTGCAAAAATGTGACCCTCCGTCACTTATCAACACCCGAGGGGTTCCAAAACAGGAAAAAATATTTCTTTTTAAAAAGCCTATGACCATTTTAGAATCCGCTCTTGGTGAGGCAATCGCCTCAACCCACTTAGACACATAGTCAATTGCCACCAACAAGTATTCGTTTCCGAAAGAGGGTGGGAATGGTCCGACAAAGTCGATACCCCAACAATCAAATAATTATACCTCTTGGATATATTGAAGAGGCATTTCATCTCTCTTTCCTATCCCACCACTCCTTTGACAACTGTCACAGTTTTGCGCATGGGCATTTGCGTCTTTAAAAATAGAAGGCCAATAAAATCCCGATTGAAGGACTTTATTTGCCGTTCTAGCCCCATTAAAATGACCGCCATAAGGCGAGTTGTGACAGTGCCATAGAATACTTTGGGCCTCATCACCCGTAACACACCTTCTTAATAAATTATCACCTCCCAGCTTAAATAGATAAGGGTCATCCCACACATAGTACTTGGCATCCGAGAGGAATTTCCTCTTTTGATTAGGAGTTAGGTCGAGCGGCACAAAACCACTCGCCTTGTGGTTTGAAAAATCCCAAAACCATGGCCTCACTTGAACTTTGAAGAGTTTTTCATCAGGAAACTCTTCTCGGATTTCCTTTTCTAAGGTAGTCACCTCATCATTGACAAGGCGAGACAAATGATCTGCCACCACATTTTCCGACCCTTTTTTGTCTTTAATTTCTACATCAAATTCTTGCAACAAAAGGATCCACCGGATAAGCCTTTGCTTTGAATCCGGTTTGGTTAGCATAAATTTTATCGTCGCATGGTCGGTGTAACCAATAACTTTTGATCCAATGAGATATGACCGAAATTTCTCAAGAGCATACACTATTGCAAGCAATTCTTTTTCTTTAGTGGCATAATTTACTTGGGCCTCATTAAGAACTTTGCTCGCATAGTGTATGGTATGATTTTTTTTTTCTTTTCGTTGGCCGAGCACCGCTCCAATAGCATAATCGCTAGCATCACACATTAGCTCAAAATTTAAATTCCAATTCGGAGCAACTATGATTGGAGCGGTGACCAATTTCTCTTTCAAAATCTCAAAAGCTTTTAAACATTCATCGGTTAGGAGAAATACTTGGTCTTTGGCAAGAAAATTACTCAAAGGTCTAGCCACCTTTGAGAAGTCTTTGATGAATCTCCGGTAGAAACCGGCATGCCCAAGAAAGCTTCGTATTCCCTTTAAGTTAGCCGGAGGAGGCAACTTCTCTATCACATCTACTTTAGCACGATCCACTTCGAGTCCTTTTGACGAGACTTTGTGGCCGAGAACAATCCCCCCAGTTACCATAAAGTGGCACTTCTCCCAATTTAGCACCAAATTAGTTCTCACACATCTTTCAAGCATAATTTTCAAATTCTCCAAACATAAACCAAAGCATCCCCCAAACACCAAAAAGTCATCCATAAAAACCTCCATTGTCTTCTCTATAAGATCAGCAAAAATGGCTTGCATGCATCTTTGGAAAGTTGTCGGCGCATTACACAACCCAAAGAGCATTTTGCGGTAAGCGAAGATTCCAAAAGGACACGTGAAAGCCGTATTCTCATGATCGGCCGGGTCAACTGCAATTTGGTTGTACCCGGAATAGCCATCTAGAAAACAATAGAATTCTTGTCCCGAGAGTCTCTCTAGCATTTGGTCCATGAACGAAAGTGGGAAGTGGTCTTTCCGAGTTGCGGTATTTAACCGCCTATAGTCTATGCACATCCTCCACCCCGTTTCTACCTTTGTAGGGATCAACTCATCTTGCTCATTACGAATAACGGTAATGCCCCCCCTTCTTAGGAACCACATGCACCAGACTCACCCAAGGGCTATCCGAGATAGGGTAGACCATTCCTGCATCCAAAAGCTTTACAACTTCTTTCCTAACAACCTCTTTCATTGTAGGATTTAAGCGGCGTTGTGGTTGAGCCACCGGCTTGAAATCCTCCTCCATTAAAATTTTGTGCATACAATAAGAAGGACTAATTCCTTTTAGATCGGAAAGAGTCCACCCCATCGCTTCTTCATTCTTTTTTAACACATCAATTAAAAGGGATTCTTCATTGTTTGTCAAAAGGTTGCTAATGATAACCGGCTTTTCTTTGGTTTCATCTAGAAATGCATACTTCAAATTGTTTGGTAACTCCTTCAATTCAATTATTGGCTTTTCATCTGTGAATTCCTTTTTCAAGACTTCTTCCTCTACTTCCCAAGGTTGCAACTCATTAAGACTATCGAGTTCTCTTAAACATTCATCAAGAGCTTCTTCTTCTTCAAGAGTGAAAACTTCGAAGGAGTCATTAAGGGCTAGCTCCATGGGAGTTATGTCATGAACATGTTTTGCAACTTCAAATGTGGCTTCTTCATCTACATCAATCCGGAAACTATCACGCTTGTCATTTGAGTGCTTCATTGCTTCAAAAAGGTCAAAAGTGACCTCTTTGTTTTGTACTCTCACCTTCATCAAACCGTCGTCTACATTAATCATCATCCGAGCGGTTTTCATGAAAGGTCTTCCGAGAATTAGAGGCGCATCATCGTCCTCCTCCATATCAATAACAATAAAATCCACCGGGAAGAAAAACTTGTCCACTTTTACCAACACGTCTTGAGCTACTCCATGAGGATGAGTAGTGGACTTATCGGCTAATTGTAACGTCATTCAGATGACTTTAATCTCAATATTGCCAAGCTTTTTCACAATAGACAAAGGGATAAGATTTATGCTTGACCCCAAATCGATTAACCCCTTTCTAACATAAACGTCACCAATGGTAACCGGCAATGTAACTCTCCCCAGATCAACTTCTTTTCTCGGTAGAGTACGTTGGATGATAGCGCTACAACTCGCATCAAGCACTACTGTTTCCGGTTCCGTATACCTCTGCTTCTTTGTAAGTATGTCCTTCATGAATTTGGCATACTTTGGCATTTGTTCCAAAGCTTCGGCGAACGGAATATTGATTTGCAATTGTTTAAAAATATCCATGAACCGGGCGTAATGCCGTTCATTTTCTCTCCTAGATGGAGCATGTGGATAAGGTAAATTTTGAACCAGAGTAGTGCTCACTACCTCCTTCCCTCTAGATGCTTTAGGGTTTCTTTCTCTTTTCTTCTTCACTTCATCCACCTTCACTTTTTCACTTTCATTATTTTCAACTACACCATTTGTTTTGTTTTCACTTTCAACCACTTTTTCTTTTTCAACTTCACCATTTTTTTCATTATTTTCTACTTCCTCCTCACTCCATTCACCTTCACCATCAAGTTTGTCATCAATTTTTTTCTCTACCTCTCTTTTTTCACTCTCGTCAACCAACTCTTTTCCACTTCTCGTCTTAATCGCCTTACAATGTTCCTTCGGATTTGTTTGCGTGTTTGCCGAGAAAGATGGTCCATCTTGTTGTTCCGCTAATTGCTTAGCGAGTTGACCAACTTGAGTCTCAAGATTTTTTATCGCCGCATCATTGCTTTTTTGATTCGCCATAGACATTTGCATGAATTGCGTCAATGTATCTTCTAGCTTAGAAGTTGCAACCGGCGGTTGTTAAGGTATATACGGATTTTGACGGCTAGAGTTACCACCCCTATAACTTTGGTTATTGTGGTAGTTACCTCTAGGTTGGTACCCTTGGTTTCCTTGATAGTTTTGTTGTTGTTGTTGATGATGAGGATGTTGATATGGTTGTTGTTGTTGTGGATGTTGCCTCTGTTGGTAATCTCTTTGATTAGCCATGTAATTAACTTCTTCAAATCCGGGAGGCGGACAAAATCCGGTGTCATGTTCGCCCTTACAAAGCTCGCAACAAGCGATCTGTTTAACTTTTAATGGTTCTTTTAACTCTTTGATTTGTTGAGTTAATAGTTCCACTTGTTGTGAGATAAGCTTGTTTTGGGCGAGAATTGCATCATTCGTCCCTAACTCGAGCACACCCGACTTTCTTTGAGTTACCCCTCGGTTATGGTTCCTTTGGTGATCATTAAGCGCCATCTTATCAATAATTGCAATTGCATCATCGACACTTTTTGACATCAAAGATCCTCCCGCCGTAGCATCCAATAAGGTCTTGTGAACCGAAAGGAGTCCATTGCGGAAAATATAAACTTGAGTGAGCTCATCGAAACCGTGTCCTTTGCACTTTCTTAACATAGATTTGTAACACTCCCAAGCTTCATTGAGTGATTCACTAGCTCCTTGAGAAAATACCGCAATCGCAATTTTAGCCTCCATGAACCGGTTATGTGGAAAGAACCGTTCAAGAAACTTCTTTTCTAAAAGATTCCAATCCATCATGGTTGTTGTCGATTGATCAAGATACCACTCCTTCGCTTTCCCAATTAAGGAATGACGGAATAGTCTCCTAAACAATGACTCTTCGTCAGCTTCGGTAGCTCCCGTTGCGCCCGCAATCTCATAGAATTTTGTAAGATGAGTGAACGGATCCTCATGGTCTAATCTTGTGAAAGGATTTTGATAGACTAGAGCTAGGATTTCCATTTTCATCTCAGCTTGCCTTCCATTCTGAAGATTCCGTGCAAACTGAGCTGTATGTCTTGGACTGTTCGTGCATGGAGTAGAAACTGGTGGTCGAGGTGGTGGTTCTGCCATAATTGGTGTAAAATGTGGTGGTGGTGGTGTAGTAGAAGAACTTTGTCCTTGTTCTTGTCTTTGTTTAGCAAGTTGCCTCCTCCGTCTTGTTTTGCTGTTCAATCTTCTCGCGGTCCTTTCTATTTCTGGATCAAAAAGGAGTTGGTCATCGAGAATCTGTCCTCGCATAAACAGAAGTAGAAGCTGCACACTAAACCACACAAATTAACAAGCACAAGTCAAAGATTCAAAACTAAAAATTCAGCAACTATTGCGATGCTTGCAATATCAATTTATATTCCCCGGCAACGACGCCATTTTGTTGGGACAGTGGTAAAGTGTCGGGTTTTTATTATCGTCTCCACAGGGAATATAAGATTTTTCCGCCGTACGACAGTTGTTAAATTCGTAGTTTTATAGTAACAAAGGGTTTGGTTTTAAAAACGGTATCTTGCATAAAAAGTTATAAACAACGGTAAAAATTAGGGTTTGACGATTTAAAGAAAGATTGCCAAAGTTAGGTTTCAATGATCACTTTGCATGCATATGCTTAATCAACAAGATTTATAAACTCCATCTAGATAATAAACTCATTCACAACATCCTCTCAATGTGATTATCTCTAACTCACATTGTGGGTTTTACCGTTTTGATCCATTGTTGATCTCTCACACAATCTATCAAACTGATAACATTAAAGTTTAACATTTTAAGTGAACATCTTCATTCTTAACTATCTCTAGCTTAAAAACAAAGATGGATGAAAACCTAGGTTAAGAGTTGGAAAATATCTCTCAATCATAAACCAACACAAAGAGTTTTCAATAAAGAAAAGTTTTCATCATTCATTCATCATCCAAGAGTTTACAATACAAATGAAGATCAATACATTTACATACAAAGGTTGATGATCACCTACATCTAACCTTGACAATAAGAAGAACTTAGCCACTCATTCTCATGGTAGCTTTGAACAAGAAGGAAATGGAGAAGATGAAGAACATCCACTTTGAAGAATCGATGAAGGATGTGATTCCACTTCTCCTTGATTGCACACAAAATAGCAAAATGAAGAAGAACTAATGTTTTTAGGGTTCTAGAGCTCTATTCTTATGTTACAAGATTCATCCTCTTTTAAGTACATGGTATGGGCTATATAAAGCAACCAATAAAGTAAAAAGGAAGTGTTGTCTGCGTACATTCACCAGGCGAACCAAAAATAATCTTGGCACTTCAAAGTGCCTCTGGCTAGCAAACCGCTCTCTGAGGTATCGTGCGTTCTCCAGGTGAACAATTCACTCAACAGGCGAACTTTGGGTGGTTTTGCTACTGGAATTTGCATGAGGAAAGCTACCACTTCTTCGCCAGCACCTTCGCCAGGCGAACGGTAGCGAAGCTTCGCTGGAACCTTTGCCTGGCGAACTTCCTATTATTTAAGTCTGGGAGTTAATTCTGAATTACTCGCTCTAGCTCGCCAGCACTTGCCTAGCGAACATTTGCTGAGCTTCTCCAGGCGAATGCTTTGGTTTGTAACTTCTCCAGACTGCTTTGTCTTGTCTCCCAAGGTGCTCTTATTAGTGTCAATCCTGCACACTAACAGCAACATTACAAACACCATTCACTTGGATCACAACAAAATGAAACTAAACAAATTAGACTACTAAATCAAATACTATTAGATGAAAACGATTAAAAAGACTACTAAAAAGAAATCAAATATCTACTATAATTGGGATCTAACAATAACCTAGGTAGCCATGTGCCTTGTTGCACCCCAAAATTTTCCCTTTTGTATCTCACCTTACTTGGCTTCTGCTTCTCATTCATATGTATCTCCACTAGGTCATAACACTCATCATCATGTATTTCATTGGTTTCCCAAGGCAGGGAATCAAGGAATTTTCTTGTGATTAACAATTTTCTCTACTCAGAGTGTGCAAGCAAAAGCAAAGGAATCAAAATTCTCTATTCCTTATGTTCAGGCAAAGAACGTTAATTTTGGTGTTCAAAGCTAAATCAACAACATCAGAAATCTCCAGCATTTATATTACTAGAAACTGGATGAGATTACTTAGAATTCAAGCAAGTCTAGGGATATTCCGGGTTCAAGACAGGGTACCCATCATATTTCAAGCATTATTCAAGGTCAATATCAAAGGTTAAGGTTCAGATACGAAGCCACGCCCAAAACAGGTTGCAACAAGGCATTTTCTCATTTTCGCACTGATGTAACAAATTACCCAGATTTAGGTAACCGATTACACCCCTTCAAAAGGCGCCAGATTTAAATTTTCAAACATGTAACCGGTTACCCTGTTTTATGTAACCGGTTACACCTGTGAAATTTTTCCAAAATCAGTGGTTTTCAAGTACTGTAACATCTATCACTCTAATCCATTTTCATGCTTCACTCATGTACCAAGGGAATATTCTAGAACATGCAATAACACATAAAATATCATTTTCCACATCCCCCCCCCCCCACTTTATTTCAAATAAATTCCACCATTCACCCTCATTTTAAAACCAATTGATCTTGTGATTTGCCTTTAAGCCATAACAGAGTCAACTCGTAACTAACCGAGTTATGACTCGACTCATCGAGTTGAGTCTAACTAACTCCATACCTAAATAAAAACCTCACTCTAAACCAACTTCTAAGCCACATTTTGCTCCATACCTAGTTTCTATTTAAACAAACCTCTCTATAATTTTTGTAAAGGGAATCATTTTACAAAATTTCTGAATTTTCCACACATCACACTCTTGATTCTCACTCACTTTTGCTGAGTTTTTCATTCACTCTCTCCATTTTCATAATCTTCCCTAACCTTACCAAAGCTCTACCATTAAACTTAACAAGCTTTTCATTAAAGCTTGTTAATCTTGGAGCTTGACCTTCATCAAATAACTTCCTCAACATCAAATTCTGCAGTAACAGAAGATTCTCCAGTAGACCTAAACTCTGGAATTTAGTTCTTGAAGTGATTTTGGAAGCAAATCTGGATTCGGTCGGTTTATTACTTTATCATTCCATTTTCCTGTGAGAAACTCTTTGGATCCCTAGTTTTCTTAGCTACATCCATCATTTTCTATTTGCAACAAGCACCAAGGCAAATCTCAGCCTTGTAGGTTGGTAAGTCTTGTATCTAACATTGTTTTAGCTTAATTTGCATTTTTCACAATGTAGTTTCTTGTGATTTATGTGTTAATTGATCCATTGGTTTGCATGCTTGGTTGTATTGGTGTTTGTTTGTTCATAATTATTGTGATTTTTGTTCCCAATTGCATGCCCTAACATTCTAATTTTGAGCAAATAAGTGATTCGGGAATAGAGACTTTTCTGCTCGATTTTTGTTGTTTTTGCGCAGGGTAGTCGGTTAGGTAGAATAAGGTAACCGGTTATAGCATTGTTGCGCGCCCTAGGAATTGCTTATGTGTATGAGGTAATCGGTTACCCAGATTCAGGTAACCAGTTACATATGATGTATTTTTGTGTGTGTTTTTCTTGCTGTTTAGGGGCTGTTTTGATCTCGTTCCACTTTTATCCTTCATTGTTTGATATGATTGATATTTGTGGATATTTCTTGAGCTGTTTAGCATTCTTTGCAGTACCTACTTGGATATATGATCAACTTGTTTGCATGTCGATATTGCTTGTTTTTTTAAGTTTCATGGATTGCTCGGTTGCATGTTATGGTTTGCTTGCCTGAGCTTGTTGCTTGAACTTGTTGTTACATGTTATTGCTTATGGATTCTCATTGCTTGCTTGCTTGTTTCTTTTGCACATTCCCTTATGTGGCCTTTAATTAAATTGAATAGGTTGTTTAACCTAATTGATTTGAATTAGAGGTAGACATTAGGATATTTATCCAAACATGATAACATTAGTGTAGAATCTCCCTTCATCCTCAACTCTAGGTCCATCTTGCATGATTATATTAGGATCGAATTTCCCTTTGATCCTAGCCATAATACCATTTTGCATGATAACATTTAGGGCCAAGTCTCCCCTAGATTTTCTATCCTTTTGCATCTTCTTAAAATAAAAAATATTTTCTTGCATTAAAATCCAATAACACTTAATATATATGATGGGTATAATACGTTACGAGCCTTAAGTACATGAGAAAAGATGAGCAGGAGTTTTCCTTACCTCTTCTTAGAGTATTTTGTATGTGAGGCGTTTGGATCATTTGTACAAAATACTTAGTCCTATTGTCATAAACTTTAGTACAATATGCGTTTCAAACCCTTTTCAAAATCTTAAACAAAAAGTTTCAACAAATGCAAATCATTTTCCTCCGAGATTTTCTCTTTAACATTTTCAGAAAGGGTATGCTATTTTTGTTCTACCGCAATACAAACTAAAGCGTAAGTCTCCTCACATACGAGCGGCAAAACCTAACTACTAGAATGCGAATGTTAGCATCATCCATAAAAAACACTAAACAAAGCAAACTTTTTCAACAAGAACTACCGAGTTCTGATTCCCTTTGGGATACGTAAGCATTGTGTTGCAAAACTCGAACGAACTGAATAATAAAAACCTTTTGTTTTTCCCTAATCAATTCATTCATGCATTCCCTTAGTAAGTAAGCTTTAGATATACACACCCTTTGATTAGAATAACAAGAGCGAATCTCATTGAGTATAACGGACGCGAGGGATGCTAGTACTTTCCTCTTGCGTAATCGACTCCTAAACCTTGAATTTGGTTGCGAAACCATGTTCTCTCCATTTTAAGGTTTTCTCGATATTTTCCTTTCTCGTTGGGATAAATAAAGTTCGATGACGACTATGTGTCTTTGCCATTTTTTTCGCATTGTGACAACTAGCGACTCTGTTGGGGATCTCTGGTGTCATTCCTGGCTCTTGTCTGTTTTCTTTTCTTTGGGTGTTTATATATATGCTTTACTTGTTTGTTCATTGCATTTTACTTTTGCTGCTCATATTATTCTGGATATTGTTATGCTGTTGGGATGGGTTGTTAATGAGAGATGAGCCTACTACCCAGGCTTGAGTACACACACAAGATTAGAGTGGACTCGTGCTGACTTGCGTAGTGTTTGATATGTATAGTTGAAACGAGACCCACATTCAAATGATTTTTTCTTGAGGATACCTTATCCTGCATGTTATGCATTAGAAAAAGTGTTTTCATAAATAACTTATGACTCTGGAGACCTTTCTTTGGAAATCAGTGGAGGCCTTCTTGAGGGGTAATAATTCCAAATAAGAAATTTTGAATGTATTATCATTTCTCGACCTGAGAGCCCGAGAAGCTAAGGAACGTTTGGAAACCTTTGTTTAAGACTAGAACCCACATGTGAGAGGGATGGGTTTTTACAGGAAACCTTGACCTTCATCCTGCCCGGTTTTCTGGATTTCTTGTATAGGCGAACTTTTGAACCTGTTATATTCAACTTATTACGTTATCAGTATGGCAGATATCTAGAATTTGTGGGAGCCTTAACCCATGCCTTTGCATTCATATCATCATACCATAGCTGCATTTTAACACACATGTTTCTTCATTCCAAGGATTTTATCTTATCTTTGATTCTAGTTGCCGAAGCTTCTTTACAAATGGACACTAGTAGAAAGCACACCATCAGTTACAAGTTTCAGTCACCTAATCTTAGTTCACTTTATAATTTGGTTGCTAGTACTACTCCAAGAAATTTGGAAGAATTCAAGAACGACTATGGGAAGATTCTCAGTATGCTTCACGCAGTCACAACTTATGAGAAGGGGGTCATTCATACTCTGCTTCAGTTCTATGATTCTCTACTGAGATGCTTCACATTCCAAGACTATCAGCTAGCTCCTACCTTGGAGTAATTTTCTCTAATCTTAGGGCTTCCAGTAAAAGATTAGGTGACATTCCACAGTTCGATGAAAATTCCCGAGTCTCATGACATTGCTTCTGCTCTTTATTTAAGAAAATAAATGGTGAAAAACAACCTTAAGATTAAGGGAAGCCTATCTGAGTCCTATTTGAGTTTCCTGGTAAGTGAGGCCAAGGTGTATGCCGATGCTTGCAGCTGAAGTACCTTCAACACCGTCCTTGCTCTTTGTATCTATGGTATTGCTCTCTTTCCCAATGTAGCAGACTTTATAGATGTGAATGCCATTCGTCTCTTTATGATGAAGAATCCAATGCCTAATCTTCTTGGTGATGTTTACCACTTTGTGCATACTAGGAATGAGAAAAAAAGAGGTGGACTTATTCTTTGTTGTGCCCTACTTATCTATAAGTGGTTTACAAGTCATCTCCCTCATGTTGGTGCATTTGTAGATTTCAAGGATCGTTTGAAGTGGTCAGAAAGGTTAATGGTCTAGTTACTAAATACATCACTTGGTTTGATAGAAGATTGCTCGGTGCTGAGATGATCTACAATTGCAGAGAAGTTCCTAATGTACCTCTTATAGGGGTAAGAGGCGGTACCAAATACAACCCTTCTCTTTCTAGAAGACAATTGGGGCACGCTCTAAGAGATCCACCAAGAGATAGGGAGGTAGAAGAGTCTCCATTCTTCAATGTGGTTGATAATCCTGAGTTGTTGGAGAGAGCTGTGAAGGCTTGGCGCAAAATTCATCGGAAAGGAAAGCCATTTCTGGGGAAGAGTGATTGTGTGGCTTATTCTCCTTATGTGGAGTGGATAGAGAAGGGGGTTGAAACCTTTTACTTACCTTTTCCCATGGAGGCTCTTTTGTATCCACTGGTTATCGAGCAACCTACTTTTGTATCCATGGAGAAATACAAAAAGCTTAGTGTTACAATCAAGAGGCAAGTCGATGCAGTCAGACATGCAAATGGTGAGATAGCATATGAATTCAAGCTGAAGACAGAGTTGTTGGCCAAGAAAGACAAGATGGTTGAAACATAAAGAAAAAGGAGAGAAAGAATTGGTATAGTTTTGAATAGTGCTAATAGCATCATCAAGCAGAAAAAGGAAGAGCTAGACAAGACTTATCTAGAGATCTCTAAAGTAAACAACCAGTGGGAAAATATTTTGACTTCTTGTAAGAGGATGGAAGATCAATACAAAGCTCAAGTTGAAGGCTTGAAGAAGCAACTTGAGGAGAAAGACAGAGAACTCAAAGAAGCACGTCACCAGAAAGATGAAGTTGATCACTAGCTTGTTAGATGCCTGTTTCAGTTGAATAAAGCTTTAATAGAATTGGAAGAACTCAAGATTCGAGCTGAAGTAAAAATTCCCAGAGTTGAAGGTCATTTTGAAGAAGGTGGTGATTTTTGGGAGCAACATTGCCAATACTTGAAGGGGATTATCAACAGGAGAGATGTGCTTATTTAATAGTTGATCCAAAGGCCAAAGCATAATAAGACCAAGATGCTCTTCAAAGAAATTCAAGACTGGAGTAAGAAGCACTTTGGCTGGGGTGGGCTTGCTCTTGTAGAGATGGAAGATGCACCTTAGGGTTGTACACCATCAGGCTTGTTGATTGGGATCTGCTATCGTTGTACTTTGGCTTTAGCCGTTTTGTATTTGAACTCATTGTATTACTCTTCCCTCTATTTGCCAGTTATTTCATGAGGTTGTTTTGCCAATGATGTATTGTGTTCTCTTGCTTAAAACTAGAAAATAAGTTAATCATTAATTTATTCTGATTTATAATTTTATTAATCCTGATATCATTATCCAAAAACATTTAATTATATATACATTTTTTATTATAACAACCCTATTAATCCAACTATATTTTTTGTATTTTGTCTGATACTTGTATTTGATTCTTTTTTTCTTAAATTAAAAACAAACTATACTAAACACCCACAAATGATAATTAAAAAAAATTTAATCTGAAGATATTATACCCAAATCTCACTAGCCAAATTTATTAAGAAATAGAAATAGATAAAAAAGAATAATAAAAATTGTGTTTGCCCTTTTCAAAATCACACGGTTTTTCTTTTAGACACACCACAATAATACAACACAATAAATATATAAACATAATTACTCTTTAATTTATATCATTTTCATTCTCAATTGTTTACTTATATGTTATAGTTTTCACTAACTATTATATTTAATTATAAAAACCTTTGCCTGTTTTTGGTTTTGTTTTCATTTTTTTTCAAAAACTTAATTTAAAAATTAATTACGTAAACATATCCCACTGATGAATTATATCCAAGAACCGAAATCATATATAAATTTTAATTAATTTTTTATGTACAAAGTTTTAAAATAACACACAAAGACAAATCCTTAAAAAACGTCAGATGAGTTAACCATAAACAGATATACACATACAACAATCAAATTATATGTTCGAGGTTCAGATTTACCAACCTGAAGTGTTGTGACCAATTTAAGCTGCTTCCCACTCTCTTTCTTTCCCTTTCTTTTGTGTTTTTCTCCCTTCTCCTTTGCTGCAATATCCTCTTTAAAAAGAGCTACAACTTTTTTGGTAGTATATTTGTGAATGGTGGGTGATCAAATTAGTGTGAAAAAGACCCTATTTATAATAACTAGCGTTCAGACGGACACTCCCGTGCCCGTCTGTCCGCTTTTTTTAATGTGCACAGCATAGAAAAATAAACGTGTGTATATTTTGTATGAAGTTTTTATCATACTTAAAAATAATGTTTTTATCATATTTAATTGAATTCGACAAAAATTAAAATTTTATCGATCAAAATTAACCGAATCTGATGGATGTCGAACAAATATAATTAAAATTACGTCGAATTTAAATTTTGAACTCGAAATTAACCGAATCTGATAGATGTCTAACAAATATAATTAATTAAGCATTTATTTTTTTATTTTGTTCAAAGTTTTGTGGATAAGTTTAAATTAACCGAATCGGATGGATGTCTAACAAAGTTTTTTATTTTTATTTTTAATAATATTTTTATATTACTCCAAATTATTTTATATTTTAGTTAACTCATAATATTATCATTGAAGCTTTTTTCATTGATCAAAAGTAAATTTTCCTCTTTTTATTAATTAGTACAATAATTATGTATACTATGAGTGTTAAAGAATATCATTTATTTAGTTCATTTTAGCACGCACACTTGTGATATAAAATATGCATATAATAGTTATTAGATAAATTTATATACTATGAGTGTTCATTAATATGATAGTAAATTATAGAGTAGTAAAATATAGTATATAATTATGATAAAATACGTCATTACTATGAGTGTGCATTAATACCCAATATGCTTGTGCACTAATTTATATTACAAATATGCATATAATACTCTTAACATTAACTACTATTAAAATACAATATTAATGCACATTAATATTAGATAAAAAAAACACTCTATTAATCCGATTCATTTTAGCATAATTGTAACAATCTAATATTATGAGTGTAGCTTCAATGAAAATCTTTTTAAATCATGTATAAAAGTTCACTTTAGTACAATAGTTATAATTTATTAATTTTGTACAACCCTTGGATAAAATTGTTACAGTTATTTAGCGTATATGCTAGCTCTCAATTGTTATAGTTTTTTTTAGTATGTTACAATTATTTCTAAATACTCTTAAGTATGTTACAGTTATTTAGAAATAACATTCTCTCTTAAACTTGTTACAGTTATTTCTTACTCTAAAATTATTACAGTTACAGATGAATTTATTTAGTATGTTACAGTTATTTCTAAATACTCTCTTAAATGAATTTTTTCAAAGCTACAGTTATTTAGCGCATATGCTAGCTCTCAATTTCTAAATAACAATTTTATTTTTTTTCCTAACACTTGGATAAATAATATACAACCAACTGTTTACTCAACTGAAGATAAAAAAAAATTGTTGATGAATAGTTCACATAATTTAAAAACCAATGGCTAGCAGTTACAAAAGCATCATAACTGGCAAATACATCAAACATTTTAAAAAAATTAACTGCAATAGGAAATAGAAAGAAAAAAAGTGATAACCGAAGCCACTTAAATTATAACTCCTGCATCTCATTGATATAAATATAAATGAACTTTTCTCTAGCAATTTAATGTTTACCTAGCAATTATAAGAGGTTGGTGTATAAAGAACTTATAAGAGGTTATATAGCGTATTTGGGTTTACATAACTTAAGGCGTGATAACCAAGCTAATTATAAAACAAAAGAAAAACCTCTATTTCTCTAAATCCATAAACACACACTCTTAATTTTTATATTAACTTTTCTTCAGCATTTCTATTGGATTTCCTTTTTTTCTTAATGTTTATGTTGGAATATTCACCCTTCCAATTCACAATACTCTAACAAAATAAATAAATAAAGATCAACCTAAACATGTTTAATAAATTCATTCAATTATATTTAAAAAAATACTTGGAAAAAAAAAGAATTCTCTTGATAATGAAGTAATATACCACTCCTTTCACTGCAATAATGGAGTTACTTAAGCCACCACAAAGTAAGAGAGAAAGAAAAATAATTAATTTGAAAGTAACTTGACAAAGTGAATGTGAAATATTTGTGAGTGGCTCGGAGAGATTGATTTTGCAAGCGAGAGTAGGTAGTATGAATGTAAATAATATAAAAAGGGCGGTTGGATTGAAATTGGTGGGAAGTTTTTTTGTACAGTTATCATGTAGTGTTATTAAATAAATGGTTTTGTGAGAATTTTAAACAATATGTAAGGGACAAATATGGAACAAAAATGAGAGTAATAGAATTGAATGAAATGCATTCTATCATATTTCACTCTATTTCATCCTCTTTTTTCCAATTCAAACAATGAAATATAATATTATTTCATTTCATTCTACTCCATTCCGTCGCATTCCGTCAATTCAAACATAACCGTAAGGAAGATGAATATAGTTAATTATCATTTGGGTATAATTCCGTTGCTAAAAATAAATACAATTTAATAGTAAATATATATGAATTATAAATCAGACAAACAAATTTAAAGATGAAATTGTATGGTTTAAAGTAGAGAATTGGTTGTATAAAAAATGAGGCACCCATTTTTATTTATTATTGATTGAAATTGGCAAGATAAGATGTCAAATGGCATAGAAAATGTAGTTACCATATGAAAGATAAATGAGGGTCTTGATCTAGACTTATTCTTAACACAATTCATTAACACAGGCAAAGTATAAAAAAAAATATCAGAATGAGTTTGTTGAGAGCCTTAATCTAGACTACTTAATACATTCATTTCATTGTATTTCAAACAAAGGTACCTGTGAAGATTGAATTCTCTTGATAAATTATAGATGAAGTAATAGATCAATTATTTGCGCTCCAATAATGGAGGTATGCACGGTTTGACAAAGAAAGAGAGAGATATGATTAATTTGCAAATAGCTTGACAAATTGAGAGAAATAGTTTGTAAATGGCTTGGAGAGAGACTCACTTTGTATAGAGGAGTTAATATGAACGTTAATAATAGGAAGAACTATTGAAAATAATGGGAAGTTATTTTTTACAATTATTATTTAGTATTATTAAATAAATCATATAAGAAATTAAGCATTAAGGTAAAGGGTAAATATGGAATAAAAATATGAAATTAAGCATTCATGAAGGGTAATTTTGGAACAAAAATAGGTCACACAAAAAAGTTGTATCCCCTCTATGTATAGTTATAGATTATAGATTATAAAAAAAATTCAATTAAATAATTTTTTTTTACTTTTTCAAAATAAAATAAAAGCTAATGAAAACCCAACATGTGGCATTGCAATTACAAACAAAACAAAATAATAAAATCCAAAACTCAGTAACCGTACTTACAACTTCTCTCCCTCATTCAATTAGTTCTTATTTTATGTTAAATTTTGGTTTATGTTTTGTAACAGATGTTCATTCCACTCGCTTCATTCACTTTATTGGATGTGCTATGACTAATTTTTTTTTTTTTATAGAAACTTGGAGTTAATTTGATTTACACTGGATTTTGATTTAAAACATATATGCCTTTTTAATTTGTTAATAGACTTAAAGCGTATTGGACTATAATTATGATTTATGTTAAATGATAATGATAACTATGAACTAACAATTAGCAGTGAAACCGTATAAACATGAAGTTGTTTATAAATTTTTTTGGATAATTAAGAATTAAGAATTAACAATTAGATAGTCATCTATCATACATAATTAGTATAACCACATCTTAAAACTCTCTATTTGTAACCTCCCTGAATGTTACAGACTTTAAGAGGACATTACATGAAGGCTATATGGAACTATATTATGCAGTAATAAGAGGTACCTGCAAGTCATCCACTTCCCCAAATGAGATCTCTGGAACATCTATGTGCCCCTAACCAACTTCTTATTCCCTTGTATAATCCATTCGCCTATATCCATTTGCAAAACATGAATTGTAAAACAGTTAAACAGAAAAGCAAGATAATAAAATAAAGTACATACTCACCTTTCACTTTTAAGGACAATTCATATGTGAAACTGACACGTTTCTTGTTCCGAACAACCACCACAAGTCCCTGTAACAAATATATATATAATTAAGTGCCTATAATAAAGATGTGATGAATGTTTAATAAATTTATTCAATTATATTTTTAAAAAAATACCTGACAAAAATAATATTAGAATGAGTTTGTTGAGAACCTTGATCTAAACTAATAGAGGTATGCACGGTTTGACAAAGAAATGGAGAGAGGGATATGATTAATTTGCAAATAGCTTGACAAATTGAGAGAAATAGTTTGTAAATGGCTTAGAGAGAGACTCACTTTGCATAGAGGAGTTAGTATGAACGTTAATGATAGGAAGGACTATGGAGATAGTGGAAAGTTATTTGTTACAGTTATTATTTAGTATTATTATTAAATAAAATCAAGTGAGAAATTAAGCATTAAGGTAAAGGGTAAATATGGAATAAAAATATGAAAGTAAGCATTATTAATGAAGGGTAATTGTGGAACAAAAATAGGCCACACCAAAAAGGTGTATCCCCTTTATATATAGTTATAGATAATAGGTTAACAAAATAGGAAAAAAAATTAAATTGTCCAATCAAATCAAATATCTCGTATGATAAATAGGTTCATTGCTTGATCACCAAGCTATAAAGGTGTTAAAAATAATAAATCATATTTAAATATTTAAATATTTTTGATTTTTTGGATTAAAGTTGGATAAAATTATGATTTTAATGAAAATAATAATTTTTCAAAATTGCCTAAAAAAGAAAAACAAAAATTAAAATATAAACTCACTTTTTCATTTTTTTTTTGCTTTAGAAATTAATCATGTCCATTCTTTCCAAAACAATGAAAATATTATGGAATAATCTAAAAAGGAACAAAATCTTTAAATATTTTTTTATATTAAAAATAAATTTAAATGAAATGCTAAATGACATTGAATTATTATCCTAAAATAAAAGGTGAACAAAATATTTCCAAATCTTTTTATTTTATGATTTTTTAACTAATTTTTAATAAAAAAAACTGAAAATAACTATTTTTTTTAAAATGCCTAATTAAAAATAAAAAAATTAATTAAAAAATGATTAAAAAATGTTACTTTTATGATTTTGTGTAGTAATTGATTGATTTGGAAGATGCAATTTGAAAATATTTTGGTTTGAATACTAATAAATGATACTTTCTCCTTTTTCTTATTTTTTCAATCATAATCTACTATTTCCTAATTACATGAGTAAAATAAATCCTAATTCTAAAATAATTTTAAATTTTAAATTATTTCTACAACTATTATCAATTCTAATTTCAAAATTATTTCTAATTCTAATAAACTTAATTCTTTTTCAAAACTAGTTAGTTATAGGAATAATAAATCTAACCTAAAATTAAATTAAAAAAAATAATCTAACTCTAATATAAAATCATAATTCTATATATAAAGTCTATTAATTATCCTAGGGTGGAAATAAAAATAAATATTAACTATCAAATTAAAAATTAAATTAATAATAACAGTAATAATCTAAAAACTATTAATAATAACTTGATAATCAATAATTTAAAAATGGTGAAAAATAATAGTACGAGAAGATGTTCATCTCAAATCGGGATAAAAACCTAGGGCAGGGACGCAAACCCCACCCTTGGTAAGGGACAATTCCTAGTGGCGCTGAAGATTTACTTCATCTCCCCTTGATTGAGATGGGTAATGGAAAAGCTTAGTGGTTACACAAACACCCTTCAACTAGGGAGATTAATGACAAAGTTTAGTGGTTATACCATCTCTGAGGGATTGACATAGGTAGCAACAAAGTTGATGGTTACACTAGTACTCATCAAAAAGAAGGGTGACCACGAGTTCACAGGACATTGGCAGTTCCTTTCCAGGGGAAGACACAGGTAAGGCAACATAAATAATGCAAGTCTATATTGAAAAAAGCTAATAAATTAAAGCAAGTGTAACACCTTGAAATTTGATTAATTTAGCTAATCAAATTATTCATGTTTTTATTTAATTAATTAGCATATGGTATGCTATCAATTAAAAATATATTGTGAGTAGTATGTGTATGTGGGATATGGTAGGGTGTAATGAGAGATTTGGTGGGTTGAATAAATAAATTAATTGGAAATAATTAGAATTTATAAGTGTTTTTAATTAATTAATTAAAATAAATAAGAAAGACTTAATATCCTTTTTGGTCCCGTATTAGAACCTCGGGTTCATTTTGGTCCTATAACTTAAAAATGGTCCATATCGGTCACTTAACTCTTCAAAACGTTTCATATTAGTCCTCTTTGTTCTATTAGCGATGAAAAAATTCAAAAATTAGTAGTTAAATTCGTTTCTAATTAGACAAAAGGGATTAATATGGAACGTTTTGAAGAGTTAAGGGACTAATATGGACCTTTTTAAAGTTAAGGGACCAAAATAAACCTCGAGGTTAAGATGCCAGAGTAAAAAGGGTATTAAAGCAATAAGAAAATAGGTTTTTGAGTGGAAATAGGAACTAAGGAGAAAATAAGAGACTAGTGAGAATTAAGAGATATGTTGGGCTTTAGTATAATTACCAAAAGATTAAATTAGGTTTTGAGATGAAAAGGGGATTAGAGACCTAAGAGTTGTCAGTACGTGAAGTAGAGTTTTGAAGAAAAATTGAGGCTAGGGTTTGAAGAGGGAAGAACAAATCATCACCAATTCAGAATTTTGCAAGAGATCTAAGGTAAGGGGGAGAAAATGACTTCTATGTATTTTGCATGAAAGGGTAGAGAAGAGAGACCCTTACTCTCGTTAGGGATTATGTAAATTTTGTTTTGATTTTGCATTGTTGTGAGATAATCTGAAAAATTGATGATCGATTGTGTTGTTATTTGATTTTTATGACTGAACTCGTGTTGTATTATGTTGTTTATGAGTATGTGATTATCTTCCATTAATGGAAATTTGAAGCTTTAAACATGAGTATGAATTTGATGAGAGTGATGAATAAATTTTATGTCTAAATGCTATTATTCATAACTTGATATGTGTGCTTTAACATGGTTGAATGTGATGATATTATTATATACTTTTCAATTCATGCTATGGTATATTTGGATGTTGTAAAGAGGGTTGTGATGATGTATGAGGGATAGGGAATTAGGAAGATAAAGTCCATGTGAGAAAACTGGGAATTTTTGGGATTTTAGCTAATGTCAATCGATTAACATCATGTGTCAATTGATGGCATGCATGTAATTTTGGAAAAAATTGGAAAATTGAACTATGTCAAATGATTGATTCCTTGAACCAATCAATTGCATGCAACCAAAACGCAAAAAATTGGAAAGGCATAATGTAAATAAGATTGATGTCAAAACCATTTTATTTTAATTATTTAACATCCTTACTTGATTAAATATTTGATAAATATTTCCTTGAAAGCACTTGGTTATTTTGATGTTTCACATGTGAGGATCAAGAGAGAAAGTAATAGCAAAATTGTTTTAATATTTCATGCGTGAGTATCAAGAAAGAAAATAAATGGCAAATTTGTAAATATTTTAGAAGATCAAATCATACCAAATTACACTTTATTAATTACATAAAGCAGCTAAGAATCAAGAAAACATAACATGAGTATTAGCATCACTCAATGACATTTCTATAAATAGATGATCTTATACTTTACACTATCAATGAGAGAATTGTATTTATCAATGGTAGACTTGTACTTTGAAATATATACTCAGAGTAGTCTTGGTACTCAAGAACTAAGAGGATGAAAATCTCGATAAATAACATGTGTTCTTCTCTTCTTTCAACATATTGAACTAAGGCAAAAATCCAAGAGAAACACTCATCATTTGGCTTACCAAAATTTAATCTCACTAAAAACATAATCTTCGAAAAAAGAGTTTCTATTTCTAAGATTATGGGTCTTAAAATTACATTTTCTCTACTCATCTATTGAGGAATTGTGAAATTTATTCTTCTCACAAATTTATTCATAATAATTTATATATTCTCAAGACAAGTTTGTTCTTGAGTAATAGTGTAAGTTAGCTGAAGCTCTGAAATCAATTTTTTGTAAGCTTAGTGAGGCTAGGAAAATACATTGTGTTGTAAAAGATCAAAGAAAGCTGTTAAGCATTTATTGGAAAATCTCACAAGAAATTGTGGAGACTGGAGTAGCCGAGTTTGGTGAACCAGGATAAGTCTTTGTGTGATTCTTCTCTGAACTCTTCCTTTTAAATTTATTTAGTTATATTTAATTCACACACATACAACCATACTTACTTTATAAAGTTAATACTTCATATATCTTCTAATAAAAAAAGGGGTCACTATTTAAACCCCCCTTTCTAATGAATTTTATATTTAATTCAATTGGCATCAAAGCAAGGCTCTAAGAAAGACACCTAAAAAGTGTAAGAGAAAAATATCCAAGGAAAATGTCAGAACAAACAAAGTTCATACATGAAGCAGGATCAACACGTAGACCACCATATTTTGATGAATCAGACTACTATTACTGGAAAGGTGAAATGAGGTTGTTTTTTTTATCATAAGACAACAACATGTGGTCAGTTGTAGAAAATGGAAATTTTGTACCAATGACAACTCCAATAGAAGTAACATCCTCAACATCAAAACCACAAAGTCAATAGACTAAAGAAGCAAATGATAAGGTACTCTTAAACTCTAAAGCTCAATTATTCTTATCATGTGCGTTAAATAGAGAAGAGTATGATAGAATAGAAGAATGTACAATTGCAAAAGAAATCAGGGATGCTCTCAAAATTCACCATGAAGGAACAAGTCATGTCAAAGAAGAAAGAATAGACATGGAAATTAAAAAATTTGAAATGAAAGAAGATGAGACAATAGATGGAATTTTTGCTAGACTTACTATCATTACAAATGAATTTCGTTCTTTAGGAAAATCATACTCAACCCATGATAGAATCAGAAAAATACTAAGAAGTCTTCCAAAAATCTGGAGACCACTGGTGACTGCAATCACACATGTCGCTACTCGAAAAATGCGTCGCGCAACGACGGGAAGGCGAAAAAGATAGACAGAAGAGTCGCCACCGAACTTTATTTATCCCATGAGAGGAAAGGAAAATATCGAGAAAACCTTAAGAAAGAAATGGATAAGATGGTCTCGCGACCAAGAACGGGTTCGGAAGCCGGTTATGCGAGGGGAAGGTATTAGCACCCCTCGCATCCATCGTACTCGATGGGAACCTTTTGTTTGTCGATGTGTGAATTTATTTGCTTAAACATTATGCTATAAGAAGTGTTCCACGGGGTAAAATAAGGGTTAGAAACAAGAAGGTTAGGAGGAAAGAGAGAACGGGGAAGAAAAGAGAGAACAGACTCGGTAGGACTTCGCGGTCCTATGCCTACGTATTCTCAATAGATGTGAGAAAGTCAGAGTCGACGTAGTTCGGGGAACTACAGATATAGGGGGAAATGTGCTCGGCAAGGATTGTGGCCCTTGTGCCTACGTATCTTTACTTGAGAAAGTAAAGAATCAGAGCAGCCGTAGTTCGGCCTACGGTGTGCGGGGGGAGTTCTGGTAGACGCTGCTATCGTGCGCATTCTAGCAGTTAGGTGTATTGCTGCTCGCTCGTTGGAGACTTAGGCGTTACCTGTTTGCGGTAGAACGGACGTAGCATGTCTTTCTGGGAAAGGGTGAAAAAGAAAAAGGGTGCTCGCTAGGATATTGCAATCCTATGCCTACGTATTCTCAACATGCAAGAGAAATCAGAGCAACGTAGTTCGGCCTACGGTGCGGATAACCGGTGTGTTTTGTGGATGATGTTATCGTACGCGTTCTAGCAGTTTAGGTGTTTTGCTGCTCGCTCGTTTGGAGACTTATGCGTACCTGTTTGCGGTAGAACGGACGTAACATATCCTTTGGGAGATTGGTTTTCGCCATGCGAGGCAAGGTGTCACGTTTGATTGATTAGATTGTTTTTTAGGGGGCGAGACAGGTCCTCGGATAGTAACCCCTACGGATAGTACCCAATTCGCTATCTCAAAGTTTTTTGTTATAAAAGGGTGTGGTGAACGAGGCGTCTTTGTATTGAAAGACGAGCGTCGAAACCACCCTCACTACAGTGGGCATCCCTATGCTCGGAGAAGAAGAGGTCTACACCCAATTCTCTCTCTTTAATTCAATGCAAAGAGAACTTCGTTCTCTTATTAAAGATGTTTTTGGTTTTGAATGGTAAGTGTTTTGCGACAGAGAACCCTACGGTAAACGTCAGCACTCGGGATAGGAGAAGGCCTACGCCTAACCACTCCACGACCATTCAAGTTTTTGTTATGAAAAGAGTGAAAATGCACTCGGTACAGGACCGAGGTTTTAGGTGGGAAAGGTGTGGAAGGAAGTTGTGAAAGCGAGACGGTGGATAAAGTCGCGTCTTCGTATTGAAAGACGAGTGTCTAAACCACCCACACTACAGTGAGCATCTCGACACTCGGAAAGGAAGAAGTCTACACTTAATCCTTTCTCTTTAGTCCAATACAAAGAGAAGTTAATTATTTTTGAAAGGGATTTTGAAAATGCACTCGGCACGGGGACAAGGTTTTAAGAGAAAAATGGTTTGAAAAGAGAAAAATGTCTTCGTATTGAAAGACGAGTGTCTAAACAACCCACACTACAGTGAGCATCTCGACACTCGGAGAAGAAGAGGTCTACACCCAATCTTCTCTCTTTAATTCAATGCAAAAAGAACTTCATTCTCTTATTAAAGATGTTTTTGGTTTTGAATGGTAAGTGCTTTGCGACAGAGAACCCTACGGTAAACGTCAGCACTCGGGATAGGAGAAGGCCTACGCCTAACCACTCCACTACCATTCAAGTATTTGTTATAAAAATAATTTGAAATGCACTCGGTGCAGGACCGAGGTTTTAGGTGTGAAAAGTTGCAGAAGGAAGTCGTGAAAGGGAGAGGTGGTGGATAGAGGCGCGTCTTCGTATTGAAAGACGAATATCGAGACCACCCTCACTACAGTGGGCATCCCAACATTCGGAGAGGAAGAGGTCTACACCCAATCCTCTCTCTTTAATTCAATACAAAGAGAAACGATTCCTTATTGAAGGGGTTTGAAAATGGCTCGATAAATCGAGAATTTATTTCAAAAATGATTTGAAAGTATTAAAGCATAAATAAGATAAAAGCGATAAAATATATTACATTTCACAGGGATTGAGGTACATTTTGTCAAATGGGGATGAGCTAACACAATCAAATGTGTATAAACAAAAGCAAATTAAGTTTTGGTATCCCTCAATTTTGGCCCAATTTTATTTATTGAAGTCCAATGGTTCAAGTTTATTAAATCACTTATTAATTCAAAATTTAATTAATTAACTAAAACTTTGAATTAATTAATTAGGGTAATTAAAAAAATAATTATCAAGATTAATTGAGAAAAGATAATTTCATCAATATGACCACGTTAATTAAATTTAATTAAAAAAAATTAATAAAATCAAAATAAACCAAACAATTTTTAAATAAATAAAAGAAAGTTTTATAATTGAAATTAACTCATTGAATTCCCATAGTTGTTGAATTTAAAACTCACCATCACAGTAACCTCACCGTCACATTTGTGCATGCTTCCAATTGAGATGATTTCAATAATTAGCCTTGTTTTCTATATCTATTTTGGTAGATTTCTCCATAAAACACAAACATGAACAACAGGATAAAATGCCGCATATGATAAACTTCATGCTTTCATAGAAACCACAAACAGAACTAAAACTTTATGCTGCTGTAGAAAAGACGAACACATCCAACTTCTGACAATTACAAGCACACAAATTCTATATGGGCAGCATGTATTTTCAACACTGCCACAATATGCAATTGATTGAATCCACATATGCGATGCAGACAATACCGACGAGTCGAAAAAGTAGCAGATCATACAAAGACTAAATATTCAACACGCAACTTACTGAAACATTTGCATTGCCATGAAAATGATTCGACATAAAAAGAAGTCAACAACAACTTAATGTCTATGGATTTCCAACATAGGACCAACTGAGTTATTTGTTTTGAAATCTGAACTTAAAAATGGTCCATAGAACATACTCAAACTAAAGTCATAAGCAACCACAAAACACAACAAATCACAAACTTGCGTCTTTAAACTACGAACAACAACCGTATATATAAACACATACCACCAAAGCGCACGTTTGAAACTATTACCAGTGACACAATATACATAACAAAAAAAAACTTGTTCGAGTATTACCGAAATGAAGCTGCAATTAGAGCTAGCCCAATCTTTCTGGCCTCCTCCAAAATATTTCAAATCTTACACGAACACGCAGTGAATCAGTATGCGCAACCGACTCCAAATCGGAACTTAGCCAAGTTAACCACGGTTACTGAATCGTACGCGAGCGTGTTGTTACTGAAGGCGGTGTCGAAACAGCTTACCAGGTGACTATGAATCAGCGTTGGGTTCCATGGAGGGTCTCGACCTATCAAAGTCGCGCGGGGTTTGTCAAGTTTTCGTTACGGTTAACACCGTTGAATGCGGCAAACCGTAAATAGTTGCCACTGCTACTGCTCGCGGTTGAAGACAGACACTTTGCAAGAGGATTTGGCGTGAACCTTCAGCAGTACCGTAACTTTTAGACCTCACAGCATGTAATACAACAATCAATCGATTTACTGTTGTTGCGGATGAACTGGAAAGGGTGAAAAGGGAAGAAAGAGGGGCGGTGACGGTAGAGGAGAGAAGAATGGCGATGGATATGTGGAAATGAGGGTCCGGCGGCGGGTTTTGCAATTGGGAGGAAGATGATGAGGGTTTAAGGTGATGGCGGCAGATTGAGTTTGAGGGTTTCAATGGTAGATTTGTGAGTGAAGGGAGAAGAAGATTTTTTCCGGCGCCATTAGGGTTTCCGAAGGGGCTGCGGCTGTTTTGCTTTGAGGAGATGATGAACAGTCTCCGAAATTAGGGTTCCCCCCTGTGAATAATGAAATTCCCCTTTTTAAATCAGACTTTAACCCTAATGGATTACTAACAAATGGGCTTTGCTTTCTTCATTCAACATCTGACCCTCCTCTCTTAATTCTCTTTCAATACTTCAATAATAGCTTTTACTAAATATTAACAAAAATATATATAACTACAAACTAAATTAATATATTAACAACTATTATAAAACAAACTAAAAAACGAAATACTAAATTACTTAATATTATTATAAACTAATATATTTAAAATGTAAACCAAGATACATACTATTTATTAAAGTTTTTTTTTTTAGAAAAGAAAAAAAAGAAACAAAATAGAAATGAAAATTTCAAAAGAAACTTTAGCCACGTGTCACGCTCTTATTGGACAAAAATGGATAAAATTTGGAATACGCCCAATGGCAAACAGACACGTGTCTACATAACCAAGAAATTAAACAATTAATGCAAAAATGAAATAAAAGCAAAAAATAAAAAAAAAAGCTGAAAAAGAGTAGGACAAATTTAGGGTATGACAGATGCCCCTATCTAATTGGCTTTGACCGAGTAAGATGAATTGTTGCAGCGTTCATTTTCAAGGTAGAAGACAATTGGATATAAATAAGACCCTGAATTTGTCCGAAAAAGAGAAAGAATGCTCGGGAATTGAAATACCTGATAAGGTATGCTTCTGAGTATGCCATAAGCAACTGAAAAAAAAAAAAGGTCATCATCACCAAAAGGATGATGGGATAAAACACACACGGCTACTACCACCAAAAGGATGATAGAGTGAAACACAACCAACCCTAACACCAAAAGGATGTAAGGAGTCCATTACCAAAAGGATAATGGGAAATACGCTAGTCATGACACCAAAAGAATGTCGGACCCATCACCAAAAGGATGATGGCGCGGGACAACATCAACCCTAACATCAAAAGGATGTAAGGAGTCCATTACCAAAAGGATAATGGAAAATACGCTAGTCATGACACCAAAAGGATGCCAGACCCATCACCAAAAAGGATGATGGAGCGAAACAAGGTAAACCCGACACCAAAAGGATGTAAGGATTCCATTACCGAAAGGATAATGGAAAACACGCTAGTCATGACACCAAAAGGATGTCAGACCCATCACCAAAAGGATGATGGAGGATAAGCTTCTCTGAAGAGATTGTCACTTATCGTTGAAGAAAGATAAGCTTCTCTGAAGAGATTGCCACTTATCGCTGAAGATGGATAAGCTTCTCTGAAGAGATTGCCACTTATCACTGAAGATGGATAAGCTTCTCTGAAGAGATTGCCACTTATCACTGAAGATGGATAAGCTTCTCCTAAGAGATTGCCACTTATCACTGAAGATGGATAAGCTTCTCTGAAGAGATTGCCACTTATCGCTGAAGACAGATAAGCTTCTCCCAAAAGATTGCCACTTATCACTGAAGAAAGATAAGCTTCTCTGAAGAGATTGCCACTTATCACTGAAGATGGATAAGCTTCTCCTAAGAGATTGCCACTTATCACTGAAGACAGGATAAGCTTCTCTGAAGAGATTGCCACTTATCGCTGAAGACAGATAGGCTTCTCCCAAAAGATTGCCACTTATCACTGAAGATGGATAAGCTTCTCTGAAGAGATTGCCACTTATCACTGAAGATGGATAAGCTTCTCTGAAGAGATTGCCACTTATCACTGAAGATGGATAAGCTTCTCCTAAGAGATTGCCACTTATCACTGAAGATGGATAAGCTTCTCTGAAGAGATTGCCACTTATCGCTGAAGACAGATAAGCTTCTCCCAAAAGATTGCCACTTATCACTGAAGAAAGATAAGCTTCTCTGAAGAGATTGCCACTTATCACTGAAGATGGATAAGCTTCTCCTAAGAGATTGCCACTTATCACTGAAGACAGGATAAGCTTCTCTGAAGAGATTGCCACTTATCGCTGAAGACAGATAAGCTTCTCCCAAAAGATTGCCACTTATCACTGAAGATGGATAAGCTTCTCTGAAGAGATTGCCACTTATCACTGAAGATGGATAAGCTTCTCTGAAGAGATTGCCACTTATCACTGAAGATGGATAAGCTTCTCCTAAGAGATTGCCACTTATCACTGAAGATGGATAAGCTTCTCTGAAGAGATTGCCACTTATCGCTGAAGACAGATAAGCTTCTCCCAAAAGATTGCCACTTATCACTGAAGAAAGATAAGCTTCTCTGAAGAGATTGCCACTTATCACTGAAGATGGATAAGCTTCTCCTAAGAGATTGCCACTTATCACTGAAGACAGGATAAGCTTCTCTGAAGAGATTGCCACTTATCGCTGAAGACAGATAAGCTTCTCCCAAAAGATTGCCACTTATCACTGAAGAAAGATAAGCTTCTCTGAAGAGATTGCCACTTATCACTGAAGATGGATAAGCTTCTCCCAAGAGATTGCCACTTATCACCGAAGATGGATAAGTTTCTCCCAAGAGATTGCCACTTATCACGGATGAAGGATAAGCAAGTCTGCTAGAGACAAATCACTGGGGAACGCCCATGGCTTTACTGAAGATGCCCCTGACTGGGTTGAATGTTGATTTTGAAGATCTGATTAACCACGAGATTTAAATACGTCATGTATACACCCATGGTCTTGAAAAGACGCCCTTGGCTGGGCTGAATTTTTGCTTTGATATTCTTGAATTTCATGGGGGGAAGACCCACGGTCTTTTCAGATAATTCCCCTGACTCGGTTGATGGCTATTTCGAAGCCCAAAAAGCTGCACAACTTCGTGGGGAATGCCCATAGTCTTGTGGAGAATGCCCCTGATTGGGATCAATCTTGTCTTGATATCTTCTGACTCTAGTAAGAGAAAACCCACGGTCTTGCAGGAGGTGCCCCTGTCTGGGCTGATGATCTTGGAAATCTTTGTGATTGATCCTGGATCTGAGCTCGCATATGCGAATACTTGATGATGATGATATTCCATAACAAGTGGAAACGCAAATGCAAATGCTAACACGCGGAGATGCAAGAGCTGGGGGGAGTATGATATGATTCTGGGTATGCATATGGTACAAGATGCTTATGAAATCGAATGCGATGTGTATGATGCATATGATGCGAACGGGTAATTGGGAATGCAGGTGCCGACGTGGCAGACTTTTGGTAGTTGCCAATGCAGATTGGGCTCTGGGTTATGTGGGAAAGTGGAGGACAAGCCTGACTTCCTGACATCGTTTTAAACTTAACAGTTGTTGACGAGAATGAACTTGCTTGAGCAGCTTGCCATGAGACGAACTCGAGATGGTCTGCCCCAGAGTTTGTACCACAAATGGATTCATCATTGATTAGCCGATTCTTGTGGTAGTTGATTTCAATGTACTCTTGGAGTAGCTTTCCCCTGAAAGAGCGTGGATGCGACTTAATTTATCTTGATTGAACATTGGAGGGATCTATCTTCAAGTCAAAGAAACTCTGGGTGGCCTGCCCTTGATCAGTATTCTCGAGATGATTTACTTCCGATCAACCACTTCTTGAATGATTTGCCCCATGGTCGGCCGATGCTTGGGGATTTGCCTCAGACTGACTGATTTCATGCTCTCGGATGTCAATGCCCCAGGTTCATAAGGTTATATGGTATACTTGGTTCTGGTCCAGACCGCTGAATAAACCAGTCATGCTTGATTGCTTTGTGTTCGAATTTCTTTAATGTCAACTACTAACTTGTAAATAAAATTGTTTGTTCATGAATGATAATCTCAGTGCAAAGTTCATGCAAGTTTTTGAAAGAATTGTCTTTTATTACGTGTCGTGAGAGCGAAACGAATGGACCATTTGGTTCAAACGTTGTGCTAACTTGATTGGTGTGAAAGATATAGCAAGGATATCGACACCAATGTTGATGATTAGCAAAATTGTTAGGAGTCAGGTTACGCAACCTTGCGATAATATGCTTTCAGAATAAACCTCGCCTCAATTAGGTCTTTCGAGGGTTGTAATGTGGTCTGGTTCATGGTTATATAAACAAAGGATATCAGGCTCAAACTTAATTTGTACCCACCCCTTCTTCTTGATGATCTCCATACCTATGTTCAGCTAATTCTGCACGTGCTTATCCTGACGGTGTAAGCTTGATGGTTCAAGATTTGCTTGAGATGACAGTCACCTTATTTTGATGGATGTCAGTACCCCTTGACTTGGGTGGCCACTAAATCTTATTTTGTTTTTGTTGAGGGTTTGAGGACCTCTTTTGATTTTTTGATCCCTAACTTTTGCATGGACTGATTTTGTTTGTCAGATCCATCGGGATTGCCTTGATTTTTTCCTAAGCCTCCTTTGAAATGCTTGACTTAGCAGGCTTTTGATTTTTTTTGAATTTTGTTGGAAGATTGTGACTGCCATGTCACGGGTCTTTGATAAACAACCGTCTTCTGGGTTTTGCTTTGTTGATTCGAGTGCGGGGTTGAATTAACTGAACACTACCCTGCCCCAGGTTGAGTGTAAAGGGTTTAAATATCCGAAGGAAACTCCTACTTCTAGGCTCGAAGTGGTTGACTAGGGATTAACTCCTTATATCTCCGGTGTTTAGGGGAATCGAAACAATGCCTATACATCATTGACGAGATTTTATCCGAAAGCATACGGTTTACAACTATGGGTATTTCGTTTTCGTCATCCTCCCACCAATATTTGCTAAAACAACAGTGAAAAAAGTGGAGTGGATAAAAATATATGTGTCTGTGATTGTGATAAGTGGAAATAATGAGCGAATGCGACATAATTAATTCGGAAAATGCATAATCATTTCATTAATGTTACCATTCAACATAACAATGTTTAAATAACAAGTAGCAATTGACAGAAAATAAACTACAAATGCAAATGATAAAAGCGCCTAAGGACTGCTAAAGTTGAAGATGTCTGCCGGCTTGGACCACTGGCTTTTGGAGATGACCAAAGGATTCTTCAATCATATTTGTTGAGTGATGAGCTGACATTGGATTAGTTTTGATGTTTGGGGGTGTTTCGGGTAAAGTTTATCGCCTTTGAATCGAGGAGATCTTGTACAATGTGCTTCAGAGTCTTGCAATTTTCAATGTCATGGCCTGGGGAGCCAGAATGGAATTCACATTTGGCATTGACATCAAATCCAAAAGGAAGAACCTCCGGAGGATCCCTCATTTCCCTAAGCTGAACAAGACCTCCTTTCAATAGGAATGGCAATAACTTGGCGTATGTAGACGGGATTGGATCAAATCTTCTTTCTGGTCTCCTCGATCTTTGTAGACCCTGGTACTGATTTTGTCTTGGTTGATAGGATTGTTGTTGCCTGTTTGGTTGAAACACGGGTTGATTTGCTGGAATGGACAATGGTTGTTGTGGAGCGACAGCAGCAACATGGTGATAACCCTGATGAGTTCTTCCTCTATTTGTGAACACAACACTGGTTTCACCTTCTTTCTTCTTAACGAAACCCTGATAGAGCTTCTTGGTCCCGTTTGAAGATTCACCAGCATTCTGAATCTTTCCTGCCTTCATGAAACTCTCTAATCTCTCTCTAGCGATAACAAGTTCTGAAAACACCGTGGAGGTTGAGGATGCTAACCGCTCAAAGATCGGTCCTTGTAGCGTGCCCATGAATAGGTCTGTCAGTTCTTTCTCCATCAGTGGAGGTTGTACTCTTGCAGCTACTCCCCTCCATCTCTGCGCGAAGTCTTTAAAACACTCATTCGGCTTCTGAGTCAAATTCTGAAGCTGCATACGATTCGGAGCCATGTCAGTATTATACTGATAATGCTTCACGAAAGCGTCTGCTAACTCTTTCCAGCTTCTTACGTTGGATCATTCAAGGTGCATATACCATTCTAGGGATGCCTCTGTTAAGCTATCTTGAAAGAAATGGATTAGTAGCTTCTCGTCATCAGAATAGGCGGCCATCTTTCTGCAGTAAGACCTTATGTGTGTCCTAGGACAACTATTACCCTTGTATTTCTCGAAGGTGGGGATTACAAACTTCGGAGGTATCTTAAGTCCGGGTACAAGACATATTTCAGCAGCATCTAGTCCAAAAACATCGGGGCCTTGCAATGCCTTCACCATCTCTTGTAAAGCGTTAAACTTCTTCTCTAATTCAGCGGTCTGTGGTCCATATGCTTCACCTGAATTCTCATAGAAGCCTTCATGATCATCGTACTGGACTTGTGTTGGGATCGTAGTACCATGAGGATGAGTTGTACCGACTGGTGGATGGACGGTGTTGGCAGGTATGGCACCCGCAGAAGTAGGAATTGCCCCAACAGGGGTTGGGGTGGCCTCAGCAGGAATTGGAATTGCACCACTTGCATTGGGAATTGCACCAGCCAAAGTTTGATTAGCGCTCCTCTCTGCTGCTTGCCTCATCTCCTCTTGACTCCTGGCCATGTTCTGAATCACCTACATGAGTTGATTCATCTGCGTCTTCATGCCTAGCATCTCGCTCCTCATAGTGGCCTGGTCTTGCTCTATCTGATCCATGACTCTTTTCTGATTATTCCTTGTATTATACCGATGTCGTGAAGTCAGCTTGCTTTATACTCTCTGAAAGGGTAAGCGGCGTGTAAGGTCGGGTTGTAAGGAATGCAAGAAATGATGTAGAGATGCTTATGCAAATGTAATGTAATGAGCACATGATAAAATAACAATAGCGAGATCAAAGTCATAGGTCCTGCAAAACAACACAAAAAGTATCTCTCCCATCGGGTAGGTTATCTATTGGTTTATAAGAGGGTATCCCAAAGGTTTTTAAACAAAGTCCCATGCACTAACCCTCAAAATTTTTCCATCATAACGACTACTCGTAAGACGGTAGTCATTTCAAAGGATGAACACAGAGTTATGTCTTAGTAACCTTTGGAATGAGGTTCTACAAAGGTCCTCAGAGTCACGGACTCCCAAGTTGGAAATGAGAACGCCATTACGACTACACGTAAGACATAATCATCCCAAAGGGGTCTCATCTGAGCGGTGGAATTCAATCTAACTCAACGAGTCCTAAGTCTCGCAAATCAGAAAGAAACCACCTCCTAATCTTAGTGTATACTCGAAAGCTCGGGTAGAAAGCTTTATTCTCACAAACTAATCCCAAATAAACCCAACAGTTAGAGAATAAAGCATAAATAAATAAAACAACTAAAAACACAAACACGACAAACAAAATAGGCTTGGCTCGCTAGGGTTCCCCAACAGAGTCGCCAGCTGTCGCTACTCGAAAAATGCGTCGCGCAACGACGGGAAGGCGAAAAAGATAGACAGAAGAGTCGCCACCGAACTTTATTTATCCCATGAGAGGAAAGGAAAATATCGAGAAAACCTTAAGAAAGAAATGGATAAGATGGTCTCGCGACCAAGAACGGGTTCGGAAGCCGGTTATGCGAGGGGAAGGTATTAGCACCCCTCGCATCCATCGTACTCGATGGGAACCTTTTGTTTGTCGATGTGTGAATTTATTTGCTTAAACATTATGCTATAAGAAGTGTTCCACGGGGTAAAATAAGGGTTAGAAACAAGAAGGTTAGGAGGAAAGAGAGAACGGGGAAGAAAAGAGAGAACAGACTCGGTAGGACTTCGCGGTCCTATGCCTACGTATTCTCAATAGATGTGAGAAAGTCAGAGTCGACGTAGTTCGGGGAACTACAGATATAGGGGGGAATGTGCTCGGCAAGGATTGTGGCCCTTGTGCCTACGTATCTTTACTTGAGAAAGTAAAGAATCAGAGCAGCCGTAGTTCGGCCTACGGTGTGCGGGGGGAGTTCTGGTAGACGCTGCTATCGTGCGCATTCTAGCAGTTAGGTGTATTGCTGCTCGCTCGTTGGAGACTTAGGCGTTACCTGTTTGCGGTAGAACGGACGTAGCATGCCTTTCTGGGAAAGGGTGAAAAAGAAAAAGGGTGCTCGCTAGGATATTGCAATCCTATGCCTACGTATTCTCAACATGCAAGAGAAATCAGAGCAACGTAGTTCGGCCTACGGTGCGGATAACCGGTGTGTTTTGTGGATGATGTTATCGTACGCGTTCTAGCAGTTTAGGTGTTTTGCTGCTCGCTCGTTTGGAGACTTATGCGTACCTGTTTGCGGTAGAACGGACGTAACATATCCTTTGGGAGATTGGTTTTCGCCATGCGAGGCAAGGTGTCACGTTTGATTGATTAGATTGTTTTTTAGGGGGCGAGACAGGTCCTCGGATAGTAACCCCTACGGATAGTACCCAATTCGCTATCTCAAAGTTTTTTGTTATAAAAGGGTGTGGTGAACGAGGCGTCTTTGTATTGAAAGACGAGCGTCGAAACCACCCTCACTACAGTGGGCATCCCTATGCTCGGAGAAGAAGAGGTCTACACCCAATTCTCTCTCTTTAATTCAATGCAAAGAGAACTTCGTTCTCTTATTAAAGATGTTTTTGGTTTTGAATGGTAAGTGTTTTGCGACAGAGAACCCTACGGTAAACGTCAGCACTCGGGATAGGAGAAGGCCTACGCCTAACCACTTCACGACCATTCAAGTTTTTGTTATGAAAAGAGTGAAAATGCACTCGGTACAGGACCGAGGTTTTAGGTGGGAAAGGTGTGGAAGGAAGTTGTGAAAGCGAGACGGTGGATAAAGTCGCGTCTTCATATTGAAAGACGAGTGTCTAAACCACCCACACTACAGTGAGCATCTCGACACTCGGAAAGGAAGAAGTCTACACTTAATCCTTTCTCTTTAGTCCAATACAAAGAGAAGTTAATTATTTTTGAAAGGGATTTTGAAAATGCACTCGGCGCAGGGACAAGGTTTTAAGAGAAAAATGGTTTGAAAAGAGAAAAATGTCTTCGTATTGAAAGACGAGTGTCTAAACAACCCACACTACAGTGAGCATCTCGACACTCGGAGAAGAAGAGGTCTACACCCAATCTTCTCTCTTTAATTCAATGCAAAAAGAACTTCATTCTCTTATTAAAGATGTTTTTGGTTTTGAATGGTAAGTGCTTTGCGACAGAGAACCCTACGGTAAACGTCAGCACTCAGGATAGGAGAAGGCCTACGCCTAACCACTCCACTACCATTCAAGTATTTGTTATAAAAATAATTTGAAATGCACTCGATGCAGGACCGAGGTTTTAGGTGTGAAAAGTTGCAGAAGGAAGTCGTGAAAGGGAGAGGTGGTGGATAGAGGCGCGTCTTCGTATTGAAAGACGAATATCGAGACCACCCTCACTACAGTGGGCATCCCAACATTCGGAGAGGAAGAGGTCTACACCCAATCCTCTCTCTTTAATTCAATACAAAGAGAAACGATTCCTTATTGAAGGGGTTTGAAAATGGCTCGATAAATCGAGAATTTATTTCAAAAATGATTTGAAAGTATTAAAGCATAAATAAGATAAAAGCGATAAAATATATTACATTTCACAGGGATTGAGGTACATTTTGTCAAATGGGGATGAGCTAACACAATCAAATGTGTATAAACAAAAGCAAATTAAGTTTTGGTATCCCTCAATTTTGGCCCAATTTTATTTATCGAAGTCCAATGGTTCAAGTTTATTAAATCACTTATTAATTCAAAATTTAATTAATTAACTAAAACTTTGAATTAATTAATTAGGGTAATTAAAAAAATAATTATCAAGATTAATTGAGAAAAGATAATTTCATCAATATGACCACGTTAATTAAATTTAATTAAAAAAAATTAATAAAATCAAAATAAACCAAACAATTTTTAAATAAATAAAAGAAAGTTTTATAATTGAAATTAACTCATTGAATTCCCATAGTTGTTGAATTTAAAACTCACCATCACAGTAACCTCACCGTCACATTTGTGCATGCTTCCAATTGAGATGATTTCAATAATTAGCCTTGTTTTCTATATCTATTTTGGTAGATTTCTCCATAAAACACAAACATGAACAACAGGATAAAATGCCGCATATGATAAACTTCATGCTTTCATAGAAACCACAAACAGAACTAAAACTTTATGCTGCTGTAGAAAAGACGAACACATCCAACTTCTGACAATTACAAGCACACAAATTTTATATGGGCAGCATGTATTTTCAACACTACCACAATATGCAATTGATTGAATCCACATATGCGATGCAGACAATACCGACGAGTCGAAAAAGTAGCAGATCATACAAAGACTAAATATTCAACACGCAACTTACTGAAACATTTGCATTGCCATGAAAATGATTCGACATAAAAAGAAGTCAACAACAACTTAATGTCTATGGATTTCCAACATAGGACCAACTGAGTTATTTGTTTTGAAATCTGAACTTAAAAATGGTCCATAGAACATACTCAAACTAAAGTCATAAGCAACCACAAAACACAACAAATCACAAACTTGCGTCTTTAAACTACGAACAACAACCGTATATATAAACACATACCACCAAAGCGCACGTTTGAAACTATTACCAGTGACACAATATACATAACAAAAAAAAACTTGTTCGAGTATTACCGAAATGAAGCTGCAATTAGAGCTAGCCCAATCTTTCTGGCCTCCTCCAAAATATTTCAAATCTTACACGAACACGCAGTGAATCAGTATGCGCAACCGACTCCAAATCGGAACTTAGCCAAGTTAACCACGGTTACTGAATCGTACGCGAGCGTGTTGTTACTGAAGGCGGTGTCGAAACAGCTTACCAGGTGACTATGAATCAGCGTTGGGTTCCATGGAGGGTCTCGACCTATCAAAGTCGCGCGGGGTTTGTCAAGTTTTCGTTACGGTTAACACCGTTGAATGCGGCAAACCGTAAATAGTTGCCACTGCTACTGCTCGCGGTTGAAGACAGACACTTTGCAAGAGGATTTGGCGTGAACCTTCAGCAGTACCGTAACTTTTAGACCTCACAGCATGTAATACAACAATCAATCGATTTACTGTTGTTGCGGATGAACTGGAAAGGGTGAAAAGGGAAGAAAGAGGGGCGGTGACGGTAGAGGAGAGAAGAATGGCGATGGATATGTGGAAATGAGGGTCCGGCGGCGGGTTTCGCAATTGGGAGGAAGATGATGAGGGTTTAAGGTGATGGCGGCAGATTGAGTTTGAGGGTTTCAATGGTAGATTTGTGAGTGAAGGGAGAAGAAGAATTTTTCCGGCGCCATTAGGGTTTCCGAAGGGGCTGCGGCTGTTTTGCTTTGAGGAGATGATGAACAGTCTCCGAAATTAGGGTTCCCCCCTGTGAATAATGAAATTCCCCTTTTTAAATCAGACTTTAACCCTAATGGATTACTAACAAATGGGCCTTGCTTTCTTCATTCAACATCTGACCCTCCTCTCTTAATTCTCTTTCAATACTTCAATAATAGCTTTTACTAAATATTAACAAAAATATATATAACTACAAACTAAATTAATATATTAACAACTATTATAAAACAAACTAAAAAACGAAATACTAAATTACTTAATATTATTATAAACTAATATATTTAAAATGTAAACCAAGATACATACTATTTATTAAAGTTTTTTTTTTTAGAAAAGAAAAAAAAGAAACAAAATAGAAATGAAAATTTCAAAAGAAACTTTAGCCACGTGTCACGCTCTTATTGGACAAAAATGGATAAAATTTGGAATACGCCCAATGGCAAACAGACACGTGTCTACATAACCAAGAAATTAAACAATTAATGCAAAAATGAAATAAAAGCAAAAAATGAAAAAAAAAAAGCTGAAAAAGAGTAGGACAAATTTAGGGTATGACAACACAATCAAAAAATCTTAACGAATTACAGGTTGAAGAACTAATTGGATCCCTACGTGCACATGAAGTTTTGCTTATTGAAGATAAACCGCAAAGAAAAGGTAAAATGACTGCACTAAAGACATCACACAATCATGAAATAAAAAATGAAGAACCACAGAAGTTCAAACAAGAAATTATCAACACTCATTCTGAGGATGAAGAAGAAATGATCCTAAGAAGAAATCAGCTTCGAAGACCATTCCAAAACAGAAAGGAAACTCAAAGGACTGAAGTAGGCAAAAGCAAAATTACATGTTATGGATGCAACAAAATAGGACACTTCAAAATAGAGTGTACCATGAATAAAAAGTCACCAGGACGATACCCCTTCAAAAAGAAATCAATGATGGCTACCTGGGAAGAATCTGATAACTCAAATTCAGAAAGTGAAGATGAGGAAGCAAATCTATGTTTAATGACAAGCTCGGATTTAGAAGAGGTAAATATTTCTAACTTTTACCACACATTCAAAACTATGGAAATACTATTTGATAATCTTCCTAAAGACTCAAAAACCTTATCTCAAAACTGTATCTATAAAAGAGAAAAAAAATCTTGAGGTAAGTAAAGAAAAAGAAAAATTTCAAGACTTGCAAGATGGATACTTTACTTTGTCTGAGCATCAGAAAATTTTAATAACAAATCTAAACAACCTGTCACTCAAAATATTTTTGAAAAAGAAAGAGAAAACAAAAACCTAAAAACAAAGAATGAAGAATTAAAAAAGGATATTTCAAATTTAATAAAATCAACTGAGACCCTTCAAAAAATCATGGGATCTCAAGTAGGAATTTTTTATAAAGCATGAATTGGTTTCAATAATCCTAAAAATCAAACGATATACAAATTTTTTTTTTGTTTATGATGGTAAAGATTAAAATTCCATAACCTTTCGTATCTATAAAGGCAAAGTAAATTCAAATATAGGAAACAAGTGCAAAAGGAATGCATATTTAATCAAAGAGCATGTGTTTAAGAAATGTTGTTATTGCAAAAAGACAAATCATCATGAATCAAAATGTTTTTTTTAGAAAAGGAAGAAAATGCTCATATTGTCATCAAACAGGTCATCATGAATCTATATGTTTTAGTAAAACAAAAACTCTCAAACAGAAAATCAACCAAAATCTTCTGATCATTCAGAAAAACAAACCACAAAAGATCAACCAGAAAAAGACTCTGTCATTCCACCATCAACAATTCCATCTTCTGAACCTGTAGCACCTGTTACTTCTGAACCCACTAAAGTAACTTCTGCTCCTGTTTCATCTGAACCACCTAATCAATAATCTGATACCCCTTCAGAACCTTCTCATATCCCTGAGACAGAAGTTCTTGATATCACTCCATTAAAAACAGTGTTTCAAGTTTCTTCTACCTCTTGTACACCTGAAACATCTTCAAATTCATCTAAATCAGAAATTCATCCTGATTTTCTAATTAATCCATCTGACAAATATCCTGTACATGAACCTGAACCTGAACCTGAATCAACCTTACCTACTAAATCTACCATTCCAAACCCTATGCCTCCACCTGCACCTTCATCTGAGATGATTGTTCCTACTTCCAATCCATCATCATCTGGAATATCTTGTGCCCAAGTGTCTTCTCTTTATCATAATTTATCTTATGGTTTCAAACTGAAAGATTTTTATGATAGAGTTGAGCCTTCTGAACCTTTGAAACCTCTTAAACCAAAACTCTGACCGGCCCTTCCTTCTGTAATCCTTTCATATATTCAATCTATGGACAATGAAGGATCCTTAGCCACCATATCTGCTACATCTGGTAAAGCTGCTGTTTCAGCTCTGCATCCTGCATCTGATAACACAGTTGCATCTGACAAACCATCAAACTCTGCCTTCGTACCATACTCCAATGCATTCTTTGATGTTGTTTACCCACGCACAAGACCTCAACCAAATCTGCTTAAAGCTTTAAACAGATCCTTACCTCAGAAACCAGATATTCCATTCTTTCCATATGTTCCCCCTCCTCTGATTTCCATTCCAAAATCACTGATACCACCAACTCCAAAACCTAAACAGATGACTCTGGAAACCTTGCTTAAACCACCACCCAGACTTAATATTGATCATTTATTTCAAACGTTTTTGCAAGAAATACAGATGTCTTTAGGTATTGTTCAGAAAAGATGTTCTGAAACTATGGATGCAAATGAGACTGACATCATCTGGAAAGGATTTCTCAATAGATTCAACACTGTAGCTTCTAATCTGAAGAACATCTGTTCTGATGATGCAAAGCTCAGAGCTGAAAGAACTCAATTCTGGATTGAAAACAAGACTGAACCTCTGCTTTGTTTGGATGCTCCTCCACCTCCTCCTCCACCAGAACCAACTGCCACTACATTGACTATGACTTTGGTAGAACTCTCTTCAAGATCTCCAGAACCTATGGCAATTGACTCTGTTCAGGCTGCAGAACCTCCATTTCCTTCATCAGAGACAAAGACAGAAAATCCAGATTTTGGAGACAAGATTGCTGCTCTGGAAGCTGGTCAATCTGAAATAAGATCTTGGATGGCGAAGCAAGACAAGAAATCTGAGGACATGTTAGAGTGGATGTCTAAACAAGATGAGAAGAATGAGACAATAACTAAGTTCATGTCAAAGCAAGAGCAATCACAATCTGAGATCACAGACCTATTGAAGATGCTTTTGTCAAAACACTCTTAGATTTTTTTTCATGTTTGTGCATCTGTTGTTTTGCATCTGAATGTTATTGTTATATCTTCTGATATTTTCCAATGTACTTTTGCTCTGTTATGATTAAATGAATCAGCTTGTTATTCTCAATTGAATTATCTGCTCTTGTTCCTTTTATTTGTCTTCATTAAAAGTTTTTACTTTTTGCTTATGACAAAAAAGGGGGAGAAAATAAAGATCTGAACTATTTAATATAATTTCACTAGAATGAATCTTCAGACATATCTATTCTTTCTAATATCTAAATTGACTATTTCAGAACATTTGATAAGAATACTCTATAAAAGAATCTCTGAGTTTCTCAGATCATTTATCTTTTATCAAACTCTGAATCTCATATCTGCAAGATAGTCTGACCCTTGATTATTACAAAGACAAACAAGATCTGACTCTGAAGATTACTCAAGATAAAAAGGGAAGTTACTATTCCTTTTTCATATTCAACTCAGGGGGAGATTCATCATCTCAGGGGGAGTTATAATTCTTTATGTTCAATTAAATAAAATTTCTGATACTTTTTGTCATCATCAAAAAGGGGGAGATTGTTAGAACACAGATTGGTTCTTAATAATTACTCTTTGTTTTGATGATAACTGTTAGGAAATTTATATTTAAGAATTATATACTCTAAAATTTGTTTGAGAGTTTTACTGCAGATTAAAATTATATTAACTCTCTAGAAGCAAATCTGCCTTGAATACAAGAAGCTATTCTGACTCTGAAGCGCCAGATGCACCTTACAGAAGAATCTGTTTGCTCCTTACAGAAGATCCTGAGCGTAGTCTCCAGAAGGATCTGAAGCAAGAAGCTCCAGAACATTCTGAGTCAGAAGCATCTGAAGCTGAAGCATCAGAAGTATAGAAGAATATTGACTGAAGAGTTTCTCAAAGCATTAGTCTACAGAAGTTTCTGAAAGTACCTACGCTGCCATGTACTGAAGTTCTGTGTCAAAATGCTCTGATGATCAACACGCTAGAAGCACACACGCTGCAGAAGACTCTGATACAGCTTAGTTCTGAATCTCATCAGAAGACTCTGATCCACTCAGACTCTGAAGAACTTGCTGAAACTGAAGAAGTGTTTTCAAGAATATATCCGTTGGAACTATTCAACATCTCTTTCCTTATTTGTGCTAGACACACTTACACAGACAAAAAGGATTTTTCTGTGCCATCTATTTCAAGGAAAGGTCAGTGCATGTGAAGACAAAAAGGCTCAGACCTTTTGAGACTCCCTTTTCAACGTTCTGCTTGCATGATTCAGTTGCCTATAAAAGGAGATCCTCACTTCATTCTTCAGTTACACGCTTGCTGAAAAGAAATCATAATATTCTATAAGCTCTCATTCTTATTCTTCATAGAATCTCATTGTACTTAATCTTAAGAGAAAAATCACTGTTGTGATTATAGCTTTATAGAAGCATTAAAAACTCTTGTATTTAATTTACATTGTTTGTAAAGGATATTCCTTAAGAGGATTCAGTTAGAATCAGTAGCTCTTGAGAAGACTAAGAACTGTAGTTCTTAGGTGATACTATTGTAATCAGTTTGATTTAATAGTGGATTAAGTCCTTGTTGAGAAAGGCAAATCACTCTGGAAGGGTGGACTGGAGTAGTTGTTTAACGAACCAGGATAAAAATAATTGTGTGATTATTTTCAAGTATTAATTTTCCATACTTATTCAACCTCCCCTTCTAAGTATTATCTCACCTTCACTCATGTCTTCAAACTTAAAAAAACTCTTTATGGTCTCAAACAAGCTCCTCGAGCTTAGTATGAGTGATTAAATATATTCCTGATTCAAAATAACTTTTTTAGAGGTAAAATTGATACAACTCTTTTTAGAAAAATTCAAATGTCGGATTTACTAATTGTTCAGATTTATGTTGATGATATAATTTTTGGGTCCACAAATGAAAAAAGTGTGTGAAGAGTTCTCCAATATCATGCAAAGTAAATTCAAAATGAGTATGCTAGGAGAACTTAGATTCTTTCTTAGGTTACAAATAAAACAAAGAGATGATGAAATTTTCATCTATCAAGAAAAATATACTAAAGACCATCTAAAAAAGTACAAGATAAATGAAGCCAAGAAAATGGTTACTCATATGCATCCATCATAAGTCTTGAATAAAGATGAACCTGGAAAAGATGTATCTGAAAAGGAATATCGAGGTATGATAGAATCTCTCTTACATCTAACTGCAAGTAGACCAGATATTGTATTTTCTATAGGTCTATGTGCAAGATTTCAAACCTCTCTAAAAGAATCCCATCTTGCAACTGTAAAAAGGATATTCAGATATCTTATTGGAACTACGGATCATGGTCTTTGGTATAGAAAAGAATCTCATTTTGATCTTGTAGCATATTTTTATCTCTTGTAGAAAAGGAGATAAAATTGAAAGAAAAAGCACTAGTGGGCATGTCAAGTCCTTGGACAAGCCTTGATTAGTTAGTCTTGCAGGAAAAAAAAACACAATTGCATTACCCACTACTGAAGATGAATATATCTCAGTAGCAAACAACTTCTCACAAGTTCTCTGGATAGAAAATCAACTAGAAGATTTCTCCTTAAGGTATGATAAAATCTCTATCCTCTGGGATAACACCAGTGCAATAAACCTTTCAAAAAATTCAATTAACGACTCTAGATCTAAACATATAGAAATAAAACATCATTTTATAAGAGATCATATTAAAAAGGTTAATATAGAACTAATCTTTATAAACACTGAAAATCAAATGGATGACATTTTCAGAAAACCTTTAGTTAAAGAAAGAGTTTAATTATATCAGAAAAAATCTTGGTTTAATACATATATCAAATAAAAATTGATCATTATTTATATAAAAAATGATGGTCCATGTTTAATTTTTATAAATAAAAAAAAGGGAGAATCGCCAAAATAAAAAAAGAGGATCAACAAAATCTCGCACCAAGCTCTTCTTTTATTCTATTTTTAAAAAAAAGTAATATAAATGTTTCAAAAAACAAAAGGAAGTATATGCAACATACATCATCATAAGGGTACTACTACTCCATCTCCTTTCTCTCTTATCATCTGCCCACATGTGTCCCTTCTAATTTCAAAACTATACCTCATCTTTCTCTAACAGTTGCTACATCTCAGCTACTCTATTCACGGCACCCAATTTCTCCAATTCACAACTATCACGCGTCCCCATCAATCACACCAATTTGAGTCACTCATTATTCCCTTCTCCAAGTTGCACTGAACCCCTTCACTTTTCTTCTTCCATACTTCGGTTTTTTCAAGCTTCATCTCCTCATTTCTTCATCTATTTAAATCATTTTTTTTCTTTTCAATAAAAAACATTCATTACAAAATCTCTTCTCCAAAACCCTAAACTGAATCTAACAAAATTCCAATCATGGAAAATCAACCACCAACTCTATAAACTATACTTCCTATATTATCTAAATCAAAATAATCCAGAAACTCTAAAAAAACATGATATCCATGTAACAGATACTCTTATGTTTAATGCACCTATAACTGATACTCAAAAACATGATACTCATGTGCCTCATACCATGACATCTGATACTCCAAAACCCGATCCTCCTCAAACTCACATTTCAACCTCTGATCCTCAAGATAACCCTCAAATGAACCTGATATTGAGCATAATCCATCCCCATTTCTCAATATACCAAGAACATCTTCTGATCCTCCTATCCAACACTCATCATATCCCTTAACTTATGATTATAAGTCATTTTTCTTGACTCAACTTCAACTAAACTTATACACTGAATCACTGTCCCTTTCTGCTGGGTTCAATCCAAATGAAGAACTTTTGAGCATCATTTCCTCTGGTCCTTGCCAGTTCCTTGACTTTCAATATCCAATGTCTCCAACAACCCCTGTTTTTCATTCACCTCAAGGTGATGTGAATCCTTTTTCTGATATTGGTTTCAACACTTTTCTTGATGAGTTACCTTCTAGGTTTGGCTAAGTTCCTCATTCATCACTACCAAACCTTGGTCCATTTCCACCCTTTAGCACACTCTTAGCCAAGGCTTTTTCCTCTGCCCCATGCCTTAGTCATGGTCTTTCAAAAGTAAAAAAATCTTCAAAAAAGACCATTAAGACTACTGGCTACCTAGCAGATATCCAGAAAACCATAATTTCTTTTGGAAATCATCAAAATGTCATGTTTAGTGTGATGACAACTGACTTTCTTATACGTATCGCTCCATCCATACCTCCTCCGATCCTACCTGAATTTGTCTTTCCTAAGGATCCATCAGCTGTTTCGACCACTGAAGACTTTTCATCCTCTCACTGATCTACTTTGTTCCTTCCTCATTTTTGTTGTTGCCAAAAAGGGGGAGAACGACTCTTGACTTGCTTTTGATTTCCCTTTATAAAATTATGCTATGTGTGTCAAAATATTATGATTCTTTTTTTTTTGTAAAAGGAGCTTATAATGGTGGTTAGATTAAAAGATCATCTAACATTACAATCATCATCTTTTGTAATATTTTCATATATTAATGAAACTCCTATACGTAGTAAAAATCAAAATATGCATAAATTTAGGGGGAGCTCTTTTCTTTATTTTCTTAAAATAAAAATATGTTCAAACTAGGGGGGGGGGGGGTTGTTATCTTTATCTTCTCATCCATAAAATTAAAATAAAATTTGTTTTGACAACATCAAAAAGGAGGAGAATGTTAAGTCAAAATATTTTAATAATGTCAAAACCATTTTATTTTAATTATTTAACATCCTTACTTGATTAAAGATATGCAAAATATTGTCTTTAAAACACTTGGTTATTTTGATGTTTCACACGTGAGGATCAAGAAAGAAAGTAATGGCAAAATTGTAATAATATTTCATGCGTGAGTATCAAGAAAGAAAAGAAATGGAAAAGTTGTAAATATCCTAGAAGATCAAATCATATGAAATGACATTTTCGTAATTACATAAAGCAGCTAAGAATCAGGAAAACATAACATGAGTATCAACATCACTCAATGACATTTTTATAAATAAATGATCTTCTACTTTACACTATCAATGGCAGAATTGTAATTACTAATGACAAACTTGTAATTTTAAGTATATACTCAGAGCAGTCTTGGTACTCAAGAACTAGGAGGATAAAAATCTCTATAAATAACATGTGTTCTTCTCTTCTTTCAACACATTGAACTAAGGCAAAAATCCAAGAGAAGCACTCATCATTTGGCTCACCAAAATTCACTCTCACTAAAAATATAATCTTAGAAACAAGAATTTATATTTATAAGATTATTGGTCTTAAAATCACATTTTCTTTACTCATCTATTGAGGAATTGTGAAATTTATTCTTACAAATTTATTCATAATACTTTGTATATTCTCAAGACAAGGTTATTCTTGAGTAATAGTGTAAGCTAGCTGAAGCTCTGAAATTAATTTTTTGTAAGCCTGGTGAGGCTAGGAAAATACACTGTGTTGTAAAAAATATAAGACATCTATTAAGCATTTATTGGAAAATCTCAAAAGAAATTGTGGGGACTGTAATAGCCGAGTTTGGTGAACCAGGATAAGTCTCTATGTGATTCTTCTCTGAACTCTTCCTTTTAAAGTTATTTAGTTATATTTATTTCACACACATAAAACAATACTTTATAAAGTTAATATTCTTTCATATATCTTTTGATAAACAAAAAAGGGGTCATTATTCAAACCCCATGTTGTCATCGATTGATGCTAGTGTAATTTTGAAAATTTGCTTAATTGAAACCTAGTATGATGTCCGATCGTGTTGCCATAACTTTGGTTTCGTAATTCCAAATGAGGTGCAGTTTGAAGCATTAGAAAGCTAACACATATAATTATCCCATAATGATTAATTAAGAGGCTATATTGGTGTTGTAACTTGTGAAAAGTGGTAGTTTGATTGATTATGCACTAGTTAATGATATAAATAAATGATTAATCAATGCAACCGAATGAACTAATGACGAATTGGTGTTAACATGATTTAACATGATTAAGTGTTGTGTGAATATGTATTTGACGTGGTGATGTTGTTTGGTGATGTTATATGATGTGAATATAACTCGTATTGTAATGAAATGCATGATTATATGGTGATTAATTATGTATTGTTAGTGTGCACTGTTGTTATTATTGGTGGATAATAATTTAGAAGGGGTGATTAGTATTATGTGTCAATGCATGTTGTTTATGGTTAGAAAGGGGGACGTAAGAATTCTAATTGTTGTTGCGTTGATTTGTATGGATCTGTATCATTGTGTCGTGTCATTAATAAAAGCATGTTCGTTAATTTAAAAGAGGGACTAGTGGCTTGTCCCAAGCTTATAAGGGGTCGGGGCTTGGAGCTCAGAATGGGGGCTCAAGGGTTCAGAAGGAGGGACCCAGTTCTATAGAGAAACAAATGTTGAGTTGGTACCACAAGCATGGTCTCACGTTGTGTCACGAGTCTCATTATATATAACTGCATATTGTTGTGAATGGGTGTGAGATTGTGGTGATATTGTTCGTGTATTGAATGTATGATATGTTGTGTGTTTCTCTATCTTTTCATTCTTTACACCATTTATATTAAAGTTTATTTCTCACCCCTTTGATTAATGTTGTACACCACGGACATCATACTCAGGAGTAAAGTTGTTGATGTGTGTGGAAGGTGGCTTTTTGGAACTATTCTTCGTTTTATTTATCGCTTTATTGCACATTAGTGGTTTTAGTGCTTTGATCTCATAACATCGGGATAGGGGCATCTGTTACGTTTGAGTTAATGCTGAATTTGGTGTTCTAAAGTTCAATACCTTATTTTTGAAGTTTAAAATGAACTTGTTCTAAAATGATTTTCCGTTGTGTGTTGTCACATGTTTTTGATGAGTTTTTGGTGTTGATTGTTAGTGACACATTAAATTATCGATTATACCTTTTTATATAAGTTTCAGGGTTTAGGGTGTTGCAGCAAGGCCAGGAGTCGCAAGATTACTTAAAGTTAAAAGAGATATCCAATAATAGTGTCGCCAGTATAACACAAATGCTATGAAAATGCTGAAAAAGTTTAGTTAGCATAAAGATACTGAACAAAATAAGGTAAAGAAACAATAATGTTGTTTATACATGTTGTAGATAAACATCAAGGCATAACTCCCCATTCAAGTCATAGAAAATAGAAAGTCATGCATTTCCCCTTGCGTTTGAGCGTTGCCATCCTCCACCAAAGTTTCATCCCAGACCACCTTCTACGAGTCAAGTTACGAACAGAGAACTTGAGTACCTGAACGAAGCACCTCTAACCGGTATGTCGCTTGGTTGAAATCATCATATACCCTTTTATGGGTCTGGTCAAGTGTCTTGTTGACATTCCTCTTGAATTAAACCAGTTGTCCCTTATAAGTATCTCGCTTCTTTTCCTAAGACTCATTATCTTGTTGAAGATCCTTCACAACCTTGTTAGTGCAAGGTGTCATCTTTGCAATAACAATTATAGCTTCTTGACGAGACTTGTTATCTATCTCTAAAGAAGATTGAAGCTCTGCACTCTTGTCATTATGAGAAGAAGGATACCCATGAACTTTTTCTTCCTCTTAAAGAGACTTCATCATGTCTACCTCTTCTTGAATAGTCAACACTTTCTCCCGGATCTAGGATCACTTGTGCTCATGTACTTCGCATTTACCATTATAGGTATCCCTTTCCTTATAGAAGTTACCCATGGCTACTACATCACCTGAACAACAACTTCCAAGGAAAACAGAGAAGTTGTTAGGTAAGCATAGAAAGTCGCCTCCAAAAAGAGTTCCATTTTTCCGCTTTAGGGAGATTATGGAGATATTCAAGGTCTTCTTTAAAAAAAGGAAGCAAGTTCCTCTTGATAAGTGAGGGGGATCCGGGGTGGATGAATAGTCAGTAATTTAAGTAGAGGAAAAGATGATTTGACATTGGCTACAACAAGCCTGACACATGCCTCACCAAACATGAGACAACCTATGTCTCATTAGTGAAATTTTAATTAAAACCTAGAAAACTTTATAAAAGTACGGAAATTTTGAAACTTTTAAATAGCAATATTGAACTAATTGAAATATACAACTTCATATATATATGATTCCAATACATTTTACATAGAGCTTGACACAACTAAGACTAGCGACACTGCCACATAGATAAAACTTAAAAGAAAAATACATAAAGGAAACCAAAAGAAAACATAACAAAAAAGACCTCTGGATTCCAACGAGGCTGACACTTATATTAATTATACATAAATATTACGTAATAGTAGCAATGTGATCATCATTTGACAAAACATTTACAACCTTTAATCTTGACGCCATCGTAATCCATCTCCACGTCACTCTATATCCTTCCCTCCTAGATGGTTGGGATGTAAGAAGGAATCTAGCTCGTCGTTTCATCGTCATAGATCAATCCAAAAATGCAAGACAAAAAGAACATAGGGCTAAGGTTTACGTACAAGTTTAAAACTGGGAATGTTGTGTAAAATAGTAATGTATATGACAAACACAATTAGTCAAACAAGCGTATCCTTATCAAGTATTTATCTTTACTCAATGTCTATTTATTTTAATGCTTCTCTAAACTATATGCTAACTCATACCACTAAACACTGTCAAGGATGTGTATCCCATTTACCAAGATCAGATATCACAAGACCACATTCCACCAATGTACTCCCAATTATCAAGAGCTACACAACCTGACTTCACGTGGAGTCCAAGTGTTATAAGTCGATCTTTCCTTAGAAATCAGGACAAGAATCTCGTCTTTCCTTGCATGCATAAATAATAATCCCCGTCAGGATTGTAGGCGACTGATCAGTCTCGTACGTCCCATACCACACGCCAGTGGACTTACACATTCCTTAATGCAAGTCTATATGATCAATTAATCATCTTGGGGAAAGTCTAAACCATAAGTATTAAGTTAATAATTGAAAATTATTGTATCAACCTTTCAGGTCATAGTTATTATCTAGATACTTAGGTTTAGTGCCAAATCCATCAAATGTCTTGTCGTATTTCTTCATTCATTCATGCATGATCCTTATCTCTACATAATCAGTTCAATTCATATAATAAATAGTATATGGTTGGCTTTCCAGGTAAGAGAGGTGATCATAATAGATATAGTCCACCAAGTGTGTCCTAGCCAAACCCTAACGTTATACAACTAATTAAAGTATCTCATTTCCTTTAAGTGATGAAGGATCACCCTCTTAATTATCGCTATGTCGTTGGCTCCTTTTCTTCGAACAAATATCGATTTCGTTTCTTAGTCTAACAATCGCAACCATTCAAATATATATTCAAATAAACAAATAAATATTTAAATTAATAATCAAATAATGCAAACACAAATAAATCTTGGATATCATAGATCAATCCTATAACAAATTATTAAGGTCAGGATAGCGAATAATTGACTCTCTTTGCTTATTTATCCCTAGTAGGGCTTTGGTCACCACTAATTGTCCCAATGTATACAGATATTTCCCCCATCTTTTGAGCAGTGTTAAAAGTCCACGAACGTTTCCTCCCGTCTTTAGCAAGAACCAATTCAATAACCATTAAATTGTACAAAATTTATAAAATAATTAAAATATTATTTACGCTTAATTAAATATAACTCATTACAACTTAAAATCAAGGACAAACCTACTGCAAAGGGTCTGGGGCTGCTGCCCCCACTAAATTTCAACTTGCTTAAGTATTGATATATACTTATCATAATTAAAAAAAGTTAAGGTAATGGGTAGATAGATATGCCGTAGAAAAAAGACATTAATAGTATACATTCAACATAAAACTAAATTTAAGTATTTTAATTTTAATTTTAAAGTTTCATTTTAATATTTTATTGGAAATGATAAAAATTGATTTGTTACCATTTTAATTTATAATAATTATTGACGGGGAATAACTCAATTGATATGTATTAATTGAGTTAAATTAGTATAACTTGTTTGATTCATGATTTAATTTTTTTCAGTAAAATTTATTTATAATTATATATCAATGTAAAGAAGTTGTTGATATTTATAAATTAATATTTTTTAAAAATAATTTAAAATAATTACTGTCCCCACAATTTAAAAGTTCTGGGTCCGTTTGAAATACTTATTTTAAAATATTTAATAATAACCTCAACTATATCTAAATAATTGTTAAACTCAAATATAAATTTGAATATACCCTCGTTTGAATTTGTTCATTTTAGAAAATTATCAAGAGTATATTCATAATAACATTTTAATTTTATAGTAACACTTGGGCTTTATTACGACTTAAAATGGTAAAATTTATTTTTTATTAAGATATCAACTTGAAATTTATAAGTTCAATACCTCGACGTCTGAACAGAAATTTAAATATAAAATTTAAAATAACTTTTATATAAATAAAATAATTAAAATAAAGTAGACATTATAACAACTTACAAGTTACATATGAAAATGATTCGGTATGAACTTTGGCATATAAAATCAAACTCCTTCAAAACTTTAGAAGAACTTTGATCATATAATAACTATAAAAACCACGAACTGATACTGTGAGAACCTCGATAATTGTGTGACGGGGAAGAATTGAGATTAAACTATTGATTAACTTAACTCATAAAGCATGAGTCGCCACCACACTTTATTTTTTCCAAAGGAATGGGAAAAGAACGAATAAAATTCGCAGAAATTTTAAAACAAAACTAATAAAACAGAGAGACAAAGGGTAAAGGGGTTGGTTATGCAATGGAAAAGTGTTAGCACCTAAAACATCTATAATACTCTATATGAACCTCTTGAAATATATGTTTGGCTTAAAAAGATGTTGTTTGTAAAAGATTGGGGAGATGAGAAGAGACATATTTTTTAGGGTTTTTGGTGTTTGACAAGACTTCCCGAGCCTCATGCCTACGCACCCACAAAGTGCAAAGGAGGATTAAAACCTCGTAGTTCGTGGTAAAAGCAACAAAAGAGTTTGTTTTGATTGATTTAAAATGGAAAGAAAATTTGTTTTCGACTAATCACCCACAAGTATGTTAAAATGGACTTTTGCATCACTATTGGGAAGGGCTCTAACTTGGATATAAATCAACAAGTATGCCACTAACTATCTCAAGTGGAAAAAAATCAACATTAAACATTTCTATGGGGATAGGAGAATCACATCTCAACTATGAAAATGACTCACGTCTAATCCTTGAGAAAAAGTTTAAAGGAAAAATGCACAAAGGGCACAAAATAGTTTGAATGAGTTGTGTGTTTTTTAAGTCTTTTAAAATGGTTTTGATATGCTTAAGATGAATTAACATTTATTTAAGAAAAACAGCCTCCCCAGGTCTTTCCAAGAAGTGATGGATTCGTCAGTGAGGCTCTTGTACCAGGTCATGGCACCTTTCTTTAGAGTAGTAAGAAACAACCTACACTTGATGGCACCTCATACACTGCGATAGTCGAGCAGGGCATTGATTTTTTTGATGTGCTCATCGGGATCTGTCGTTCCATCATAGGTTCCTAGGTTAAGTGGCTTTTCCAGCCTGACGGGAAGGGGAGCATCCATGATTGCTCGAGATAGCGGACCACGGGGGTTGCCTTCATCACTCCAGAGCGGCGAGTGCGGAGGAGATCAGTCGTACTTCTCCCACCGAGGGCTATCAATGTGGAATGGCGGCGAATCCCTCAGGAGGACCTTCAATTTTATCAGAGGGGGAACGATGGTTATCTGGACATCCACTAGCTTTGATCTTCTTGGAAACTGGGGAGCATCAGTCCTCGTGGGGAGGAGTACGATTGCGCTTCAGGGGCTACGGTCTCCCCAACTGCGAGCGACGACCTTATCGTGTGGCGACAGGCTTTGGGACTCATTCGGTTGGTGTCTCCACGGGAGAGAGCATGAATGGCGGTCTTTCTCCAATGCTTTGATTCTCTCATTCTGTTGATAGAACAACGCGTTGGTCTGGTTCAGGGCCACCACGGTCGAGTCAGAATTGGTCGGCATCGAGATTGATTGAAATTTCTCCGGCGTCTTCTCTGGAGCTTTTTGGAGTCTACTTGTCACGACGTACTAGACGTTATTATTGGCAGAATCATCGGAGGATGGGGATGCGGTGTGCCTGTCTCTCCTTGTTGGGGTGTCTTCCTCTAGAACCGACATATCATTGTTGTTGTCGACGTCATGTACGGGAGAGAGGATGATTTCATGACCACTATTGTCGTGTTTATTGGCCATGATTGGGGTTTTGAAGTTTTTTATTTTGATGTCTTAGTTTCAAGGAAAGAAAATATGGGGAAACAAGATTCCCACAGACGACGCCACTGATCTAACCTGTCAATTAGAATATGTGACCAACAACACGTCTGCAGCAGTAACAATCAATGAGAAATGAGGGTGTACCTGCAGACACTCTGATGCTTAAGTTAGTTCGGGTGAAGAGGTAGCAAGAAAGAGTTAGAGAATATAATATCTGATCCTCATGCATAAGAGGGTTTTCATCAAGAGCCCCCAACGTTGGGCCAATGGTCTCTGTTATGGGCTGAGCGTTCAAGTCCGTAATGGATGACTGTCAGGATTCCTACGTGGAGGTAGGGATAAGCAGCTCACGCTCATTGTCCTGGGTTAACCGTTCCGCATTCCCTAGTTAGTGGAAGGACTTTCCTGTTACAAAGGGTAGAAACGTTCCACGAAACATGCAGGTAGGTTGGTGACGTGTCCTCGGGTGAGAAACACGTGCGGGAATGTGCTTTTGTACTTCCCCCAACGGGTTGGGCCGGCATTCTGGGTCGTCCTCAACATAGGACAGGATTGGGTTGTGCCCGACACTGGGTTAGTCACAGGCCTAGTCTAGAACAACTAACCTTTAGAATTGCTTGTAAAAGAGTTTAAAAACAAAAGGTAGACGAACCCACATTGTTGTTAAGTTGTTTGTTATGAGTTTTTAATAAAATAGATATGATTAGTTTATGGAACAAATGATGCAGATAGAAATCTAAGAATGTAAGTCTATAAAATAAATTTATAGTTCAATTATAAATATTATCATTTTATTCGAAAATGTATTTTAGTATGATCAAATTAATGGCCATCACAACATTATATATCAAAATAAAACTCCCTCTTCTGCATCCCACAAGAATATAATATGCTTTTATGGTTGGAGTTAATAATAACTTTATAAATAACAATGTTGAATTGGATTGTACTACTACCAAAAAAACTTTAATTTAACTCATAGAACTAATGGCGCAATAATAAAAATATAAACTAAAACATGTATACCATGTGGTAGTACACTATCAATATTTTTGTCTTTATGTTCAGTTTGAATTCAGTGTATTGTATCTAAATTAATATGGCCAAAATTATTTTTGAGGGGCAATAAGACCTTATTGGAGTAAAGAAGTGAAAAATAAAGTGTATACTTTTTGGGTGACTTAAGTACTAATTGTGTGTTAATGCTGCACATGGACATAAGGAACGTTTACAGAATCACCTCCAACCAAATCTTTGTACTTTTGTTAATTCAAGAATTACCTTTTTCAAAAAGGCAGGTTTATTGCAAACTTAACATGACTTATTTATTACACTTGAGTTGAGACTGCCATAAAACTGTCTTGTTTTGCTTATCATTGTGTGTCCATATTCTGTAATCATATTGACATGTTATGTTATGTCATCCTTCAAGAAATATTATGATGATTCTAGAAATATGGTCCTATAAATTAGATCATTGTGAAATTATCGAATTTCAATTTAACACAATGTTATCAATCTTAGATAGTGGAATGCATGGAACAACCCTCAAAATATTATAGCTGGATAGCATAATGAGTGATGATGGTTTCTACTATAATTTTTTTAATACAATTTATATACTTTATGAAGGGAAATATGTGATCAAAACGCAGCGGAAAATAAAAGTTTTCCTTTAGTAATCCTTATGAATCGTCATTATCAATGATAGAACAGTTACCTCTTATGGCTATGAAATCTTTGATTCTGAATCGAAGGAGTGATCATGAGTGATGTATGATGAATAACGCCTCTACTCAGTCCACATTAACAAATTCCTTCAGCCTCGGTTCTAGCTGCTACGATTAAAGGCTTTAAGTGAGAGAGAAGGAAAAATACGACTAGGGTTTCACATTCTAAATTTTCATCAAGAGAGTATGCTTCTGCACAAGGGTTCTATTTATAGAACCACTTGTGTGGGCTACAAGCTAAAAAGTCCACTTAAGTGTATGTGCACCATATCTTATGGTGTACTGTATATCACCTAAACGCGTGGTACCTTACCATATTCCGTATTCTACTTAAGTGCACCATACCTTACGATGTTCTACATTTACTTAAGTGCACTGTATCTTACAATGTTCCTTATTTACTCTACCTCTTATCAATATGTTATTATGTGTGTGACCCTGTAGGTTTTCGCAATGTTGACAATTATATTAAATCATGCATTTAACATAATAAATAGTGAGTAATATCAAGCAATACATCACTGTTACCAAAGTCACAAAAATGTCTTGTGATCTGACAAAACCTTTTGTGATAATACTTGTATGTACAATTACCATTTTCCCTTATGTCTATATTGAACACGATGCATATACCGTGTTATTCTTGTCCAGTTTAATATTGGACCCTTAGACATTTATCTTGTTATACAGGATGTGCAAATTCTATCTAGGTCACTCATGTCCCTCAACATCCTTTGTGGAGTACCCATCAACTATCTTTATGTTCATCTAGTTACAGATAGTGTTAGATCAACTATAAAGTACTCGACTCTACATCTAGGATCCATAGTGGTTTCAGGTCGAAGGGTGGTATACGCCACTATCACCATGAGAGTAACTTATGATATTTTGCATAACATTCTATGTAGTACTCTCATAGCGGGTCAATCCAGCATTAATATTACTCCTAATATTCATACGTATCTTAAGACTTTATAACTCCTTATCCATGATCCATGATATGTGATCATCAGTCTATCTACAACAGTCTTTATACTATAAGGTTATCCCACTTCACAGTAAAGCTCAGCTACAAATACTTTAAGAATAATGTTCTTATGTTTAATGGGATCCCATGATTAAGTCACACTTAATATTTTATTAAACAGACTAGCTATTCTAGGGACTTTATTATCTTGGAAAAACAAACATAATAAAGAAATCCCTTTTATCATTAATAAATAATTCGATACAAGTACCAAAAGTAATGACATTTAGGGTTTACACCAACACTTTATACATAAAACTCTACAGCTAACTTTGACAGACTATAAAGGGTGAAAATGGCAACAAGAGTTAAATAGGATATGTCCTAATGTGTTTTAATGTTTTAAAATACCCAATCAAAATCCCTCCTAACCTTTATACATAAGGGCTTTTCTGAAACTTTAAGTTTCATTAAAAGGTGTGTTGCTATCTTGCTTCGACAACCACTACATTAAATCTCTCAACTCCTTCTTATCTTATAGTGGCAATGAACCGCTGCACGGTATTGACTATGTTGCTTATGTGACAATAACATCAATGAGGTTAGTTAAAAATATAACGCTTGTGAAACTTCCTAGCGGTGCGTCTCTTCCTCTACCATATGATGGTAATGGTTCAATCATAAGCCACAAAATTATATCTTAAATTATTTTAACTAGTTATCATGGGTCTGTGTTGCATGTTGCATCCACGACATTTTAGATAGTCACTTAAACTATATATAACTTGATGAGTCCAACTCAATTATTTAACAAATTAATTTTAAAATTTAAGAGTTTTTCATAGTATTCATACCTACAATATCTTATGTACTAGTAGGTTTGTTGTACAATGCATAATTGATTTTTTCTTTCGTGCCATAGGAAAACAAGCAGGAAAATATCTCATACCCTTGACATTGGATAAGTTATGAGTTCCCTTGGCTTGATGTTTTTTTGCTTTTGTTATGTGCAAGCCTTGCATCTATGCGACTATATACTTGTTTTAATTTGGTTGTAATGTCTTATTATTATTATTGTTATTATATATATATATATATATATATATATATATATATATATATATATATATATATATATATATATATATATATATATATATATATATATATATATATATATATATATATATATATATATATATATATATATATATATATATATATATATATATATATATATATATATATATATATATATATATATATATATAGAGAGAGAGAGAGAGAGAGAGAGAGAGAGAGAGAGAGAGAGAATCAATTTACTCCAAGAGTAAGTTTTTTTGAACTTACTCTGAATCATATCCTTTAAATTGAATCCAATCTAAACGTTAAATTAACATTTTATTTAATTACCCATTAGATTAAATCTAATTTAAAGGTTATGATTTGGAGTAAAAAAACTTACTCTTAGAGTAAGTTGATCCTCACTTTTATATATATATATATATATATATATATATATATATATATATATATATATATATATATATATATATATATATATATATATATATATATATATATATATATATATATATATATATATATATATATATATATATATATATATATATATATATATATATATATATATATATATATATATATATATATATATATATATATATATATATATATATATATATATATATATATATATATATATATATATATATATAATTTGACACTAAAGAATATTTTTTATTGATACAAATTAAGTTCATTTCTTATATGATATACGATTGATATTTCTGTTTTTAAGAAGAACATTAGTTTTACTATTTAGCTTTTTAGTATAATGAATCACACAAAAAGATCTCACAAATATAAACAAAATCTCACGGATATAAAAAAATATTTCACATGAATTAAAAAAAACATATAGTAACACTTTTTAAAAAAATAGTATTAAATTCATTTGTCTACAATAGCATTTTTAAATAAAACGCTGTTGTGAATCGGATACCTTTAAACAAAATATAAACGGTTTCTTAGCAAGAAACACACAAGGGTTAGGGTTAATAAAGAATAAAACAACAAGGATTGGTTATTAAGCTGTTATTCTTTCCTTTATCTTAGAACAAGATTACATGTATACAAGAATAACAAAATAACCTCTCTCCCTTGAAATTAGGATTTTATTTTCCTATTTTTCCTTATCTCAAGATTGAGAAACTAACATCCTATTTATAATAAAATAGCACACTAACCTAATGGGCTTTTTAACAATTACCCATTACAAGCTAACATAGGGTACAAGCTAACTTAAACAACTGGTCTTACAAGCAAGACCCAATTCAACATGCTAACAACCCTAGCAATATTGACTAATGCATGTTAGAACAAACTTCGACTACAACACGCATCACTCGCGAGCAAACTTCGACCATACTAGAGTTCGATCCAACATCTCACAAATCTCCACCTTGAATCTAACTCTATAACATCAAGAAACTAGCTTTCTTCATGCAGTTTTATTAACTGCATACAGTGGAAAAACTTGCAACTAGGCAACGTCTTAGTGATCATATCAGCAACATTATGATCTGTCGAAACCTTCAGCACTTGGACTTCTCCACGCTCGATTACCCCTCTGATGAAATGCAGCCTCACATCAATGTGTTTGGTTCGCTCATGATAGGCTGAATTCTTCGACAGGTGTATTGCACATTGACTATCACATTTAACAGTGATAACTCGACCTTGAAGTTTTAGCTCCTTTGCAAAACCTTCAAGCCACAATACTTCCTTCACGACTTCAGTTAGGGCAATATACTCCGCTTCAGTGGTTGATAAGGCAACGACCTTCTAAAGTGTTGCTTTCCAACTGATTTATGTCCCTAACATAGTGAACACATATCCAGAGATAAATTTTCTAGAATCCATACAACCTGCATAATCAGAGTCGACATATCCTTCGATTGCTGCTTTACTATCTTCACCCAAGGCTCCACCATAAATTAAGACTCTATTCAGAGACCCATTTATGTACCTTAAAATCCACTTCAATGCTTGCCAGTGAGCCTTTCTAGGATTCTCCATGTACCTGCTTACAAGACTTACTGCATATGCTATGTCGGGTCTAGTACAAACCATAGCATACATCAATCAACATACTATGTTAGCATATGGAATGCTATTCATATAATTTCTTTCAACATCAGTGTTGGGACACTGATCTATACTCAGCTTGAATTGAGGGTTTGTCAGAGTTACAACAGGCTTTGAATTTGACATACCAAACTTTATGAGAACCTTCCGTAGGTATGCCTCTTGAGATAAGCATAATTTCGACTGCTTTCTATCTCTCAGGATGTCAATCCCAAGAATCCTGGACGCAGCTCCCAGATCCTTCATGTCGAACTCTTTATTGAGTTCAGCCTTCACCCTCATTACCTCTTCAACATTGTTGCTTGCTATTAGAATATCATCCACATAGAGCAACAAAATAACAAATGAATTACCCGGTCGAAATCTGAAGTAAACACAGTGGTCGAACTGACTTCTGATGAAACTTATGTGTGCCATGAACTTGTCGAATCTCCTATTCCACTGTCGAGGATATTGTTTCAGTCCATATAAAGATCTATTCAGTTTGCACACATAATCTTTCTTCCCCCTTTCGACATACCCTTCAGGTTACCTCATCGGAATTGTTTCATCTAGATCACCATACAAGAACGCAGTCTTCACATCCATCTGTTCCAGTTCAAGATCGAACTAGGCCACCATGGCAAGCAACATTCGAATGGATCTATGCTTCACAACAAGAGAGAACACATCATTAAAGTCGATACCTTCTTTTTGAGTGAGCCCCCTAACAATCAATCTTGCCTTGTATCTCTTCGACGTCACTCCTTCGATTCCTTCCTTAACTTTGAAAATCCATTTACAGTTGACTAACCTAGCTCCAGCAGGTTTCTTGATCAGTTCCCAGGTGTTGTTATCATGAAGAGATTTCATCTCATCATCCATGGCCTTCAGCCATTCAGTCTTCTTTCGAATCCTCATAACTTTCTTATAGTTTCTAGGTTCTTCATCTAGAACCTCACTAGCAGAGATTAAGGCATAAGCTATAAGATCTGCATACCCAAGTCTCTGAGGTGGCTTGATGAATTTCCTCGACCTGTCTCTTGCTAGCAGGTAGTCATTATCAATATCCTCATCTTCGACAACATCTTCTGCGTATTCTTCGACTTCATCTGGGGTAAGCAATTCAGCATCAACATGCTCCACCTCAACAGGCATCTCTCCCTGTTCCAGCTCTTTGTCAGCATCATCAGTTTTCTTGAAAGCTATCTCTGCTTCATTGAAAACTACATCTCGACTAGTGATACACCTCTTGTAACCTGGATCTAGGCACCATAGCCTATAAGCTTTGACTCCTTCAGGGTATCCCATGAACATGCACTTCAGAGCTCTAGGTTCGACCTTGTCTTGCCTAATATGAGCATAGGCCACACAGCCAAATACTCTCAGTCTGTCGAGACTAGGTGGATGTCCTGACCAAACTTCTTCAGGTGTCTTCATTCCCAAGACAGTCGAGGGACATCTATTTATCAGGTAAGCTGCTGTCGAAACAGCTTCCGCCCAAAACACCTTCTTCAATCCAGCACTAACCAACATGCATCTGACCCCTTCAAGGATTGTTTGATTGAATCTCTCAGCTAAGCCATTTTGTTGAGGAGTACCTGCTACAGTCTTATGCCTTGCAATCCTAGACTCAACATAGTAACTGTTGAACGCTTCGTTGCAGAATTCAAGGCCATTGTCGATTCTCAACCTCTTAACCTTTCTGCCAGTTTGAGTTTCGACCAGGATCTTCCAACTTTTGAAATTCTCAAAAGTTTCATCCTTTGTCTTCTGAATGAATACCCATAGCTTTCTGGAATAGTCATCAACGATGAATAGAAAATACCTTGCACCTGAGTGTGAAGGATTCCTTGCAGGCCCCTAAAGATCAGCATAAATGTAATCCAGGGATCCATGTGTTCTTTGCTTGCCTTTGTTAAACTTCGCCCTACAGGATTTACCAAATACACAAGATTCACAAAATTCCAACTTTTCGACTTTGTCACCTCCTAACAAGTTCTGCTTCCCCAATTCGACCAGGCCTCTTTTGCTGACATGGCCCAATCTAATGTGCCATAATTCTGTCTTCGACATAAGTTTCGTGGATGCAACATTTGTCGAACCACTTACAACCTCAGCCTCAAGGGTATACAAGCCTTGTTTCTTCACGCCTCTCAAGACTTCCTTCGACCCCTTCATGACTCTTAGGATACTTTTCTCTCCTTGAAAAACGTATCCTTTTCTATTGAATTCACCAAGAGAAATCAAATTTCTCTTCAAGTCAGGTACGTACCTGACTTCAGTCAATAACCTTATTGACTCATCATGGAACTTGAATCTCACAGATCCAATACCTGCAATTTTGCAAGATTTGTTGTTTCCCAGCAGCACAGATCCACCATCTTGATCACATAGCTCCTCGAACAATTCTCTGTTTGGAGTCATGTGCCAAGTGCAACCTGAATACATAATCCACTATTTCCTCGAGTCGCCACTTGAAACCACAAGAACATCAGACGAATTGAAGTCATCTTGAATAATGGCTGCATTGCCATTACCTCCATGATCTTTCAGGCATTCAGGGCACACCTTTCTTATGTGACCCTCCTTCTTACGTGATAACATCGAATACTAGATGTTTCGCCACTATAAGACTTCCGTTGACTTTTACCTTTCTTCTTGTCGAACTTACCATCCTTTCGCAAGAATTTTCCCTTAACGGCCAAACCTTCGCCCGCCGTCGAAGGTTTATGCTCCTTTCGTTCGTTCAAGTCCTTAGAATACATGGCTGATTGAACTTCTTCAAAGGTCAGGGACTCCCTTCCATACAAGAGAGTTTCTTTGAAGTGAGCATGTGTTATGGGCAAAACACACAACAGCAACGGTGTTTGATCTTCATCATTGATCTTCACATCAATATTTTCAAGATCAAGAATCAGCTTGTTGAACATATCCAACTGCTCAGCCAACACTTTGTCTTCACTCATCTTGAATGAATATAAATCATGCTTCAGGTAGAGTCGATTCACCCGAGATTTGGTCATGTACAAACTTTCAAATTTTAGCCATAATCCTGATGATGTAGTCTCCTTTGATACCTGTCAAAGAACCTTATCACCAAGGCTCAACAATATTGCGCTGTGGGCTTTCTCGATCATGCCCGTCTTTTCTTTTGTCGTTAACGTAACGTCCATGGCTGCCTCACCCTTCAACGCTTCCAAACAACCCTGCTGAACCAATATGGCTTTCATCTTCAAGCGCCACAGACTGAAGTCGTTCACTCCGGTGAACTTTTCAATCTCATACTTTGTTGAAGGCATCTTCTTCACGCTCACCGCACCAATTTGTTGTGAATCAGATACCTTTAAACAAAGTATAAACGGTTTCTTAGCAAGAAACACACAAGGGTTAGGGTTAATAAAGAAGAAAACAACAAGGATTGGTTATTAAACTGCTATTCTTTTCTTTCTCTTAGAACAAGATTACAAGTATACAAGAATAACAAAATAACCTCTCTCCCTTGAAATTAGATTTTATCTTCCTATTTTTCCTTATCTCAAGATTGAGAAACTAACATCCTATTTATAATAAAATAGCACACTAACCTAATGGTTTTTTTTAACAATTACCCATTACAAGCTAACTTAGGGTACAAGTTAACTTAAACAATTGGGCTTACAAGTAAGGCCCAATTCAACATGCTAACAACTATAGCAATATTGACTAATGCATGTTAGAACAAATTTCGACTACAACACGCATCACTCGCGAACAAACTTCGACCATACTAGAGTTCGATCCAACATCTCACAAACACTATTAAATTTATGCATCTAACATAGAGTTTTTTTATTAAAAAAACATTATTATACTATTGCATATAACATAGCGTTTGGCTAGAAAGCACAATTAAATGCTAGAATTAAATTAGATGTAATAACAACTTATGTTAGCGCTTTTAAAAAAGTGCTATTAAAAAACATGATTTAATAGCACTTATAAATCATTATTATAATTGGTGAACGACTTTAATAGCGCTATTAAAACATAGAAAAAGTTATATTAAATAACCTTTTTGACGTAGTGCTTGTATGTGTTGTCCATAACCAAAACAACAGGAAAAATATTCAATAATTTGATTGAATCTAGGTGGGCTTAAAAAATATCTCTCACAACATTTGAGTTAGCTCTTCTTCTAATCCAGTAAACATAGTCTTCATCTTCTATTTGCTTAAACAAATGTTGTATATCTGTTCGATGACCTTTTATCTCATTTTGTAACTTACTCTTATGTTTATATATTTGCGTGATTCGAGTGAGATTTTCTGGAACTTGCCCTTGCAATGACATCAACATGTTGTTGCTCATCTATACTTAGTCAACCAACAAATGAATGACCTTCTGATCTATTAGGTAAATCTTAGTTATGAAGTCCTCATTTTACATCAAGCTTTCATCCATAACCATCTTTCGACGGGGTTGACCTAATTTTAAAAGGACAACCACATTTTTTAATGAAAGTCTGGGTTTCTTATATTTTCAAAAATCTTGAATGAATGGTAAATTAATTCATATTTTATAAAATGTAGAAGTACCACGAAAAGTTTCTATTAGTTAAAACCTGGACTATGGATTGTGAATTTGTGACACATAACACATATGGAATATATAATTGAAGGTGAATATTATTTTAGTGGAAGGTAAAATCCACCTCCTTCACATTCAAAATTCAAATCTCCACCAAATAAATAGAATGAAGCATAGCTACATGTGACATAAGAATAGCTGTGTCATAAATTATGGTATATAGTAAGCTGTAACCCGACCAAGACCAAATGTTATTTAACATGAGAACAAAGATATAACATTATGAGATTTCAAACATGTGGACCAATTGGGCTCACTATTTTGATGTGGACACTTGTATTTTCAAACCTATCTTCAGCTATTTTTATTTCTCAACACTCACATGTTAATGTTATTATCCTAAAATTAGAAATGACTTCATAAGCATGCAAATTTAGTTCAAGTTTATCAAGTTAAATCTATAATTCAAACAAGAGTTTCAAAATTATGTTAATAGCAAAGATGAATACGACTTTGACACTGATACGACGACAGAAATAATAATTTTAAAAAATTAATAAATTAATTATAATTACAAATATCAATGTAAGTGTTTAATACAGACACAAATACTCATTTTCTCATGAATTGTCGGTTACATAAATTGAGACTGTTGATAGAAATTTAAAAAATTATTTAGACCATACCTTGTTGCATTAACTAAAAAACATGCCATACATAGAACACACATATATATTCCTTATCATAGAATGGACAATTTTTTTTATGATATTTGTTTTGTTCATACCTTCTTGCTTTTGGAATCTAAACTAATTCATGTACTAGTAAGTTAAACAGTCAATTTGACTATAGTCCATTACATGTCAAATAATTGGTCAGAAAGAAATGGTTTTGAGTGTTTCATAAGCTTTTGCCCATATAACAACATCTACCCATCTTCCTCACACGTGCATTGACAGAGGTTACTTTTGTAAATATATGGTTCTTTCTGTTTCCTTCGTGTGGGAAATGGCCCACTTTCAATTTAATCAACAAAAAATAATTTGGTTGATGGAGATTCAACTTCTGTCTTATAAAGATTTGGTTTAAATGTTGCTTTATACTTAGTTTTGGCCTAATGATGGAGGTTTGTGTTTGAAAAAATACTAATGATTTCTGTGTTAGAATAATTTAAACTCGCGTTTCAGTTAGATCTCTTGAATTTGACTTATTGATGTAGGTTGAGTCTTGAAAATATGTTTTAGATTTGAATTAGTGACGAAAATTTGAGTTCTTAGGTGTTTCGGATTTTACCTATTGATGGAGATTTGAATTCCAGAAATATACTTTAGATTTGATCTTTTGGGTGAAGATTTGAGTTATGAAAATATGTTAAGGTTTAAGTGCTAAAAATTTATGTGTTAAATGGGTAATTTAAACTATCGTATATCGAGTTTTTAAGATAAACTAACTCACGATTCAAGTAGTTGAACAACCATTTTAATTCCAAAATTTTAATTAAGAGAAAAAAAGATGTCCCACTTTCTAACATACACCTATTTGATAAAGACTGAATAAGCAACAAGGTGTAAAGACTACATTTTCAACCTCTTGTACTTGTTCCATTCCCAAAAAGTCCATGTAGAAACACTATGAACCAAAACATTGTATTTATGTGAATTCTTATTTAACTAGCTACACAATGAGTCTTTAATGCAAGTACCAAAATATTCCAAACCATTCCATCTCTCAATAGAAGTTGAAAGTTGAAACTGCAGTCTATAGCCTTTCAACCAATTATTTTAATCCATCATGAAGAAAACCATGCAAATGCTTGGTTGAGAAGGGAAAGAAAACAAAATGAAAGAAAAATCATAGAAAGAACCACTCAAACAATTTGTGAAAGAACCACTCAAACAATTTGTGTCCTTTCATAATGAGATTAGATTCAAATGTTAAATTGTCCCATCAATATTGTATAGGTAACATAAAGATTTTCAATTACAATAGTTAATATTTAGAGAGTTAGATTTGATTAGTTTCTCAAATTTAGTTGCATTGTTATTGTTATAATCGACATCGTTTTTTAGGTTGTAATTGTAGATCACTTAGATAAAAGGACAGTGCTTATAGACTTTTCTGAGGGCCTAAAACTATGTTTGGATTGATGAATTTGGTGGAATGAAATGGTATGAGATGAAAATGAGTGTTATTCCATTGTTTAAACTAGTTACAATCGAATGAAGCATTGTAGAATAGAACGATGTCAACTCCATGTCATTTCATCACTTAATATCACATTTCTTCTCTTCTGATATAAGTAGAGCAAAAAAGTTATCTTGTTCCATCGTAAAATATTCAAACGATAGAAAGAAATATTCATTCGGCTCAGATTCATTCTACTATGTTTTTTTTCATAATATTTAAACATAACCTAAGTATTTGTCGACACAACATCTCTAAACAAACTCTCATTACCGTCCTTCGCACCGCTTCCATGTCCTACGAGGTCCACCTCGGATCAAAATATTATACAAATTGACATGCAATAAAAAAAATATAGAGGTGGTTAAAATTTAAAATTTTTAACAAAGTTAAAGTGTGAGAACAAAAACTAGGTACTTAAGGAAAAAGAAAAAAGCAGGGGAAAACAGAGTAAGGTGTATGTGTGTGCGCTCTAAGAGCATGAGAGTGAAGGGTTCTATAGAGACTTTGTTTTAGTTTTTCAAAGAACAAAGGCTACAAAAGAATCAAAGACCTAAACATAGTAAAGCTTATGAAGTAATGATCTTCATAGATTCACTTTTATTTTCTTGCTTTATCTAACCTCTCTTTAAAGTACTATTCAAACCCCCACTGTCACAACCTACATACCCCTCATCAGATAGTACCTTTCCATCCAAAAAAATTTCACCTTTCTCAACTTTTTCTACTCTTTCTAGCCACCTGCATAAAGTAGTGTAAGAGTTGAAAAAAGGGTTGTCAAGTGTGAAGTGAAAAGAGTGATTTTTTTTCCATATTTCAATCAAATAGGCTAATAGTTAGGTATTTGTTTAGCCTAATAGTTGCATGGAATTTGCAAAGTTTGAATATGTTGAAAAACATCACTATTATTGGTTTATAGCTTGAAACACTACTTTTCATAGGGTCATAGCTAGAGAAACAAAAAAAAGAGTGTATGTGTGTGTGTGAGTGAGAGAGTGTGAGAGTGTGTGTCAATCATATCATATATCTACAATCATACAAGTGGTGCTTCTATTGAGATTTAGTTTTTTTTCTTCTTGTTCATGGAGAGAAAAAGAAAAACATCTAAGCTCTTGAACAAAACAAATCTTTGTTACACTTTCTACTTTTTCATGCTCTCAATTTTCACAACTTCTTCGGCTTCAACCATTACATGTCTAGGTATGCAATTCTTACTCATTCTTCAAATTTTTTTTTATGGTTACTAATAACTCACACACAATCGAATATCAGTGTCTTAGTGTTCGAACCTGATGATGAAGTTCAACCTAACACTTAGTTTCTGCCAATTGAGTTAGGATTTGCGGATTCAATTTTCTCTAACTTATACCTTCTAGCTCTTTTCATTTTTGCAGATTCTAAGTGTACCATATTTTTCAAATCTGATATAGATTTTCAGGTATAGCCACTAATCCTATTCTTGTCCATTCTATAAACTAGTACATTTTTTCTTATCTTCATTAGCAATTTTTTTATTTATTATAATTTAGTTACCTAGATCTAACTCTAACATTATGGTAGAGTGAAGATTTAAATTTTATACTCTAGACTAATTTTTTTTATCGAAATTTATATATATATATATATTTTTTTTTTAATTAAAATATATAATGGGTTATCTTTCTTGATTGTGGTTGTTGAGTTCAACATTCAAGTAAACTGTAAAATGTGAAACTGTTACATATAAATTAAAACAAGCTTTTCTTCAAAGTTTTAAAGACTTTCAAGAATATATTTGTCTTAGGTTAGACTATTATTAGTCACAATACATTATTTTAATAATTTTAATATGTAAAATTGTTACTAGTGGTGTAGAGAATTTAGAAACAAATGATAGGAAAAAAAAACTAAAATTAGCTCATATGCAACAGAATAAGGTGCAGGGTGTGTCTATATGGACCCTCTGCAATGTGGAGTCCACAGTAACAATGCAACACATGTGACTATGTACTCGTCGTACTATTATCGTTGAAGTTGCGTTGAAGTCTCACGTTAATTAGGTTTTCGAATATGTTTAGGTAACTTCATCGTTTGAGATAGTAATTTTTAAAATGAGATGTAAGTCTATTTAACATGGCTACGTTGACTCTGACAGAAAAATAGTAAGGTGGAAATTGGACAAGGCATCAAGTCTCAAGAAAAATCAGAGAGCTCTATAGATTGGTCAAGAAGGTCTTTAGGCGGGCCGGGGTCATTTCCACCGCGATGCAACGGGAAGTGTGGCAAATGTACACCTTGCAAACCGGTTCATGTGCCGGTGCCACCGGGGACACCGGTGACGGCGGAATACTACCCGGAGGCATGGAGATGCAAGTGTGGCAACAAGTTATACATGCCATGACCATGAATATTTAATTTTCACTATCTATAATGTTTTTTACCTCTTCAAGTTTATTATAAAGTTGATTACTTTTGATCTTAGTGAATATATGAAGACTCTTATCCTTTTGATGAGTTGGTTTAGCTTAAGTTTGTGGTAGATATTGAATATGAAAGTATAGTACAAAACATGATTTGATATGGAATAGCATATAAAAGGACCTCTATTAGACCTATTGATTATGGGTTTATTGTAAACATATATATGAATTTGACATAGAGCAAACTTATGCTGTTTCATCATTTGGAAGTATAGTGTTTGGATTTACTTCCCATGTGTCTTATACTCTATTTTATTGAATGGTATCAAGTGATGGAATTTGTGAAGACAAGTTTATCCAACACAATATTTAAAAATAAACAAAACAAAATAAATTGTCCGTGATTAATATATTTACATCTTTGTCAGAATATGATCTCAGTCAACGCTATTTATCTATATATCTATTTATGTATTTCTGACTAACATTCGAAAGCGTTACATTGTAAAGTTTAGTATTTTTTACTTACACAATTTAACTTGGTTATTTTTAGGTTTATGCCATATTTTTATGGTATTCAATAAAACACAAGACTTTAGTTTAACCAAAAAAAAAAAACAGAGTACAATTTAAAGGTTTGTGATTGGAATATAATGCATACTTCACGTGCACACTTTTTGTCAAAAGACATGATAGGCGATGGAATATTATTAAAATGATTGATATGAATCATGCTTGTTTGATAGCCATTTCATATATTTCAATATAAATAAATAAAAGTTATGATGATATAAGTCATGACATTTCAAAATAGATGGATTCTAGGGTGATCCAATTAATTTGTGGTCCACCAATGGTAGGGGACGATACAAAGATTATTACTTAAACAAAAACCATGATTTGTCAATATCAAATTCCCCCGGGTTGATGATAGACATGATTTTATACTCTAAAATGGTTTGAATGAAATGAGTACTAGAGCATAGCAAAATGATATAGACATTTCATTTTATTATTTCATATTTTATGATAAACTAGTAACATACTCGTACATCCGTCCGGACGGGTACATAAACTTTTGTATAATATCGTTGATATGTAATATGATTAATATAATTAATTAAGATAAATAATTACAAAATTGTGCAAACGTTAATAAATTAATTATAAAAATTACAATAAATTATAAATAATTTTCAAATTAGAATTCAAAAGGCAACAGCTTCATAATATATAAGACAACTAAATGAACCTCTGAGATTAAAAAAATTGAGTTAGAAATATAAAACTATATAGATATTCCAAATAGATATTTGTGTATTATGTACCTATTACATGTTTTGAGAGACTTCTTTAAATATAATATTTATGGTTGTTTCCAAAGCTTGTTTCACCTTGTCATAAATAAAGATTTTTAATTCCGGTTTGTTTTTTACTTTAGAAAATGCAATATATAGCTGATTGTACCTCCTTAGGTAAGTGTAAGTTAACGTAATCCAAAGATTGTCTTTAAAATTTATTAATAATTATGGCAAAAGAGATGATAATTAAAATTATCTTCTTACGAGTTTGAATGATCATGGTGATTGAGAAGGAGATAATGATTTTTTTGGAATATAAATAATATTTCCAATATTAATCTTTAAATTTATCTTAGGTTCAATGACATGATTAACAAGTTTTGTAGATGTTAGTTTTGTTCCGTTGCACAATCCCTCGTATTGATTCAAATTTCTCAACAACATAATAGTTATGTCTGTTTTCTCCTTGATAGAATGATTTGACAAATCTAAAGTTTTCAGAAGTTAAATGTTCAAAAGTATCAAAATCATTTGTCTCAAATCTGTCAATTAAGTCGGAACTTAGATATTCTTTTTCATCTCTTAAAAATAAAATAAAAAGTTAGTTAGATATATGTAGAGTAACAAAATTAAATCTATAACTATATATAAAGGGAATACACAATTTTGGTATGGCCTATTTTCTATTTCATAATTACCCTTCACTTACTTCATATTTTACAATTCAAACATTAATTTAAGTAACTTCCACATGCATTAACCACCTAAAGGTTATTGTGGAAAAGAGACTAGAGATATGTAATAACTATCTGAAAATTATAACAAAGAGAGAAAAATATAACTTCATAAAAACATAAACTTCATAAAGTAAAACAAAAATTCAATGAATAATTTTCTCTCTAAATCAAATACACGATTTTTTATAAATGAAAATTTATAAGAAAAAACACTCATGTTGCCAAGGTTTATGGAACTGCAGATTCTTCTCTCATCTTTTATTATTATTATTATTATTTTGTCTTCCATATTGTGGTTGCAACTTCTATCATCACTTTCGTTCTTCTAATGTCAAAGTATATTAATTATTGTTTCGATGTTGAAATTTGTACATGTTTGCACAATTTAGTTTTGAATATGTCTTATGTTTTTTGCTACTTTTAATTTCTTGACTTATTCTTTTTGTAATGTGAAATTTTTGTGGCAATGAACGCTACTCGAGAGAAAATTGTCTTTGTAGAGAAATTGCCTCAACAATCCTTTTTCAATTTGATTTTTTGTCTTTTCAATTTCATGGTAACAAAATTATTATTATTGATTTATCATAAAGAATGAGAGAAAAAGAATAAACTATAATTAAATGTTGAAACATAGGATGAAGATAAAAATAGACTTAATTTTTTTTGGATTTTGAGTTAAATGGAAAGTCTTATATAAGGAGGAAGTGAGTGAAATGAAAAGTCTTATATAAGGAGGAAGTGAGAGAGCATCTAGATCCAAAAAAATCATGTGAAATTTTTGAATTTTTTTGCATTGTTGTGTTGGTGTATAGTTGACGAATGAATGTGATATGTATCCTTAAATGAATGGATAGTTTAAGTCTTAAGGATACTTTTAAATTTTGTTTCTATGTGTATTCGATTTTATGGTAGTAGAGGTATCATTAATGGTTTGTCAGTTTATTAATGAATATGATAAAGTGAATATACAAAGTATGAATTAGTGAACAGTGATTTTGAAGTGGCAACAACATAATGAAAATGCTACCACGTCTTTAAAACGAGATAAGGTTACAGTTCTATGAAAAAACCAAGGTTACAATATGCTTTTTGAAAGGTTAATTGATTAGAAAGTTGAATGAAAAAGATATATAGATAAATATATTTAATACGAACAAACAAACATAACAATACACATCACAAATTTTATTACACAAATAATTTAAATTTAAATCGAAATTAATAAAAAATATCTGTTTAAAATTTAGACGCGCGTGAGGAATAGGCACATGAGTACATATCACAAATGGACAAATAGGCACACACTACACACTACAAATGTAGATGTTAGGTGATGAATGTAATGTAATGTAGATGTTACAAGTGTGTGTGTTAAAAATGGACAATATTAATTTCATCTACCACTTATATAAGATTTGTAAAATAATTATTAATTATTAATTTCATCTACCACTTCAATTGTTGTAGAAGGCAATATTACGTTACTTTGAAGATAATAAAAGTCTTTGTAATTATCCAACAAATTTGAAGTATCCATTCAGAGAATTTGTTGACTTTTTCAAATAATGAAGTAAAAGAGCCATGTTCTTTGTAAGTCTCAAGCATCATCAAGAAAAGAGACTCAAAATTAAAATGTCTATATGAACAATATATCAGACAGAGAATCTTGAAGTCTTAGAGTAATTATAAGCACAAAATTCAAATGCAAATTGCCAAAAGGGAAATATGGAGCCACTCAATTTTAAGGATAGCAGAAAAATTGCAGCAGAGGGAAGGAAACTTCAGATAGATAGTCAGAAAATTACATCACAATATGTATGCCTCTTTCTTGCCTCTCTTTCCCTTATATCCTACAACTGAGGGACAGTGTTAGTAGGTTAACAAATGAACTGAGGTAGAAGCTTTAGAAAAAAAGCCTTTTATATATTATTTCCTTTCTTATATTACAAACATCATACATGTAAAACAACAACTTCTATTGCTCAAACACAGGAAAACAACTTAAAAAGTTACAATGATGCATGAATATGTTGTAACACATAGGTTCATGCCTTCTTGAGAGTAACCAAATCCATTTTAGCACCATAGGTTCTATTTAGGGCCTCAGCAAACCAACCTTGAGCATCATCAACCATTGGCACCCTCACTTGCATAAAAGGAACTGCAGGCGTACGCGATCCAGGCATCACAACACCAGCTAAAACTGTCAGCACATTTGCAGTATCTACGTCCATGCACACACTGATTTCAGGAACTCCTTTTGGTGCTGCAGGTATTCCCATTATTTTTAAATATCCCAATAAGTGATTTTCTTCGCCTTCGTAGACAACTATCAATGCCTCGGATTGATTGTCGTGAATCGTTGTGAAAACTAGATCCTTACGCGCTGGCAATCTGGTGTTCTTAGGAATTACAGGGACAAACTCATCGCCATTCGCCCGAATTCCAATGGCTAGAGGTGTGGCTTGGATCATTAACAAGTCCAAGTTTCCAAAGGGATCAGTGATCCCTGAGGCGACAGCTCCTTCCATTGCTGCACCGCGAACGGCACCTTCCAAAGGATTTATATCTTTATAAACTTCTGATACTTTGCATAGGTTAGTAACAAGATTCTTCACCCTTGGGATATAAGAACATCCACCAACAATTATAACATCATTTATATCCTCAACTTCTACCTTTGCATTATGTAAGCACTGGATGATAAGGCTTTCGCACTTTTCAAACACGTCTTTGTTCACCTCCTCAAACTCCGCCCTGTCAACAACCTTGTATACCCTTAAACCATCTCCCAAGTCTACATCGACTTGAACACTGATTTGAGACGAAAGCTGGTAAATTGCATCCTGGGTTGCAACTCGAAGCAATGCCATTGATTCAATTTCTTTGACCCCGTGATTATTGAATGTATTTTCAGAATCCGGTAACAGATGACGCATCATATTCTGAAGCAAGTCTTCTCCGCCAATAGTACTTCCTGCCAAAGCCTTTATCTGAGATACTCCTCCGTCAGTAGCAGTCACAGCAACATCACAGTAACCAGCGCCCATATTGAAAATAAGAGCAATTTTCTCACTTCCACTGCCTATAGATTCCTGAGAAGCTTTCAGTTGTTGCTGTCCATATAACATTGCCACTGCTGTTGGTTCAGGCATCAGCCTGAGAATGTGAAGACCAGCCATCGCACAAGCGCGCTCTAAACGGGTCAGCTGGAAACGATTGAACGAAACTGGAACCGTAAGCACTACATTTCTTATGGGTTGTTTCAGACGTGCTTCTGCCATTAATCTCAACTCCACCAGAAACATTGCAAGGGCTTCTTCTGGACTGGTGAATCTCCAGACATTGTTCACCAACGCAGCAATATACGGGCGAACACCAACGTCCAAGGTCTGCACCAAAAAAGGGAGATTTTTACTCGCACGAACAACCGGGTCAGTATCAACTCTCCCAATCAGGCGTTTGATGTTGAAAATTGTATCTCCAGAGAGCATCTCATGTTCATTGGAGAGTTGATTGGTAACTCCACCAGAAGGGCCTTCATCTTTGAAAGTCACAAAAGATTTTATAAGCTTTCGATTTGTTTTGTTTCTCAAAAGCTCCACTTGGGAACCATTCCATACAGCAACACTGCATTGTGAGGTGCCAATATCGATTCCAACTGCTATGTTGGAAAGAGGTACCGACTTTTCCTCCCCAGTGGTTTCACTGCCAGATGCCACAGTATATTCAAATTCTTCCATCCTGCATAAAACATAGCCCAAAGTTCAAAGTTTTCAAGCAATTTACTGAACAATGTGATTTAGAATACATAGCTTATACAAGTAACAGCTAATTATCATTTTCATCGACAAGAAATCATTCTATCAATAAATATACCGAAATAAAAACGAAGTGAAGTATCATTTTCATAGTCGGATGAAGAATAGAATTAGCAGAAGGAAGTGAAAGGAAAGAACAATGAGAAACCTGAGTGGTGATGCAGCAGCAGCACAACGTAGAACAAGAAAGAGAGAACAGGAGAAAACGCGAAAGTGAAGTGAATGATTTGAGATCACACCGATAGAAATAATTTCAAATACAAATACAGAGCGGTGTGGTGTTCTAGAGCTTCCTAGAAAGAAAAAAGAGCTTCCTAGAAAACGCTTTCACACTTTATGGTTGTCTTTTTTTCAATGGTAAAAAAAATTATATTTTGGTTTATATGTGTATTTCATGCTACAATATTTTTATTTTTTAGTTTATGTAAATAAAAAAATTCTTTTCTATTTGAAAAGAATTTTTATTTAGATGATTATGATGATAACAATGATGAGTTCTAAAACGGTGATTATTGTCGATTAATTCTGGTGGTAAGAGAGTATATGTTAATATTTTGACAATCAAATCAATAGACGTCGTGAGCTTGAGTTTTTGAGTTTTAGAATAGTCTCTCTCTTAGTTGAATTATCCTTAGATGTTATGGTATTGATTTAGGATTTATATGACTTGAACTTTTTTTAAGATAATTTTCAACAAAATTATATATTAGAGGATCCTTAAACTCAATCGTCTGGCGATCTTTATGGGTTGCTTAACCCTAATCGGGTGTACATTTATGACGTATCCACTTTCTGGTTCGTTTAGTTTCTAATGACTTGTGCGACCTTATTTGAAACATTTGCCTCTCAAATCTTGGTTATTTAGGCTAAATTATGACATGTCATTGACTTCATGGTCAATCGATCATGATGTGTTTGTTGATGGGCATGGACATGACCACTTTCCCCTGCAGGTTGGGAGTAATGTAATGACTCATGATGTTTTGATAGGTGATTTCGGTAGTCAGCTCAGATAGTGTAACACCCATATAAAAATATATATGTCTAGAAGATACATATTATACATGTTTGCAAGTTTGGTACTGAAATACAAATAAGTTTCTAGTAACACATTGTATAGATTACAAGCCAAAACGAAAAGAAAAAAAAACTAAAAACCATGCCATAATGTATACAAGATGCTCCAAATGTCTAAGAACTAGATCATATCAAATGATCTCAAAATAGAGTCTTCACAGTGGAAACAATGCCAGCCAAAATTCTAAGACAAGTAAGGACATCAAACAATTTTCTCCTTACCCTTCACGGAACCTGAACCACCTGAATTATAATCAACAACATGGGGTGATATAATAATCTCATTGGATTTCCTATCTTATGGGTTCTCTCGGCTTTACAAGATTCTAATAAATCTTAACTCAAGCCCAAAAAGCAAAGGGGCAAGACTTGAGTTCACAACTTCACACTATATGGAAACATGTCACTTGAGTCCAACAACTCAAACTATCACAAATCGGAAACCTCATCAAGGCATCCTCTTTTCCCATCCTCTCCTACGTCTAAGAGTACGACACGGGTCATGGATCCTTGCAAACCTTGACATACGAAATGGATTCGGATCCAAGGGAAACATAGTCCGCATGAATCGTCACTTCTCATGGACCGTACCCCATCACAAGTCTCTTTACCCGTAGGCTCTATTCGTACAACGGGAATCAAATCTGTCGAGGCACTAGTGTGTACATTCTAAAGGAGCTCTCTATGTAAGCCTTCACTCTTGGAATGGCACAACTCAAGGAATTGTTTCTGACTACGTGATCACAAACACACACATGATTGTATTCGACAATCGCAAGGCGACACATTCACCTTATTCTCAATGTAATACAAAGCCTACACATGTTCCATATAATGCATTCCACTCTCAACTAAGTCAACCACCCATCTGTGATACAAACCTAGGTATCACATTGAATGGATGTCACTTTCTAGATTTATTCAAGTCATAATCTTAATATTCTTAACCTAAAATAGATCACTAGGTTAACTCACTTAGCTCAACAAGTATTCCTCACAACTTTTATTTGATTAATATATATATATATATATATATATATATATATATATATATATATATATATATATATATATATATATATATATATATATATATATATATATATATATATATATATATATATATATATATATATATATATATATATCATGGCAAGTGATTAGGAAGGCATACAACATGATTAGGAACAAGGAAAAACACATTTTTTTGGAAAAATAGCAGTGTGCAATCGAGTTGCATTAAACAACAATCAATTGCACAGTTACAAAATTTTAGAATTTTGCTACTAGAACTCAGTGCACTCGACTTGCATCTCAGTCCAATCGATTTGCATTATCAAAGATTCAGGATTTCATTACTGTTATGGACAACAATCGATTTGCATTTCAGTGCAATTTATTTGCACCTGCTATTTTCATGAAAACTCACTTATTACCACTTGTAAGGTCTTACATCCTTCTCCAACAATTATGGAACATTAGAACAACATTTAACATGTTAATAATCACAATATCATGGATTTACCTTCTTATTATCCAACATGAATTTCACAATTTCTTAACAACAACCACAACATTCATCACATGAAGCATAATATATTATAGGGTATACAAATAACATATCATTCATAGAAACTCATGGGTATAAGAACAACCAACCCATTATCATGATTCTTACTAATTTTTCTATGAGTTACTAAAATCTTAAATTTGTATAATCACAAGTTCTACCTAGAACCCACCTCTAACACAAGATGGAGAAGTTGTTGATGAAGAAGATGAGATGATTTGATGAAGAAAATGATGAAGTTCCAAACTTTCCTCTTCCTTTAGGGTTTTTTCCCCTTCTCCCTTCTTTCTCTTCTTTCTCTCTATTCTTCTTTCCTTTCCCTTACTATGTTTCTCCCAAAATATTTCTTTTCTATTTTCCTTTTTACTGATACATTACAAAGAGAGAATGTTACCAAGTGGTATCGCATGTAGAGAAAAGTTGGTGGAAACATGTGGTTAAAAAGTGGCTATTAGAATTGGTGTGGTGAACAAGTAATCACAAGGTAATAGCAAATATATTAAGTGGCATAAACTTAATATTTGTTCTACTACAGTAATTGACCTATTATTAGTGTTATCAAAAAGTAACAATTAATAAAAGGTCAATTCCAACTAATATTAATTAAGTCAATATGAACTCACTAGTTACTTTAATTATCCCAACTGATAATTTTCAGAGTACACCCGAACCCAGGTGATCTCAAGTAATTTATTTAGAGAATTTTATTAAATACGGGGTATTACATCCTCCCCCCCCCCCTCCTTAAATAAAATTTGACTTTGAATTTAAAGATTACCTTTAAAAAGTGAGGGTAAGCATCCCGCATCTCAGACTCAAGCTGAGACAGCCTATGTCCCATTAGTGGAATTCTAATGAAACCTTATAAAAATACAGAAAAATTTGAAATTTTTAAAGGACAATACTTAATTATTTAAAAACATACTGTTTCACATACATATGCTTCAAATATATTTTACAGAGTTTGACACCGTTAAGACTAGCGGCCTTGCCACATAGATAAAACATAAAATAAAAGTACAGAAAGGAAACCAAAAAGAAAGCATACCAAAAGGGACCTCCTAAGTCCAACAAGACTGACACTTATACTGACTGTAGTAGTAGGGATGTGATTAGCGTTTGACAAAACACTAACAGCTCCCAATCTAGATGTTATAGTAACACATCTCCACGTCACTTCATATCCTTTCCTTCTGAGTTGTCGGGAAGTACGCAAGATTCGAGCTCATCGTCTGATCGTCATAAAATAATCCAAAATGCAAAACAAAAATGACACAGGGCTAAGATTCATGTACAAGTTTAAAAGTGGGAATGAATGTGTAAAATAATAATATATATGGAAACCATATTTATACAAACAAGCGTATCTTATACCCACAATTACATATACTTTATTTATTCTAATGCATCCCTGAACTATATGCTGACTCAGGCCACTAAACGCTGTCAATGATATCTATCCCATTTACCAAGATCAGATATCACTAGACCACATGCCACCAACGTACTCCCAATTACCAAGAGCTACGCCACCTAACTTCACATGGAGCCTAGGTGTTATAAGTCGATCGTCCCTGAGAATTCAGGCCAAGAACCTTGTCTTGCCTAGCATGCATAGATAATAATCCCCGTCGGGATTGCAGGCGACTGATCAACCTCGTGCGTCCCATACCGCACGGCGGTGGACTTACACATTCCTTAATGCAAGTCTATATGATCACTCACTCATCTTGTGGCAACTCTTAGCCATAAGTATTAAGTTAATAATGGGGAATTATCGTATCAACTTTTCAAGTTATACTTATTATCTAGATACTTAGGTTGAGTACCAAATCCATCCAATGTCTTGCCATATTTGATCTTTGTCCTTACATAATAAGTTCAGTTTGTATAATGGGTAATTGTATGGTTAACTTCCCAGGTAAGAGAGGTGGACTGTAAACGGCATAGTCGACCAAGTCTTTCCTTAGCCAGAACCCAACCAAATATAACTACTCATTGTATCCAACTTTCCTTATGTTAATGGGGATCAATTACTTAATATCTAGCAATGTTTTTCTCTCATTAACCGATTATTTCCTTAATCTATCAATCACAATCATTCAAGTATAAATAAAATAAACAATTATAAAATTAACCGAATAATGCAAGCACAATACAATACCAAATTGTCAAAGATTATTCCTATGATAATTAATTAAGGCCGGCGTAACCTCGCCTAGTGATTTGTGAAAATCATTATTTGAGAATAGGCTCTCCTTAATTATTTATCGCTAGTAGGGCTTAGGTCACCACTACACACATATATATTAAGTTATTTTACGCTAACCGTCCCAATCGTATACGAAATCTTGCCCCCACCTTTTGTTGAGTGTTGTTGAAAGTCCACAAGTGTTGTCTTCGATCTTTGCCAAGAACCTAATTTACGATAACCGTTGGATTGTACGAAATTTATGAAATAATTAGAATATAATTTATGGTTAATTGAACATAATCCCGTTATAACTTGAAATATTTATTTATTTAAATATATCATAATAACCTCCAAAATAATTATTAAATTCAAATATAAATTATATTATACCTCCTTTTGAATTTGTTTGTTTTAGAAAATTGTCAAGAGTATATTTCTAATAACATTTAAATTATAATAAAATTTGGGCATTATAACGACTTAAAATGGTAAAATTTATTTTGGACTTTATAAGTTCAATATATCGACGTCTGAACGGAATTTGCATAGAAAATTTAAAATAACCTTTATATAAATAACATAATTAAAATAATATAATTAAAATAAAATGGACATTATAACGGCTTACCGATTACTTATGAAAATGATTTGGGCAGAACTTTGACGTATAAAACTCCCTTGAAACTTTAGAAGAACTTTTACCACAAAATACTCTAAAGGTTACGAACCGATATCGTGGGAACTTCGATAACTAAAACTAATATTGCTATATGAAGAAATTAGAGAAGGAAAGAAGTAAAGAAGTAAGAAAGATGATTTGTGAATGAATGAATGAAAATGGGGTGGAAGAGACCCCTATTTATACTAGTTGTAAAATATTAAAATAACATAATTTATCATCTTTTGCCCATACCTTCCAACTTTTCAACTCTTGCTAGTAAATATGTCTCTATCAAATATTTACTAATCTTTCATCAATAGTGCTTTAGGTGTTCTAGTATGACTTTGTGAAAATAATTTATGACAAAGGTATGGGAGCTTGATTTCATGACATAATATTATGTAGGATATTAATAGAAAATGAGATATATATTTCTTTTATAAAAAGTAAAATGTTAATAATATTAATAATAATAAAAATAGTAAAAAGGATAGTTATTTGATATTTTTATTGTCTTAAGATTATTTTATTTATTAATTGGTTTATAGAGTAAAATGATAATATTCAAATAAAATAAAATCAATTAATAATAACAAAACAAGAACAACAATAATGATAATAATAATATGAATAATTAATTAACTTAAAGTTAAGGGTTTTAAGTACCAATTTAAATTTCAAAGTTTAGTTTATAAAATGAAACGATGATATTCAAATTGAAGAATAAAAGTAATAAATATAAAAAGTAATTAATTAATAAATTAATTATTATAAGTGTTAGTTTCAACATTTAATTTTTAATAACTAGCATTGTTAAAATCTCAAATCTAACTAGATATATTATTTAGTGTATGGAAAAATTAGGATGTTACATTACCACCCCCCTTAAAAGAAATTTCGTCCTCGAAATTTAGCGTACCTAAAACATATGTGGATACTTCTGACGCATGTCTTCTTCTCTTTCCCAAGTAGAATCACCAGTTACATCATCCCACACGACTCTAACCAATGGTATTTGCTTTCCACGAAGTTCTTTAATACGATGATCTAAGATCTTGACAGGTATAGCCTCATATTCCAAATTATCTCTAAGTTCCACAGTTTCAGGCTCAATGACATGTGAAGGGTCCGGATAATACTTCCTCAGTTGTGATACATGAAATACATCATGAAGATTAGACAAGTTTGGCGGCAAAGCAATGTGATACGCTACAGGTCCAATCCGCCGTAGAATTTGAAAAGGCCCGATAAACCTTGGTGTTAACTTCCTAGTTTTGATTGCTCGTGCAATTCCCGCCCTAGGAGTTACCCTAATGAACACGTGATCTCCTGCCTCGAACTCCAAAGGTCTTCTCCTCTTATCATTATAACTCTTTTGACGGTCCTGTGCTGCCTTCATTTTTTCTCTAATAAGTTTAACCTGATCTGTCGTTTGTTGCACGAATTCTGAACCCAATATTTTATTTTCTCCAACCTCATACCAACATAAAGGTGTACGACACTTTCTTCCGTATAATGCTTCATATGGAGCCATGCCGATACTTGAGTGAAAACTATTGTTGTAAGTAAACTCAATCAATGGTAAGAACTCGTCCCAACTTCCTTTGTGTTCAAGAGCACAAGCTCTCAACAAATCCTCTAACGATTGAATCGTCCTCTCAGACTGGCCATCCGTTTGGGGATGATAAGCTGAACTTAACCTCAGTTTTGTTCCTAACTCTAAATGCAACTGATGCCAAAAATTTGATGTGAATCTGGGATCTCTATCACTGACTATACTTGAAGGTATTCCATGCAATCTAACAATCTCCTTTACATATACCTGAGCTAGTCTCTCTAATTTAAACGTCTGGTTGATGGGAATGAAATGTGCACTCTTTGTCAACCTATCAATGATCACCCAAATTGCATCATGTTGTTTCTGAGTCTTAGGCAAAGCGGTTACAAAATCCATGGCTATTCCGTCCCACTTCCACTCTGGAATATCTAAAGGTTGTAGCAATCCGGCTGGCTTCTGATGTTCAATCTTTGCCTTCTGACATACCAAGCAACTTTGAACATATTCTGCTATATGTCTCTTCATTCCAACCCACCAAAACATTTTCTTCAAGTCTTGATACATCTTTGTGGCTCCTGGATGAAAACTCAACTTACTTTTGTGGCCCTCTTCCAAAATCAACTTTTGAATATCCTGATTTTGAGGTACACACAACCTTTCTTTAAACCTTAGGATTCCATCACTCCTTATGTTAAACTCTCCATTTTGACCATTTCTTATATTTTCCTTTATGCTCACTAGACGGTCATCAAGTTGTTGTTCATCTTTGATCCATTTCAGAAATTCATTAGACACGACAATAGCGCCTATGAATATACTTCCTTCATTGTGATGTACTCCTAAGTTTAAATCCACGAATTTGTCAATCAACTCTTCTTCCTTCAACATCATTGCAGATACATGAAGTTTCTTTCGACTCAAAGCGTCTGCTACAACATTGGCCTTTCCGGGATGATATTGCAACTCAAAATCATAGTCCTTCAAGAATTCCATCCAGCGCCTTTGTCTCATGTTTAAATCTTTCTGATCAAATAAATGCTTCAGGCTTTTGTGATCACTTAACACAGTGAACTTTGATCCATAAAGATAATGCCTCCAAATCTTTAAGGCAAACACAATTGCCGCTAACTCTAGGTCGTGAGTTGGGTAGTTCCTCTCATGCACCTTCAATTGTCTTGATGCATAAGCTATCACTTTCCTTTCTTGCATCAACACACACCCAAGACCTTGATATGACGCATCACAATACACATCAAAATTTCCTAATGGGTCTGGTAAGATGAGTATTGGTGATGAAGTCAATCTTTCCTTTAGCTTCTGAAAACTTTCTTCACACTCTTTAGTCCATTCAAAGTTTTTACCTTTCCTCGTTAACTGAGTCATGGGCAAAGCGATCTTTGAAAATCCTTCAATGAACCTCCGATAATATCCAGCTAGTCCAAGAAAACTTCGAATCTCGCCAACATTCTTTGGACTCTCCCACTTTGTTATTGCTTCGACTTTACTTGGGTCTACTGCAATACCTTCTTTACTAATTACATGACCAAGAAATTGTACCTCCTTCAACCAAAATTCACATTTCGAGAATTTCGCGTACAATTGAAGGTCCTTTAATATCTGTAGCACAATTCTCAAATGTTCTCTGTGCTCTACCTCATTCTTGGAATAAATCAGAATGTCATCAATGAAAACTACAACAAATTGATCTAAGTATGACCTAAAGATCCTATTCATGTAATCCATGAATACTGCTGGAGCATTAGTCAAACCAAATGGCATAACTAAGTACTCATAGTGTCCATAACGGGATCTAAAAGCTGTTTTTGGAATATCATCTTCCTTCACCCTGATCTGATGATATCCAGACTTCAAGTCAATCTTTGAGAATACTGATGCTCCTTTTAACTGATCCATCAAGTCGTCGATTCTAGGCAAAGGATACTTGTTTTTCACAGTGGCTTTATTGAGTTGTCTGTAATCCACACAAAGTCTAGAAGAACCATCCTTCTTCTTCACAAACAAGATTGGAGCTCCCCATGGCGATACACTTGGTCTAATAAATTCTTTCTCTAACATCTCGTCTAATTGTTTCTTTAACTCCGCAAGCTCTGAGGGTGACATTCGATAAGGAGATATAGAAATTGGTCCAGTTCCTGGAACCAAGTCTATAGAAAATTCCACTTCCCTAACCGGTGGTAAACCTGGAACTTCTTCTGGAAAGACTTCCGGGAATTCACAGACTACGGGAAAATTTTCCACACTAGGGGTTTCTCCTACTGACATGGAGAATAGCATCATAAAACTTTGAGTGAGGGTTTCAGCTTTGCTGATTTCTCCACTATCTTCTCCAAATGTAAAAATTTTCTCCTTGCATCTCAAGTTGACATCGTTGGCTGATAACCAATCCATTCCTAAGATGACATCTAGGTCTTGTAGCGGGAGTACCACAAGATCTACTAAGAATCTTCTATTTTCTAAGATTATTGGACAGTCTACACAGACTGAATAAGTTACCATTCTTTCTCCCGAGGGAGTTGTGATAGTCAACTTATAATCGTGATCAACAATTTCGAATCCCAAAAATTCAGCACAAGAGGTAGATATAAAAGAATGTGTAGCTCCTGAATCGAATAAAACTGATACCAACTTATCTCCAATTAAACACATACCTTGAATTAACCCAGCTGACTTTGAGATCTCAGCTCCTCTAATTGTAAATACTCTTCCTGTGGTTGGCTTATTTTGATTCTGAGGTCTCTGACCAACACTTGGGCCTCCATTTCTTGCTCTCCCTATGTTGTTATTGTTTATTAGGCCGCTCCTCTGGCCTGTTGGTTGACTTTGTCCTTGGGGACAATCTTTGAGAAAGTGGCCTTTCTGACCACAGCGAAAACAAGTTCCAATATTTCTATTTGGACAATCTTTGTTAAGATGTGCCCCTCCACAGCTGTAACACTTGAACATTAACCTTCTAGAATCCTGGTTATGATAAGGTGTAGGCCTTTGATATGGCCTACCCCCTCGTTGGATTCTTCCTCCGTGGCCTCGGTTAAAGTGGCCCTTGTGATTGTTGTTTTGGGTTGATCCTCCTGATCCATATTGATTCTTCCTATTGTCAATCCCTTCCAACTCCAGACACCTTTCTACTAGCTCACCAAAGCGCATAATATGCAGAGGTAAAACTGCCCTCTGGATATCATATTTCAATCCATCTTGATACTTTTCACACATCCATTCTTCCCTTGGATGCAAGCGGTAAAACTCAGAATACTTTAGCAAGGATTCAAACTTCCTAGTATATTCTCCCACCGTCATCACACCTTGACGTAGATTCTGAAATTCTCTCTCCTTCTCTTTCCTACATAACTTTGGAAAATACTTCCCCAAAAATTCTTCTTTGAACAAGGTCCAATTGATTTCTCTTCCTTCCTCTTCCAATAATCTATACTTTCCTCTCCACCAAGCTTCAGCATCGCCTGTCAGCATGAATGTTGCATAACCAACCCTTCTATTCTCTCTACAGTGAGTGAAAGAAAATATCTTCTCCATTTCTTGCAACCATTTCTCAGCACCCTCCGGATTAAAGTCACCACCAAACTGTGGTGGTTTTCCTTTCAGAAACGAGTTCAATCCTGTATCCTCATGCACCATTTCCCTTTGTTGTTGCTGAAAGAGTTGATGATCTCGAGTGATTTGCAGGATTTGAGCATTTTGTTGTGTTTGAACTAACACAGCTGCAGCAAGTTCACGAACATCTCGAGTGTCAGCTTGAGAGTTCGTTCCAGTTTGGGAATGATCTTCTCGTCCAATGGGAATGGTAGGTGCTCCTTCAGGAGTAACTTCATCACTCGCATTCCTACGTATACCTCTAGTAGTGCCTCTAGCAGCACTCCTACCACGCCTCGCACCTCTGACGTTCTGAACCATAACTTCCTGAAAAGGAATAGTTATTAGGTTCAATCATTCACAAGACATAAAGAACATAACAATTATGTATATTTATATCCCAATGAATGATTCATCGATAAGGATTTTTATCAAGTCTCCCACAGGCAAGGGATAATTGTGTCTAAAATGTTGAATTAATATCTTAAATATAACTAGAATTCAGGAAAACATAATCAACATTTAATGTATAAACAAAAATGTATCAATTTATTTAATAACAACGATTACAAAAATCGTGACCATGTCTCATTCAAAAACCTCTACTTGTAAACCAAGCTAAGACTAATAGTGGTAAAACTATAATTATCATTATTGCTACGAAATCTTTACCTAATTCTTCATGCTTGATGATACCAATAACAAACAAAATAATGACAAGAAGAGTGATGAATAAAAGAAAGGATTTAGCCATTTGAAAGGTATAGATAAATATTTAGGAATTGATATGAAAATAATGGATGGGTGTGAAGTATTTATAAAGTGAATTTTGTGAAGTGTCCGTTACGTTACCGTTGGGTTTGTGACCGTTGGGGAGGAAAAATAAAGTGTGCTAAATAAGTTTCCTAGACCATTATACTAGAAGGCTCTCAAGATGAAGACTCAATGCACAGAAGAAAAGTTATCATCCAGTTTGGAATCCAACTTGATACAGTCAGTATAATTCTAGACACTTACGGTCCGAGCTGAATCGACCAGCTCTGATACCATTAAATGAGACAGCCTATGTCCCATTAGTGGAATTCTAATGAAACCTTATAAAAATACAGAAAAATTTGAAATTTTTAAAGGACAATACTTAATTATTTAAAAACATACTGTTTCACATACATATGCTTCAAATATATTTTACAGAGTTTGACACCGTTAAGACTAGCGGCCTTGCCACATAGATAAAACATAAAATAAAAGTACAGAAAGGAAACCAAAAAGAAAGCATACCAAAAGGGACCTCCTAAGTCCAACAAGACTGACACTTATACTGACTGTAGTAGTAGGGATGTGATTAGCGTTTGACAAAACACTAACAGCTCCCAATCTAGATGTTATAGTAACACATCTCCACGTCACTTCATATCCTTTCCTTCTGAGTTGTCGGGAAGTACGCAAGATTCGAGCTCATCGTCTGATCGTCATAAAATAATCCAAAATGCAAAACAAAAATGACACAGGGCTAAGATTCATGTACAAGTTTAAAAGTGGGAATGAATGTGTAAAATAATAATATATATGGAAACCATATTTATACAAACAAGCGTATCTTATACCCACAATTACATATACTTTATTTATTCTAATGCATCCCTGAACTATATGCTGACTCAGGCCACTAAACGCTGTCAATGATATCTATCCCATTTACCAAGATCAGATATCACTAGACCACATGCCACCAACGTACTCCCAATTACCAAGAGCTACGCCACCTAACTTCACATGGAGCCTAGGTGTTATAAGTCGATCGTCCCTGAGAATTCAGGCCAAGAACCTTGTCTTGCCTAGCATGCATAGATAATAATCCCCGTCGGGATTGCAGGCGACTGATCAACCTCGTGCGTCCCATACCGCACGGCGGTGGACTTACACATTCCTTAATGCAAGTCTATATGATCACTCACTCATCTTGTGGCAACTCTTAGCCATAAGTATTAAGTTAATAATGGGGAATTATCGTATCAACTTTTCAAGTTATACTTATTATCTAGATACTTAGGTTGAGTACCAAATCCATCCAATGTCTTGCCATATTTGATCTTTGTCCTTACATAATAAGTTCAGTTTGTATAATGGGTAATTGTATGGTTAACTTCCCAGGTAAGAGAGGTGGACTGTAAACGGCATAGTCGACCAAGTCTTTCCTTAGCCAGAACCCAACCAAATATAACTACTCATTGTATCCAACTTTCCTTATGTTAATGGGGATCAATTACTTAATATCTAGCAATGTTTTTCTCTCATTAACCGATTATTTCCTTAATCTATCAATCACAATCATTCAAGTATAAATAAAATAAACAATTATAAAATTAACCGAATAATGCAAGCACAATACAATACCAAATTGTCAAAGATTATTCCTATGATAATTAATTAAGGCCGGCGTAACCTCGCCTAGTGATTTGTGAAAATCATTATTTGAGAATAGGCTCTCCTTAATTATTTATCGCTAGTAGGGCTTAGGTCACCACTACACACATATATATTAAGTTATTTTACGCTAACCGTCCCAATCGTATACGAAATCTTGCCCCCACCTTTTGTTGAGTGTTGTTGAAAGTCCACAAGTGTTGTCTTCGATCTTTGCCAAGAACCTAATTTACGATAACCGTTGGATTGTACGAAATTTATGAAATAATTAGAATATAATTTATGGTTAATTGAACATAATCCCGTTATAACTTGAAATATTTATTTATTTAAATATATCATAATAACCTCCAAAATAATTATTAAATTCAAATATAAATTATATTATACCTCCTTTTGAATTTGTTTGTTTTAGAAAATTGTCAAGAGTATATTTCTAATAACATTTAAATTATAATAAAATTTGGGCATTATAACGACTTAAAATGGTAAAATTTATTTTGGACTTTATAAGTTCAATATATCGACGTCTGAACGGAATTTGCATAGAAAATTTAAAATAACCTTTATATAAATAACATAATTAAAATAATATAATTAAAATAAAATGGACATTATAACGGCTTACCGATTACTTATGAAAATGATTTGGGCAGAACTTTGACGTATAAAACTCCCTTGAAACTTTAGAAGAACTTTTACCACAAAATACTCTAAAGGTTACGAACCGATATCGTGGGAACTTCGATAACTAAAACTAATATTGCTATATGAAGAAATTAGAGAAGGAAAGAAGTAAAGAAGTAAGAAAGATGATTTGTGAATGAATGAATGAAAATGGGGTGGAAGAGACCCCTATTTATACTAGTTGTAAAATATTAAAATAACATAATTTATCATCTTTTGCCCATACCTTCCAACTTTTCAACTCTTGCTAGTAAATATGTCTCTATCAAATATTTACTAATCTTTCATCAATAGTGCTTTAGGTGTTCTAGTATGACTTTGTGAAAATAATTTATGACAAAGGTATGGGAGCTTGATTTCATGACATAATATTATGTAGGATATTAATAGAAAATGAGATATATATTTCTTTTATAAAAAGTAAAATGTTAATAATATTAATAATAATAAAAATAGTAAAAAGGATAGTTATTTGATATTTTTATTGTCTTAAGATTATTTTATTTATTAATTGGTTTATAGAGTAAAATGATAATATTCAAATAAAATAAAATCAATTAATAATAACAAAACAAGAACAACAATAATGATAATAATAATATGAATAATTAATTAACTTAAAGTTAAGGGTTTTAAGTACCAATTTAAATTTCAAAGTTTAGTTTATAAAATGAAACGATGATATTCAAATTGAAGAATAAAAGTAATAAATATAAAAAGTAATTAATTAATAAATTAATTATTATAAGTGTTAGTTTCAACATTTAATTTTTAATAACTAGCATTGTTAAAATCTCAAATCTAACTAGATATATTATTTAGTGTATGGAAAAATTAGGATGTTACACAAGCTCCCTAGTAGATCACCCGGATGTGTCTCATTCCACTGCACCTTAACATACAAGAGGAATTTCTTTGTTCCTCAACACCTTAGTTTCTCTCCCCACAATACGGCTTGGTAGAGGTTCAAAGGTCGAATCTGCTTCTATCTCAATTGTATCTAGTAGAACTGGTTGGAGAGGGTCGGGAATAAACTTTCAGAGTTGGGACACGTGAAAAACGTCATGCATCTCAGATAGAGAAGGTGGTAAGGCTAGTCTGTAAGCTACTTCACCAATCCTCTCTAGAATATGATATTGTCCCGCATATCTTGGACTTAACATCTGTGACTTAAACGGTCCTTTTAATCTCAACCTTGGAGTAACTTTCAAGAATATATGATCACCTTCTCCAAATTTCAAAGGTCTCCTTCGGTTATTCGCATAGCTCTTCTGAAGGTCTTGTGCTTTCTTAACCTTGTCACGAACTATTCTAATATTTTTCGTGGTCTCTTGAATAACCTCCGGTCATAAAATCCTTTCCTCATCAACTTCCTTCTAACATAAAGGCGTTCTACATTTCCTTTCGTACAATGCTTCGTAAAGAGCCATACCAATACTTGCATGGTAACTATTATTGTAAGCAAACTCAATCAACAGTAAAAGTTCCTTCCAAATTCCTCCACTTTCAAGCACACAAGCTCTTAACATGTCTTCCAAGGTTTGTATCGTCCATTCCATTTGACCATCTGTTTGAGGATGATTTTACGTACTCAAACATAATTTAGATCCCATAGCTTGTTGGAAAGCTCTCCAAAACCTAGAAGTAAACTTCAAATCTCTATCAGATACAATGTTGGAGGGAACACCATGAAGTGTCACAACTTCCGCAATAAACAACCTCACAAGATGACTTGCCTTGTTAGTGGTCTTTACGACCAAGAAATGTGCTGACTTTGTCAACCAATCTACAATCACCAAATAGAATCATAACCACCTTGAGTATGGGGTAAACCAACTGCAAAGTCCATTGAGATGCTATCTCATTTCCATACTGGAATCTTTAAAGGTCGCAACAAACCACCCGGTCTTTCGTGTTCAATCTTCGCCTGTTGGCACACTACACATTCTGACACAAACACCGCAATATCTCTTTTTAAATCTTGGTACATCTTCGGAGAACCAGGATGTATAGTAAAAGCGCCCTTATGTGCTTCTTCCAAAATCTTCCTTTTTAGTACCGTATCATCCAGAACACAAATCCTTTGATTAAATATAATAATTTCATCTATGGCTCATGTGAAACTTGGTTGAACCAAAATGTCTTGCAACTTCGCATCTAGCACTTTCCCTCGTTGGATTTCATCTTTCAAAGTAGAATTAATATTCAAGTTTCCCATTATCACACCATCCGGAGTCCAAAAAAATTGAAGATTAAGATCTCAAAACTTTTCCAACAATGCATACTCACACATCATCAACTCGACCTTATGTACTTCCTTCTAACTTAATGCATCTGCCACTTTGTTTACCTTGCCTGGATGGTACTTCAACTCAAAGTCAAAATATTTCAAGTACTCCATCCATCTCCTTTGACACATGTTCAACTCCTTCTTATCAAACAAATATTTTAAACTCTTGTGATCGTTGAACATTTCAAAACACACTCCATACAAGTAATGGCGCCACACCTTCAGTGTAAAAACAACAGTCGCCAACTCCAAATCATGAGTTGGATAATTCTCTTCATGAACTTTCAACTGACGTGAGGCATAAGCTACAACTTGACCACCTTGCATTAACACACCTCTCAGCCCCCTTTTAGAAGCATCACAAAATACTTCATACGGCTTACTAGGGTCAGGAATAATGAAAACAATAGCAGTTGTCAATCTTTCCTTCAAACTCATAAAACTCTGTTCGCAACCTGAATCCCAATAATACGGAAACTCCTTTCGGGTAAGTCTAGTTATTGGTAAAGCCTTTGATGAACCATCTATGATAACCTGTCAATCCTAAGAAACTTATGACTTCTGAAGCATTCTTCAGTCTTTCCCAATTAGTCACTACTTTTACTTTTGATGGATCTACCGCCACTCCTCCTTGAGATATAACATGACCCAAAAATCTAACTTCCGTCATCCAAAAGTCATACTTGTTTAACTTGGCAAAAAGTTGTTTCTCTTGCAAGATCGATAGAATAATCCTTAAATGTTCTTCGTGCTCTTGTAGAGTACGAGAATAAATGAGAATGTAATTAATAAAGATCACCACGTATTGGTCCAAGTAAGGTTGTAATATACAGTTCGTGTAATCCATGAAAACGGCTGCAACATTTGTCACACCGAAAGGCATCACAAGAAATTCATAATGAATATAACGGGTTCTAATGCGGTCTTTGGTACGTCTGAACTCTTCACATGGATTTGATGATAACCCAACCATAAATCAATCTTCGTGAACACACAGGCTCCCTTCAACTGATCTAACATGTCGTTTATTTGGGGTAAAGTGTACTTGTTCTTGATGGTGACTTTATTCAACTGGCGATAATCAATACGCAAATGGATTCCACCATCCTTCTTCTTTAAGAGCAATACTGGAGCTCCCCATGGTGAAACACTAGGTGGAAAAAAATGTTTAGCCAACAACTATTCCAATTGTTCCTTCAACTCTCTTAACTCAAGTGGTGTCATCCGATACGGAGAAACGGATATAGGAGCAGTTCCCGGTATCAGGTCAATAGAGAATTCCACTTCTCTCTCTGGAAGGAGATAAATGACATCTTTGGGGAAAACTTCTGGAAACTCACAGACTACAGGGATTTGCAAAACTTCCATTTTGTTACCCGCTTCCTTAGTGAGAATCAAAAGAACAGACTTTTCTTCTTCAAATAAGAAATTAACTATGCCAACCGTACCTTCCAAAATAGTAGTCAATACATATTTATCAGTAGCTTCCCTTGTGTTAGATGCCCAATTGTGCTTATTTGAGCTATCAAATGTGGGTATCTTTCGCTCCTTTTTGTCAAGTTTGTGTTCAAAACCGCCTTGCTTTTGTTTATATGCAACATTATGTAAAATACTCTTGGTCCTTTTGATTTGTGTGTTATTGTGCAGTATTTAGGCATGAAAGAGTAGAACTTGAAGACACAAGAAAAATGGCAAAGGAATCAAGAAAGAAAGCAATCAAAAGCAAGCTCGCTAGCATGTTCACTAAGCGAGTGAGGTAGCGAATGTTCGCTAGGCGAGATCATAGCGAGCTGCTAGCGAACGCTCCCAGACTTGGACATAATCAAATTGATCAGCTTCGCTTGGGGCGAGGAAGGCAGCGAAGAACTCGCTAGGCGAGCACCTAGCGAGCAAGTCAGCAAACGCTTCCAGTAGCAACATCCCAAACCTCGCTAGCATGTTCGCTGGGCGAGCAGGTAGCGAACGCTCGCTATGACCTCGCTAGGCGAGCAAGGTAGCGAGCATGGTAGAACAACACTTTATTTGTCTATAAGTAACATGGGCTACTTTTGTAAAAAGATATCTTTTTTCTGCTTTTTCCAACCACTTTGTTTTGTTTTGCTCCAAGGGAGATATTTGTGACCTAAAAACCCAATCTTTCATTATTCTTCATCTCTTAACAAGATCTTCCAAAAAGAAGGTGGATTCTCATCCAAACTTGATTCTTCGACTCAGATGTTGATCAACCGTCTCCCGAAACTTCTTGTGCAAGCTACCATGAAAATGAGTAGCTAAGTTCTTCATTTTGTCAAGGTTAGATGTAGATGATCACAAGCTTTGTATGTAAATGGGATGATCTTCATTTGTAAACTCTTTGATCATGAATATATGGTGAAAACTTTGTCTTATTGTTAACTCTTTGTGTTGGTTTATGATTGAAAGATATTTACCAACTCTTTACCTAGGTTTTCATCCATCTATGTTCTTGAGCTAGAGATAGTCTTGAATGTGGTTATTCACTAAAATATCAAACCCTAAAAGTTGTCATTTTGATAGATTGTGTGAGAAATCAACAATGGATCAAAATGGGAAAAACCACAATGTGAGTTAGAAATAATCACATTGAGAGGATATTGTGAATGTGTTTTTCATCTAATGGAGTTTATGAGTTTTGTTGATCGAACATATGCATGCAAAGTGATCGTCGAATCCTAACTTTGACAATATATCTCAAATCGTAAAACAAAAACTTTTACCGCATTTATTACTTTTTCTATGCAAGCTACCGTAACGAAAAACCAAAACCCCCCTTGTTACTATAAGTTAAAAACTTAACAACTATCGAACGGAGGAAATATCACAGATTCCCTGTGGAGACGATAACAAACCCTGATACTCTATCACCCTTACTAACACCTTGACAGAATGATGATTAACTTCTCCTCACAACCAATAAATACTGAATTAGAAGAGAGTCAATCCATCCCCAAGGCTACATCAACTTTCTTAAGTGGCAAACAAATAAGGTCAATCTGAAAAACTCTACCATCCCTCGATAACACACAGTTTTCACTAATCAATGGTGTCTCAACCATCTCATCCATGGAGGTAGTAACCACCATAGAAGGAGACAAAGGAATAACTTGCAACCCAAGTTGTTTCATACATTGCATCGATACAAACGAGTGTGTTGCTCCACAATTGAGCAATACAAAACAAGGATGTCCATTCATGAAACACATACCTGTAAAGTCAAGCCTCTACAAAGTGGTTTTTTTTGATGAAGTCAACAATTGTGCATTGGATCAAGAAAAGATTGAGCAAAAGATTCAACTATCATGAAGACTAAGTTTTGTTTTATTAATCATCAAGCATGGTACAAGTTTTCAATTTAATCTTTGATATTCTAGTGCTCAAAAATTCCTTAACATTTATTCATTTACATCCCTTTTGGTCTTATGTTTCACATGTTTCACAAAGTTATTTTTCACTACCTTCAGTAATGTAACCAGTTACATGAAGGAGGTAACCAGTTATAAGAGTTTTGGCAGGTTCTGTCTCTTTCGTGTTTGGGAAAATTTTCCTTGATGTAACCAATTACATCCTTGAGGTAACAAGTTACATGGCCAAATTTTTCAAAAAATACTTACGTTATAATTGATGTAACCGGTTACATTTTTTAGGTAACTGATTACATCACTGGAAGTGCCATTTTTCAGAAATCATTATTTTAAACTTGCCATTGTTTTACACCTTGAATTATTGCATTGTTTAGTCTTTTTACTCATTTCAACAGGTGTAACTCACTTATAAATACCATCATTTTTAGATTTCATTTCTCACTTTTTCATAGCAATTAAACATCATTTACTCACTCTTATTTTTCAAACAAAGTGTTTTGATACTTAACCTTTCATTGAAGTTTTTCTGCACTTTGTTTCCATATCAAGTCAGAAGATTTTCTTCTTCATTCAAAAACACTTGAGCACTAATATATCATTGTAAATTGCTTTCTTGGAAAAGAAGATCAATCTAAGGATTGATATATTGTCATCTTCATATCAAATACTTGAAAATTCAGAATTATTGTATTACATCTTATTTTTCCAGGATTATTGGATATAAGATTGTTTTTTATTGTTATCCTTATTATCCAGGATTGTTGGAAGCAAGAGGTTCTTTAAAGAGGATTGTTCTCATTTGAACTTAGTAAAAAATTCCAAGAGGATTGTTCTTGGTTTGTTAGTGATAGGAAGGCTAAGATTAGTCTTGTATAGATCACAACAATATTAAAAATATCTTTCATGTTGAAAGGGGACTGGAGTACTCTCGAGCTATGAGGGGAACCAGGATATGTCCTTGTGCCGCTTACTTTGTGCATTTACAGTTTTATCACATAGTAATCATTAGGAAAGCAAAACATAAAACCATCAAAAATCCAAAAAAAATTCTAAGTACCTAATTCTCACCCCCCCCCCCCTCTTAGGTGCAATCTCTACTTACAGTACCTGCAATCAAAGAGTTGTGAACATTGGCCTTCTTTACATCCAAGGTATAAACTCGACCCATATTCTTCCCTTGCACTTGACTCCCATTCTAAGGATAATTTCTCGCTACATGACCCATTCTTTGACATTGATAACACTTTACACCTTCGAGGCTACACCTTCCATAATGATTCCTACCACAAGTATGACACGCTAGAGGGGTATTAGGCCTAGCATCTTGCATTTGTTTCCCTTTGAATGGTTATTGTCTAGGTCTAAACTGTTGACTCGTCTTCCTTGATCCTTCTGACCAACTCTAGTTACATCTCTCTCTTCTTGGACTCTCTTCAGGCTATGCTCAACTACATAGCACTGCCTCGGTAACTCGACATAAATAGTTATTCCGGACTACCATAATGGCTAGGCATGGCCCAATCCACTATTGCTCCCAGAACGATCCAATTGCCTAAGTCCAACCAATTTAGGGGGGCATTTCCTTCCTCCTCCTCCACCAGGGAAGCTTGGTCGGTTGACCTCTATGGTCAGTCGGCCCTCCTCAGCAATTCCTGCCCATCACGTACGATTTTACCACCCAAAAATAGCCACGACGTCTGTGCCCGCTACTGCGCCTATGCCTGTAGCAACGGCTAGTTTTGGGCACCTCTGCCCGTCCCAACGGTTAGTTTCTGGAAGTTACCTATTCTTCAGGGAACGATTATCTTGCCCCAAAAATAGGGACCAATGGCCAAACACTGGGGGCACTATAAAAACCCTCTCATTTAAGAAGGTCAGACCTTCAATAATCATCCTAACACACACATACTCTGTACTTGCCTTCTTTTCTCCTGATTCTCACTTTAGCATCGGAGTGCCTTGCACGTACACCCTCATCCTCATCTCTCACACCTAGCACCACAGATGTTGTCTCTGGCCCACTTCAGGTTTTGATCTGTTTGTAAAATCAGTGGCGCCATCTGTAGGAAACTCTGTTATCCCCGTCTTTCCTCCATCATAGATTCAAGACCAAAACAGTTCTTCTAAGATTCCGATCATGGCACATCCATGATGCCCGCAACTCTTCCTTTCTTCCCATCACCAAGATTGACACTGACGGAGTAGCCCCCTTTCTTGGGAGTGACGCCCATCAACAAAGAGATGGAGCAACCACATCTCCCTCCCCCATTCGTGCTGCTCACAATAAGGTCCAGCCCCTCCAGGACCACCAACCAGTCCTAGTTTTGCCTAGCGTCGACCCGACCAAGGCGGCCCTCCTCGAGGCTCTCAATAAGACCAACCTCCTAATCCTTCATCAGAATGCAAGGATTGGAGCTCTAGAAGAATCCAGCCAACCAAGATCCCATCCACCGAGGAAATAACGTCGGAGATCATGGAGTCCTCCTCCCCAGCATGAAAGAAACTGTCTGGCACCTCCAGAGCCAGAGTCCTAAATAATGAAAAAACGCGACCACATCTCCCCCCGGAGCCAGTACTCCCCGGGGACCAAGAGGACTAGAAGAGACCAACGAGCAGAGTCCCAACGTTCGCCTCCGCCCAGATCCAAGGGCCGAGCTCGAACCCCATCTCCCTGTCAAGATCGCCATCCTACCTTTAGGAGAAGTACTCACTCTCCATCATGGTTCAACAGAATCAGTAACGACGAGCCTCATGGCCCGTTGTCCTAGGAAATTATGGTCATGTGCCTACCGAAGGGGTTGGAGAAACTACCATCTCTGGGCACATACGACGGTACTACAGAACCTGACGAGCACATCAAAAATATCGATGCGCTACTCGATTACCATGGCGTCTGTGACGCCAGCAAATGTAGATTGTTCCTGGCCATGCTGAGGAAAGGAGCGATGAGTTGATACAAGAAGCTCCCCGATGAATCTGTCACATCTTGGAGGAAGTTGGGGAGAATGTTCTTCAAGAACTTCAGGAACTTCACGACCTCTCGCCGTCACCTAAAATCCGAATCCTCCCTTGGGGCCATCATTCAAGAGAAGGATGAACCTCTTCAAGCCTATATCGAAAGGTTCAACAAAGAAGCTGTCCAGGTCTCCATGACCGACGACATGAAGAAGTTCCTGCTCGAGTGCGGGTTTCGTCCTCGCACAGAATTTTTCAAAGCTGTTGTCATTGAAACTCCAACGACGCTGGATGCCTTCATCCTCAAGGTGCAAGCGTACATCCAGTACGAGGAGAAAGAAGATGCCAACTCCACCTTGGACTCGAGGCACTAGGAGAGTGTTAGGTCCTCCAAGCATGATAACCCCTCGATATCTTGTCAGAGAGATAGAAGACACGAGGATCACCCTCGGGAGCCCCGGGACAACACAGGGCTTCTGGCCGGTTCCATGAATATACTCCCCTGATCATCTCTGGAGAAAAGATCTTCTCCGAGTGCGCCAACTCGGAATTCTGACAAATAGGAATCTGATTCCCTAAATATATACCACCCAAGCCAAATACTAACAAGTCGAAGTATTGTCGGTTCTACAAGAGCCACGACCATATGACTGACGACTGCATCTACCTGAAGGATGCCATTGAGATACTGATCAGAGATGAGCGCTTGAAGTAGTTCTCTAAAAGGAAGGATGCTCCTCGACAAAACGCATAGAAGTCCAAGAAGGTCGAAGAAGAAACCAGCCTTCAGGTCACCATGAGCATCTCACGACCTGAAGATTTATACATCCCCGAGGGGCTCAGCGTCCTTCCTTACTTCATTGCACACATCCCATGGGAGACCTTCCCCTCCGCCATGGTCATCTCCAGAGGGGGCTTTAAAAAGGTTACCATGGGGTCTGTCAAAAGGAAGTTCGAACAACTTATCAGCAACAGCTCGAACTAGAATTCCACCCTCAACAGGGTCTAGGGAGAGTCTGTTCCCATCTGCTTCTACCGGAGGAACTCCTCAGTGTAGCTCCCAACGCCAGCATCCCTCTACTCATAAGAGCCCAAATAACCAACTTTGACGTCCGGTGAATCCTCGTCGATTAAGGAAGCTCGGTTGACACCATGTATTCCCAGCTGTTATCCACTCTCCAACTGGATAAATCATACCTGACACCCTATGTAGGCTCTGATCTTCAGGGCTTCAACGGTCATGACAAAGCCTTGGGGGTACATAGAAATGATCGTGACTTTCAGGTATGCAGAAACGGCCAAGTCTATCAAAGTTCAGTTCCTGGTCATTGATTGTCCGTCCCTATACCAATGCATCCTTTGACGGCCAACTCTGGCTGAATTGGTAGTCGTACCCTCAACCGTGCACCTGAAGATGAAGCACTACACTTCCAAAGGTCTCGTGGCCACTTTGCACGAGGACATCGAAGTAGCAAGGAGATGTTTCAAGGCAGCCTCCAAAAGGCTAAACACTATCGTCGCCAAGCCAAAGACTCCCTACAAGCCAGCTCTATCTTGCAACTTCGAAGAGGCAAAGATGCTGCCCCGCGTCGACTCCATCGACCTTGACAACCGCTTCTCCGAGGACGACTAGAGGAAAAAAAAGAAAGGGGGAAAAATTTGTCATCAAGGAAGTACTTCCGCAACCTAGCATCGAAAAAGCTTATATGACCCTCGACGTGCACGTCATCAGCGACAACAATTGCTGTATGACCCCCGTCTATAATTGCCTTGCCAAGGACGAACTACCGTCCGACCTCAAGGAAGCCAACATAGTTAGATGTAGAGCCTACTCCTACGTCCTGGTCGAGAGCAAGCTCTACGGGCGAGGGTTTTCCATCCCTCTCCTCAAATTTGTCGAGGAGGAGATGGTTGCCCATGTCCTGCATCAGATTTACGAAGGGATCAAAGCCCAACACCTTGAGGGGAGATCCCTTACCAGGAAGGATCTACAAGCAGGATATTACTGGCCAACCATATAACCTGACATAAAGGAACATGTGAAGAGATGCGACAAATGCCAACGACACGGGGACATGCACTTGTCACCGCCAAATGAACTCAAAGCAATGTCCTCCCCATGGCCCTTCGTATTGTGGGGCCTGGATATCCTAAGACCATTCTTCGTAGGGTCAAATCAGAATAAGTACCTGATAGTAGGCATTGACTACTTTACAAAGTGGATAGAAGTGGAGGCTCTAGCCAAAATAACGGCCCATAACATACTTCGCTTCTACAAGCGAAACATCCTTATCCGCTTCGGCATCCTCCAAAAAATCATCACCGATAACGGGACACAGTTCACAGAAAAAACTTTTCAGGAGTTCGTCGCCCAACTGGGCATCAAACAACACTCCGCGTCCGTCGAGCATCCCTAGAGTAACGGGCAAGCCGAGGCGGCGAACAGGGTAATCCTACGAGGCCTCAAACGGAGACTAGATGAAACGAATAAACAGTGGGTCGAGAAGTTGCACAGCGTGCTCTGGGCCTATTGTACTATGCCCCACTCTCCAACCAGAGAAACCCTTTTTCGTCTAGCGTACGAGACTGGGGCAACGATCCCTATTGAGATTCATGTGCCCTTCAGGCGGACTGAAGCCCCCCTATACGAGGAGACAAATAGCGAGGCACTAAGGGAGGAACTCGATCTCGTCAAAGAGGTCTGGTCAAGAGCAGATCTTCACGAGGCCTCACTAAAATAAAAAATTGCGATTAGGCACAATGCCAAAGTTATACGATGAGAGTTCCAAGTAGGAAGTCTCTTCCTAAGGAGGAATCACAAAGATTCCCGTGGAGGCAAACTCGTCGCAAACTAGGAAGGACCCTATCGTGTTCGATCAAAAATAGAGAATGAAGCCTACTACCTAGAAAAACTCAACAGGGAAGAACTCGCTCGACTGTGGAATGCCAAAAAGGTAAAACAATATTATAGTTAAGGCCTTAACTGTCGGCATGCTTCGTCGATTCGACGAGCATAACTTACTAACCATAAGTGTGCACCCAAGTACAAGTGCTACATTACTAAAATAAATCAAGGAAGGCTTTTGCTCAGGAACGAGCAAAACCCATGCCCGACAGAGGTCCCTCGATCGAGCCTGCCGTCGCCAAAGTTCCTCGAAAGGCAGAACATCCAGCTCACTGGTCCGCGTGTCGCGCGCGGATCAAAACGAGTGTTTTTGTAAAAATGCAGTACAGCGACAGTAACTCAAAATATCGCTCTCACAAGGATTCTTGATTATTACTAATCGAATAAAAGGGGGGGGGGGTTGGTCGTGTTAGATTGAGAAAGATTAATTAACAAAAGTGATTATTGAAATAAGTTGTGAAATAAGTCATTATGAAATAAGTTAATCTGTTGTTCATTCTCCCACTTATCATTGATCATACAATTCTCAAGCCCTAAACGGATTCCATTCCCATTCGATTACGGTAACAATTAACAAGCGTGATTGCAACTGATATATGATTTATGTTCCTAAATCTGAATTAAGCAAACAGATAACGCAAACACGAATTAAGCAAACGCGATTATGATTAATAGAACATATATCAATCGAATTAATCCAATCCCATTTTATAAAATATGAAATTGAATTAAGCAAACAATGACAAATGAATAAAGCATTCAGAATTATAGATAGAATTGAAAAGGGAATCAAAATTACTTGAAAATTGTATTAACCTTAAAGTTAACGGAGATACGGTTAAAACAGATCAACCCGAGGAGGTTAGTTCTCCATGAGTCTTACAAGCGTATAATTTTTTCTCGTGAATAGTGGTGATGAACAGTAAAATGAGATAGCTGTTAAAAAGAAAAACAAGGGATCCGGTTCATAACCCAACTGGGTCAAAAACATAACTCAGACCCAAAACATGACCCAAAACTAAAATAAATCTAATGCTGCAGCTTCAAATGAAATTATGGGAATTATGCGCTCGGAATCTGACTTTGACTCAAAGACGAAAGTTGTAGCTCTCTGTCTTAGTTTTCCGTCAACTGGTAGAACGCGTCGATCCGACTCCCGAAACTCTAGTTATGATTTTTTCCGTAAAAGCTGCTAAAGCTGAAAATTAAGTACGAAAATTAAATAAAGGTAAATATAAACTGAAATAGAAAAAAATTATAAAATATAAAAATAAACTAATCAAACCATGGAAATGCATAACTACAAATATGGAAGAATGTGCATCAAAATGCACTGATCACTCGCGATGGGAAGTTCACGCAGGGAACTCAGGCCACAAACGCGACCTAAACTCCGGTCTCATGCCCTGAAGCTACCTAGGAATTTTGACCAGTTCCCCTCACTATCGAACACAGTTTGTCGAGAAAACCCTGAAATGATAAAAATTATTTACTAAAGTATCCCATACAATGGGCACGAGCATCGAGCAACGTTTGACACTTAGCAAAAATAAAGCTAAGTATAAACATGCACGAAAACGAATCATACATAACCGACGACCATGGCAGAAAATAAATATTATCATAAAAGCGGCCACAAGGACCGCGATTATGCTTGTTACAATACAAAGTACAACTGAAAGAAAAGTCATTCCTCCGTCTTCTGAGGCTCTTCATGGACAGCCTACGCATGCTCCTTGCCAATTTGAAGAAAGTCGGGGATGACGATCCTGCCGCCCGCAACACTATGGAGGAACCAAGTTCCCTCGGTGAACAATTTGACCCCGGGATTCACGATCTTCAGTTGCTCCATGACATTGTTGAAGGCCTCCTTGGCGATGGTCACGCAGTCGACCTCTGTTTGGGTAATGCAAGCGACCATCCTGAATCTTCAATTTCTTCGCTTCCTTGCTCTCACCCTTAGCAGGAGTAGCGACGTCCCTCAACTGCTCGACTTGGTCCTCATCGGCTTTCTTTTCTGCATCAAGGCTATCTATTTCCCCGTTGGCCTTGGCCAACTCATCTTGGCACTTTTTTACCGCCTCCTCGACAGCCCTGGCCCGCTTCTTCTGGGACTTCTTCAACTTCTCTTCCAGGTCCGCAACTGCATCCTGGGCCTTCTTCAGCTCAGATTCATTGTGGGAACCTTCCTCGGTGTAAACCATCGCCATCTCTAGAACCCTTATCATGGCAGAAGCATCCTGAGAAAGCATTGTCCTTTTGATCGGGGGTCCATCTCCTCGAACTTCAGTGACTCTGCCCGAGGAATTGCCAAAGAAGATCCCTCGAAGAATCTCTTGTTGTGCAGGCACAAGGGCAACTAAAATCTGCTTTTCTCCCCCTCATTGATGAGGTTCACAATCTCACTCGTTTGTTAACACTTGAGCCTTGAACTCACAGGCACAGGGGGTGTCTGGACGGTCAGTGGGGTAGACGAGGAGGTCCCTGATCCCATTTGAGGAGGAGGCGCTCGCTGGCTGAGGCAGATCTTCCTGATCGTTACGCCCCCTAGCTTCCCTTGAGGATTTTTTACCATTCATTCTTGGGCAGAAGACATTTTATCTAGAAAACAGCGAGCACATTAATACACAAAGAAAATAATAACTCAGACAAAATAATAAGAAATAAAAGGCTACCCAGAAGGGCCTCCACCTTGGGCCCTCCATCTTCTTCATAAATAATCTTCCCAGCATAAGTCACACATTGGACAGGTAGAAATCCGTCCATGAAAGCCACCAGCTTAGCATAGCTGGCTCGGTCATCGTCCCCTAACATGTGAGGAGTGGTAATGTAATCGTTAGTTGGCCGGGTAAAGTGAGCCTCACTCTAGCATAAGGGAAACTTGAACAACCTCCAAGCCAGTATTTTGCCATGCTCGTTGTCTTACCCCAAATTTTGCTCTCAGATTCATTGATCTTTTGCATATCATTTTAGGTCAATCATCATTGCATAATTAACCAAATTTATCAGACGTTATTTTGTTTTGCTTCACTTGTGAATTAAGGTTTAGTTCAAAGGGATTCAAGGGCTGATCAATAAAGGTTTTCGATAGATCACCAATCAATCAAGTCCTCATACTCCTAATAGACCTCCTCTCCTCAATAATCCAATGTAATTTGGTTTCATCATAAGTTCTTCGAGGTTCAGGTTTTACAAGACTGGATCAAGGATTAGTGTACACTCAAGGCCAAGATTATGGTTTCTCACCTTTGTGTTTAGAATGAGCAAGTGTCGTTTAGAAAGTGGAGATTGTTTTGCTCTTTATGTTTGAATATCATCAAACTAAAATCTTGTGTCAATTCAAGACATCTATTCGAATCGAATTGCAAAACCTTTCAAGGTTAGGACAATTGGTACATTTCAAGTTGATTGCAGAGTCCTGGTTATGTAGTTCAGGATTTGTGGCAGTTAAGTTTAGTGGTCAAGGTTTAAGTGTGGTTCAAAGGTGGAGGTGCATTACAAAGCCCAGTTTCATTTTCCTAACCCTTTTCTAAACATTTGTTGTTCTTTTAAACCAATTACCCATTACCAATTTCCTTTAAACCATTTTTTATTTTTTATTTTTATTTTTTACCCATTTAACCACTGTCCAAATTTCATTTCAATTATTCAGTTTAACTATTCATCCTCTATTCTTTTTATTCAAATTATTATTCCATCTAATTTTTGTTCATATATCCACTTTAATGTCCAATGTCCAATTTCACAAAAAAATCACTTTTATATCCATCCATCTCAATTATCCATTTCTTCTTTCCAAGTTCTTTTCCAAAAAAAAATATCATTCACTAAAAGCCCAAGTTTTTTCTTTTATTTGTTCAATTAGTGTTATTATCATTATAACAAAAATCCATAAAAACAATCCATCATAAGGCCCAAGTTACAATAAAAAAAGAGCTAAAGCTGCCCCACCCCAAGCTTCCCAACGTACAAAATCTTGCTCCAAAACAAGCCAGGCCCAAAAATGTGAAATTTGTACCAGCTACAAACACAAAGATAAAAAAAAGAGGAGAGTTTCAAACTTGCTGCAACAAGACTCTTTTGCAAATGATGCGGCCTACTTGCCTAACCCTGTGCATCCTGCTACTTTTGCTTTAACCTCTTCACAAAATCGTACCAACAATGCTATAAAGCGACAAACTTGTTGCGATTGACTTCTTGCACATAGACCCGTAGCATGATTCAAAAGAGTTACACCAAAACAAAACCTACGATATCCTGTTACTGTCGCTATGATCTACACCCTCCAGCCTTGAAGCAACAAAAGGCAACACTATAAAATAATCATGTTATGCTCCCAAAGGATTCTGCCACAACCTTGTCAAACCTGAACATTCTGCCATCAATAGAAGAATAACAATTCAATGACACCATAGACAAAACCATATCAAGCCAAAAAAAACCTTAACCCTGCATTGAAGTTGACAGATGAATACATTAAGATAGGTGGGAGACTAAGTTTGAAATAAAAACAAAAAGAAGACCTGCAGAAAAGGGAGGAGCATTTTTGAATTGGCAAAAAGAAACTCATTTTCAAAAAAGCCTTCAAGACTCCCTCTGTTCTAGGATCCCTCAAGAACTTATTTTTCAAACCACAATCAACATGTTCATTCCAACACAGCACCTCCTTCATCGACCTAACCTTCAACAAAATGAAATCATACAACTTTCAGATTCACCTCACAATCATCACCCTAACAGCAACGACGACACAATGCTAACCAGAAGAGAAGTAAGAAGAGATTATTGGAGCAGGTGCAGAAGCAAGAGCTAGAGGAAAGAAATAAGGAACCTGAGGTTGGAAGCTGCTAGGGTACCTTCACTAAAAATTGTTTTTCGGTGAACTCTTTGATTTTTATTTTAATATATTGAATGCATTTTATTGCTACATGTTCCTGTCACTTCGTCTTTTTATTATTTTGCAATGTTTCACTTGCATCCTCGCCGATTTTATGAACTAGGCTTCACTTGATTCGTGTGGATTTGAAGTTATGACTATTTGTTTCTCAATTGTTGTTTTCATTCTTTACCTTATTCGATGGTTGTGTTAGAATTCTGAGAGAATGAAGAAGAGTTTGACGAGGTAGAAGGGTGAACGAGATTGAGAGGGTTTTGAGATGATAGGGAAATCGAGAGAGGCAAACTGATGGAGTAGAAGAGGGGTTGCGACCAACATTTTTTTTTGTTTCTGAAAAAAATTCGCAGTTGATTTGAAGCAGGGATAAAGATGATTTTAGTCTTGCTGGTAATTAATATGGAGTAGATTTGATTTCATGGTGAGAAGAGAGTGATTGAGAGAATGCCATTAGAAGAGAAAATAAAACTCACATCAAGAGAGAACAACAATTATTTTTTAAGAGAGAGCACAATTATTTTTTAGAGAGAGGAGCGAATCAGATAGTGTTTCTTCCTCACTTTTCGTTCACTGAAGACCGTATTTGGAGGATAGAAAGAGAAGAGGATGTGCGTTTAGTTTTAGGGTTCATTTACCCTTTCCCTTTAAGACCAAACTGGGTCACTTCAGATCAGGCCCACGACCCACTTACCCGATGAGGATTTGAAGCACACGGGCCTGCGCTCCAATGATCATCACTACCTTTCTTTTCAGCCCAATATTCTTTCCTTCTTTTTAGTTTATTTTTAGTTAGGTTTAAAAACTTAGTTTAAGTTATTTAGTTTTAGATAAATTTCAGTTCATTTAATTAATTAGTTTATTTATTTATTAGTTTTTTTTAATATTTGTTAATTAAATGTTAATTGGATTTTAATTTGATTAGTTAATTAGGTTTTTTATTAGAATTTGGTTTAGTCAAATATTATTAGTTAATGTTCAATTTTGATTCCAATTTTTGATACCTTTGAAGCTTGTGGTCAAGTGTTGATCAATCATTGTTGCCTTTTAGTTTGACTTGGTTTTTGAGAAAGTATTGATTAATTCTTGCCTTGTTGATTGGCTTATTCCTGATGCTTGCTTGACCATAATTTATTGATGATTGTTTGGTGTTCTCTTGTTCATACTCCCCCCCCCCCCCATTGTTGCATCCAACCTGAGTCCAAAGAAAAGAATCTCCCTCTGTTGACTGTCATGTCATTTAGGATAGCCTTGTCTATCTTTTCCCCTAGACCTTGCGAGAGTCTTGCTTATTGTAACCTAGTTTAGGTAGAGAATTGGTTAACTCTATGTAAGTATCATGGTTATGAATGATTACTCCCCTTTGGAACCTTGACCATAGTCAAGAGTTCCTCCTCCCTTGCTGGCCGAACTATGGAGGCTTTGATTCCTCATTCCTAGTTAGGATACGTAGGCACAAGATGCGATATCTTGTCGAGCCCTCTAACCACTAACAATTAACACTTATCTCCCTGCTTTTGGTCTGGTTAGAACCAATTGGTCTTGTAAATTAGAAATAGGTGTAGAATTGGTAAACTGTATGTGAGTATCATGGTTATGAGTACTCACTTTCCCCGTTGACTTTGGTTAAAGTCAACCCTAGTTAGGATTTTTCAACTTAGACTTAGAGAGTTGGTTAACTTTGTGTAAGTATCATGGTTATGAATACTTGTTTTCCCTTGAACCTTGACCACAATCAAGAGTTCCTCACCCCCTAGTTAGGTGAACTACGGTTGCTCTGATTCCATCCTAGTCAAGATACGCAGGCACGAGATGTGACATCTTAGTGGACATACTTAGTGTATATACCCTAGGTCTTTACCGTAGCACCTTTTCCCTTAGCAAGCAAACTTTAGCATAACACAAATACTAACAAGAGGTTCTTGTAGAGTACTACAGATACTTAATATGCTAACACCTTCCCTAGGTATAACCAACCCCCGAACCTTAGATCTCTATCTTTGTTGTTACATAGCCCACTTAAGATTTTCTTTCGATCTTTACTTTTTCCTTTGGATAAATCAAAGCTCGGTGGTGAATTTTAAAGATTTGTGATTCAAGTTAATTCAATAGCTTTATATCCAATTCTTATCACAACAGAAATGGTGAATTCACTAGGGACTTTCTCTCCTAAGAGGGTTAAGCCCACCTTGTTTGTATTTGTGTTTGTTATGTGTTTGCTTTCCTGTATATCTGTATATATATTTGTTTGTGCTTAGGTTTTCTGTATGTAGGGTTGTTACCTTGAGTGGTGAGATAAGTCCTATACTCGGACTTGAGTGAACATATGATAGGAAGGTTGATTCCCGACCAAGCTGACTTGAGAAACCACTGCTCAGTGGAGGCCCTCTTGGGAGTAGTTTTGTTGAACGAGTATTCGTGAAAACAATACTACTTTTGACCTAGGAGCCCGTGACACTGAGAACCTTTAGTTACCTTTTCACCCCACTTTGGCCTTGTTAGAACATAGTGCGATGACTATGAAGGAGTAGTCGCGAAATAGTTTATACGTGATTCTACACTCGGACGAGACTCTCTTGAGAATATTATCGACTATCGAGTAATTTGGGAAATTAATAATATCTAAAAGATGGGTTGTTGACTCTAGGAACCTCTTAGAACCCTGTTCTGCAGATCATAAACCCTTAATACACACCTTTTGAGATGGGTAGACCATGGCTTCACGCTCGTGTTCTTTAAACCTAGGCCCTTGTATGTTTATCTGTTTACCTATGTGTATATGTGAATCTTTGTTCGCCTGTGTTTGTGCATACTTGCATTTATAAGAATCATACCATAAAAGTTTCGTGGAACTTAGACTTTTGTTTGTAAACATCAGGGTTGTCATGGATAGCGAAAGGAAGAAAACTTTGAAGTACACTTACAAGAGTCTTAACTTGGATGACCTAAGGAGGCTGGGGACCTTGGTGACAGATCCAAAAAGGTTCAAGAGCAGATATGGGAAACTGTTGTCGTTGTTTAAGACGAAGATGGATAAGGGACTTCTCCATTCTACTTCAGTTCTACGATCCAGTCTACCATTATTTTACTTTCCTTGACTATCAGCTCGTACATACACTAGAAGAATACTCCTATCTGGTTGGTTTGCTTATTCTTAACGAGTTTCCTTTTTCTATCTTAGAGACAGACCCTAAGGAGCAGGATATTGCTAAGGCTACACATTTGGGATTGGTTGATATTCAAATAATATGACTACAAAAGGGGGAGTTTTTGGCTTGACTGCAGAGTTTTTGATTGGGAAAGCTCAGTATTACACCGACCATTTGAGCATGGATGCATTTAAGGCTATCCTTTCCTTGCTCATTTATGGTATCTTTTTGTTCCCTAGCTTTGAAAACTTTGTGGACCTCAATACCATCAAAATCTTCTTGAGGAAGAACCATGTGCCTACTTTGCTAGCAGATGCCTATTGTCCTGTTCATCTGAGGAATTTCCACGATGGAGGAATGATCACTTATTATGTTTCTTTATTATACAAGTGGTTTATTTCGCACTTGCCTAAGGCTAACGCTTTTTGGGATCCTAAGAAAGGTTGGTGGTCACAGAAGATCATGGCTCTCACTCACTCAGACATTGATTGGTATAATCGTGTCTATGATGGCGTGACGATTATTGATAGCTACGGAGATTTTGGTAATGTACCTCTTCTTGGTACTAAAGGAAGGATCAGCTATAACCCAGTCCTTGCTCGTCGATAGTTAGGATATCCTTTGAAGGACAAACCAACCAGTGTTCATGTGGAAAGTATTTTCTTCAAGGAAGAGGAAGATAACAAGGAGCTAAAGGAGAAGATCCTGAATGCTTGGAGCCATTTTCATAAAAAGGGGAAGAAAGACATAGGAAAGCCTAATTATGTTTCCTTGGAACCATATCTCCAATGGGTCCGAAAAAGGGCTATTGAGTTGAAGATGCCCTATTCCCGACAAGAGCCCATGGTTCTAAAGGAGGAACCCACTTTGATCTTCATGTCTGAAGTAGAAGAGCTGAGAATCACTTTGATTAAAGCACAATGAACAGAAGACGCTTGGAAGCACAAGTATCAAGTGGTTGTCGAGGAGAATGCAGAACTCCAGAAACAACTGCAAATGAAGAATGAAGAAGTGCTCTCTTGTAAGAAGAGGAAAGCGCAAGAGGATTTATTTTCCTCTGACCCTCATCCAACTCCGTGGAAGTTGATTATGGATAAGCTTGTTCTCGAGAAAGCTCATATGGAACAAGAGATCAAGAAGCTCAACATGAGGCTTCTAGGAGAATCTCCTTAGGACTTTTGTTATCTTTTATTTAGCTTTCTGTTTAAGACTCTTGTAAGAAGTAGTGATATGCTATAATTCAATTTGTTGGTTAATGAAAATGAGTTTTTTGGTATCTCTTGATGTTTGTAAATATTCGAGTTCCATGAAATTTTTTTGCATTGCGTGCGCATGTTGTTACATTTCATTTGCATTTGCATTTCTCAGCCATTGAGTCTCATCTTCCTCTTATTGTCTCTAAAAGGATACATAGCACGCATTATGGACAAATGGCAACGATGAGCGAGCTTTTGAAAGGCCAGGAATCCTTGAAGAAGGAGATCAGGATCTTCAAAGATCAGATGAACTGGATTTTGGAGACCTTGCAGAATTTGATGAAGAATGAGGGGCATTCTCACCCTGTTTCACCCAAAGAGGTTGTCACTTCGTCACCTTCGGTGGCTCTTCCAAATCAAGGACCTCCTCAGTATCAACAATCAGACCACCGTCAATTGTGTCAGCATGCCCGACAAAGGCCAAGGAAGCCAGAGAGGCATTTTACTCCGCTACCAATGTCATATGGTCAAATTTTTCCAGATTTGATCAAAGGTAGATTGATAGTGCCAAAAGAGGTAGATCCAGTGATCCTTCCATACCCGCCAGGCTTTGATGCCAATGCACGATGTGGCTACCATGCTAGGTCACAGGGGGATTCAACTGAAAACTGTAATGTGCTCATGAGAAAAGTTCAGAATCTGCTTGACTCCGAGATGATCTCATTCACGCCTCAAGGAATTCAAATCAACAATCCTTCACCATTTATTGTGCCTTTTCCACATCAAGGAAACGCACCTGAGAAAAGTGTCAGTCAACCAACATTTGGGCCTGCATCAAAACATCATCCTTATCAAGTGGTTACAAAAAGAGCGTCGCAACATTCATTGGTTGTTTCCCCTCGAGGTTCTCAAGGGCAGAACATGAACAAGAAGAACCCTATCAAAAGGAATATGGCATGTTATAAGCCAGTTCCCGTGCTTTTGAGTAAGCTTTATCCGCTATTAATTCAGAACTCGTTGGTAACTCTGTGAGCTCTCAACCCTGTGCTAGGACCATGACATAACGCGAACTTGACTTGTGAGTTTCATAAAGGGGATGAAAAACATGAGCTAGATACTTGTTTGGCATTAGGATCTATTATGCAAGAGCTTATCTATGACAAAGATGTGATCCTCAAAGAAGTTCACCCAGAAATTGAATGTAAGTACCATACTGGGACAATGGGGCATCTGGTTGAAGAATGCATAGGTTTTGGTTTGAAGTTGCAAAGCTTGTTGGAGCTGCTAAAACCTCAAAAAGGTAAGCCAAGTTTCAGTGTCTCAACTCCTTAAGCAAAAGAAAAAGGACCTATGAGGCCTTTCAAGGTTCTTTACCACAAGGAGCAAGTAATCGGTGATGGAGGTGTTCCCTTGTCTGGACCTGGAAATTGAAGTTGTTAAAGTCAATTCTCCGAAGTTGGCTATATTTTGTTCTTTCAGTATTTTCAGTTGTATTTTTCTTGCTTTTTAATTTCATGTATGCTTGTAAGCTTTGTTGTTTATTAAATTGGCAAGATTAATGAAATGTTTATGCATCTTTTGGATTAATCCATTCGTATTCACTCTTTTTTTATTGTCATAAAAAGAAAAAATATTTATCTTTTCCCATCCAGTTATCTTTATCGAATTGTTGTTTAAGCAAATATTAGGGAGGATGATGAAAATATTATATCCATAATTGTTGTTGGTATGCTTTTAATTAAACTCTGCCAATGATGTAAGGCATTATTTCAATTCCCAAACACTTGAGAAATAAGGAGTTAATCCCTTGTTAACCCTTTTGAGTCTAGAAGTAGAAGTTTCCTTTAGATATTAAAAACCTGTTATCTCAACCTTAGGGTGGGTAATTCTCAATTAACTTGGAAATATGTGCATACAAGACACCTTTCATATAAAGTTTATACTCACAGGTTTTCCTTCACACACAACAAGCAAGTGTCGAAGATGTTTTCCAAGCCAAAGGGTTAATGATGGTTCACCATATCCATTAAGCTAGGTAGTCACCTTCTTTCTCAAAAAAAAAAAGAAAAAATCGGAAGAAAAGAAAAAGCCCGCTAAGTCAAAACCTATGAAGGAGACTTAGGCAAAATTGGGGCATCCCGCTGATTGTATATCCAAAAGAAACAGTTCAGGAAAAAGTTAGGGATAATAAAAGAGGAGTTAACTCTGAAAGTCCTCGATAACAAAAAACAATTGAATTTTGTAAGGGAGTAGTGACTACCTTAGGTTTTTGAACCACCAACAACTATCATCAGTTCAAATCCTAACCTACAGGAAGTCGAGTGCATAACTTGAGTTAACTGAATGTAGGATGGAAGTTCATTATGAAGATTGGTTGGGAACAAATAAACTTAGAACCTTTATCCTTTGTTTCATGAACCTTGAACCAAACCATATTACAACCTTTAAAAGACCTAATTGAGGTGAGGTTATTTTGAAAGCATACTATAGCAAGGTTGGATAACCTGACTCCTAATGATCTTTTCTTTTTGTTGGTCACTTCAACTGTCATTCTGTAAATGACAGGATCCATTTTGTTTTTGATCTTTGATCACTCCATTATGTTGTTTTATCGATAAATATTGATTTCTAAAGCTTGCATGAACATTGAATTAAAATTGCCAATTTTAAATGAACAACGTTGTTTGCGAGACAATGTCAAAGGAATCTTGACAAATGTAGCCAACTAGAGAATTTGATTTGGTAAAGGAAGATCAGTATGGGGCAACCATTTGAAGGATTTGTTAATCACTCATCCCCATGAATTAGTGAATCGGGGGAAAAACTTTTCAAAGTTTGGAATATTGGGGCACACCATCTTGAGGTCTTATAGAAATTCGTTCCCCAACTCATTTAAAGGTAAACCATTCCGAGATTCAGAGAGTCTGGCGCAATCAGACCGAGAATTGATAAACCTCATGAAGGCCAATTAATTATGAGCAATTAGGTCGAGATTAGATTAACATCTCAAAGGCAGTTAATCTGGGGCATCTCTTTCACAGATTAAGTAGTTAGTAAGGGAAAGTTTTCTCCTCAGTTGTTCCCCCCACAGTCTGACGGAAAAGTTTGAGAACTCTGTTGTGCAATTGCAGTTAAACTGGGGCAATTACGTCGAGATTCATGAATCTCTCCAAGAGTTTGAAGATATTGAAGCATCTTGTATGTCATTTCTTCTGTAAAATCCTCTTGATGATTTCTTCCTATAGACCACGTAATCTGGGGCAGAGGTGGTTTGAATATTATTTGTTGCAAAGGTTGTTACTCATTGTGATGATCATTATGCAAGCTAGAGGGCAGAACTATATTGTTCTTGTGACATTTTTTGCCAGCTCCCTAGTAAGTTGTTACCTCAATTGATCTTGGCATTTTCCCATGGATATTTATTTTCTAACAAGGAAATCAGGCTCATGATGGAAATCTCGGTGAAGTCATGACGTTATATCCTAAGTGGAATATTCTTTTCCCCAGAGAAGGTTGTAACCTTGAAGTCAAGCTGCTTGATTCTGCATGTTCATCCCTAGTGATGGTCCAATCTGGTGACGTTGGCTGGGTATCCTTGTTGAGATGTTTATTTCATCTCCAGTTTTGCTTCCCTTTGTCTATTTTGTCAGCATAAACATGGCATGCGAGCATTTGTACATATGCACAACATCTGTGTATTGCTGCTACCATTTTGGTGTTTACCTGTTTCGTTCACTTTGGCGTTTATTCCCCAAGTGACTGGGTTTGTCTCTTCTCTCTAGTAAGAGTTGTCAGCCTTGGGCATAAAATGCTCATCTTTTCTAAATTCCCCAAAGAGTTTGATTCTCGTGGATGATGGTTGCTTTAGTTATCTTTTCCACGTTTGGATAAGATAAACCCCATTTGAGTTCATTTCTCAATGGTTGGAGTCTTGATTGCCCTCTTCTTTCTAGCTTGTTCCTAAATTGAACTTTGGTCCATGGCAGGTGTTGTTTCCAAATCTAATTTAGGCATGCATTTGTTTTGCACTGTGTCTCGCAGGAAGAATCCGTACAAATCCTCATTGAAGATAAAATCATTCTCCAGCAGTGTTGTTGTAACAATATCTCTTTGGAATTTTTACCCAGATTAAGTGGCATCTCTTTGAGAAACTTAATGAAGTTTATGTTGGTTCTTTCTCTTTATTTGAAAAATTGGCTCATAAAGCAACCAACCACATCTCTTTTATGAGATCCCTAGTAAGTCCAGTGGTAACTAGCATCTTTGTTAAGATCTTTGTTTGACACGCATATGTTGTTACTGCTTTTCTGGTTGTTACCTGTCTCCCCTTTGAAGTTTAGTTGTTACTGATACCGATGGTTGCAAGTCCAATCGTCATTGACACCTGTTAGGTCTGCTGTTATCAAATTCTATTCATCTGGTTGCTACCATTTTCCTTGTAAAGTTCAGTGGTGACTGGCATTTTGTTTAAAGTCCAATGGTAATTGGCATTTCTTCCTAAAGTCCAGTGGTGACTGGAATTGTTTTTAAAGTCCAATGGTAATTGACATTCTTTTGAAAGTCCAGTGGTGACTGGAATTTCTTTTAAAAGTCCAGTGGTAACTGGCATTTTGTTTAAAGTCCAATGGTGATTGGCATTTCTTTCTAAAGTCTAGTGGTGACTGGCATTGTTTTTAAGTCCAGTGGTAATTGGCATTCTTTTGAAAGTCCAGGGTGACTGGCGTTTTATTTAAAGTCCAGTGGTAATTGGCATTCTTTTGAAAGTCTAATGGTGATTGACATTTTTTTAAAAGTCCAATGGTGATTGGCATTTCTTTTGAAAGTCCAGTGGTGACTGGAATTTATTTTAAAGTCCAATGGTAATTGGAATTCTTTTGAAAGTCTAGTGGTGACTGACATTTCTTTTAAAAGTCCAGTGGTGACTGGCATTTTGTTTTAAAGTCCAATGGTAAGTGACATTTCTTTTGAAAGTCTAGTGGTGACTGGAATTTATTTTAAAGTCTAATGGTGATTGACATTTCTTTTTAAAGTCTAATGGTGACTGGCATTTCGTTTTAAAGTCCAATGATAATTGGCATTTCTTTCGAAAGTCCAGTGGTGACTGGCATTCATTTTAAAGTCCCATGGTGATTGAAATTTCTTTTTAAAGTCCAATGGTGATTGGCATGTTCTTTTAAAGTCCAGTGGTGACTGGCATTTATTTTAAAGTCCAATGGTAATTGGCATTTCTTTTAAAAGTCCAGTGGTGACTGGCATTTTGTTCAAAGTCCAATGGTGATTGGCATTTCTTTTGAAAATCCAGTGGTGACTGGAATTTATTTTAAAGTCCAATGGTAATTTGTATTTCTTTTGAAAGTCCAGTGGCGACTGGCATTTATTTTAAAGTGTAATGGTAATTGCATTTCTTTTGAAAGTCCAGTAGTGATTGGAATTTTCTTTAAAGTTCAATGGTAATTGGCATTTCTTTTGAAAGTTGGTGACTGACATTTTCTTTTAAAGTCCAATGGTAATTGGCATTCCTTTGAAAGTCCAATGGTGATTGGTAATTTTCTTTTAAGGTCCAGTGGTGACTGACATTTTTTTAAAGACCGATGGTAACTGGCGCTCTTATCCCACTTCGCTTGATATTCAGAGTTTGTTATTTCTCTGTCTTTCCAGGTGTTTCATGAAGATCCCGTTTGAACTCTTCATATTAAGAAATTTCCAGAAATTTTGGTTGTTTTGCAATGTTTACCTGATCTCTTGTTAGAAGATCGTTTCTCAGTTCCCTTGGTCTCTGGTTAGAAGGCCATTTTCTTTTATTCTCTTGTCGGAAGATCAACTCTTTGTTTAAATTAATCCCCAGTGGAGATCATGCTTCTTTCTAGTTTTATCCCCAGTAAAGAGTTTATCTATTCGTCTTTATTCTAGCATGTCTTCCGGTCATGTCTGAACCTGTTGACTAACTGCTCTGGATATTCCCTAGTGGATACCATCTTTTGGTTATATTTCATTGAGGATATTTTCTTCTAAAATTCCAACGAGTCGTGGTTTAAACCTGTTTGTTCCATCACTTTAGATGTCTTGTTCTATTTCCTTTCCCCCAGTGGAAACCATCCTTTTGTTCTATCTCTAGAGAGGATCTTTTCTTTCTAGGATGTCAGTCGGTCACGTTTGAACTAGTTGCTCGATCACTCTGGATTCCCCCAGTTTGTTTTAGCTCCCTCAGTGTTGCTGTCTTTCCCCAGTGAGTGGTTACTCATTGTGTCGCTTACTTTCCTGTTTGCTTTCATTTTCATATGCATTTTGAATTTATCATTCCATCATTATTATCATGATAGGGCTTACTGCATGTCAGCATTGCATAGTTTTCTTTTGTCCATAGCATAACATGTCATTGCATCTAAGGGAAAAATGTTTGTTTATCTGTATTTAAATACCTTTCACCATGATTTCACGAGAACTTTTATCACATATACCATCCGGTGAAGATATTTAAATAGGGGCAACTGTCGTACCCCAAATTTTACCCTCAAATTCATTGATCTTTTGCATATCATTTTAGGTCAATCATCATTGCATAGTTAACCAGATTTATCAGACGTTGTTTTGTTTTACTTCACTTGTGAATTAGGGTTTGCTTCAAAGGGCTTCAAAGGATGATCAATCAAGGTTTTGGATAGATCACCAATCAATCAAGTCCTCATACTCCAAAGAGACCCCCTCCTCAATAATCCAGTGTAATTTGGTTTCATCAGAAGTTCTTCGAGGTCCAAGTCTTGCAAGACTGAATCAAGGATCAGTGCACACTCAAGGCCAAAATTATGGTTTCTCACCTTTGTGTTTAGAATGAGAAAGTTTCGTTCAGAAAGTGGAGATTGTTTTGCTCTTTATGTTTGAAGATCATCAAACCAAAATCTTGTGTCAATTCAAGACATCTGTTCAAATTGAATTGCAGAACGTTTCGAGGTCAGGACAATTGGTACATTTCAAGTTGATTGCAGAGTCCTAGTTATATGGTTCAGGATTTGTGGCAGTTAAGTTTAATGGTCAAGGTTTAAGTGTGGTTCAAAGGTGGAGGTGCATTACAAAGTCCAGTTTCATTTTCTTAACCCTTTCCTAAACATTTGTTGTTCTTTTAAACCAATTACCCATTTTATTTACCCATTATACAATTCCATCCCACAATCATTTAAACCATTTTTTATTTTTTATTTTTATATTTTACCCATTTAACCACTATCCAAATTTCATTTCAATTATTCAGTTTAACTATTCATCCTCCATTCTTTTTATCCAAATTCTTCTTCCATCTATTTTTTGTCCATATATCCACTTTAATATCCAATGTCCAATTTCACAAAAAAAAATCACCTTTATATCCATCCATCTCAATTATCCATTTCTTTTTTCCAAGTTCTTTTCCAATAAAACATCATTCACTAAAAGCCCGAGTTTTTTCTTTTATTTGTTCAATTAGTATTATTATCATTATAACAAAAGTCCATAAAAACAATCCATCATAAGGCCCAAGTTACAATAAAAAAAAAGAGCTAAAGTTGCCCCACCCCAAGCTTCCCAGTGTACAAAATCTTGCTCCAAAACAAGCCAGGCCCAAAAATGTGAAATTTGTACCAGCTACAAACACAAAGATAAAAAAAGGAGAGTTTTAAACTTACTACAACAAGACTCTTTTGCAAACCATGCGGCCTACTTGCCTAACCATGTGCATCCTACTACTTTTGCTTTAACCTCTTCACAAAACCGTACCAAAAATGCCACAAAGCAACAAACGTGTCGCGATTGACTTCTTGCACACAGACCTGTAGCATGGTTCACAAGAGTTACACCAAAACAAAACCTGCAATATACTGTTACTATCGCTATGATCTACACCTTCCAGCCTTGAAAAACCAAAAGGCAACACTCTAAAATAATCCTATTTTGCTCCCAAAGGATTCTGCCACAACCTTGTCAAACCTGAACATTCTGCCATCAATAGAATAATAACAATTCAATGGCACAATAGACAAAACCATATCAAGCCAAAAAACCTTAAACCTGCATTGAAGTTGACAGGTGACTGAGTTTGAAACAAAAACAAAAAGAAGACCTGCAGAAAAGGGAGGAGCGTTTTTGAATTGGAAAAAAGAAAATCATTTTCAAAAAAGCCTTCAAGACTCCCTCTGTTCTAGGATCCCTCAAGAAATTATTTTTAAAACCACAATCAACATCTTCCTTCCAACATAACACCCCTTTCATCGACATAACCTTCAAGCTTCCCAGTGTACAAAATCTTGCTCCAAAACAAGCCAGGCCCAAAAATGTGAAATTTGTACCAGCTACAAACACAAAGATAAAAAAAAGGAGAGTTTTAAACTTACTACAACAAGACTCTTTTGCAAACCATGCGGCCTAATTGCCTAACCATGTGCATCCTACTACTTTTGCTTTAACCTCTTCACAAAACCGTACCAAAAATGCCACAAAGCAACAAACGTGTCGCGATTGACTTCTTGCACACAGACCTGTAGCATGGTTCACAAGAGTTACACCAAAACAAAACCTGCAATATCCTATTACTATCGCTATGATCTACACCTTCCAGCCTTGAAGAACCAAAAGGCAATACTCTAAAATAATCCTATTATGCTCCCAAAGGATTCTGCCACAACCTTGTCAAACCTGAACATTCTACCATCAATAGAATAATAACAATTCAATGGCACAATAGACAAAACCATATCAAGACAAAAAACCTTAAACCTGCATTGAAGTTGACAGGTGACTGAGTTTGAAACAAAAACAAAAAGAAGACCTGCAGAAAAGGAAGGAGCGTTTTTGAATTGGCAAAAAGAAAATCATTTTCAAAAAAGCCTTTAAGATTCCCTCTGTTCTAGGATCCCTCAAGAAATTATTTATAAAATAACAATCAACATCTTCCTTCCAACATAACACCTCTTTCATCGACATAACCTTCAAGCTTCCCAGTGTACAAAATCTTGCTCCAAAACAAGCCAGGCCCAAAATTGTGAAATTTGTACCAGCTACAAACACAAAGATAAAAAAAAAAAGAGTTTTAAACTTACTACAACAAGACTCTTTTGCAAACCATGCGGCCTACTTGCCTAACCATGTGCATCCTACTACTTTTGCTTTAACCTCTTCACAAAACCGTACCAAAAATGCCACAAAGCAACAAACGTGTCGCGATTGACTTCTTGCACATAGACCTGTAGCATGGTTCACAAGAGTTACACCAAAACAAAACCTGCAATATCCTGTTACTATCGCTATGATCTACACCTTCCATCCTTGAAGAACCAAAAGGCCACACTCTAAAATAATCCTATTATGCTCCCAAAGGATTCTGCCACAACCTTGTCAAACCTGAACATTCTGCCATCAATAGAATAATAAGAATTCAATGGCACAATAGACAAAACCATATCAAGCCAAAAAACCTTAAACCTGCATTGAAGTTGACAGGTGACTGACTTTGAAACAAAAACAAAAAGAAGACCTGCAGAAAAGGGAGGAGCGTTTTTGAATTGGCAAAAAGAAAATCATTTTCAAAAAAGCCTTCAAGACTCCCTCTATTCTAGGATCCCTCAAGAAATTATTTTTAAAATCACAATCAACATCTTCCTTCCAACATAACACCTCTTTCATCGACATAACCTTCAACAAAATGAAATTATCCAACTTTCAAATTCATCTCACAATCATCACCCTAACAACAACAATAACACAATGCTAACCAGAAGAGAAGATTGGAGTAGGTGCAGAAGCAAGAGCTAGAGGAATGAAATAACGAACTTGAAGTCAGAAGCTGCCACGGTACCTTCTCCAGAAACTTCGTTTTTTGATGAAATTTTTTATTTTGCTTTTGATATCTTGAATGCATTTTGTTGCTACATGTTCCTGTCACTTCGTATTTTTATTATTCTGCAATGTTTCGCTTGCGTCCTCGCCAATTTGATGAACTAGGCTTCACTTGATTCGTGTGGATTTGAAGCTATGACTATTTATTTTTCAAATGTCATTTTCATTCTTCACCTTATTCGATAGTTGTGTTAGAATTCATAGATAATGAACAAGAGTTTGACGAGGAAAAATAGTGAACGAGATTGAGTGGGTTTTGAGATGAGAGGGAAATCGAGAGAGGTGAACTGATAGAGTAGAAGAGGTGTCGCGACTGACTTTTTGTTTTGTTTCTGAAAATTATTTTTCGCAGATGATTTGAAGCATGGATAATGATGACTTTAGTCTTGCTGGTAATATGGAGTAGATTTGATTTCATGGTGAGAGGAGAGTGATTGAGAGAATGCCATTAGAAGAGAAAATAAAACTCACATCAAGAGAGAACAACGATTGTTTTTTGAGAGAGAGCACGACTATTTTTTAGAGAGAGAAGCGAATCAGATAGTGTTTCTTTCTCCCTTTTCGTTCACTTAAGACCGTGTTTAGAGGATAGAAAGAGAAGAGGCTATGCGTTTAGTTTTATGGTTCATTTACCCTTTCCCTTTAAGACCAAACCGGGTCACTTCGGATCAGGCCCGCGACCCACTTACCTGATGAGGATTTGAAGCACACGGGCCTGCGCTCTAATGATCTTCACTACCTTTCTTTTCATCCCAATATTCTTTCCTTTTTTTCCAGTTTAGTTTTAATTAGGTTTAAAAACTTAGTTTAAGTTATTTAGTTTTAGCTAAATATCAGTTCATTTAATTAATTAGTTTAATTATTTATTTATTTAATTAATTAGTTTTTTTTAAAATTTTTTAATTAAATAATTGGATTTTAATTTGATTAGTTGATTAGTTTTTATTAGAATTTAGTTTAGTCAAATATTATTAGTTAGTGTTCAATTTTGGTTCCAATTCTTGATACCTTTGAAGCTTGTGGTCAAGTGCTGATCAATCATTGTTGCCTTTTTAGTTTGACTTGGTTCTTGAGAAAGTATTGATTAATTCTTGCCTTGTTGATTGACTTATTCCTGATGCTTGCTTGACCAAGAGTTGTTGATGATTGTTTGATGTTCTCTTGTTCATTCTTGACTGTTATCACTCATGATTAAAGCTTCATACTTGCCCCTCATTATTGCATCCAACCTGAGTCCAAAGGAAAGGATCTTCCTCTGTTGACTGTCATGTCATTTCGAATAGCCTTGTCCATCTTTCCCCTGAGACCTTGTGAGAGTCTTACTTATTGTAACCTAGTTTAGGTAGAGAAATTGTTAACTATATGTAAGTATCATGGTTATGAATGTTTACTCCCCTTTGGAACCTTGACCACGGCCAAGAGTTCCTCCTCCCTTGTTGGCCGAACTACGGAGGCTCTGATTCCTCCTTCCTAGTTAGGATACGTAGTCGCAAGATGTGATATATTGCCGAGCCCTCTAACCACTAACAACTAACACTTATCTCCCTGCTTTCGGTCTGGTTAGAACCAATTAGTCTTGTAAATTAGAATTAGGTGTAGATTTGGTAAACTATATGTGAGTATCATGGTTATGGGTACTCACTTTCCCCTTTGACTTTGGTTAAAGTCAACCCTAGTTAGGATTTTTCAACTTATACTTAGAGAGTTGGTTAACTCTGTGTAAGTATCATGGTTATGAATACTTACTTCCCCTTGGAACCTTGACCACAGTCAAGAGTTTCTCACCCCCTAGTTAGGTGAACTACGGTTTCTCTGATTCTATCCTAGTTAGGATACGTAGGCGCGAGATGCGACATCTTGGAAGGCTTACCTAATGTGTATACCATAGGTCTTTACCTTAGCACCTTTTCCTTTAGAAAGTAAACTTTAGCATAACACAAATACTAACAAGAGATTCCTATAGAGTACTAAAGATACTTAGGATGCTAACACCTTCCCTAGGTATAATGAACCCTCGAACCTTAGATATCTAGCTTTGTTGTTACATAGCACACTTAGGATTTTATTTCGATATCTACCCTTTCCTTTGGATAAATCAAAGCTCGCTGGTGAATTTCAAAGATTTGTGATTCAAGTTAATTCAATAGCTTGATATCTGATTCTCACCGCAACACTCGTCGACTAAGGCTTCCTCGCTCTCGTCCGTCGAGACCTCCCAAACAAATGTGGAGTTGGTGGCCCTCTTTGACACGGGCTCGATAGTATAAAACCTTTCCTTGAAATTCCTAATAGACTAAAAAAAAATGGCTTGAACAGCTTCTTCCCCTGCTTCAGGGAGATCCAACCGAACTTCCTCCTCGAAACATGTCGCTGAAGATGGAAGACGGTAAAGAAAAGAGGAAAGGTAGCTCCAATCTCCAGGTAATCGCACACCAGCTCGAATATCCGTATGAAGGTAATCAATTTGGATGCAGCTGCAGAGGCTCCAGATCCAGGTGCACGAAGATTGCCCTCTGAAAATCCAAAAAGGGCAACCTCATCCCTATCTCTTTGAAGACATATTCATACATAGGGAACTTCTCCCTATATGACGAGCAAATACAATCGTCTTCTCTGGAGAAATGGACCTTCCAATCTCCCTTAGCCCCCACCAACATGAAGGCATCCCCGATGTAAGAGGCAAAGAGAGATGCATGCTCCCCATGCCCCGCAACGGACCACTCATCTACGGTTGTCCTCGAAATAGGTATTTCACCAGCGTCCCGGGCCGTGGAAGTATCATTAGTATCAATATCCTCCTAGGAACTCTCCTCAGATAGATATCTCAGGATTTCATCTTCAGCCTTGCACAACATCTCCTTTACCTGAAAAACAGAGGATAAAAGTGAATTCAATGACAAAGTCAAATCCACCCTTCCACCACTAGTTAAGTGAAAGGGCATGCGAAGGCCCAAGGAAAATGTCCCCAACCTAAGCCCTACTTAAATGGCACAACTACGATACGAGGAGGCACCCGAGATAGTCCCTCTAACGCACGCGGGAAGAGCCTCCCTGGTACGCTACCTAGAACTTCCATTGGGAAACTGCTTGAAAACTCATAGGCATACCAGAAATTCTTGGTTTCCATCGGCGGTGAACGCTTCCGTTGTTACAACAGCGTCAGAATTAACTAAAAGGCCTAAGCTTCTAAGTCTCTAGTGACGCCGACAGCAACAAAAAATAGCCAAACCATCGCCATCCACCAACAGTCACCGGAAATAGCCCCTACGCCACCTAATTTCGCCTTAACCACATGCATTCTAAAAAGCAGATAATGAATAAAACTGTAACAGAGATCAGTTCAAGTATATACATGGTCAAGGATGAAAGTTTGGGGTCGAAGAGCTCTGGTCGGTGCACGTACGGTGGTCGGACGTTGTTGAAAAACAGCGGATAGCGGATTGCAGAAGCATAAAAAAAGGGAAGAAAGAGAAACGAAAAGTGCAAATGAGCAGCTTCTCCCTCTATTTATATACAGTCCATGGGCACGTGCACAAGTACGCGCGGTTAGGGGCATCATCATGACCCTAGCCTAGCCATCATTACGCGTTAAATGCGGCACATGGCTCAAGGCACGCGTGGCACTTCACCTTTTCAGATCACATAAACCATTGGGTTCCCCGTGCTTTAAGCTCCCCGCCAGGCAACACTACAGGTCCCTCGGGTATAGATTCCCTCGGGCACCAAGGAGCAGCCTTGTCCCAGGAACAAGCGACAACCATGTTCGGTCCCCTTAAGACTACGAACGACCCTTAAGTCATCACTCCCATGCTTGGGAATAACGATTTAGGGGGCTCTTGTTCTAGACTGGCCCAATGGCTAGGCATGGCCCAATACACTCCTATTCCCAGAACGATATAATTTCCTAAGTCCAGCCAATTTAGGGGGACATTTACCTTCCTGCCCCCCCACCTGTTCGCTGTGTTTTCTGGCGAACAACCTCTGGTTAACCAATTTCTTCAGAAAGTTGGGTTACTTGCAGGACCAACCATACAAGTCCTAGGATACATGTGCATTTGGTTCTGTCGAAATACTCTTAGACTTTTGGTGACTAATTTGCGGTTTGTTTTATCAATATTGTCAAAGTATTAAGGACTTTGATTTTGCAAGTAACGAAAGTTTGAACTTAAAGATGAAATAAGGTTAAAAGTTTAAACAAGAACAAAGAAATGTCGAAAGGCTAAAAACTTGCAAAAAAGTAAATGAAATGTAAAATGACATGAACTTGAAGAATAAACAAGTAATGAATTTGAAGAATAAACAAGTAATTTAAAATGACTTTGAAATATAACTGGTGTTTAAACGTACATTGTTCCAAATACTAGACTCATTTTCTCTCACACTGGGTACTTAGAGCTTTTACAGGAATTTTGTACAAATTTTCACACACACATTCTAACCACAAACTATCCTATTTATACACAAACAAAATAACTGCTTAGAACGGAAAAACTATAACTAAACGACAAGTGTCAGCCTGCATGTAAATTTCTTCTCTGAAACCTCCATGTGTCCAACTGCCAAAGGTTACAACCTTTGAATTTGAATCTCTTCCTTGGTGACGAAACCTTGTAACTCTTCAAAACTGTCGAAACCATTTTAAAGGAGAAAAACTCTTCAGCACTTGCCAAACCTTATCTTTTTTTTAACAAACTTCTTCTGTCGAAGCCCTCAGTCACAAACTCTCCAAACTATTCTGCCAGAACATTATATCTATTTCTGTCGAAACAATGAAACTTTAAAACCTTGTCAGCAATTCTTGGATTCTCCTCCTGATGCTATCCTTCGACAAAGATGACCTTAAAGCCTGAATTTTAATCTTGTCGAAATTATGGTCTTGTCGAAATTATGGGTTTACAAATTGCCCCCCAGCAAAAGATATTTTCGACTATCAAAGGAGAAATGTCTTTTGCTGTCGAAGTGATCTTTGACTTCCAGTTGCATTTAGCTTTGTTTTCATTGATTTCAATCCCCTTTTTGTGGACCACAAAGCCTAAGAAATCCCCAGCCTGCACACCAAAAGCACATTTAAGAGGATTCATTTTCAAACCAAACTTCCTCATCCTTTCAAAGGACTGTCGAAGATGGTTAATATGGTCGAAGCCTGAAGCAGATTTAATCACAATGTCATCTATATAAATTTGCATAAACGTTTCAATGAAATCGTGAAAAATAGAATTCATAGCCCTTTGGTAAGTAGCTCCAGCATTTTTCAAACCAAAGGGCATTACTACCCATTCATATGTTCCTATTGCTCCTGGACAACGAAAAGCTGTTTTTGGAACGTCTTCTTCAGCAATAAAAATCTGGTTATAACCAGAATAGCCATCAAGCATACTTAAATACTCATGGCCTGCTGCAGAATCTACTAGCATTTCTGCTACTGGCATAGGATACTCATCCTTAGGGGTGGCTGAGTTTAGATCTCTAAAATCAATACACACCCTTAGTGTGCCATTTTTCTTAATCACAGGAACAATATTAGCAATCCATTCGACATACCTTGTTGTACGGATGAATTTGCATTTTAGAAGTCTTTCGACCTCTTCTTTGATCTTCGACAGAATCTCAGGTGCAAAGCGTCTGGGGGTCTGTTTTATTGGCTTCTTCCCTTCCAGAATTGGCAACTTCAATTCCACCAAACTTCTGTCTAAACCAGGCATTTCGTCATAATCCCATGCGAAGCAGTCTTTAAACTCATTCAGCAGCTGGATTATTTCGATTCTGAGTTGAGGATTCAACTTGGCACTGATGTAAGTGGGCCTTTTCTCTGCCCCCAGTCCTAGATTAATCTCCTCTAAGGGATCCTGTGCCACCATTTTCATATTGGTGGAGGTTGGATCCTTTTCGAACCCCAGAGGTTCGTCATCATAAATGGCATCAAGTCTTTGGTTCTGCCATTCACCATTTGAGTCTTCTTCAAAACTCTGATTTGCATGTTGCTCCTCAATATTTTCTTGAGGGTGTTGTCCTTCGACAACCTGAGTGCTGGCTTCGACAGCCATATTTCTTACTTCAGCCTCAAGGGCCGCTTTGTGTTGTTTTTCGGCTATATAAGCCGAAATCCTTTCCATTGCTGAAACTTCAGTCATTTTCACTGAATTCACTTCCCCATCCAGTTGGGTTGACATGGGCAGTTCCCCAAGTGTAATTTGTTTCCCCAATTATTTCTTTATCCCACTGGAAACCATGTGTAGGATGGAGGTACATGGAACAGTAAGCGTTGTCGGAAGCTGTCAGGTCGAAAGCCGCAGGATTGCATGGTGCTATATGGGCTAGGTTCTTGTCGAAGTTACGACTAGTGATATTGTTCACATCAGCTGTGAAGTAACTCTGATCTGCTTCAATGTTTTCGACAATCCCATCTGGCCTCCAGATTGCTATTCTTTGATGCATGGAGGATGGCACAGCCCCAATCCCATGGATCCATTCTCTTCCCAACAGCAAGTTGTAATTTGCTTTTGATGCTATCACCACAAACATTGTAGGCCTGGTGATGGATCCTACAGTCAAGTTCAATTGTATTACTCCCAGTGTTGTTCCCACTTTACCTTCATAGTTGGACAACACCATATTGTGAGGCTTAGTGTCGGAGTCATCTTTTCCAATTCTCCTTATCATGTAATGAGGAATTAAATTTACAGCTGCTCCGCCATCTATCAGAATTTTGTTGACACCTACACCCTCTACCTTTCCTTTTATGAAGAGAGGCTTTAAGTGAGCCTTCATTGCATCATCTGGCTTTTCGAAGAAGGCATTTTGCTCTTCGACACAGCCATTGTTCATTATGTAGTAGCATACAGGCTTCAAGCTTATGCTATCATCCATCATGTCATCCTCTTCGTCTTCGACTTCCATTATCCTGTCGAAGTCTCTGGGCAGTACAGAAACCACATTGCAAGTTACGTCGAAAGAAGCATCTGATTCTGAACCAAATTCATCTGTGACTTCTTCGTCCACTGGCACTCTATTGTTTGTTTTCTGCACCTCTGTGGTGTCACCAGATCTATTCTTCTGAATGATTTCTTTTTCTGCCAGGGGCATTCCCTTGTTCGTAATCTGCACACATTTGCTTGATTCAGCTTCCTTCTGCCCAACCTTTTGGTATTCTACAGTTTTCTTTTCAATTTTCTTCTGCCTTTGGAATCTTCTCCATTGGGATCTGGACATAGGATTCTTCCCTTTGTAGTTTTCAGAGACGTATTTTGGCTTTGCCTCCTTTTTAACTTCCATGGAAGGACCCCTGTTCACTTCAAAACTCTTCCATCTCTTCTGACCTTGGACATCCCTTATAGGGTGAACCCATTTGTCATCATTTGGCCTGTTGGATGGTTTGTAAGTGTTGAAACGTCTTTCTCCGACCCCTTGACTGTGATGCTCCCCTCTTCTTGGGTCGAATCTTTCGTTTCTGGTTGGTGGGACTGTTCCCCAATTTCTTTTCCTCTGGGTCTTTACTGCTGCTTCTAAGTCATCAGCTGCTTTCTTGTCGAACACAGCACTGCATCTTGGGCAAAGCATGACTTCTGCATTCTTCCTTTGACACCTCTGGATGAATTCAACCAGACTCTCGTTCTCTTCTGGGTAAACCAGCTTCTGATGCTCCTCTTGACGCTTCTTTCCCTTGTCGATGTCTGGTCCTCCCTTTTGAGTGATTTCCACCATATGAATCCCAGCACTCTGTTCAGTTGTAATTTTCAATTTGTTCATTTTTTCGACTAGCATGATTTCCTCTGGGATGTCCTCCTTTGACTGACTAACATTGCCTTTTGGGTGTAAGCCCTTATAGATGTATTTGCAGCAATGTGCAACCCTTTCGACAGGATGTTCTTCATTTTTGGTGGTATCACTGTTCATTTGTTTGACAGTGAGGGAATTGTCATCAGTCCCTGGTGTTTTAGTCTCCTCTTGGTCAGCATCTCTTTCACAGTTTTTCTTGTTGAAGCTTCTTCCCACTTTGACTGCATTTCTTCCGTTGAAACCTTCAGTGGTCTTAGTGACATTCTCACTGTCGAAGTCTTCAGAAATTTTGACTTCTTTTGCCTCAGCCTGGCCAGCAGAATTATCACCTTCTTCCACCACATTGACATGGGTGTCGAAACCTTCAGCAGCTTCTATCATGGTGAAGTTGGTGTCGAAGCTTTCAGTAACTCCTACCATTTCAGAATTTTCTTCTGCCATGATCTCCATTTCGACCACGTTTACCATTTCTGGCTCAGCATAATTTGCCTCCACAATCTGCATGGGATTGGAGTCAATCTTCATCTGCTGCTTGCCTTTGTCTCCAAACTTCAACCTTCCATTTTGGATTGCATTTTGGACAAGATCCCTGAAAAGGTAACATTGAGAAGTTTTATGACCCAAGAAATTATGGTATTTGCAAAAACCTCTCTTTTTCTGTTGGTCTATAGGAGGCTCTTTAGTGCCTGCTGGTTTTATTAACTGACCATCTTTGACTAGTAAATCAAATATCTCATCACACTTGGTGATGTCGAATGTATAGGTTCTTTTAGGGAACCCGTCATTCTTTTCCATTTCGACTGGACTTTTTCCATTCGACGGGGCTAAAACTTTACAAGAATATGGAGGGCCTTGCTTTAATTCTGCAAGATCAATTTCTTGCTGGTCGAAAATGACTGGTTCGTTTTCGTCGTAATCATCTTGAACTATTCCTACATAGGCCACTCTTTCCTTCTTGTTTTTATTTGATCTAAATTTCTCATTTTTTAGTCTTTCTATCTGCCTTACTCTGTCTGCCAACTGTGCCATGTCTCTCAGATATTGGGTATCCAATTTTTTCCTTATGGAATAATCAAGACCCCCTGCAGCCATTTCGACTAGTTCTTGTTCCGGCACTTGCGTAAAGCATCTGGCTTTTAATAATCTAAACCTATTCAAATAGTCATCTATGGGTTCAGAAAATTTTCTTTTGACACTTGCCAACTCTTTCAAACTTATCTTGGTTTGTCCCATATAAAATTGTTCATGGAACAATCTCTCTAATTGGGTCCAAGTAAAAATTGAAGTTGGAGGAAGTGACGTAAACCAAGTGAAAGCGTTTTTTGTCAAAGAACTTGGGAAATATTTCATCCTTAAGTTCTCGTTATTAGCAATCTCTCCCGCTTCTATCAAATAACGTGCCACGTGTTCTATGGTGGATTCACTAGTATCCCCTGAAAATTTTGTGAATTTGGGGACTTTCCACCTTGGTGGTAACTCTTGTTGTAAGATAAATTCAGACAAGGGGGAAGTATAACTAGGCCTTTGTAATCCTACGTTTACTCCGTTTTGTGCCATTATTCTCTCCACCATGGTGGCAATATCATTTTCGACAGGCATGTTATTGTAACGCATTCTCTGCTGTAACACTTCGTCAGCATTTTGGTTTCTCTGGACTATTATCCTTCTTGGTTCCTGTCGAATAGGCTCTTCTACATGAGGCTGTTCGACCATCACCTCTTGCCCCCTGGGATTTTCCTGAGGGTTCCCTAAGGGCCTTTGGTTTATAGTGAGTTCCTCTTCGACAGCCCTATTGGCAGGATTCTGGTTTAATTGCATTCTTTGTTGTGCTTGTGGGACTCCAAAAAAATCAGCAATGCGTGCCATCTGTTCTGCCAATATTTGGTTTGTTTGGGTAGTGTTTTGTATTAAGGGATTGAACACGTCTCCCATTTGTTGTGTCAAAGCCTGCACCATATCATGATTGCTTTCATCCATCTGTTGACGGATTACTTGTGCAGAATGGTTTGTCATAGCGGGCATATGGAAACCTGGTGGAATTTGATTCATTCTATTTCCATTTCCACCATATCCTGATCCCTGCAATGGTGATGACACTTGAACCATGGCATCAGAGAATAATGGTGACGAATTATGTAGGCTTGCCATCATTGAAGTTGGCATTCCGTACGGTTGTTCTCTCCCAGTCAAAGGCTGAGAATAATTCAGATATGGCCTGAATGTATTTCCTCCAGGGGGAGGGGTTCCCAAGGGTCTGGCGTGTCCCATGGTGGAAGAACTAGGCGCATTCTGGGATCCTGAACCCGTTGGTATGGAATCCCCCAAAGGAGGCCTAATCTGTTCTAAAACAGGGCCAGACACTGGTATTGTTCCTGACGAAGGGATAGGATTGGAAACTGGAATGGTTTCGTCAGAAATATTTGAAGCATTTGGCAAGTTAGCCATGTTTCTTCTTCTTGTTCTCTTTGGTCTCTCTACGTCGGTTACGGCTAATTTACCGCTTCTAAGAATCATACAACGTAGCAAGGAACAATTTGTCTAAAAATTTCTATTAGATTTTATCAAATGCACTGGTCCCACCAGGTGTGCCAATTTGTTCGCTGTGTTTTCTGGCGAACAACCTCTGGTTAACCAATTTCTTCAGAAAGTTGGGTTACTTGCAGGACCAACCATACAAGTCCTAGGATACATGTGCATTTGGTTCTGTCGAAATACTCTTAGACTTTTGGTGACTAATTTGCGGTTTGTTTTATCAATATTGTCAAAGTATTAAGGACTTTGATTTTGCAAGTAACGAAAGTTTGAACTTAAAGATGAAATAAGGTTAAAAGTTTAAACAAGAACAAAGAAATGTCGAAAGGCTAAAAACTTGCAAAAAAGTAAATGAAATGTAAAATGACATGAACTTGAAGAATAAACAAGTAATGAATTTGAAGAATAAACAAGTAATTTAAAATGACTTTGAAATATAACTGGTGTTTAAACGTACATTGTTCCAAATACTAGACTCATTTTCTCTCACACTGGGTACTTAGAGCTTTTACAGGAATTTTGTACAAATTTTCACACACACATTCTAACCACAAACTATCCTATTTATACACAAACAAAATAACTGCTTAGAACGGAAAAACTATAACTAAACGACAAGTGTCAGCCTGCATGTAAATTTCTTCTCTGAAACCTCCATGTGTCCAACTGCCAAAGGTTACAACCTTTGAATTTGAATCTCTTCCTTGGTGACGAAACCTTGTAACTCTTCAAAACTGTCGAAACCATTTTAAAGGAGAAAAACTCTTCAGCACTTGCCAAACCTTATCTTTTTTTTAACAAACTTCTTCTGTCGAAGCCCTCAGTCACAAACTCTCCAAACTATTCTGCCAGAACATTATATCTATTTCTGTCGAAACAATGAAACTTTAAAACCTTGTCAGCAATTCTTGGATTCTCCTCCTGATGCTATCCTTCGACAAAGATGACCTTAAAGCCTGAATTTTAATCTTGTCGAAATTATGGTCTTGTCGAAATTATGGGTTTACACCACCGGGGAAGTTTGGTCGGTTGACCTCTATGGTCAGCCGGCCCTCCTCAGCAGTTCCTGTCTGTCACGCACGGTTCCACCATCTAGAAATATCCATGATGCATGTGCCTGCTACTGCGCCTATGCCCATAGTAACGGCTAGTTTTAGGCACCTTTGCCCGTTCCAATGGCTAATTTCTGACAGTTACCTATTCTTTAGGTGTTGTGGTGAGAATCGTGATACCAAGCTATTGATTAACTTGAAACTTAATTCCTTAAATTCACAACCTAACTTTGATTTATCCAAAGGAAAGGTTAAAGAAAGAAATAACTTTTGCGTGATGTAACAATAACGCTAAAAGATTCGGGGATCGGGGGTTGGTTATGCCTAGGGTAGGTATTTTGACATCCTAAACATCTGTAGTACTCTACAGGAATCTTTTGTATGTTTGTATGCTAAGTTTGCTATGGCTTGGGATTTGGGTACAAGTTAAAGGTAAAGACCTAGGGATGGTTTCTAAGTTTGCTCACAAAGATATCGCATCCTCTGCCTACGTATCCTAACTAGGATAGAATCAGAGCAATCGTAGTTCACCTTACTGAGGATGGATGAACACTTGATTATGATCAAGGTTCAAAGGGGAACAAACATGACAATGCTTGTATAGAGTTTAACAAAACTTTTAGATCTAAGTTTAACACTCATGAGGATTGACCTTGACGAAAGCCAAGAGAGGAGTAAGTAATCATGACAATGATCCTTACATAGAGTTAACAAACTCTATCTTAAAGTTCTAATTGAAGGATACTCCTAACAAGGGGTAGGTCTTTAGACTTAAAGCAAAGTATAATGGCTAGTAGGTTCTAACTTAACTAAGATAGGGTTCAAGGTGACTTAACAAAGTCATAAAGGGGGTAATGAGCTATCTATAACCCAAGGGTCAATAGAGAGACTTTCCTTTGGACATAAGGGAGATGAGGCAACTGGATGAGAACTAACAAGTTTCATCACTTCGGGAATAACTTAACAAAGCAAAACATAAGCATTCATTCAAACATGATGAATATATAAAAGAGCATGGTGATAACCAAGAAGAGATATGCAAGCATGTAATAACATAAAGAAAAAAAACAATCAAGTCAAATGGTTAAAAACATATGCACAAAGATACTACAATATCTAGATAGAGGATCTTACAAGACCAAGCATATAAGGTAACAACAGCTTGAAGCATCTTAACAAAGATGAATGGAAATGAGGTGACAACCTTCAAGACAAACAACAACATGTAATTCAGACAAGTTTAATGCAAGCGAGTAACAACTTGAGGCAAGCATGTTATAGTGTTCAAAGAATGTCAAATGTAACAACATAAGACTAACAATCATGCATTGATGGAAGTTAAGTACAAATATACAAGAAATGTTACAACAGATCAAGTAAAGGGTTCAAAGTTTCATGGGGAAACAATACAAGTTCATGGTAACAACCAAAACAAAGTAAGTCCTAACATATTAGAGTTCTATCAAGACATCTAAACAATTAGGTAAGACATAAGGATGCACTCAAGAAGTTACAACATCAAGAGACATAACATGATTCACAAACATAGTTCACAGTATCATTCAACTAGATACACTTTCAAAGACAAGGATTGATCATGACAAGACTCTGATTTAAGCAAAAACTTAAACACTCAAGAAAGTTAACAAACATGTGTGGATCAAATACAAATAATCTCACAAGATAGCCCAATAAATAGTTAAGAAAAGTTTCAAAAAGAAACAAGGTAAAAACCCTAAAAGGCAACATGACTTTCAAGTGGGTTAAAGTATTTCTAGGATGGGCATCCTTGAATTCTTTTCTCACTATGTAAAATAGACATGATAAAGAACATTTTGTAAAAATAATGGATCAAAAATGTTAAAAAATGAAAAAGTTATGAGGTTTTTAAGTTTGTGAATAAAATATAAAAAAAACAAGTGATAAAAAATTAGAATTGCACATTTCAAGTGTTGAACCCACAACCTTTGGTTCATGAGTCCAAAACTCCACCAACTCAACCAGGATGCGCATGTAAACATTCAATGAGAAAGAAAAGAGAAATATTTAAAACATGAAATAAATTACACAAGCCAAAAGAGTTTATCTCCACACGGATCGAACTCAGGACAGTTAGGCAAGGCAAGACATGAGCGCGTAGGCCATGACCACTGGGGTGGTGATACATCCAATGTATCAAACCACCCTAGTGAAAGATATACCTTGAGGTTTGAAGATCTGGGCCAAAACAATAGAGCAAGCCAACAAGTAAAAATGCCAAAACGTGAACACCTCAATCTTAGTCAAAACAACATAATTTCTAACAAAATTTAGGTCCATCTCATGTGAATTTTAACAAGGAATTTGGTGGTGTCCTTGGTTTTCTCAAAAAGTGTACACAAATTAAAACCTGACTGTAACTGCATAATGAGGGTTTGAAATGCAATTTCAAAGTTGGAGCTCAAATCAAACACATTTGGATCATATAGAAAGCTTGTACACACCCTAAATATGTTATATACAAAGTTTAAACACAAGGATGAATCAAAGTCAAACCATAGCAGAATGTGACATATTAGTTACAATTGTTGCAAAAGATTTGTTATGGCAAGTCCAAGAACAAATTAAGATAGAACCAAATGAGCAATCAGACATGATTCAAAAATACTAACAGCAATGTGAATGAATTCCAAACAAATAACACATTATGAGCTTGGACAAATATTATGGATCTTAAATGTAAAGTGACTTATAGCTTGTGACATGAGTTGAAAAGGTAAGCTCAAAATGGTTTGCAGCAGAGATCAGGTCACCATTCAGATCATGTTTCACCAGTCAAAGACATACATAAAGTTTTAAGTCAAAACAAATGTTGGTCTGATCAGAAACCAGACAACTACTCATGTGAAAATGTCAAACAATCCAAGGACAATATCAAGCACATTCCATGAAAGGTCTCTCAAATGCAAAATGATCTATGATTAATTCTAAGCATAAGCATCAAACTTAACCTAAACAGAAGTAGAAATATGATTCATCAATGGAAAAAACAACATTCAAATCCAGCATTCATTCTACATGACAGTTGCAAGCACTCTTTCTTAGCAAATAAGTTAGGTTCACACATGACCTAGAGCACACTTAAAGGAGTTTTCAAAGATCAATAGCACAATATTGCATAATGATAATGAGATTTCATACATGTCACATAGCATGTATATGACACATTCAAATAAGGTTTAGCATACAATCATGGTTACAACTCAAAATAGTATGTGAGATGCAAGTAAAAACTCATGTTCAAGGATTTAGGCTTACCTCTTGAAGTTGCCTTGCAAAGTAAGAAGACCAGAGATCCTTAATGGTTTTCCACAGCCTGAAAATTCTCCTAAGATGCAGAATAGTAGCTCCAATGATTCACAAATCAGCTAGTTGGCAGAAGGGCTTGCAAGTGTGAAGAAAACTTCAAAAATCCAAGGTTTTACAAAGCAACATTGCTAAAACTTTGTCACAGAAATGTAGAATTAATTTGGATAGCTTATATGTGTTTTTTATGAAGTATTGGAGGTGCTGGAAGAGTTGGAAAAATGTTGAGCTGAGAGTTATCTTGTTTTGTACAAAAAGTCAAAATTCACTAAGGTCGAGTGTTGACTTTTGGAAATATGAGGTCTTGGACTGGTTCAATGGTTTTAAAACCTTCCAAATGTCATTTGTAGGTTGTGTGGAAGGTTTGTGATGAGTTTCAATGCTTGGAAGTGGTTCTGGTATGAAATTTTTCCAAGACAGATTTTAAGGGTTTTTAGTGATCTTGCTTGAATCACAAGAAAAGGGCAAAGCAATATTTAATGGTTGGTTTCTTCTGGTTTTTGAAGCTTGTTTTGTGTGTTTGATATATAGAAGATGTCTCTATTTATAGAGGAAGTGAAGGCTTGGACAGATTTGAGGATGTGGCTTGCCTTTTGTCTTTTAGAGGGAGAATGGAGCAAATCCTCCCATGGATCTTGATGCAGCTGATTTTGTGTGTTTCCAATGCATTTTGCTGCATAAACAGGCTGTGAACAAGCCATGAGAAGTGACTAAAGTAGTTTCAAAAGAGTAAAAGCTATGCTACAACACATTTCACTCCAAAAGTTTATCTTTCCTCTTGTACCTTTTGTACTTGTTTGGATTTTAATAATGAACTTTAGCCAAAATCTTAGCTTTGCTTTTGGATTCTTTTGCATTTTCACTCATCACACATCCTAGTTATCAGATAAATGGATAAAAATGGTTGAGAACTAATTGGATAGTTGGTATGTTGGTTCATGTCAAGTTAAGGTTGTACATTTCAAACTCTTGGACCCCAACTTCCCTCCTTCAAAACTCCTAGCTCACAAATGCTATGGAGGATTTCTAGTATTTTTTGGAAAGCCCTTATCATACTCTACAACTTTCATGTTTTAAGTTTTCTCAAATTCCAAGTGGAACTAGGTCAAAAATCCTCTTGAAGTTAGTTGAAAACATGACTTAAAAGTGCCCTAAATCATGAAATTTCACTAAGTGTTTTTCCCTCTTGACTTGTTTTTTATCATAACTCCAAATATATCCATTTTTTGCACATAGGTCGCTTTTTCACTTTTGTAGGAACTCTCAAGACCTTTCTAACAAGCTTTGAACCACTCCATTTGGATGCGTGGTTAGGAAGTTATGGTCTTGCCCCTTTCAAAATCCTAATTTCCCGACTTTTCGGTTACTCTTCATTTATTGATCCAATGGTCACAAAAATTCATGATTAGATATTATATAAAATTAGGAACATAATTGTCTTCAATTTTTGTTCAAAACCCTGTTGGTCAATGAGTTGACTTTTTAGTCAGACGAACCGAACGATCGAAAAACTCTGAATCGACTGTTGGTGTTCTGGGTCCCTTGAGGTCTTGAAACTTCTTGAGTGGACTTTAATAGGTCATATAAGCTTTATGGACCATGATTCTAACATTTAAATTCCTTTTAAATTAAAAGTCAAACCACAGTTGACTTTTCCTAATTAGAAACCCTAATCGGGGGTCCTGGACTGCACTGCTCTTATTCTTTGCGTGACAACCTCAAATTGGATTCATAATTGATCCAATGTAGTATCTTTGATGATATAGGGAGTTGCTTCATGGAGAATAAATCCAAGACATTGACTGGTCTCCCCACAGAAACCCTGATTCCCGACTGTATGAAACCCTAATTCATCTACACCTTGACAAAGACAAACTTGAAAGAGGTTAAAGTTAGATAAACAATGATGATGCTCCTAGAATGATGATGGTCTAGGGGTCAAAATTTGGGGTACAACATTAGGGAACGATTATCTCGCCCCGAAAATAGGGACCAATGGCCAAGCGTTGGGGGCACTATAAAAACCCTCTCATTTGAGAGGGTCAGGTATTCAATAATCATCCTAACACACACATACTTTGTACTTGTCTTCTTTTCTCCTGATTCTCACTTTAGCATCAGAGTGACTTACAAGTACACCCCTTCCTCATCTCTCATACTCAGTATCGCAGACGTTGTCTCTGGTCCACTTCAGGTTCTGATCAGTCAGTAAGATCAGTAGTGAACTCTCTTTGAGACACAGTATAAGAGATTTCCACCCTTAGACCAAACAGAAAATGATCGATTTTCTATTTCTCATCCGGAGCATACATGGCCTGCCTATAGTAAGCAGCCATATCCTCAAATTTCCTAGCATAAGAGGGTACAATCATATTACCTTGTCTCAACTGTTAGAATTCAAACTTCTTCTGAGTCCTCAAGGAGCAAGGAAAGTACTTATCCATAAAGGTAGTCTTGAATTGTTCCCACACCTTAGGCACACCTTGGATAGTCATAAGAGCCGAAGTACTTTCCCACCACCTCATAGCGGGACCCTTCAACATATGAGAAACAAATATCACTTTATTCTCTTCACTATATGGTACAACCAAAAAGGTTTTCTCCATGACCGACACCCATTAATGAGCTTTCACCGGATCCAATCCGCCATTAAATTCTAAAGGGTTCATGCGGAAGAAATCCTGAAAGCTCCCGCCTGTAGCTTCTAGTGGAACCACAGCAGAATGAGGACCTTCATTCATCTGTTGCAACATCTGTTACATGAACTTATTATGCTGCTGCTGCATATGATGTAAAAACTAAGGCCATTGGAAATTCTCACTACCACCTGGGGGATTCAAGTTGGATGTATGAGTCACAGGTCTACCACGTCTTCTACGTCCGTCCGCCATGTCAATAAACGTTATACAAATAGAATCAATTTGATCAGGCTCAATACTAGGAATATGACATCTGAAACGATGATGTCCGCACACATATGAAGCAAAAAGAAATACTTATAGTATTTCATGACTAGGTCGAGGATACAACCTTCTTTGATACCAACTGTAACACCCATATAGAAATACATATGTCTAGAAGATACATATTATACATGTTTGCAAGTTTGGCACTGAAATACAAATAAGTTCCTAGTAGCACATTGCATAGATTATATGCCAAAAAAAAACATGGCATAATGTATATAAGATGATCCAAAAGACTAAGAACTAGATCATATCAAATAATCTCAAAATAGAGTCTTCACAGCAGAAACAATGCCATCAAAAATGCTAAGACAAGTAAGGACATCAAACAACTTTGTCCTTACCCTTCACGGAACCTGAACCACCTGAAATATAATCAACAACATGGGGTAAGATAATAATCCTAGTGGGTTCCCTATCTTATGGGTTCTCTCGGCTTTACAAGGTTCTAATAAATCCTAACTCAAACCCAAAAAAGGAAGGGGAAAGACTTGAGTTCACAACTTCACACTATATGGAAACCTCATCAAGGCATCCCCTTTTCCCGTCCTCTCTTACGTCTAAGAGTCTGGCGTGGGTCATGGATCCTTGCAAACCTTGACATACGAAATGGATTCGGATCCAAGGGAAACATAGTCTGCATGAATCGTCACTTCTCATGGGCTGTACTCCATCACAAGTCTCTTTACCCACAGGTTCCATTCGTACAACGATAATCAAACCTGTCAAGGCATTAGTGCATACATTCTAGAGGATCTCTCTATGTAAGCCTCCACTCTTGTAATAGCACAACTCAAGGAATTGATTCTGACTATGTGATCACAAATGCACACGTGATTGTATTCGACAATCGCAAGGCGACAAATTCACCTTATTCTCAATGAATCTTCATGTTTTAATAATCTCTCTTCCTTTTATCTCTTTATCATTCAACTTGTGATTAACTTGAGTTTCATTTGAAGCACACCATAAAATAGTATTTAATAATCAACATAATTCAAACCATATTTCTTATGTTTTTCTAATCTTCGAGTTAATAATAATGACAACTAAACATCACAAAGTTAATATCAAGGATATATCAATGCTCATAAAGAAATTAACTTATAAAATAAATAAGGATGAAATTTTACTACAAAATGGAGCTATCTAGGAAACAAACTGAGTCAATAAGGTTAAGCTCTCAATGAATCTCTTAATGAAAAAATGGGGAAAAAATTGAGGGACGGTGAAAGCGAAGACAAAGGAAAAGAGAATAGTGTAGAAAAGATGTCTCCTTTATATATATTCCTAATTGATCTAGGAATATCCAAATGTTGGGAGATTAAGAATTTCGAAGGTTAACCGTGGGCCAATCCAATGTTGACACATCACTTCGAAAAAGCAACTTTAATTTTCACAAAAAAATTATCATTCTGCCTCAACCTCTATAGGAACGTCAATATGAGTCTCACCTATATATTTAAGCAACATGGTAAAAGGATGTGGCCCAAAGGTCAGGACAAGTCCATGTTATGCACTAATAATGAACATACGCATGCATGGTTGAGGGAACCACCACAATCATCGAACCCCTACAAATACTAAAGGTTAATGAGTTTGTGGCGTTTGTCACCTAAGCCTCAAAACATATTTGATTGATCTCCCAATATGGAATCTACCTGTAATACCTCGTATTTAATAAAATGCTCTAAACAATATTAGTTGAGATCACTTAGGTTTCGATGTACTATGAAAATTATCAGTTAGCATTATTAGAGTAACTAGTGAATTCAGATTGACTTAATTAATGTTAATTAGAATTGACCTTTTATTAATTGAAACTTTTATATAACACTAATAATGGGTCAATTACTCTAGTAGAGCTAATATTAAGCTTATTCCACTTAATATGTTTTCTATTACCTTGTGATTACTTGCTCACCACACAAATTCTAATAGTCACTTTTTAACCACATGTTTCTACCAACTTTTCTCTACATGCCATACCACTTGGTGTCGCGGTGAAATTTGGATACCAAACTATTAATTAGTTTGAATCTTTCATTCAATTTGCAACCGAACTTTGATTTGTCCAAAGGAAGGGATAAAGATCGAAATTCCCACAATGCAATGCAAATGCAAGGTTTAGAGGGTTATAGGTTCGAGGGTTGGTTAAACTTAGGGAAGGTGCTAGCATCCTAAGTTTCTGTAGTACTCTACAGGAATCTCTTGTTTTATGTTTTGTTTATTGCTAAGTGTTTATCTGCTTAAGGTATGAGAGACCTAATGGGTTTATTTCTAAGCATACTCGATAAGATATCGCATCTTATGCCTACATATCCTTACGGGAGTGGAATCAGAGTATTTGTAGTTCCCCTAAAGGGTATGAGGAGTTCTTTGACTGTGGTCAAAGTTCCTACGGGTTTAGGATAGTTGATTGATTGATTTTAGGAGAAGAGATGAGTCTTCATTTTAAGGGAGATTTAACCGCCACAAATTGTAGGAAAATAGTCTTTGCATCGTCTTAAGAGAAGGACTTACGTACTCGGATAGGGATCGACGAGTTACACCTTTATCTCTCTTAAGGCAAAGTTCCTACGGTATTGATTGTATTGATGTGGGGTGGAGATTCTATCTCGCTTAAGATGATTTGGCATCTTTTCTCTATTGTGTTTGAATATTGTATTGATTTGAGTTGTTTGTATTGTGTTTATTTCTATGTTGTAAAGATAATAGTCATTCTTATGGGGTAGGATCTATTCTAGAGATCAACTTGAATGGGATCAAGGATCATGGTAAGTATGATGCAAATGATGTGCACTACACACAAGTGTTAACTCATGTGTAGGGTTTTCCTCTGGACGGAATGCGATGCGGGAATGTAAATTGCGATAATATAAATGCAATAGTATTAAATTGCAGAAGATAAATTGCGAGGAAAGTAAACCCATACACACGCATGAAAGCGCTAAGGTGTAGGTGCATGTGACGTGAATGTGAGTGTGCGCGAGTAGGTTGTATTTTACGCTGTTGATTATTTTTAGTCGAATTGATTTTAGGTGAAATTGATTTTAGCGGAAAAAAGTTGTATCTGATTCTTAAGGTTAATTAATTTGGTGAGGTTGATTTTAGACGATGTTAAGTTGATTTTAGGAAAAGTTGCCTTGATTATTAGTTCTAAATAAGATAGTAATTATTAAATAAAGAGAATTTTAAGAAAATGTTTTAGTCAATATTATCTAAATAAAAGTTAACTTGAATAACATGGTGCTATAAATTAATATGGAATGAGTTTTGGTTAATAAGATTAAAGGTCAAAGTTAATAAATTTATTAAATGAAATGATTTTTTTATCGTTATTAGATTAAATAAAAAGGTTATTATATTTTTAGTGAGTTTAAAAGAGAGGTATAAATTGGTTAAATTGATAGAAAATAGATTAAATGATGATGGTTTATTAAAAGGTTTTATTAACTATAAAATAAATATAAGTTAATTTTAAAATTATGAAAAACGGTTTTTAGTTTTATTACATATTGTAAGAAGGTGGTTATTATTAAGTTTATTTAGAAAAAAGGATTTTATGAACAATATTATAAAAGGTATTAAATTGATGAAGTAATTAATAAAATAACATTGAATTAAGAGAATAAGCTGATTAAATAAAAAGAGTTAATTATATTAAGAAATTTATTAGTTGGTTAATTAATAAAAGATTGAGTTAACTGATTAATTTAAATTAATGGCAGAATAAAGGTTTTTTAAAGGGGTTAAACGAAGGTTAAGTGGATAATTGGGGTGATTTGTGTGTGATCAGTGGTGATGGTGTGTGATTAAGCATTATATTACAACAATAATAAAACAAATAGAAAACAAAAAGAAAGGATGGAACCATAGATTCCCTTTCCCCCCAAATCACGATCTCGCCGTTCTCTCATTCTCCATCTCCGCTCGCAACTCCCTCGATCACCTCCTCTCTCTTTTCGCGGCTACATCAAACCTGCAAAACAAATAAACATAGTGATACTAATCATGTTCACGCAAGAGTTTTACCCAATGAGGATCGGTGACGGCTTGGTGCGGACGGCGGCGATATGCTTGCGATGAAGCTCTCGACGGCTTTCTTCGAGCTTTAGAACGGATAAGTCTTCTTCTTTGGGTTATGAAATTTTAGGGTTTTTGTGACGGTTTCGGTTTAGTATGATAGGCGGTTTTTTTTCATCTGGATCCATTCCTCTTCTACTAGCCTCCTTATATAGGCTCTTGAGTGGAAACGATTTTGAATGAGTAATGAATGATAATTTTGAATGCTGATTGAACCTTCCTATTTGGTCTATGGTAGATTTGAAAACTTTCCCTTCTCGTTTCGACGAAAATCTCATCTCTGATTTGGGCATATCAATTTCGTTAAATGTTCAAAGTCTGGATTTGGATATTCTTTGAGTCTTTGTGGAATATTCTCTGATTTTGCTAATTTCGGATTTGTGTTTGTAGGTGTAGAAAACAATGTGTCTTGGGCCTGGGAAGAAATTGAGCGGTCCAGAGAAGAAACAAACTTGATACGTTGGGGTGCGGCGAGACATGGTGAGTCCAGAGTTTCATCCGCTCTTTGATGGAGGTTCACACGAAAATGCTGGCGGTGACAAAGAGTGCTAATTTGAACGATGTTTCATGGACTTTGTGCAATATGGAATGAGTGAAGAAGAGCGAGATTTGTTGGTCTCTCTTTCCCTTCCAACAAAACATTCATCCCAGTCAATTCCAATGTCAGACATCTCTAGGTGTTGAAACGCGGCTAGCAATATAAATAAGAGGTAAATTTCACAGCACGCTTCTTGTTCAATGCTCATATGTCTCTAGATGAGAGTAAGCTGAAGTTTTGGCTGGTTAGGCTGAGGTTCCACAACCTCCATGTGAATTTGTACTGTCTGCAAAATGCTGTATGAAATGTTACCATCCATCCTTTAATCTTTTGCTCTTGTTGTCTAATATACAGGGCCTTCGATACCGTATTTGGGGACAAACACAAAAAGCTCATTAGGTCTTATCTTTACTATCCTAGCCTCCGTATCTGTTGGCCTTTTCCGGAAATAAATGAGAGTATGCAGCTCTACAGATGTCTGCCCTGCTATCTGAGCATTCTTGTGCCTATAATTTTAAATTGTCTGCAGTACTAGTGAGCTGTAGCCTGTCTTGAAATACAGATGGCAACTTGGATATTCCTATAGAAGCAGCAAGTAGCCTGTGTACAATGACATCTGCATATCTTCTTATAGGTGAAGTGAGATGGGTATATAAAGGTGTCGCAAGCCCATACTGATGATATACTACAGAAATAAACCGCCTGACTCATGCATCCAGTGGCAAGAATACAGATCAACTTGTTGAAGTATGGATCACCACCCACAGCAAGGTCAATAGAATCTGCCGACATGACAACACCAATAGCACCAATATGATTCTCAAGACTATAATCAGCTACGGTGTCTCGTACGGTAATAATATTCTTTATTTCACTAGTAATTTCTCCGGTAGTCGTAGTTTCATCATCATCGTTACAAATTGTTCTGTCAACAGCTTCAATATATCTCTCTGCCGCTTCAGTTGTTGATCCTCATCATTCTTCCTCTTCTTGTCGAAAGGTGTTTTCATAATCAAATGCTAGATAATTCTTTCCATTTTGCTGCTAATACCTCGTGTGCATGAAACATCTAGATTCACTTCTTTCTGAAATGCAGGCACTCGTTGAGAAAGCTTTCTGAAGAGACTTAATCACGTCGAGCCAGAGTCGCGTCAGGTATAACAGGTTGGGTACTTTGAATTGTTTTAGCATTAATAGCATGGTGCCTTGATGTTTGAATCGTGACATTGCATTATTAACCTTACAAATTTTGTTGGCAGGACAGGATAAAGATGAGAATTTATTAGTCACTTAGTTTGAAACGGAGCTGCAAGGTTGGCTGGAGCCATGAGAGCAACGGTACGACAATCTTCAGTACATAATTCTTGTGAATAATCCTCAACTTACTTCAAGCTTTATGGCTGTTTTCAATGTCGGTTGTGGCCGTCAATCCTGTTTTATTATTTGCCGGTGCTTCAGCAGTTGGTGGAAGTAACAGGCATCAGTCAGGAGTGCAGTCTTTGACTTGGTGTGCAAGGCCTTAATATTTTCCTCTTTTGAAGCGAGAACCTTCTTATTATTTCCTTGTGTCCATTTGTGCAGATTGGATGTACTCGTCGACTGGAGTGGTAAAGTTGTCATATTCCTCCAAGTCACCAGACCATTCAATCTATATGCTATAGCTGAAAGTGAATTACGCAGGTGAAATTTGATAAGGCTTATACATCTGCTTATCAATGATGTCATAATTTGATAAAGCTTGTTATGTGCAGGGCTAGTACACTTCTGGTGTCGAAACAGCGAGACAAAAAGGAAACAATGGTACCAGAACAAGTTCAGACTACACGACGGCGGACTGATCAAAATACGGTTGCGTACAACATTAATTTCTTGTATTCAACGGTGAGCAAACTTAAGGAAGCTTGTAACTTGCGAGTCCGTAATTTTATACTCATGGCCTTGATACACTTAAACCACATCTTTGTAGATTGTAACACTGCATTACTAACTTTACAAATTCTGGCGGCAGGTTTGGAACGTGAGCTTGGAGAGGATAATATAAAGATTTGTCGTACGGTTTTGATGAACTTCGCGAGGCCATCACAAACTGTCTACCTTGGGTGCGCCCATGGATTCAAAAGAGTTGGATAGCTTCAGTTCGTTATCACAACAACCACTGTTGCCCTGGTGGATGGTGTGTCTGGAAATTGTTACTAGGAATAGTTCAATCAATAACTTGTAGGAAGTTATTTGTAGGAAGTTTGGATTTTGTAAAGGGCATGTTTGTAAACAAGTACCCTGTGAAATAGGAGGGACACATTGTAATACTGATTGAATTCCACTTTTCGTGTGAGCTCTTGAGGCAGATACTGTAGTGATAATTTGGCAATCATAGTTGTAACATGAATCATCCCTTTTCTTGTTTAATTTGCAACAGGCTTACAACTTGTCCTTAACTGCATGAATCTGAAATCCAATCAAATGTCAAGTTGATGACACGAGTGAAACATGTGACAATCTTAATGATAAACCAATGCCAACATTGAGTTGGGTAGCCCAGATAATGAAGAATTCAATCTTTGATGTTAATTTCCACTTCGCTATCATATGTAATCTGAACTGTTAAAAAAACTTGGGCTTTGCAATCTTATCTGGCATGCCTTGACGGATTTTAATTTCCTTGGAACCAAATCTGTGTACTCGAAGATTCTGATAATAGAGAAACGGGTACATCCAGGGGGATATAACTTCATAATATGTTGCCGCAAAACTATGACCGCCCTTTAAGGCCTCATCCTCTTTAAGTTCCAACTAGTGGAGAACCTTGGGGTCCTCAGAATCAGAAGCCTTTGATCACGACTCCACACTTTGTCATAACTTGCTTCCGAATATCCTCAATAGTCAAATGTTATAGTAACCTACTCCCGAGGTTCCATTGAGAAAGATGTAAGATTTCAATTGTCCTAAAATCCTCTTAATACTTTTATTAGCGAGCATAAAACCATCTCCATTTGGAATTACTGCGGCTGCACAAATTGGTTAGTCGCATAAAGATTAAATATAGAAATAAAGTCAAGTAACGACAAAAAACGCGTGAAACGAGTTGGGATCCTACGGTCAAAAGTTAGGGTGCAACGGATGCCCCTATTTAAGTTACTTCTATCCGGAGATATGGAGATTGAGATCTCCGTCTCGATGAGATAGGAGGGACTTAAATACGAACATTACACAAATTTTTGGCCCTAAGAAGCCACCGAATGCAAATGATATGCAATGACATGAGATGCGAGACAAAGAATCCTGTGGAGAAAAGATGTCACAAGGGAATAACCGGACACAGCACCTAAACAACAGACTCAACGATGCAAGACATCACGAGAAGAGACAGCGATTAACATTGTGGATTCTCCCAAAATGAAGATAAGATAGGGTAATACCACCAGGAGTACAGTAGTTTGGACAGTGAAATAGAAATCTTGAATGTGATGGATAACCAACGCGTGGTAGCCTAAGCAAAGGTATCTGGTTGAAGCAAGAATCGCATGTTATCTACTATCAAGTATATGATAGCCTACGCAAAGGTATTTGACCAAAACGGATGGTATATTACTTACTATCAAACATATGATAGTAAACACAAAGGAAAGATGACCTACTACCAATTTTGGCAGCATAAGCGAAGGTATCTGACCAAAAGAAAGATTGTGTTATACCTACTATCAAACATATGACAGTAAACACAAAGGAAAGATGACCTACTACCAATTTTGGCAGCCTAAGCAAAGGTATCTGACCAAAAGAAAGGCGTGTTATACCTACTATCAAACATATGATAGTAAACACAAAGGAAAGATGACCTACTACCAATTTTGGCAGCCTAAGCAAAGGTATCTGACCAAAACGGATTGTGTATTACCTACTATCAAACATATGATAGTAAACACAAAGGAAAGATGACCTACTACCAATTTTGGCAGCATAAGCAAAGGTATCTGCCCAAAACAGATTGTGTATTACCTACTATCAAACATATGATAGTAAACACAAAGGAAAGATGACCTACTACCAATTTTGGCAGCATAAGCGAAGGTATCTGACCAAAACGGATTGTGTATTACCTACTATCAAACATATGATAGTAAACACAAAGGAAAGATGACCTACTACCAATTTTGGCAGCATAAGCGAAGGTATCTGACCAAAAGAAAGATTGTGTTATACCTACTATCAAACATATGACAATAAACACAAAGGAAAGATTACCTACTACCAATTTTGGCAGCCTAAGCAAAGGTATCTGACCAAAAGAAAGGCGTGTTATACCTACTATCAAACATATGATAGTAAACACAAAGGAAAGATGACCTACTACCAATTTTGGCAGCTTAAGCAAAGGTATCTGACCAAAAGGGATGGTATATTACCTATTATCAAATGTATGATAACCTAAGCAAAAGTAATAACCCAAAGCAGGAGAGACCACTTACTACCAAACGTATGGCATCCTAAGAAAAGGTGTCTGACCCAAAAGGATGTACTGGAGATTGTAAAACTCCAACAGGGATCTTAAGAAGATATGTCATTTGATAGAATTATTCTTGTGATGAACTCATTGGGGAAATCATTCCTGGAGAGTATTTCTTGTTGTAGTTGTAAAATGTTATGTGAACTCTCAAATAAAGAGAGGTGTCTTGTAATGTCTTCTCTGATGAATCAATAATGTTGAAGGACCCACTGAGGGTAAATGATCTGTCTTGTAGAAATTGTCGTTTGTCGTTTTGAACAAGATCCTGATCAAAACGAGTTGCTCAAATAAAGAGATTGTTTACAATCCATACGTAAATTGTTGAGGAATCCTTGTAATATTCTTTGGAGAAATATCTGTCTTCAAAAGTTATCTTCATAAAGACCATTCCTTGGGAGTAAAGTGCAAAATAAATGCGCTTAATCCATGTCCGAAAGCTGGAGATGTCCACAATGTGATTGCCAAGGACCGAAGTTCAATTCAAGGAATAACTGAAGAGAAACTATCAAACAAGACCCGACCATTGAGGTATGAACTCAAATGGGAACATACTAAAACAACCGTCTTCCATGAGGATCGAACTTCATGGGGAAAATAGAAATATTGTGCTCTTTCTGCCTAGGGCTGACAACTCTACATTGGAAGGAGAAGACGCGCCCAACCACTCGGGGATAAACACGACCAAAGCGACAGAACAAACAACAAAAGGATGCAAAAATGTATATGCCATGCTATCTATCTATATGCTATGCGTATGACTATGCTGACAGAAAGGGACAAACGGAGATGAGATAAGCATATCGGGTGGAGGGCACTCAAACCAAATCTTCACAGGTCAAACATGGCTTGGAGAATGTACGCTTGCTTTAGGAAACCCAAAGTTGTTGAATATGTCGGAGTCGAGGCTTCATGGGGATGAAATAAACATCTGCTTTGCTGGATAGGTGAAACTAATCAGCCCACTGAAGTCTCCCTTTGACTCTCTCATGCCCCAAGTCACATGGTTCATGAGAAAGGGTCATCTCGAGAGCATTTTATAGAGAACACGGCGTCTAAATGCCCCAACTGTCTTCAAACTCTTGTAGAGATTTTCCGAATCTCGACGTAACTGACCCTTATTGACGGTATAACTGAGTCTTCCAATTTGTGCTTTAGGTGAAGCCAAACTCGTACAGATCAAACCTCTTGGAAAATAACTTGCCCGAGGTCAGCAAAGTCTTCAAATCCATCAACGTCGTCCGTATACAATCTTTCTAAGATATCAAGCAAAGTTAACAAGTCAGAAATGTCAATTTCGAAATTGTTAATGCAACACACATTTGTCTTGAAGTTTTGAAAAAGAGATATCGCAATAACTTGTGATCGAAACCACGAGTTAGGATACAAATTAAACATTATTTATAAAGCCGATTTAATTTGAGCATAGCTGAAGGAGTCAGGAAACAATATCTCATCGAGTATGCTTTCGAATTAAACCTTTCCTCAATTAGGACTTTGGAAGGTTGTATCTGGGCTTAGTTTGTGATTTATAGAGTGGAGGAATAAAGGGTTAGTATATTTGTGCCCACCCAATTTTTGAAAGATGTTCATTTTTTGATGTCACCCTGCCCCAGGCCAAAAACGAGGTTTCGGTTTGGGAGAGGAAAAAACAGATCTTTTCTCAAGGCTTAAAGAAGGGTTAAATATTTTTGGTGTTTAGGAGGTTGAAACAATGCCTTACATCATCAGTACGGTTTTTATTCGAAGCATACAACAAGAGATCATGTGTTTTACTTCATCATCCTCCTTCCAATTCTTCACCAAGGTGAGGAAAATTGGGTAAAGTTGGCATTATAAATTATTTTGAAAAACAATTTGAGTGAAAACGAATGGATTTCTTCAAGACAAACACTTATTGCACTAATTATTCAAAATAACATGTTCTTACATGCCAATTATGCTTTTAATCAAAGAAATAAAAAGGAAATATGCATAAGCAAACAAAACAAAAAGCTGATGGGCCCTTCTCAGTATTTTTGGAGTTTTCACTTATATCAGTGTAATGGTATTCCATTCATGATTGGTCTTTCTCTTTTGAAGGTTAGCACTTCATCATCAATCATTTCTTGAACTTTCTCTTGAAAAACTTTGCATTCTTCAATTGAATTCCCCAACACTCCATCATGAAATTCACAGCTGGCGTTCGAGTTGAACCACGGTGGATGAGACTTCATGATTCTAGTCCTTCTGGGTGTCATCACCGAGTTCCGGATGAAATAAGACCATAATTGACGGTAATTCATTGGGATAAGATTAAACTAGCGAGTTTCTTCTTTCAGAGTATTCAGAGGTACTTTCTGATATGGAAACTGTCTTCGAACATGTCGATTCTGATGCTGATCTGGAAATATCATCCTTCGCTTAGGCGGTGATTGTTGTTCGCGCTGAGCGGGTATTGCATACTGATGTTGAGGATGGGGTACCGGAGCTATGAATTCTCTGGAAGATCCACTGTTATCTCTTTTATCTGGAACTAAACCCAAATTGTAATTGTATTGCTTTATAAAAGCGACAGCTAAGTCTCCCCAAGACTGAATGTGGGTTCTTTGCAGCTTCATATACCATATCAAAGATGCACCACACAAACTTTCTTGAAAGCAGTGGATCATCAGTTTGTCGTTATTAATGTAAGCAGTCATCTTTCGACAAAACATTGTCAAGTGGTATTTTGGACAGATGACACCCTTGTATACTTCGAAGACAGGCATCTTGAAATCCAGAGGAATAATCACGCCTGTAACTAAACATAAGTCGTGAGCATCAAGACCGGATGCATTATTTCTTTTCATCATCTTCCATTGTTCTTCAAGATCACGAAGTTCTTTCTCAAATGCTATAAGTCTAGGGTTGTCCACTTCATTCCCAGCATGAGTACTCTGAGAGTCAATAAACATGTTGTCTTGCATAGGCTGAAGTTGCGCAGGAACAAAGTCATCGGAGGGACGGCGGAATGTCGGATTAGTCCTTACTCTGAAGCTAGTCATGCGATCCATATCTTCGTTCTTTTTACTATCCTTGATTAACACTTCGAGCTTGGTCAGATGGGCGAGATGTCAACTGACAGACAAAGACAGAGGACTGAATGAGGACGCAGAGGAGAAAAGACACATGCACATGCTAAAAATGTTAAATGCAGAATGCTAATGCAAAAATGCAGATGAGTAGGACTTCATGGGATTCCTCTATTTATGAGCATTACGGTAAAAAGAAACGTTTTATTAAATTGAAACGGATTACATAAATATCCTTTTAAAAGTCCCAAATAAAAGCTAAATAAAAGCTAGTAAAGACACTAAAGAAGTTTTGAATCCTGCTGCTTGAGCTGCTCCTCCAACTGAGCTTTTTCACGGATGAGGTTTTCCACAATCATCTTCCAGACGGTACACTGAGAGTCGGAGGAAAATAAATCCTCCAACACCTTCCTTCTCTTGTAGGGGAGTAGTTCTTCATCCTTCGATAGTGATTGCTCTTGAAGTTTAACATTCTGCTCCTTCAGTTTCTGAAATTCCTTTTCTCGTTCTTGAGATTCCTTCTCTCGTTCCTGAAGCTCACTAATCTCTGCAACAGCAACTTGATATTTGTTTTTCCATGCCTCTGACTCATGTTGCGACTTATTTAAGGCAACTTCCAACTTCTCAGCATCAGACATAAAAACATAGGCAGGCTCTCTCCTTGGAGGTATAGGGTCTTGACGAGAATAAGGCATCCTCAGCTTGATCTCCCTGTCTCTTACCCACTGGAGGTACGGTTCTAAAAATACACAATTAGGCCTCCCTAGACTTCTCTTCCCTTTCTTGTACACACTACCCCATGCATTCAGAATCTTTCCTCGAAGCTCTACATCATTGTTGAAGAAAATGCTCTCTACATGAGCACTCTTAGGAGGTCTCTTCAAAGGATATCCCAACTGTCGACGAGCTAAAACAAGATTGTGGTTGATTCCTCCATCAAAACTGAGCAATGGTACATTACCAAAGTTACCACAACTATCAATGATTAATACCCCATCATATACTCGGTTGTACCAATCAATGTCATAATGAGTCAATTCCATAACCCGTGGGGACCAAAGTTCTTTGAATATTTGTAAAAGAGCTAGACTTCGGCAAGTGCGAAATAAACCACTTGTAAAGTAAGGGCACACAGCAAGTAATCATCCCTCCACCATGAAGGTTTCGGAGATGTATAGAATGATATGTATTACCCAATAGAGTTGGCACTGGGTTGTTCTTCATAAAGATCTTGAATGCTTTGAGATCGATGAAACCTTCAAAACTTGGAAATAAAAATATCCCATAAACAAGTAAGGCAAAAATTGCTTCAAACTGAGCCTTGTTCGAATAATCAGCGTATAATAAAGCCTTCTCGACTAGGAAAATTGTCTTTAAACCAAGAATTCCATCCTTAGTAACCATGTTGGCCTTGACATCAGCTACCCTTAAACGGAGGGCCTTACCAATATCCTTCTCATCGGGTTCCTTTTCCAAGAAGGGAAAAGGAGATTCTTCCAAAATAGGTAGACCAACCAAAAAGGAGTACTCTTCCAACGTAGGTAACAACTGAAAGTCTGGGAAGGTGAAACAATGATAAAGAGGATCATAAAACTGTAGTAGAGTGGCAAGAAGTCCTTCATTCACTGTGCGACCCAATAAAGATATCAGCTTCCTATATTTGTTCTTGAATTCCTCTTGATCTTTGATAAAGCCCCACAACTTCTTTAGGTCATCCAATTTGGGACTCTTAAAAGTATATTTCATAGTACGTCTTTCATTTGAAGTCATGGTGACCTGCAATGTTCATAAACGAAAGTAAACCCCATGAAGTCCAATGCAAAAATGATGCTATATGAATACAGCAAACACAAGTATTCACGTAAGGACATAAAGATAAACAAACAAAAATGGAACCTTAGGTTTGCAACGAGCATGGAGCAAAGGTATACCCTTACCCAAAGGTTATGTACTAAAGGATGTTTGTACCTGCAGAACAAGGTTCTAAGGGTACTCAAAATCATAAGTCCATCTTTCGGATATTATCAATTTCCCATATACTCAAGGATTAATAATATTCTCAAGAAAACTTCTTTTGAGTGTAGCTTCGCGTAGCACTATTTTGGGAGTACTCCCTCATAGTCCCGCACTACGTCCTAATAAAGGCCAGAGTTGGGTTAAGGTAACTACGGTCCTCAATATCATAGGCTCCAAGGTCGAAAATAGAAAGTGTCTTCATGATTACTCGTTCAACAGTACTATTTCGAGAGGGCCTCAATTGAGCGGGATTCTCGATTTAACTTAGTCGGGATTCAACTCCCTATAAGCCTCCTCGAATATATCACCATCCTATCTTAATTTCTCTCAAGTCCGGGCGTAGGACTTTGTCTCACCACTCAAAGGTAACAATCCCAAAAGCAATAGGTAAACAATTATACAAATAAACAGATAAGCAAATATAAGTAAGTAAAACAAGTTAGGGAAACCCACAAAGGCTCCCCAGGGAAGTCACCATTTCTGTCGCGGTGAAATTTGGATACCAAACTATTAATTAGTTTGAATCTTTCATTCAATTTGCAACCGAACTTTGATTTGTCCAAAGGAAGGGATAAAGATCGAAATTCCCACAATGCAATGCAAATGCAAGGTTTAGATGGTTATAGGTTCGGGGGTTGGTTAAACTTAGGAAAGGTGCTAGCATCCTAAGTTTCTGTAGTACTCTACAGGAACCTCTTGTTTTATGTTTTGTTTATTGCTAAGTGTTTATCTGCTTAAGGTATGAGAGACCTAATGGGTTTATTTCTAAGTATACTCGATAAGATATCGCATCTTATGCCTACATATCCTTACGGGAGTGGAATCAGAGTATTTGTAGTTCCCCTAAAGGGTATGAGGAGTTCTTTGACTGTGGTCAAAGTTCCTACGGGTTTAGGATAGTTGATTGATTGATTTTAGGAGAAGAGCTGAGTCTTCATTTTAAGGGACATTTAACCGCCACAAATTGTAGGAAAATAGTCTTTGCATCGTCTTAAGAGAAGGACTTACGTACTCGGATAGGGATCGACGAGGTACACCTTTATCTCTCTTAAGGCAAAGTTCCTACGGTATTGATTGTATTGATGTGGGGTGGAGATTCTATCTCGCTTAAGATGATTTGGCATCTTTTCTCTATTGTGTTTGAATATTGTATTGATTTGAGTTGTTTGTATTGTGTTTATTTCTATGTTGTAAAGATAATAGTCATTCCTATGGGGTAGGATCTATCCTAGAGATCAACTTGATTGAGATCAAAGATCATGGGGAGTATGTTGCAAATGATGTGCACTACACACAAGTGTTGACTCATGTGTAGGGTTTTCCTCTGGACGGAATGCGATGCGGGAATGTAAATTACGATAATATAAATGCAATAGTATTAAATTGCAGAAGATAAATTGCGAGGAAAGTAAACCCATACACACGCATGAAAGCGCTAAGGTGTAGGTGCATGTGACGTGAATGTGAGTGTGGGCGAGTAGGTTGTATTTTACACTGTTGATTATTTTTAGTCGAATTGATTTTAGGTGAAATTGATTTTAGCGGAAAAAAGTTGTATCTGATTCTTAAGGTTAATTAATTTGGTGAGGTTGATTTTAGACGATGTTAAGTTGATTTTAGGAAAAGTTGCCTTGATTATTAGTTCTAAATAAGATAGTAATTATTAAATAAAGAGAATTTTAAGAAAATGTTTTAGTCAATATTATCTAAATAAAAGTTAACTTGAAGAACATGGTGCTATAAATTAATATGGAATGAGTTTTGGTTAATAAGATTAAAGGTCAAAGTTAATAAATTTATTAAATGAAATGGTTTTGTTATCGTTATTAGATTAAATAAAAAGGTTATTATATTTTTAGTGAATTTAAAAGAGAGGTATAAATTGGTTAAATTGATAGAAAATAGATTAAATGATGATGGTTTATTAAAAGGTTTTATTAACTATAAAATAAATATAAGTTAATTTTAAAATTATGAAAAACGGTTTTTAGTTTTATTACATATTGTAAGAAGGTGGTTATTATTAAGTTTATTTAGAAATAAGGATTTTATGAACAATATTATAAAAGGTATTAAATTGATGAAGTAATTAATAAAATAACATTGAATTAAGAGAATAAGATGATTAAATAAAAAGAGTTAATTATATTAAGAAATTTATTAGTTGGTTAATTAATAAAAGATTGAGTTAACTGATTAATTTAAATTAATGGCAGAATAAAGGTTTTTTAAAGGGGTTAAACGAAGGTTAAGTGGATAATTGGGGTGATTTGTGTGTGATCAGTGGTGATGGTGTGTGATTAAGCATTATATTACAACAATAATAAAACAAACAAAAAACAAAAAGAAAGGATGGAACCCTAGATTCCCTTTCCCTCCAAATCACGATCTCGCCGTTCTCTCATCCTCCATCTCCGCTCGCAACTCCCTCGATCATCTCCTCTCTCTTTTCGCGGCTACATCAAACCTGCAAAACAAATAAACATAGTGATACTAATCATGTTCACGCAAGAGTTTTACCCAATGAGGATCGATGACGCTTGGTGCGGACGACGGCGATGTGCTTGCGATGAAGCTCTCGACGGCTTTCTTCGAGCTTTAGAACGGATAAGTCTTCTTCTTTGGGTTATGAAATTTTAGGGTTTTTGTGACGGTTTCGGTTTAGTATGATAGGCGGGTTTTTTTTCCATCTGGATCCATTCCTCTTCTACTAGCCTCCTTATATAGGCTCTTGAGTGGAAACGATTTTGAATGAGTAATGAATGATAATTTTGAATGCTGATTGAACCTTCCTATTTGGTCTATGGTAAATTTGAAAACTTTCCCTTCTCGTTTCGACGAAAATCTCATCTCTGATTTGGACATATCAATTTCGTTAAATGTTCAAAGTCTGGATTTGGATATTCTTTGAGTCTTTGTGGAATATTCTCTGATTTTGCTAATTTCGGATTTGTGTTTGTAGGTGTAGAAAACAATGTGTCTTGGGCCTGGGAAGAAATTGAGCGGTCCAGAGAAGAAACAAACTTGATACGTTGGGGTGCGGCGAGACATGGTGAGTCCAGAGTTTCATCCGCTCTTTGATGGAGGTTCACACGAAAATGCTGGCGGTGACAAAGAGTGCTAATTTGAACGATGTTTCATGGACTCTGTGCAATATGGCATGAGTGAAGAAGAGCGAGATTTGTTGGTCTCTCTTTCCCTTCCAACAAAACATTCATCCCAGCCAATTCCAATGTCAGACATGTCTAGGTGTTGAAACGCGGCTAGCAATATAAATAAGAGGTAAATTTCACAGCACGCTTCTTGTTCAATGCTCATATGTCTCTAGATGAGAGTAAGTTGAAGTTTTGGCTGGTTAGGCTGAGGTTCCACAACCTCCATGTGAATTTGTACTGTCTGTAAAATGCTGTATGAAATGTTACCATCCATCCTTTAATCTTTTGCTCTTGTTGTCTAATATACAGGGCCTTCGATACCGTATTTGGGGACAAACACAAAAAGATCATTAGGTCTTATCTTTACTATCCTAGCCTCCGTATCTGTTGGCCTTTTCCGGAAATAAATGAGAGTATGCAGCTCTACAGATGTCTGCCCTGCTATCTGAGCATTCCTGTGCCTATAATTTTAAATTGTCTGCAGTACCATTGAGCTGCAGCCTGTCTTGAAATACAGATGGCAACTTGGATATTTCTATAGAAGCAGCAAGTAGCCTGTGTACAATGACATCTGCATATCTTCTTATAGGTGAAGTGAGATGGGTATATAAAGGTGTCGCAAGCCCATACTGATGATATACTACAGAAATAAACCGCCTGACTCATGCATCCAGTGGAAAGAATACAGATCAACTTGTTGAAGTATGGATCACCACCCACAGCAAGGTCAAGAGAATCAGCCGACACGACAACACCAATAGCACCAATATGATTCTCAAGACTATAATCAGCTACGATGTCTCGTACGGTAATAATATTCTTTATTTCACTAGTAATTTCTCCGGTAGTCGTAGTTTCATCATCATCGTTACAAATTGTTCTGTCAACAACTTCAATATATCTCTCTGCCGCTTCAGTTGTTGATCCTCATCATTCTTCCTCTTCTTTTCGAAAGGTGTTTTCATAATCAAATGCTAGATAATTCTTTCCATTTTGCTGCTAATACCACGTGTGCATGAAACATCTAGATTCACTTCTTTCTGAAATGCAGGCACTCGTTGAGAAAGCTTTCTGAAGAGACTTAATCACGTCGAGCCAGAGTCACGTCAGGTATAACAGGTTGGGTACTTTGAATTGTTTTAGCATTAATAGCATGGTGCCTTGATGTTTGAATCGTGACATTGCATTATTAACCTTACAAATTTTGTTGGCAGGACAGGATAAAGATGAGAATTTATTAATCACTTAGTTTGAAACGGAGCTGCAAGGTTGGCTGGAGCCATGAGAGCA